>CM060967.1:117299874-117932374 GCA_030765045.1 Tenodera sinensis
TTAACTCGATGGGGAACATGGGTCAATGCAGTTTTATATTATGCTGAGCACATAGAAATAATCGAAGAGGTTGTTAATTCATTGGACTCAAACGATGCTTCATCAATACAAACTGTGCAAAATATTGTCAGGCACTGGGTTAAAGAAGAATCTTAGTCTCATAGCTGCCCTTTTTTCTTTCTTACCAATAGCCATAACGGCATTGGAAACGGTAGGATTTCCTTTGCATGAATCACTTACTGTGCTTGAAAAAACAATATGTGATCTAAGTTCGGTTCCTGGTAGCATAGGACAAAAAAGTGAAAGAGAAAGTGAATTATGTAATTTCAAAAAATTCTGGTTATAAACAGATGTGCGATATTCGAGACATCCTCGAAAGAAAACCATCTGTCACACCAAGAGACTTGACTCTCTCTGTGAAACAGTTAACATCATTTAAATATGCCCCTATAACATCTTGTGACGTGTAAAGAAGTTTTTCACGTTACAAAAGTGTTTTGCCAGACAATAGACGACGTTTTACTGTTGAAAATTTGTGTAGTGCTGGTTGTGAACTGCAATTTAGTGATAAGAGCTTCACGGGTGATCAGCCGTGTTAAACTTAAGAAGGTCGAGCTTTCGGCCATTATACTCTCCATGGCCATCTTCAGGACTAAAATGATGGAAAATTCCAGAGGCTCCAGAGGCAGTTCGGGTCGAACGGGGGGACAGTGATTGCCCCCCGCCCGAGTGTCTTGTCCGCAGTACCGAGCCGTTGTACGGCTTAACCTGCGCAATGAGTTGGATGTTCTCTCTACGGGGATTTTTTTGTCATCTGGGAAACATTATTTGGGACAGGAAAACGGGTGGGTGGGATTTATCCACGAGCTGGCAGTGCGCGGCTTCTGGTTGGCTGGCTAATCAGGTGACGCGCTCATTCCCACCAGGGTTCTGGCCATCAGTCACTCACTGAGAGGTGACCTGAAAAGGTAATTTACTCTGTTTTGGATACAGATTGAATTGTCGCTTTTCCCATCTTTGAGATTATACCACCGGACTTAGTATGTCCTTTGGTAGTCTTTTGGATGTTAGTCGGCGCGGGTGGTTCTGGTCATATTGGCCCAGAGTATTTACCAGAGGGTTAGGGTGATTTTGGAGTTTGTTGTACATTGTGCGAGCGCGGGTTTTAATCACGTCGACAATGTACGGGATGCTGGAATGTTCATGGAGGATATGGGCAGGAAATCTCCAGCCGGTATCATAGATCATCCTTAACGCCCGATTCTGCAACGTCTGGAGTCTGATGAAGGTGGACTTTGCCACCACTCCCCAGATCTCGCGTTATTCTTCTTTCATCTTTGCTATTAGTTTCTAAGCTTCCTTTTGTACACACTCAACGTACTTAACTTTTACTAAGACTCGACCATACTTTTCCTTCTACTGACTTTTTGCGGTTCCAATGGGGAAGTGTGGAAAGCCAGTGGTATATTCTCCTACGGAGACGGCTCCACCGGGCAGGGTTGTTGCCAGAAACCTCATGGCTGAGGTCGGTGGTGCCAGATCCTCTACTCCCTCACCTGCACCCTCTTCATCCTCCTTCTCTTCCCCATCCACACCCTCTGCAACCTTTTCATCCCCTGATGAACCATTGCCACCTAGGCCTGCTCCCATCATGAAAATAAGTACCGTTTCTCTCACTCCTGTCCAACCTAGCACACCCAGCCAGTCCGTTGCCTTAACTTCTCACACTTCCGACCTACCTACCTCTCTTCCACCTTCCTTACCTGACTCACAAATCCCCTCCACTTCCAAACTTCTTCCAAACGCAAGCCCTCTTCTAGAAGGCTTCGAGCAGAGAGCTGCTGACCGTAAGTCCCGTTTGAGGGCAACAACCAAATCTCCTTCCCCACCTCCTGACAACCCCTCTTCCATTGCACCTGATGCAGAACCCGGACATTCTGGAACCGACAGGGCTGTCTTGCCACCCTGGCTCTTTGTTGCACTGGAACAGGGACGGCTTGATGACCTGCTGGGGGAGTTTTCCCGGACGTATGCCCCTAATAATCTTCATCGCACCAGTGAAAAGAACTCCGGAGTCCAAATGGTACGGGCCTCGTCTCGTGAGGAATACCGTAATCTAAGGATTTTCCTCAAGAACAAGAATATAAGTATCTGGTCGGCCTCCGGGTTTGACACTGACACATCCCCCAACTCATCCCCTATCTCCTCTAACCCTCTCCCATTTCAACCAAATCCTGAAGCTTCTACTATCTCCTCGGCTCCTGCACCTTCACATCCATCCTTCATCTGCCAAGAACAAATCCTCTCCACATCCCCAAATCCTACTCCACCCCCACCAAATCCTATTCCTTCCACTTCCTCTAACTCCACTCAACCACCTCCCACATCCAAAGTCCTTCCTACCCCTAACCTCTCAGTTTCTGTTTCTGCAAATCCTACTCAACCAGCTACCACTTCCCAAGTACTACCCACCCCTAATGTTCCTTCTACACACTCACTACACCAATCACACATCCCATTGCCCCCCTCTTCCTCCTCCACCAACCCCAACACTCGTCTCACTTCCAGTTCATCTCTTCCTCTCTTAACAAATCAACCTTCCACCTCTACAGCCCACGTCTCCATCCACAGCTCACAAACCCCATCCACCTCTCAAACCCCTACAAACCAATCATCCTTCCAGTCCTATGCTGAAAAAGCAGCTCAGGTGGCACCAATATATGTGGCAAGAGGACAGGAAAATTTCCCTGCTCTTGTGGACATCTTTGACACCAGGTGGCCACAACATAAGGACTATACAGTACAGGTAGCACCAGTTTCTGGAGACCTGATGATACGCGCCTCTTCCATGGAGGGCTACAATAACTGGTGCAAACTTCTGAGAGAAAAGAGCTGGGACTTCTCCTTGGCACAGAGAGATCACGACCGGTCTTATCGACTGGTAGTCAAACAGCTACCCTTGAACCATGCTGAGAGCATGTTAGCTACGGAGCTGCAACGTACTGGTATACACCCTCTGAGAGTGGTTCAGCTCCGAAGACTTGCCAGAGACCGTCCTCTCCTCCCCATCTACCTAGTGGAGGTCAAGACCACTGAGGAAAGGGAACGGCTCCTCAAAATTACCCATGGATGTCATTGCAGGGTAAGAGTAGAGGACTACCAGCCTCCTCCCACAATCCAACAATGTGGCAGGTGCCAACGTCTGGGTCATTCCGAACGTGGATGCACTGCCTCCAGGCCTGTGTGCTCAAAGTGTGCCCAGCACCACGAGTCACGACTCTGCCAGCGTCCTTTAGAACATAGGAAGTGCTCGCTGTGCCTCCAGGTGGGTCATGGGGCACGTTACAAAGCCTGTCCTGAGTACAGACAACAGTTGGAGCGACTCCGGTCGGGTAACTCATATAGATCTTCCCGACCTGGAGTAACACAAAGCTTCCAACAATTGCGTGCCCCATCTAATGTGACCGAGACGTTTGCTGCTCAGAGGCAAACACAACCCCCCCGAAACCCATACAACCCCAACAGGACCTATTCACAAACCTCAGGACACCCTTCCCTATCTTCACAAACCCACATCCCTTCTCTTCTAAACAACTACCCTCAACAACACCAAATGCGCCCCCCACTTAACCATTCCCCTATGCATTGGTCTGAAATACCCCAAACCCTATACAACATTGCATCCAGAATTCCTCAGAATCCACTACACATCCCACAATTTCTACACACTCACTCAAAATTTTTCGCAATGCTTTCCAATCCACAACATTTCTTCCAATAATGGCTGACCAAATTACTAAACTACTGACATGGAATGCCTATGGAATACTCAGACGCAAGAGCGAACTACTTGACTTCGTCACAACACACAAGATCGACATTATCTTAATACAAGAAACACGTTTAGCTATAAATACGCGCTTTAACATTCCCAACTTCAAAATTTATCGTTCCGACAGAAATAGATACGGCGGCGGCACTGCTGTAATTATTAAAAACACTATAGAACACGAACTTGCCCCTTTGCCAACTTTAAACTCACTTGAAGCCACTGGTATCTTTGTCAAAATTAACAACACCAGAACACTACTTATTTCGGCTTACAATCCACCTGGCGATCTAGACACCGATGATCTAGATGCCTTATTAAATCTTAATCACACTATCATTATTGCCGGAGACCTTAACGCTAAACACCAACTCTGGAATTCTCGCACCTCTAATACAGCCGGACACACTCTCCTTAATCACGAAAATCGCTCTGACTACCTCATTTATGCCCCCACAGAATACACCTTCATTCCCAACAACGCACAACACTTACCCGATATATTAGACATTACCATTACTCGCGGACTAAATTCCCGACTAAAAATGAACTCCATCAACGACCTCTCTTCTGACCATCTTCCGGTTATCCTCACTCTCGAAGGATCCTTAACTCCGGTAGTCGAAACTCCCAGACGCAATTATAACAAAGCAGACTGGCAAGCTTTTCACAACATACTTAACACTGAAATCTCACACACTCCTCTTTTAACAGTTACAGACCTCAATAAGGCTGTCGAACAACTACAGACTAACATACAGTTTGCTACAATGACAGCTGTACCTCTACACATCCCCTCATATAAAGCTACACACTTGCCTTCCGACATCAAAGGACTTACTACCGCCAGAAATCGTGCTCGAAGAAAATGGCAACAAACAAGGCAACCATTAGACCGCGAGAAACTACTATTTATTCAAAACAATATACGTGAACGTACTACTGACTATATATCCAAACAATGGGCTGATACCCTATCTGGTTTGGATGCTGATCATGCGTCTGTTTGGCGTATTTCCAAATACTTAACCCGCGAGAAAACTACTATTCCACCTCTTCGCGTACAACAACAAGTTGCCACTACCGATCGCGAAAAAGCAGAAATGCTGGCAGATGCCTTGGAGGAAACTCTTACTCCAAATCTAGAACCCTCTAATAGGGAATTTATCTTAGAAACTGCATTTGTTACGCGGGAACTCAAAAACAGACCCACACATAACAAAATTCGTAAAACGTGTGCCTCTGAAATTCAATGGATTATTAGGCATTTACCTAATAAGAAAGCACCGGGCCCGGATGATATTCCAAACATAGTCTTAAAAAACCTTCCAGCCCAGGCTCTTCAGAGACTCACTGAAATATTCAATCTCGCACTAAAATCCGGCTACTTCCCCGATTCTTGGAAACTTGCAAAAATTCTGCATTTTCCCAAGAAACACAAAGATTTATCCAACCCTCAAAATTACAGACCAATAAGTTTGCTTAGCACTCTAAGCAAACTTTTTGAACGTATCATTTTGAAAAGACCAAATGCCCACCTCCACAAACACAACATTATCATTCCTGAACAATTCGGATTTCGCGCTAAACATTCCACCACACTTCAACTTCTTCGCAAAACCGAAAACATTACTAGAGCATTTAATTTTAAACAATCTACAGGAGCTGTCCTATTGGACATTGAAGGTGCCTTTGACCGTGTCTGGCACGAAGGACTTTTACGTAAACTTCAAAACATAAATGTGTCGGACACTATGGTCAAACTTATTGCCAACTACTTAAATAATCGCAAATTTGTGTCTTCAATAAACGGAGCTACCTCTAATCCGCACATTATAAGAGCGGGAGTACCCCAGGGTAGTTTACTCGGGCCTTCACTATTCAACATTTACATAAATGACATACCGAAGGTCCCAAATATTAATCTATATCTTTATGCGGACGATACTTCCTTAACTACTCAGTCCCGCAGCATTTCCCTCGTGAGAACGAGACTGCAAAATGCACTTACTTCTCTGGAACCATGGCTCCAAAAATGGCTAATAAAAGTAAATAGTCAGAAATCTCAAGCCATTATCTTCACGAGGAAAATAAAACATAGATACCCAGCACATTCTCTGGCACCCCTACAACTATTCAACAGTGACATCCCCTGGACTGACCAAGTATTGTACCTGGGAGTAATAATGGACCAGGGACTTACTTGGAAACCACACATTACACGAACACGACACAAAGCACAAGGCCAACTCCGCAACCTCTACCCCCTCATCAACCTTAATAGTGCACTAAGCCCCAAACTTGGACTCACACTATATAAAACACTTATCCGTCCCATACTCACATACGCTTCCCCCGTATGGGGATACGCTGCTGCTACACACATTAAAACACTCATTCGTTTTCAAAACAGAATACTCCGAGTCATTGCAAAGGTTCCTGCTTTTGCTCCGGCTTGGAAACTCCATGATGAACTCAAGATACTCAATCTTGAGGAATTCATCAAAAAGCTTGCCGCTGACTTGTATGACCGAACAAAAACTAATCACAATGAACTCGTACAATCCATAGGCAATTACGAAACAGACCCCCTTGGACATAAACGACCACTTCATCTCTTCGACAGATCCATAACTAACCCCAATCCAGCCATTGATGTAGCCATACACTTATTTAACACTTTTAAACCTCCTTAACTTCTCTGTTTCAGCTCCACAGCTGCCAACTGCATCACTGATCATCTTACTTCAACAATTGACCATCCCTCCAATTCTCCTTATTTCCTGTTAGCCCTCAAAGTCCCTATGTTTCAGGGCGGACCGGGGGGTTAGAGGGCCCCCCCAACTGTAAGGAATATGACCTGGCTATGGATCCGGACATGATTTATGGAAAGTGCGTCTCCTAACACTACCTTTTCAAAACAGCTTGCATGACTACAGCTTATCACATTGCATGGCATGATAACTTCACCACACACCCGCCCAACCACTGAATCGCGTAATACACTCTATATTTGCCTCTATCCTTCAGTGTCCGTCAGTCTGTCCCTATGGCTTCGGTAGCCATACCAACAATGTCCAGTCTGTCAAGTTCCCCCTACACAAACGTTACACTGTCAGTCTGTTAGTCCTACTAACAAACTCAATTCACTCACTTCCCGATGGTGCTACTCAGACCTATGGTATGAGTATCACCCGGCACAACACATACACGATGCATGTATTGCATGCTAGCACATACGCCACACTGCCGGGGTGCTACGCGGAACTCGAACACACACTTATAACTACACTAGCACCCTGTCCCCCTGCTTGTGCATGAGCATGTGCATGGGGAGGCGATGTAGCTCCTCTGGATGATCGCCACCGAGGACGGCGGGTTGGGGCCATCCTTATAAATTAAAAAAAAAAAAAAAAATCCACGCGGAACTTAGTTTGAGTCCGCCCTCTCTGTTGAAATTGTGGGGGTGTAATTTGATGTGGATGGCCTCCTTGATGAGTCTGTCCCAGTAATTTTCTGCGTGTTCTAGTATTTTTGTGTCTTGAAAATTTATTTTGTGGACCTGTTCTATGCAGTGTTGGGCTACTGCTGATTTTTCTGACTGGAGAAGTCTGATGCTCCGTTGATGTTCTTTGCATCTTTCCTCTATCGTGCGTCCTGTTTGACCCACATACACCTTACCACACTCGCACGGAATGCTGTATATTCCCGGGACCTTAAGCCCAAGTGGGTCTTTCACCGGCCTGAGGAGTTGTCGGATCTTCTTAGGGGGTGTGAAGAAGGTTTTGATATTATGTCTCGCGAGTATACGGGAAACCTTGTTGGAGACAGAGCCGTAGAAAGGTATGTACCCGTAGGAAAGTAGAACGCAGCAGGAAGAACCCGCTACTGCTCACGCAAGGGAAGGATAGCCCTCGAGAGAAGGCCTACATTCGTCGAATGGTACTCGCCTCGTCCACGTCTACTTTGCACCACTGGTGGAAAACCGTGACGGCACAGCAGGACCTCTCTTCAGGGAGCGGAAACGACGCAGGAGGAGCTACTACTACGCACCGCGCCTACTACATACAGTGTAATAGCCAGGCCGGGCGCCGCTAGTTCGTCGCGGAGTGTCCTATAAGAGATCTGACAGCAGATTTTAGGGCACTCCAAATTGGAGAAGAACAAACCTACCAGACATCATCGAGGAAGCTCGCAACGCAGCATCGGCCAGGCAAGAGCCAGGCAAAGCACACGGTGTACCCTATAAGAGACTTGGCAAGCAAGTTTTAGGGTGCACCGAGAAGACCTACCAGACACCATCGAGGAGAAGAAACTTTACCGGAAGTCCTCCGGCAAGGGGAAGGCAGAGTCTGTCAGTCATCTGCTTGCTTACCTACTGAAAGAGGCTCGCCGAGCCCTTCCAGTCCAGCAAGCGGGGATGGGCGACCAGCTCCAGAGCAGTGCTTCGGCAAAGACAGACGGACTAACGAGACCGCAGGCCCACACGGCCGCAGCCAAGGGACCAGACTTCGGTCTGGACCCGGGGTTCGTTGGAACCCCAATAGGCACGCCGCAAGGCGATAGGTCCTCTGTGGGACGCCGGTTGGCACCTGCAAAGACTAGGAAAGGACTAGACATGGACACCGACGGACAACAACCAGGGACTAGTTCCCAACCAACACCACCTGAAGTGGCAGAACCCGCCGCAAAGAGGCTCAAGGGGACCAAACGCAAGGGTTTGGCCCCTCAGAAAATTCAACCATCGAAGTTACCTGTACCGAACAACCCTCACCTCCCGCTGTCTGAGACAGAATCAGAGGACGAAGCCATGGCGCAAGACGACGGCTTCACCGTCGTTGAGCGCAGGAGGAAAAGAAAATCCTCCAATTCAAGTCTGCATCCCCCAGAAGGGGCCGAAGAACCACCCTTATCCGAAAAGGGCCTTAAGATTCCGCCCATCATAGCGGATTCTTTCACCAACCACGTAAGAATCATGAAACTTCTTGCGGCCAAATTGGTCAAGGGTTTCGAGGCTCAAAGGAAGCCAAGAAAGGTTCATATCCGAACCTACACGTCCGAGGATTTCGAAAGGGCGAAACAAGTCCTAAGAGAGGAGCAGATTCACTTCTACTCCTACTCAATCCAGCGTCCTAACCTTGAAAGACGCATTATTAGGGGACTCACCTCTGAGTGTACACCAGAGGAAATTACACAGGCACTCCTAGAGGAGCATAATATCAAAATCTCAGCTGCAGCGCAACTGAGAAAAACCATTTGGACCGAGGAGGGGTCCAAAAAGGTACCTATACCACTATACCTATACAAACAGGTACAACCCATAGACGCCATACGCACCTTGTTCCACACTGTGGTCAAGGTGGAGCGCTTCTATGGGCAAAATGGCCCAGCCCAATGCCGAAGGTGCATGGGCTTTCACCACTCCAGCCAAGCATGCGAACGAAAGCTCGCATGCTTACGCTGTGCTGGGGAGCACCTCGTCGCAAATTGCGACAAAGAGGAAAAGGAGTGTGCCAATTGCCACAAACCCCACGTAAGTGTTTACAAGGGGTGTGAAGTGCGGCAAAAAATTATAGACAGCCGCCGCCGCGGTCCCAAAAATGTGGCACCAGTCCGTGCAGGGGTGAGCTTTGCCGCCACCCTTAAAGAGGCTGAGCAAATTGTGCAGCAAGTGGAAAATGCACAAACCACACCCGCACAGGCACAAACTGTGCAACCTACACTAGATACTAGTGTAAAGGAGAGTGTAGCTCCACCTCCCCGCCCCTCTCGCGAAAAGCGAGAGAGGAAGCAAAGAAAGGCTGAAAGACAGCAGTCAGCTCTTCTTGAGCAAATGACTGAGTCTGACGCAGTCACCGCCACTGCCGAGGAACCTACCCCGGCCCCAACCCAACGAGCCCAACCGGCACGCACCACTCCGGTGGCCCCATTGACCTCACTCGGAGGTGTTATATCCTCGGCAGACCTAGAGGAATTCAGGACCCTGTCCAACTGGTTTGGGGACATGATTAAACGGACACTTCCCATCTTGAGGAAGTGTATGCAGACACTAACGGACGCCAATGTTGACGTCCTACAAAAACACCAAATCCTGCTGCAAACACTAGAGCAGCTGTTCCCTGGATCCTCCCAGTAATGGCCTACCGCGTCGTGCGTAGACCATTACGAGCCGCTTTCTGGAATGCCAACGGCGTCAGGGAACAACGTCCAGGCATTCTAGAATTTGTACAGTCCTACGGGATCGACATCCTCATGGTGACCGAAACACACCTGCATGCTGGTATACACTTCTCGCTGCCAAGTTACGTCGCTCATCGGTCTGATCGGGTCGGCCGACAGGGCGGAGGTACAGCAATCTTCATCAAAAGCATCATCACCCATACACCCTTCCCTCTTCCTGCCCTTCAACATGTGGAGGCTACTGCCATTAGGCTTGCCATTGGTGGTGTGGACACTTTGTTGATTGCGGCTTATGACCCCCCAGATCATCGCTTCTATGAAGCAGATTACACCACACTCCTCAACCTACACCCAGTAGTCTGCATCGCTGGAGATCTCAACGCGAAGCATGGGCTCTGGCACAGTCGCATTAGTAACCAGAGGGGGCGAGGGCTCTACCGCCTCATCAGCGGAGACCCAAACCTCGTCGCGCACGGGCCGAGAGGTCCGACATTCCATCCGGCCCGCGGCAGGCCTGACGTCTTAGACATCATGATCACCAAGAACATGCCATTACATTTTGACCTCTCGGCAGTAAATGAGCTGGATTCTGACCATGACCCTGTCGTGGTAGATTCCACAGTAGCCATGCCAGCTCTGTTAAACTCAGACTGGACATTTGAGACCGACTGGGATGCAGCAGTCCTAGAACTGAACCGTTCCGTCGACCCTCGACCTCGCATCGATGATATCGAGGCGCTGGAAGAGGCAGCGTCGGACTTTTCCCACCAGATCCTAAATGCGGTATGCGCACACACCCACCGCATTCCCACCAACACCCCAGACCCTAGAACCATACCAATAGAACTCCAACAGTTGATAAAAGCCAAGGCAACTGTTCGGAAGCTATGGCAGCGTTTCCGCCATCCCAGGATAGGAGCAGTCTACCAGAGGTTCAAATCCCTGGTAAGGCGACTGCTCCGTGCGCATAGAACATCAGCCTGGGAAAATACAATGCAAACTGTAAATCTACAGGAAAAGAAACCCTGGCGGATTATAAAGGCCTTGAGGAAGGACAAGGCCCTATACCAGCATCCTCTGCACGGCACTCGTGGGAGACTCGCTTTTGAGCCCGACGAGAAGGCCACTGTGTTCGCGGATCACCTTGAGGTACAGTTTGAACCCCGGGAGGACCCGCAAGACGAAGACTTTACCGAACTCGTGGATGCAACCGTGGATTACCTCTATGAGGAACCACGGCGGCTACATGAGAGGATCCATCTCCCTATAATCACCCCGAAAGCGGTGATTTCTGAAATCCTAAGTCTGAACCCAAACAAATCCCCTGGACATGACGGCGTCACGGCGCTCATGCTTCAGCACCTACCCAAAAAGGCTGTGGTTCGTTTGACTCGGATCTTCAATGCATGCCTCCGTCTCCGCTACTTTCCGGTTTTCTGAAAGGAAGCGAGGGTGGTATGTTTATTGAAGCCGACCAAAAACCCAGTCTTTCCTAACAACTACCGTTCCATCAGCATTCTCCCAATCGTCTCAAAAGTTTTTGAGCGGTTGCTCCACACCCGCCCATTACCTCTGTTTGAGGAGAGGCAACTCCTACCGGATCACCAGTTTGGTTTTCGTCGGGGTCATTCCACGTCCATGCAGTTGCTGCGTGTGGCCGAGATGGTATCTCTGGGATTCCAGGGAAACATCAAGACCGTAGCGGTGCTGCTGGATGTGGAAAAGGCTTTCGCCACAACATGGCACCAGGGCCTTCTGTACAAACTTAAGCAGGCAAATATCCCTCCACCATATCTCACTATCCTTAGCAGTTTCCTTCAGGACCGCACTTTCAGAGTGAAAGTGGAAGGAAAACTGTCTACCAAAAGACAAATAGCGGCCGGAGTCCCAGAGGGCAGTGTACTCTCCCCGCTACTCTTCGCAGCTTACATGTCCGATTTCCCCACGGAACAACATACTGCGACATGCCAGTATGCGGACGACGTCCTCATCATGGCACAGAATAAAAACGTGAGATATTGCCTCCCTCCCCTTCAACGACAACTCGACGCCGTCGACCGTTGGAGTGAAAAGTGGAGAATGGCTATTAGTCCGGGGAAAAGCTCCGCTCTCCTCCTTGGTAAGGTTCGCAATTGGCGACCGGATCGGTCACTTCGGCTCAGGCGGAGAAATATCCCATGGGTAACCTCTGCCAAATACTTAGGCGTTGTCCTCGATCGCGGGCTAACATACGCCCCACACGTCCGCGCCAAGGCCAAAGTTGGTCACGCTGCGCTCAGACAGCTCTACCCTATCCTCAAATCTACTATGCCAAACCACCTTAAATTAAGGATTTACCGGGCCATCATTCCGCCCATGATCCTTTATGGCTGCGAAGCCTGGGGATCAGCTGCACCTTCACACATCATCAAACTTCAGTCGGTGCAGAACAGGGCACTTAGAATGATCTTCAATACCGGACGTAGATTCCCGTCTCACATCCTACATACCCAAACAGGACTTCCCTACATCGAGGACTTGGTAAAGGAGCGATCCCGAACCATGTACTCGAAAATCAACTCCCACACCAATCAGCTGGTACGGGTATTAGGTCAATACGACCACTTAGCACCTAGAAGGAAGAAAAGCTACCGCTTACCCAAGGACGTCCTTGGATAAGGGTAACGCCACTCCCACCCTCCAACACATCATTACCTACCACCTATTCCTGCCCCCTTTCTGTATCCTGAATTAGGTATGCAGAAAGAAACCTTTGCCCAGAACAAACACGCACGACAATACACGGACAACCTCCCATATCGCACAGATAAAGCCGCTGAAGCGGCTGGGTGCTGTGCGAAAAGACACACCGTACAGGAGTACCTGTACGACCTGATAATGGTTCTGGTTCTGGTTCTGGTTCTAGCACGGTCACTTCGGGCACGCTCGGCTCGGCATGCGTCTACACCTCGATTCTGCGGGACCATTGGGAGCTTGGAGTGCTTGGACTGCTTGGATCCTCGATTCAGGGGAATAAGCGGGAGAACGACCGCGGCGACGTGGTGGTGGAGCTAAAAACTACGCACCTACTCAGGTGAAAGCACAGTTTCGCGGCACGCTGCAAGACGTTTGACAGCAAACGGTAGCGTGTCGCACCAGTCATCACTTGCGCTTCTTCGACATCGATCCTGCTCCCGGAGGGGTGCGTGCTGGTACATAGCGGAGCCAGGTAACTATACCCCTTCCTTTCATCACCATTCCCGACTCAGACAAACTGACTGACGGACCACGTGACTACGGGCTTGCAAGGCTGCAGCCAAAGGTGAGGACCCCTGGTCCAACACCTCAAGCCGTAATGGCTTGCCCAGGCGCCTCCTCCTCTAAGGAGGGGGTCCGGTCCTCTGCAAGCAGCCGGAGGGCAACCGTGCTGACCGACGGACCAACAACATCATCATCATGCATCTCTGTCCCCGAGGCGGTACCACCTGCGCGTAAAAAGCGCAAGTGTTCTGCCCCGCGACAGGTCATAGATAGTGAGTCACCACCACTGGTTTCCTATCATCCTTTCTCTCCCTCTGACTCAGAGGCAGACATGGAAACTGACACCGAGGGCTTCACTGAGGTGAAGGGACGCCGGAGCAGGCGTAACTCCACGGGCTCTCAGCAGCAAGAACCACAGGTTACTACCCAACCCCCAACCAAAGGGGGGGAGAAAATACCGCCAATAGTAGCGGATGCTTTCAAGGAGCATACAAAAACCATGCGGCTCCTAGCTTCGCGCCTGAAAAGACGCTTTGAGGCAATAAGGAGGCCACGGAAAGTTAACATCAAGACCTCCTCACTTGAGGATTTTGAGGCAGCCAAGGCTGTACTTCGGGAATTAAAAATCCCGTTTTACAGTTATTCGCCCACACGTCCTTACGTGGAAAGGCGAATAATCAGAGGCCTTGCCTCCGACTGCTCTACCGAGGAAGTCAGGCTGGCACTCCTCGAAGAACATGACATTACAGCAACAGTGGCCCAGTTGAAGAAGACTATCGCCTCCGACAGAGGACCTGAAAAGGTGCCCATGCCACTGTTTCTGGTCGTGGTGGACAAAGTGCGCGACCAACAAGTTCAGCCCATTGACACTGTGCGTCACCTAATCTACACTGCCGTAAAGGTGGAACGCTTTTACGGTAAGGAGGGTCCCGTGCAGTGTCGCAATTGCCTGGGATTTCACCATTCCAGCATGGCATGTGAGCGCCCGCTCGCATGTCTGCGATGTGGTGGAACCCACAGAGTGCAGGACTGCCCTAAGCCGGATACGGACAGGGAATGTGTCAACTGCAAAGGCGCGCACTGCAGTGTCTACAAAGGATGCGCGACGCGTCTGAAAATCATAGATAGCCGTCGCAAGGGACGTGCGGAAGCGGCAGAGGTCCGCCCCGGCGTTTCCTTCTCATACGCCCTTAATAGGGCAGAAAAGACACTGGCCCAGGCAATAGTACCTGCCCCTGCCACGACTGAAGTTTCGGCACCACCTCCAGGCCATACAGAGGAGTCTGTTGTGGCCAATGCTCCTCCTAAACCTAAGCGGCGAAGGAAACACAAGAGCAAGCGTCAAGCCGTGGAGAGAGCAAGCACAGCTCCTCAACAGCCTCCCAAGGCGCCGGCAGAGCAGTCCACTGAGGCAGCTCTGGCACCAAGGGATACTGCTGTTACAGCCGGCCCACAGGTGGCACCTGTGGTCCCCACTGTACCCATGACCCCCCCTGCATTAGGGGGAACGCTCTCGCAGGCGGATCTGGAGGAATTTCAGGACCTAACCCTGTGGTTCAACAACATAATTAACCGAATCTTGCCTGCACTTCGTAAATTCAAGCTGCAATACGAAAGCCCTAACCTGAGCCCCATGCAGAAGCATGCCCTACTGGTCCAAACCCTGGCCCAGCTGTTCCCTAACTCAGCCAAGTAATGGCCTCCAGACTTGTCCGGAGACCATTCAGGACTGCGTTCTGGAACGCAAATGGCATAAGGGGCCAATACCCAAACCTCGTTGAGTTTGTGCAGTCGTATGGAATTGACATTCTGATGGTCTGCGAAACCCACTTGGATGCTGCAACCAACTTCTCGCTGCCGAGTTACGTCACCCATCGGTCTGATCGGGTCGGCCGACCGGGGGGCGGTACAGCCATTTTCATCAAGAACCACATCACTCACACATCCTTCCCTATCCCACCACTACAACACGTGGAGGCCTGTGCCATTAGGCTTGCCATTGGCGGGGTGGACACGGTGTTGGTAGTGGCATACGACCCTCCTGATAACCGCTTCTACGAAGCTGATATTAACACCCTCCTGAACCTGCATCCTGCGGTTTGCATCGCCGGCGACCTCAACGCTAAGCATGCACATTGGCATAGCCGCGCTACCAATGCCAAGGGGCGAGGGCTCTACCGCCTGATCAGCGGTAATCCAAGCATTCTTGCGCATGGACCGAGAGGACCTACGTTCCATCCGGCACGAGGGAGGCCAGATGTGCTCGATATCATGGTCACCAAAAACATCCCTTTTCATCTAGACCTCTCAGCGGTCAATGAATTGGACTCCGACCATGACCCTGTCTTGGTGGATTCCAACATTGACCTGCCAGCTCTGCTCACTCCAGACTGGACATACGAGGTTGACTGGGATGCAGCCATCCATGAACTCAACCAGTCTGTGGACCCGCGTCCGCGTGTCGATTCTATCGATACACTGGAGGCGGCAGCCACGGCATTCTCCCAACACATCCGGGATGTAGTGCGTGCCCACACGCACCGCATTCCATCCGACATACCTAACCCTCGCACCATTCCCATCGAACTCAGACAGTTGCTCAAAGCCAAAGCAACTGTCCGAAGGCTCTGGCAGCGTTTCCGCCATCCCATCCAGCGGCTCAAGTCCCTGTCACGACGCCTGCTGCGTTTACACCGCAAAACAGCCTGGGAAAACACGATGGCAAACGTAGACCTCTCCGAGAAACAACCATGGCGGATAATTAGGTCCCTTAGAAAGGACAAAAACGCACATCAGCATCCTCTACATGGCACTCACGGGAGACTCTCTTTTGAGCCCCAAGAGAAAGCCACGGCTTTCGCAGACCATCTAGAGTCCCAATTCGAACCCCGGGAAGATGTCCAGGACGAAGACTTTACTGAACTCGTGGAGGCGACGGTAGATTACCTCTATGAGGCACCTCCGCCGCCACGCGCAGAGATCCAAATCCCCTTAGTCACCCCAAGACAGGTGGCTTCTGAAATCAGAAGATTAAAACCTGGCAAATCCCCTGGGCATGATGGCGTCACGGCGCCCATGCTCCAGCACCTTCCCCGAAAGGCCGTAGTCCACCTGACGAGGATTTATAATGCATGTCTGCAGCTTCGTCACTTTCCTACTTGTTGGAAGGAGGCGAGGGTGGTCTGCATTTTGAAGCCCGGCAAGGACCCGGTTTTCCCTTCCAATTACCGTTCCATAAGCCTATTACCTATCGTTTCAAAAATCTTTGAACGATTATTCCTATCCCGCCTCACTCCTCTCTTCGAGGAAAGGCAACTTATCCCGGATCATCAGTTCGGTTTCCGTCATGGACATTCCACTACACTACAGCTGCTGCGGCTGGTTGAGAAGGTTGCCCTGGGTTTCCAGGAAAACTTCAAAACAGTCGCGGTGCTTCTGGATGTAGAAAAAGCCTTTGCAACCACATGGCACCAGGGGTTACTGTACAAACTCAGAGAGGCTGAAATCCCTCCCCCCTACCTCACCCTGATTGGTAGCTTCCTTCGGGATCGCTCTTTTCGGGTGCGGGTGGAGGGGAAGTTGTCCTCGGTCAGACCCATAGCGGCTGGAGTTCCGGAGGGTACCGTGGTATTGCCGTTGCTCTTTGCTGCCTACATGTCTGACCTACCCGTGGAACCGCATACTGTTACGTGCCAGTATGCTGACGATGTCCTCATACTGGCACAGAACAAAAATGTTCGGTACTGCTTCCCTCCACTTCAGCGACAGCTCGACGCTATCGGCAGGTGGAGTGAACAGTGGAGAATGGCCATTAGCCCGCAGAAGAGCCAAGCTCTACTACTGGGCAAAGTTCGAAACTGGCGGCCGGGTGTATCCCTGGCAATGCGGCGGAGAAGAATCCCTTGGGTTAACTCTGCCAAATACCTGGGAGTACTACTTGACCGTGGTCTAACCTTCACTCCACATGTCAGAACAAAGGTCGGTCAGGGACATGGCGCCCTGAGACAGCTATATCCCATACTCCAATCAACCATGCCCACATACCTGAAACTACGCTTGTACCGTGCGATCGTCCCGCCCCTGATCCTGTACGGGTGCGAGGTCTGGGGTACGGTGGCTCGTTCCACCATCCGCAGGCTGCAGACCGTGCAGAACAGGGCGCTCAGGATGATCTACGGTACCGACCGTAAGTTTCCATCACACATCCTTCACACTCATTCCGGCATCCCATACATTGTGGACGTAGTGCGGGACAGGACTCGCACAATGTATGACAAACTCATACCTCACCCAAACCAGCTGGTGAACAGCCTGGGGCAATATGACCATCGCCTCCCTAGGCGGAGACAGAGCTACCGTCTACCCAAGGACGCCCTTGGCTGGTAGGTACCGCTTTGCCTTCTCATCCTCCACACCTATCACCTATTCCCCTCGGTTTCCTGTCACTGGCACTGCATTACTCGCCGGCCAAGGCTGACGAAGTAATCAGTAGGGAAATGGTCGCTTGGATGGCTAGACATCCAAGATCCGACAGACCCCGCCGCCAGTGACAACACAGGAACCCACCCTGCACCATCAGACATTACAAAGACAAAAAAGCCTGTTACATATACCAACCTATACCACCACACGGGTAAATGCGTATTTAAACGGATAGGTACCGTGGCCACCTTACCATCCGCCTGGGTTAACCCAGACGACTAGTACTCACTCCTGGACTCCTGGACTCCTGGTCACTTCTATGAAGCGGACATCACGGCACTCCTGAACCTACACCACAGGGTTTGCATTGCAGGCGACTTCAACGCAAAACACCCAAGCTGGCACAGCCGCACCCAGAACGTTAAGGGCCGGGGATTGTACCGTCTCATTAGCGGAAACCCCGCCCTTCACGCGCACGGGCCGAGAGGTCCAACCTACTACCCGGCACGCGGCGCCGCGGACATCATCGATTTCATGGTCACCAAAAACATACCATTTCACTTGGACCTCTCTGTGATTAACGATCTGGACTCCGACCACAACCCTGTTGTGGTGGATGCAGACGTTAATCTCACTGCCCTGGGAGTGCCGGACTGGGTGGATGAAGTCGACTGGGATGCAGCCGTCCTAGCCCTTCAAAACTCTGTGGAAGCAAATCCTCGAATAGACTCGATAGAGGCTCTCGAGGAGGCAGCCACGGGGTTTTCTACCTCCGTCCTAAACGCGGTGCGTGCTCACACGCATCGCATTCCTACCGAAGCACCAAACCCGACATCTATCCCTGTCCCACTAAAACGCCTCATTCAAGCAAAGAATGCTGTCAGACGGCTATGGCAGAGATTCCGAAATACTAGGATAGGAGTAATACACCAGAGGTTCTAATCCCTGGTGAGACGACTCCTAAGAAAACATAGGCAAGCAGCTTGGGACGAAACAATGCGTCGCGTAAACCTCCAAGAGAGGAAACCGTGGCGCATCGTCCGAGCCTTGAGGAAAGATAAATCTGCACACCAGCATCCAGTGCACAGCCCTCGGGGAAGACTAGTCTTTGAACCGAGGGAAAAAGCAGAGGCACTAGCAGACTATCTGGAGACTCAGTTCCAGCCTAGGGTAGATCCTCAGAACGATGACCATACTGACCTCGTGGAACAAGCGGTAGAAGACTTCCTAGAAGTCCGACCTGCGGGCCACGAGGAGTTCCACATCCCGGTAGTTACCCCTCGCGAGGTAACTAACACCATCCGGCACCTAAAACCTAGTAAAGCCCCTGGGCAGGACCGTGTAACAGCGGAAATGCTCCAGCACCTACCCCATAGAGCCGTGATGCACTTGACCCGCATTTACAACGCATGCCTCAGCATGTGCCACTTTCCAGCTGTCTGGAAACAGGCGCGTGTGGTATGCGTTTTGAACCAGGGAAAGAATCCGGTTTTTCCATCTAGTTACCGTTCCATCAGCCTCCTACCAGTTGTCTCGAAAGTGTTCGAGAAACTGTTCCTGTCCCGCCTCGGACCTCTTTTGGAGGAAAAAGGTCTCCTACCGGAACACCAGTTTGGTTTCCGTTCTGGACATTCCACGACTGAACAACTACTGCGTGTAGCCGAGAAAGCTTCCCTGGCTTACCAGGAGAGGGCTAAAACGGTGGCAGTGTTGCTCGACGTGGAAAAGGCATTTTCTACCACTTGGCATGAGGGGCTTGTCTACAAGCTCATACAGCAGGAAATCCCCCCTCCATACATTTACTTGGTGGCTAGTTTCCTACAGGAACGTAGCTTCCGGGTGAAGGTGGAGGGATCATTTTCCAGAGAAAGGCCCATTGGCGCAGGAGTCCCCGAGGGCAGTGTACTGTCACCGGCACTTTTTGCAGCTTACATGGCCGATCTCCCGACGCACCCCAACACACACATCTGTCAGTATGCGGACGATCTCATGATCTTCGCTACTAACAAGAACCCGCGCTACAGTTACCGACAAGTACAAGCCCACCTCTGTACCATCAATAGATGGTGCGAGAACTGGCGTATGTCTATTAACCCGGAGAAAACCTCTGCGATTCTCCTGGCTAATACGATAGCCAACCGGCTCCCGCTGGACCTCGTGCTTCGGCGCCGTCGGATCCCCTGGGTCACTACGGCGAAGTATCTCGGGGTCACGCTGGACCGGCGGCTGACGTATAGACATCACGTCAGAGGCAAAGTACTGCAAGGCCACGCTGTCCTGCGCCAGTTGTACCCCATCCTCAGTTCCCAAACCATGCCCCTACGCCTGAAGCTTCGGCTGTATCGAGCGATCATCCCGCCTCTGGTCCTGTACGGATGCGAGATCTGGGGAGTGGTGGCAAGGTCCACCTTCATCAGACTCCAGACGTTGCAGAACCGGGCATTAAGGATGATCTATGATACAGGCCGAAGATTTCCTGCCCATATCCTACACGAACATTCCGGTATCCCGTACATTGTCGACGTGATCAAAACTCGCGCTCGAACAATGTACAATAAACTCCAGAACCACCCCAACCCTCTGGTGAATACCCTGGGCCAATACGACCAGAGACAGCCGCGCCGACTACCATCCAAAAGATTGTCGAAGGACATCTTAAGTCCGGCGATCTAATCCAAGATGGGAAAGGTGAAAATGCAATCTGTACTCAAAACAGAGCGATTCACCAGTTCAGTCCACCTCTCAGTGAGTGACTGACGGCCAGAACCCTGGTAGGAATTAGCGCGTAAAATTCGCGCACAGCTCACTTGCGAACCAATCCCTGCCTACAATCCCTCCCGTTAAAAAAAACCCTGTCCCAACAAATTTCCCAGTGAAAACATCCCTGTAGTGACACCGTCAAAACCATCGCGCAGGTAAAGCCGTATGACGGCTAGGTACTGCGGTAAAGACACTCGACCGGAGGAACATTCACCTCACCTCCGTTCGACTCGAACTGGCGTCTGGCGTCTGGCACGGGCAAAAATCCGGTCTTCCCATCTAGTTACCGCTCCATCAGCCTCCTACCAGTTATCTCGAAAGTATTCGAGAAACTGTTCCTGTCCCGCCTTGGACCCCTCTTGGAGGAAAAAGGTCTCCTTCCTGAACACCAGCTTGGTTTTCGTTCTGGCCATTCCACGACCGAGCAACTACTGCGTGTAGCCGAAAAAGCTTCCCTGGCTTACCAGGATAGGGCTAAAACGGTGGCAGTGTTGCTTGATGTGGAAAAGGCATTTTCTACCACTTGGCACGAGGGGCTTGTCTACAAGCTCATACAGCACGAAATCCCCCCTCCATATATTTACTTGGTGGCTAGTTTCCTACAGGAACGTAGCTTCCGGGTGAAGGTGGTGGGATCATTCTCCAGAGAGAGGCCCATTGGCGCAGGAGTCCCCGAGGGCAGTGTACTGTCACCGGCACTCTTCGCAGCTTACATGGCCGATCTCCCCACGCACCCAAACACACACATCTGTCAGTATGCGGACGATCTACTGATCTTCGCTACTAACAAGAACCCGCGCTACAGTTACCACCAAGTACAAGCCCATCTCCGCACCATCAGTAGATGGTGCGAGAACTGGCGTATGTCTATAAACCCGGAGAAAAGCTCTGCGATTCTCCTGGCGAATACGAAAGCCAACCGGCTCCCGCGGGACCTCGTGTTGCGGCGCCGTCGGATCCCCTGGGTCACTACGGCGAAGTATCTCGGAGTCACGCTGGACCGGCGGCTGACGTATAGACATCACGTCAGGGGCAAAGTACTACAAGGCCATGCTGCTCTCCGGCAGCTATACCCAATCCTCAGTTCCAAAACCATGCCCCTACGCCTGAAGCTCCAGCTGTATCGTGCGATCATTCCACCTCTGGTTTTGTACGGATGCGAGATCTGGGGAGTGGTGGCAAAGTCCACCTTCATCAGACTCCAGACGTTGCAGAATCGGGCGTTAAGGATGATCTATGATACCGGCTGGAGATTTCCTGCCCATATCCTCCATGAACATTCCAGCATCCCGTACATTGTCGACGTGATTAAAACCCGCGCTCGCACAATGTACAACAAACTCCAAAATCACCCTAACCCTCTGGTAAATACTCTGGGCCAATATGACCAGAACCAGCCGCGCCGACTACCATCCAAAAGACTACCAAAGGACATACTAAGTCCGGCGGTATAATCTCAAAGATGGGAAAAGCGACAGTTCAATCTGTATCCAAAACAGAGTAAATTACCTTTTCAGGTCACCTCTCAGTGAGTGACTGATGGCCAGAACCCTGGTGGGAATGAGCGCGTCACCTGATTGGCCAGCCAACCAGAAGCCGCGCACTGCCAGCTCGTGGATAAATCCCACCCACCCGTTTTCCTGTCCCAAATAATGTTTCCCAGATGACAAAAAATCCCCGTAGAGAGAACATCCAACTCATTGCGCAGGTTAAGCCGTACAACGGCTCGGTACTGCGGACAAGACACTCGGGCGGGGGGCAATCACTGTCCCCCCGTTCGACCCGAACTGCCTCTGGAGCCTCTGGAGCACCGACCGACACATCTGTCAGTATGCGGACGATCTCATGATCTTCGCAGCAAACAAGAACCCGCGCTACAGCTACCGTCAAGTACAAGCCCACCTCTGTACCATCAGTAGATGGTGCGAGAACTGGCGCATGTCTATCAACCCGGAGATAAGCTCTGCGATTCTCCTGGCCAACACGCTGGCAAACCGGCTCCCGCAGCACCTCGTGCTTCGGCGCCGTCGGGTCCCTTGGGTCACTACGGCGAAGTATCTCGGGGTCACGTTGGACCGGCGGCTAACGTATAGGCATCACGTCAGGGGCAAAGTACTACAAGGTCATGCAGCCCTACGGCAGTTGTATCCCATCCTCAGCTCCAAAACCATGCCCATTCGCCTGAAGCTCCAGCTGTATCGTGCGATCATCCCGCCTCTGGTCCTGTACGGATGTGAGATCTGGGGAGTGGTGGCAAAGTCCACCTTCATCAGACTCCAGACGTTGCAGAATCGGGCATTAAGGATGATCTACGACACTGGTTGGAGATTTCCTGCCCACATCCTTCACGAACATTCCGACATCCCGTACATTGTCGACGTGATTAAAACCCGCGCTCGAACAATGTACAACAAACTCCAGAACCACCCTAATCCACTGGTGAATACTCTGGGACAATATGACCAGAGAGAGCCTCGCCGACTACCATCTAAAAAATTACCGAAGGACATCTTAAGTCCAACGGTCTAATTTTCGCAGATGGGAAAGGCAAAATGAATACCTGTACTTAAAACAGAGCAAATCACCTAACTCAGATCACCTCTCAGTGTGTGACTGACGGCCAGAACCAGGAGGAGATTAGCGCGTCACCTGATTGACTAACCAGCCAATCAGTATGTATGGGCAGTGCCCGTTCATGTACCTATCCCTACCATCATCCATCTTGTCCCTAAGATACCCCTGATCCCAAACTTTCCCAGAGTTTAAATCCCTGTAGACCAAAACACCATACTATCGCGCAGGTAAAGCCGTATAACGGCTAGGTACTGCGGTAAAGACACTTCGGGTGGGGGAATAAGCTTCCCCACTCGACTCGAACTGCCTCTGGAGCCTCTGGAGCACCGACCGACTCCGAATCTGACAGTGCCAGTGTCCGCACTGAAAATTCATATCACAGCGGGAGAACCTCAGTGTACTCCTGCAGATCCTCCCTCGCCATAGACGAGGCAACCAGCTCCTCTGCTCTCTCCTCTGCCGAGGAAGAGAACCCCGACCCAGAGAATGGATTCCGTGAGGTAGTCTCACGCCGTTCCAGGCAACTAGCCGCCTTGACCGCACTGGCTCAAGAACGGCTACGCAACCAACCCCAACCATCCCAATCAACCAAATCCACGAAGTGCCATGTTCCACCGATCATCGTGGACGACTTCAAAGGGTCGGTAGGCTTTTTAAAGCTGATAATGCCGACACTTGCGAAGGAGTGCACGGTGCGGCGGAACAAAAGCCGCTTCATCTTTCAGGCCAAATTGGCCAACGACCACTCCCTCATCCTCCGTTACCTTAAGGAGAGAGATATTCCCCATTTCACCTTCGGGCTGGATAGGGCACGCGACATCCACAGGGTCATCCGCGGTCCTCCCGTGGATACACCCGTGGATGATATAGTGGCAGACCTCAACCGCCAGGGTATCACCCCCAGATTGGTCAAGCAGCTGACCAAGGCCGCTCCAGATGGGCAAGCACCCAGAATCCCCCTCCCCCTATTTTTAGTAGTGGTGGAGCGAGCTAACGACCCGGAGGCCAAGATTGATGGTGTAACAGCCATCTGTTACCTCCGGGTACACATCGAGCCATCCAAAGGCTCTGGCGGACCCCCCCAGTGTCATAGGTGCCTAGGGTTCAACCACTCTAGCCACTTTTGCCATGGCCGCCTGCGCTGCCTCAGGTGCGGCGAGGAACATCTTAAGGAGGTCTGCCCGAAAACCAGGGAGGACGACCCCAAGTGCGCTAACTGCTCCGGCGCACATATAGCATGTTATGGTGGCTGCCCGACACGGAAGGCCATCATAGCTGCTAGGAGACCACCCCAAGTGGTCCAACCTCCAGTGGCGAACAGCCATCCCCAGTCTGGTCCTGCTCCGACAAGACCAGCAGAGGGTTTAGAGTTCGCTGCAGTGACCAAAGCAGGCCGGGGTAACAATCCCAAGTCGCGTGCACAAACACAACACTCCCAAGCACAAACACAAGCTCCAGCACCCCCTACGGCCCCCCGTCCAAAAAGGGAGAGTAGGCGCCGTCACCCTCGAAGGCCGCCTGCCGCCTCTGAAGCTCAGAGCGAGCGTGGGAACCCTACGCCCACTCGTCAGCTGGGGGAGGTTGCGGCCGAAGAGATACCGACGCCGACCAACCCATCTATCATTCCAACTCCTCAACAAACCCCCACCCCTCCTACACCTCAGTTTTCAGATATGATGGCGTGGTTGCAGCAGTTGCTGCAAAACCATGGCCAGAAGCTCTGCGAACTGATGGTACGTTTCCTTTCCGCCACCGACCAAGCCGGCAAAATGGCTATAGCCATGGAGGGGCTTGCACTCCTTACCACCTTTATCAGCGCGACCCGAAATGGCGAATCGAACTAGGGTAAATACCTCGTTCAGGTTCGCGTTCTGGAACGCGTGTGGTTTGGCTGGTCAGGAGAACGAGCTCCACCACTTTGCTGGCGAGCATGCACTTGATCTTATCTTGGTATCAGAAACGCATCTCCACCAAAACCTCACATCCCGACTCCAGGGCTACCACTGTCTCCGATCGGACCGCGTCGGCCGCCGTGGGGGCGGCACAGCGATCTTCGTGAAGAGAAGTGTGGTCCACAAACCCGTCCAGCTCCCTCCACTTCAAACCCTTGAGGCCACGGCTACTTGTATCCACCTCGGCGGTATTGAGGTCTTGATGGTGTCTGCATAACACCCACCCCAGAGGCAGTTCGTTGTAAACGACTACCTCTCCATCCTTGCCCTACATCCTCATGTCATTCTGGCCGGGGACCTAAATGCCAAGCATCCGCGTTGGCATTGCGGCCCCCGCGCGGACAGAAGAGGCAATTACATAGTCCACATGGTCGACGCGGACCCTCAACTTAGAGTCGAGGGCCCCTGGCAACCCACCCATTATCCGCGAGGTCCAGGACAGCCATCCGTCATAGACTTCGCGGTCATCAAACATTTCCCATATCACGTGTCACTCACATCCATCAACGCACTTCATTCCGATCATAATCCAGTGTTGGCTACTGCCAACACCCGGGTTGCCAGCCAAGAGGTCCCATATCAACACCGAAACGTCGACTGGGACTGTGTCAAGAGTTGCCTAAATGGCTCCATCCCTCCCAACCCCAACATCACCAACATCCCAACCCTTGAGGCGGCGGTCTCTTCCTTCACTTCTGTGGTGAAGCGAACGGTCCACAACCTCACTGTCCACACCCCAGCTCCTCTCCACCCAGACGTCCTACCCCTAGAGCTCCTTCTACTCATCCGCCGCTCCTGGGCGGCTCGCAGACTCTGTCAGAGGCACCGCACACGCCATAACCTAGCGCTTCTAAGGCGTCTACGACACGAGGTGCGTCTCCAACTGCGCGAGCACAGAGTGCGCGCGTGGGAGGACACTATGTCACGTTTGAACCTAGGTGACGGCAACGTGTGGCGGATTGCCAAACGACTGAGAAACCGAGGTGGATCACACACCTCCCCAATCCATGGCACCCAAGGCCTGGCCTATGAACCCCAAGCCAAAGCAAATGCGTTTGCTGAATACCTAGAGAGGACCATGCGGCCGAGAGATAACCCGCAGGACCTAGACTTCTCCGACCGTGTTCGTGGGGAGGTACGTCGATACATTCGACGCCCTCTTGACGACGCGGATCGGCTTCCTATCGTCAAACCCAGTGAAGTCCAGGGCGTACTCCAACGTCTCGACCGCAAAAAGGCCGCGGGGCCTGACGGGATAACACCTGTCATGCTCCGCCACCTTCCCTTCAAGGCCGTGCTCTACCTGACTAAGGTCTTCAATATGTGCCTCGCCCGCAGCCACTTCCCACGTGAGTGGAGAGAGGCCCGGGTGATTTGCATATTGAAGCCAGGGAAAGACCCGGTCCATCCCGCCAACTACCGATCCATTAGCCTCCTACCCGTACTCTCGAAGGTATTCGAGAGATTAATACTCGCCCGCTTGTCCCCTATCTTAGGGGACATTCAAGCCATCCCACCCCATCAGTTTGGGTTCCGGCCTGGCCACTCAACGCCCCAGCAGCTGCTGCGGGTGGTGGAGGCTGCCGCCCTGGGATACCAGGACAAGGCCTATACCGCCGCGGTATCTCTGGACGTTGAGAAGGCCTTCTCTACGACCTGGCATGCCGGTCTCCTCCGAAAGCTCATCCAACTGGAGCTACCCACACGCCTCATACACCTATTACATTCCTACCTTAGACACAGATCCTTTGTGGTCTCAGTGGCGGGGAATAAATCCACACACAGGCCAATCCGAGGCGGAGTCCCCGAAGGTTCTGTTTTATCACCCACGCTCTTCAGCGTCTACATGGCCGACCTACCTACAGAGCCGAACGTCAACATAGCTCAATATGCTGACGACGTGTTGCTCTACACAACAAACAAACATCCTAACAGAACCTTCCTCCCAATACAGCGACACCTCCGCCTTATCCAAGAATGGTGCAGGCGTTGGCGATTGTCCATTAACCCGGAGAAAAGCCGCGCCATACTTTTTACTAAGCGCCGATTCCCCGCCAATCTCCCCACATTCACCTATCTGCGAAGAAGGATTGAATGGGTAAACTCTATCTCCTACGTGGGAGTGAAGCTCGATAAGGGCCTTACTTTTCGGAAACACATCAACGACTTGTCGGCGCGGGCCGGTGGGGCAACTGCCTCTCTGTACCCCATGCTGCGGTCGGGGATGCCAGTTCCCCTAAAGCTACGCCTTTTTCGGGCACTCATAATCCCACTCCTCCTATACGCCTGCGAAATCTGGGGCATGGCCGCAGATTCCCATCTCCTGCGTCTGCAGCGTATACAGAATAGAGGACTTCGGATAATCTATTCTGTATGCCGAGGATTCCCTTCGAGACTACTGCAGGAAGCCTCGTCTCTTCCGTATGTGGAGGACGAAATTAGGCGCCGGGCAACCAAATTTTACGACCAAATTCCTCAACATAGGAGTGCCCTGATTAGGTCTCTTGGGGACTACAACCCCACTGAACGCACGCGTGTGGGACACCGGGTTCCCCGCATGGCTTGCGGGCATCCCCGGTAACGAAGGGGACATCCCTTCAACAGCGAAAGCTGAATACATCACAGTCCTCCAAGATAAGCTTGGATTCTAAATTCAAAATTAAATAAACTTCCATATTTGGACCTTTACACCAGCAGTGCCCAACGGAAGTTGCACACTGATTAAGCAGCCGCTGAGGAGCAAAATCTTGCTGCCTCCTTATAACCTACTACCTCAAACTTCACCCGCCACCCTGCTAAATCCTACATCCCGTCATAAAGTGGTTAAGCCCTAAAAGGGCAGGTACACGTATGACACACCTCGGGCTGATCTCAGCCTGCCAGATAGCGTCGTCGCACCGACCGACGGACATACGAAACCGCAGGCCCACATGGTTGCAGCCAAGGGACCAGGCTCTAGCCTGGAGCCGGGGTTCACTGGAACCCCCATAGGCGCGTCGCAAGGCGTTAAACCCTCTGTGGGATGCCGGATGGCACCTGCAATGACTAGAGACATGCCGAGTACCAACGCCAAGGTAAGACCTGACGCGATAGGTACCTCTACCCTGAACCCTTCCCATGGTCCAAGGGTGAACATCGTCAAGGCGAAAGCCAAGACGCTCCTCAGGGGCAAGAACAGGCCGAAGGCCAAAAAGGCTATTGGCCTTGTGAACCAAGGGACAGCAGTCCCTGTCACACCATCACCAGTACCTATGACCCCTGTCCCAGCACCTACAACGCCGGATGACGACGGCTTCGTTGTAGTGCAGAGCCGCAGGAGGAGATCTTCCGGTTCAAAGCCGGAAGGGACTCCTGCTTCATCAACATCTGCAACTGCAGCGCTCGCCCCAAACCAGGCCTCACAAAAGGAGGGTAGAATCCCTCCGATTGTGTCTGATCCGTTCCCGAACCACATAAAGGTAATGAAGGAACTGAGACGGCAGTTAAAGGCCAATTTCCAGGCAACCCGGCATCCAGGACGGGTTGTCATCAGAACCACTACCTCTGACGACCACAAGGCCGCGAAAGGGGTACTGAAAGAGAGTGGAATTAAGTTCCACACTTACTCGCTTCAGCGTCCCCACGTGGTTCGCAGAGTTGTCAGGGGTCTTGATTCTGAGACAGACCCCCAGGATATCCGTGACGGCCTACAGAACGAACACGGAATCAAACCGAGGTCCGTGGTGCAACTAACCACCACAAAGGAAAAAGAGGGGAAACCCACCAAGGTACCCCTGCCACTATTTTTAGTGGTAGTTGAAAAACAGGGGGAGGGAACCCCAAAAATCGACCAGGTGACTCATTTGTATAACACGAGGGTCACCATTGAGCCCTACCACAGCAGAGAGGGACCAGCCCAATGCTACAACTGCTTGGGCTTTCACCACTCGAGTCATGCTTGTGAGAGGCAACTCAAGTGCCTTCGCTGTGCAGGTGAGCACCTGGTGAAGGATTGCCCGACACCAATAGAGAATAAAAAGTGTGCAAACTGCGACGGGAGCCACATAGGCATCTATCGTGGTTGCCCAAAGCGACTTGCAATTATGCAAGGAAGACAGGGCAAAGTACCAGAGATCCGACAGGGGGTGTCTTTTGCACAGGCAATGTCGGAGCACGAAAGTGCCCTAGTACGGGCCGAGAGTGCAGAAGCAACCCCACAAAACCAAGTTGTCAGTCAAAAGACAACGCCAGTCCCAAGCGTCACCCCAAAGGTGGGCACAAAACATCCTGTGCCACCCCCCAGTGCTGCCCCAAAGGACAAACGTCCTCCTAAAAAGAGGAGGAAGGGGAGAAAGGCTCATGTGACTGTAAGTGCAGAGCCAGAACCAGCCATGGTGGAGGCAGGTAACAAAAGTGTTACCCAATTTCCCCCACCAACTGCACCAGCCAATCAGGCACCAGCTGCTACAGCCAACCAGGCAACAGCAACAGCGCAGCCAATCAGCGCTGGCCCGTCATCACAGACTGGCTCTATAAGTAGGACCCACACAACAAGCACTCAGTCACAGGTCTTGGGAGAGGCCTTCGGCTCAGAGGACATGGCGGAGTTTATTGAACTGGCAACTTGGTTTGCGGACCTCGTACAACGTTCCCTCCCCATACTACGGCGCTGCAGAGAGCAAATCCTCAACCCTGAACTTTCGGCTGTGAAGAAGCACCTCGTAGTGCTTCAAACGGCCAAGTAACTCTACTCTAATTCCATAAGCTCTTAAATGGCGCATAGAAATGTGCGTTCATTTAGAGCTGCGTTCTGGAACGCAAATGGAGTTAGAGAGCAGAGACCTGGCCTGTTAGAGTTTGTAGACAGCCATGGGATTGATATCCTTATGGTCTGTGAAACACACTTGCACGCCGGTGTACAGTTCAGTCTGCCAAGTTACGTCGCCCATCGGTCTGATCGGGTCGGCCGACAGGGCGGTGGTACTGCCATTTTCATAAAGAACCATCTCACACATATTCCCGTTACCATTCCTCCACTACAACACCTAGAGGCAACCGCCATAAGACTTTCCTTAGGCGGATGCGACGTGGTACTTGTAGCGGTATATGATCCTCCGGATGGGCGCTTCTATGAAGCGGACATCACGGCACTCCTAAACCTACACCAAAGAGTCTGTATCGCAGGCGACTTCAACGCCAAACACCCAAGCTGGCACAGCCGCACCCAGAACGTGAAGGGTCGGGGATTGTACCGTCTCATTAGCGGGAACCCCGCCCTGCATGCACACGGGCCGAGAGGTCCAACATACTACCCGGCACGCGGCGCCGCGGATGTCATAGACTTCATTGTCACAAAGAACATTCCATTTCACCTGGATCTCTCGGTGATTAACGCTCTGGATTCTGATCACAACCCTGTTGTGGTCGACTCAGACGTTAATCTAACTGCGCTGGGAGTGCCTGATTGGGTTGAGGAAGTCGACTGGGATGCAGCCGTCCTAGCCCTCCACAACTCCGTGGAAGCATGTCCTCGAATAGACTCGATAGAGGCTCTCGAGGAGGCAGCCACGGGGTTCTCAACCTCTGTCCTAAATGCGGTGCGTGCTCATACGCACCGCATTCCTACCGACGCACCAAACCCTACAGCTATCCCTGTTCCACTGAAACGCCTCATTCAAGCGAAAAACGCTGTTAGAAGGCTATGGCAGAGATTCCGTCACCCTAGGATAGCAGTAATACACCAGAGGTTCAAATCCCTGGTGAGACGACTCCTAAGAAAGCATAGGCAAGCAGCTTGGGAAAACACGTTGCGACATGTAAACCTCCAGGAGAGGAAACCATGGCGCATCGTCCGAGGCTTGAGGAAAGATAAAACTGTACACCAGCACCCTGTGCATAGCCCTCGGGGAAGACTTGTCTTTGAACCGAGGGAAAAAGCAGAGGCGCTAGCAGACTATTTGGAAACTCAATTCCAGCCTAGAGTCGACCCTCAGAACGACGATCATACTGACCTCGTGGAGCAAGCAGTAGAAGACTTCTTAGAAGTTGGACCTGCGGGCCACGAGGATTTCCATATCCCGATAGTTACCCCTCGCGAGGTAACTAACACCATCCAACACCTAAAACCTAGAAAAGCCCCTGGGCAGGACCGGGTAACAGCGGAAATGCTCCAGCACCTTCCCTTTAGAGCCGTGATGCACTTGACTCGGATCTACAACGCGTGCCTAAGCATGCGCCATTTTCCAGAAGACTGGAAGAGGGCGCGTGTGGTATGCGCGTTGAAGCCGGGCAAGAATCCGATCTTTCCTTCTAGCTACCGTTCCATCAGCCTCCTACCAGTTATCTCGAAAGTTTTCGAGAAACTGTTCCTGACCCGCCTTCGACCTCATCTAGAGGAAAAAGGCCTCCTACCGGAACATCAGTTTGGTTTTCGTTCTGACCATTCCACAACCGAGCAACTACTGCGAGTAGCCGAAAAGGCCTCCCTGGCTTACCAGGAAAGGGCCAAAACGGTGGCAGTGTTGCTTGACGTGGAAAAGGCGTTCTCTACCACCTGGCACGAAGGTCTTATCTACAAATTCATACAGCACGAAATCCCCCCTCCATATATTTACTTGGTGGCTAGTTTCCTACAGGAACGTAGCTTCCGAGTGAAGGTGGAGGGTTCATTTTCCCGAGAAATGCCCATTGGCGCAGGAGTTCCCGAGGGCAGTGTACTGTCACCGGCACTCTTTAATGCTTACATGGCCGATCTCCCCACGCACCCCAACACTCACATCTGTCAGTATGCGGATGATCTCATGATCTTCGCAGCAAACAAGAACCCGTGCTACAGCTACCGTCAAGTACAAGCCCACCTCTGTACCATCAGTAGATGGTGCGAGAACTGGCGCATGTCTATCAACACGGAGAAAAGCTCTGCGATTCTCCTGGCCAACACGCTGGCAAACCGGCTCCCGCAGCACCTCGTGCTTCGGCGCCGTCGGATCCCTTGGGTCACTACGGCGAAGTATCTCGGGGTCACGTTGGACCGGCGGCTAACGTATAGGCATCACGTCAGGGGTAAAGTACTACAAGGTCATGCAGCCCTACGGCAGTTGTATCCCATCCTCAGCTCCAAAACCATGCCCATTCGCCTGAAACTCCAGCTGTATCGTGCGATCATCCCGCCTCTGGTCCTGTACGGATGCGAGATCTGGGGAGTGGTGGCAAAGTCCACCTTCATCAGACTCCAGACGTTGCAGAATCGGGCATTAAGGATGATCTACGACACTGGTTGGAGATTTCCTGCCCACATCCTTCACGAACATTCCGGCATCCCGTACATTGTCGACGTGATTAAAACCCGCGCTCGAACAATGTACAACAAACTCCAGAACCACCCTAATCCACTGGTGAATACTCTGGGACAATATGACCAGAGAGAGCCTCGCCGACTACCATCTAAAAAATTACCGAAGGACATCTTAAGTCCAACGGTCTAATTTTCGCAGATGGGAAAGGCAAAATGAATACCTGTACTTAAAACAGAGCAAATCGCCTAACTCAGATCACCTCTCAGTGTGTGACTGACGGCCAGAACCAGGAGGAGATTAGCGCGTCACCTGATTGACTAACCAGCCAATCAGCATGTATGGGCAGTGCCCGTTCATGGACCTATCCCTACCATCATCCATCTTGTCCCTAAGATACCCCTGATCCCAAACATTCCCAGAGTTTAAATCCCTGTAGACCAAAACACCATACTATCGCGCAGGTAAAGCCGTATAACGGCTAGGTACTGCGGTAAAGACACTTCGGGTGGCGGAATAAGCTTCCCCACTCGACTCGAACTGCCTCTGGAGCCTCTGGATTTTCCATCATTTTAGTCCTGAAGATGGCCATGGAGAGTATAATGGCCGAAAGCTCGACCTTCTTAAGTTTAACACGGCTGATCACCCGTGAAGCTCTTATCACTAACATTCGCCGTGAAAGCTTCAAATCGTACAACTGCAATTTAGCAGTTAATAGTAGCAGCGGGACCACTTTTGCTTCAACCTCTAAGGAATAAGGTAACTTTATTATTTACACTAACTCGTCTACTGCAAAGGGACATATACTGTTCTAATGAAATAGTGCATATTTCTTGCCATATTTTGAAGTTTTTAAGAGCATACTTGCATGCATATTTCAGTGTTTTTAGGGCATGAACTTCCGAGCCCTACTAATCGCTGTGAGGCAGTGGACGGGTTAAAACAATGATGTAGGGGAAGTGACACATTTAGTCAGTTCTCCCATCTATGCATTAGACTAAGGATACTTTTATTTTCTTCATTTGTATAGTCGCCTTTAGATTCTATGATCATATGGTGGGGGGGGGGTCTTTGACTTGAGCGATATCTAATGGTATTTTAATTCATTGAGCTGTATATTGTCTTATCGTTGGTTGTTATTGCTGGTAATGTTTGCTATTAACCGCATTTACGTTCACATTCATTCCAGTACTTCCAGACCTGCGAAGGTTAGGGAATGATTCTGGTTAAAGTAAACCTTCCTGATCCAAGCAGGTACCAAAGACCGGACCACTGGGTTAAGAAGCTAGAAGACTGATCTGTGATCACAGAGGCAGTCAATAAGGATAGTTGTGCATTAATACACGATGCTTTTTTCCTCAAAAAGCGGCCACCGCACCGCAGAATGCACGTAACAGATACACCTGAAACTCCTGTCGCCCGCACAAAATGCATTACGCTTATTTGTAGACCACATCATGATGTAGTGAACAGTTTTACAATCCCCGGGTTTTCTCGTTTTCTGTATCATGTTTATGAACTTAATGAGTTTTAAACAGTGCTAATTAAGTTGAGAGAGTTGTCAGTATCTAGTTTGTTTCGTTCCTGTGCAAATAAATTTACCAATTTTAAGTGACAATTATGCCACGAGCGCTATGCAGCTTTCTATAATGCTTCTAAATGATTACACAGAACCACAAAGGATTTTTATAAAACATACGTTATAGCAAACTACTATAGGGCAGTTAGAAGGCGATTTGAAACACAATTTCTTGTTTTACCTATGCCAAACATAGAAACCATGTGAAAACTTGTGAGCAAATTAAGGAAAATTGGTTCCATTCTGGATAGAAAGTGAAGATTAAACTGGCCTGTTCTTACTAAAGAGAGTTGGGTGATTTTTGTCTATTGGAGAACTTGAAAAATTAAGTATATGCAACAAATCCCCATACCTTGGAAGAACTAGAGGACAACATCAGGTGAGAAATTCACTCAATTTCGGATATTGAGTGTGAATGCAAATTTCGTGAGAATATGCTAGAAATGTGTGGATAGAGAAGAACGAGATTTCCAACATATTTTATGATAATGTATGCGCTTATTATCATTGTAAATTTAACTACACCTATGACTAAGGGAAAAGCACTACTCTAAGGAGATGGCTATAGCATCGATTTATATTTTTTAATTAAAATAGCTGTTTTTTACTTACATGTTACATTTCAATTAAATATGCATTACAGTGTAAACAAAGCGACAGCCTCCATATGAAAAGCAAAGGATGCTTACTTATTTAGTGCTATTCTAATATAAATTACTAATCTAATTCATAATTTATACTATTCGTAATATTCTCTCATCGTTTTATGGCCTACATTACATACTTATTGGTCATAATTTAGAGACCTCCTTTTGCTTATTTCTAGTCTACTTTCCGATACATTGTGCTCAAAGCAGCTAGGCTATAAACTGTTTATCGTTCGGATGTATTTTCCATGTTCTCAAGTTCCATCATAAGAAATGACCTCACTGCTGGATCTGTCACTTTGCGCAATATCAATTCACGTGCTTTTTTCCCACCATCTTTGTAATGTTTGCTAAGTGTTTCAGCATATTCAATCCAAACACAATTGGCACATCCAGACATACAGCATGTAGTAGGTTCCTCCGGTAATGCGGCTTCTTCATCTTTCTCAGTATCTTCTGGCTTCTTCTGGTTAGAGCACCTCCTTAATCCCTCGGTGAAACCAGGGCGCAACAGCTTCAACATCCCACCCTATAAAATAATACAGTATAACAATATCAGATACAAAAACATTTTAACGCTAATACAGAAAAAGATAGTGACAGACTGTGGACAAAATGATGCAGTAGCACGTAGTATATACAGAGGTCACAAAGGTGAACAGGCAGCTGAGAAAGGGTTTCACAAGCAGCAGGGGAGAGAGGAGCTGGTGTCGTATAGAAATACAACTTCTGTTACATGCCAACATAAAGCATCCCTAAGTAATATGATACCATCCCTCGCCCATGTTTACTTTGTAATTATTTTTAACTGGAAAACATAAATAAGTTAAGGCTCTTATATGAGTCAGCATAGAAACGCAGGTGGACATTGTCTTATTTTTTGTGCTGCGTAAGCAATTATCTCAACGGGGGAATTAATGGCCTTTAAAGCTATAAGACATCCCGTTGGAAATGATTTGGTGTTACTTATGTCCTGAATGTCGTCTGTGTAACGCTGGCAGACCTGTTGCCAGTATTCAACGAGGACTTTACTAAATTCTTGGAGTTTTACCAATAAACTTCTTCTCACCTTTGAATTGTGCCTTATTAATTGCTGAGCTGCCTTGTTCTCGAGCTAAGGCTCGGGGCTTACCTACAATCCCAAAATCTACAGTCGTGTGTGCAAAACACCGTTACACGACACTGGCTGTTAATCTTATTGTACCACCAATATACCCTTTCTTTCAACTAGATTGTCAACAACAACGAAATCTTTCCTGGCGTCAAACATGCTTTAGATTTTTACCATCACGGTGCATGGACTGCCACAGACATACACTTGTTACATTAAAAGCATATCTTAAAATTGTGAAAATTATGTTCTGTACTGTGTAAATGTGTTACATGTGCGTAAGCGGCATACTTCTCCCCCTCACCCCCCCCAAAAAAAACCACCGACAACGCTTAGTATGTTGTGCGGGACGGCAAACTGGTTTCCAAATAGGAACACCTGTCCGGAAATGCACAGTTTGAAAGCTGTAGAGTATCGAAGTGTGAGATGGGTGTGCGTTCACATTTCGTCAATACCCAACATCGAGCCGTCTAGACTACAAATGGGCTTCGAACTGTGTACCTCCTACGTCATTGTAGAGCCTGTATTGGCGGTGGTGAGCTTCATGCACATGAATCAATACGTGCCGTTGTCTTCGAAGATTTTCAATCGCTCCGTAGCCTCGAGCCATAAGGTCCTCCGCTGACGTTACAGGAGTGCCATATACAACTCCACCGAAACTAGTCGAGAGGTGTCAGATCTGCCAATCCTGCTGGCGGTGGATCTTGTCCACCTTTAACAATTGATCCATTTGGATATGCGACGTTGAGGTGATTCCGCACATTTACACCAAAGTGTACTGGTGCTCAAGTCCATCATTTCAGCAGCTGTGTACCGGTACGTGTCGCGTCGCTGTTAAAAACCTTATTGTACTGGAAACTACGCAAATAACGCAGTAGGTTGCGCACCAAGACCATGTGGAGGAATTTAGCGCATGCGCAGTAATGTTATTATGCTCAGGTCGTTCATCCCGGTACACACATAGCTAAAGAGTAACATACTTTCCGTGTTAAGATACCAAACAAATGTTGACAAATTGTCACAATCGTTCGTTCTCAAACTTCGACGCTCTCCAGCGTCCAAACCATATCTTTCCGGACAGGGTTTCCTATCTGAAATCAGTTTGCCATCCCGCACAACTACTAAGCGTTGTCGGTGTTTTTTTCTTGGGGTGATACCGGGTATATATACAGGATGTAAATGAAAAACACCACACGAATTTTACTGGTAATAAAGGGTTCATATACAATCTTTCTTTCTTTCCTCCCTTCCCTCCCTCCTTCCCTCCCTCCCTCCTTCCCTCCCTCCCTCCTTCCCTCCCTCCTTCCCTCCCTCCTTCCATACCGCCCTCCTTCCTTCCCTACTTCCCTCCTTCCCTCTCTCCTTCCCTCCCTCACTCCTTCCCTCCCTCCATCCCTCCTTCCCTCCCTCCCTCCTTCCCACCCTCCTTCCCTCCCTCCTTCCTTCCCTCCTTCCCTCCCTCCTTCCTTCCCTCCTTCCTTCCTTCCCTCCTTCCCTCCCTCCCTCCTTCCTTCCTTCCCTCCCTCCATTCCTTCCTTCCTTCCTTCCGTCCTTCCGTCCTTCCGTCCTTCCGTCCTTCCGCCCTTCCGCCCTTCCGCCCTTCCGCCGTTCCGCCGTTCCGCCCTTCCGCCCATCCGCCCATCCGCCCTTCCGCCCTTCCGCCCTTCCGCCCTTCCGCCCTTCCGCCCTTCCGCCCTTCCGCCCTTCCACCCTTCCGTCCTTCCGTCCTTCCGTCCTTCCGTCCTTCCGTCCTTCCGTCCTTCCGTCCTTCCGTCCTTCCGTCCTTCCGTCCTTCCGTCCTTCCTTCCTTCCTTCCGTCCGTCCTTCCTTCTCTCTCCCTCCCTTCCTTCTTTCCTTTTTTTCTTCCTTCCTCCCTTATTTCTTTCTTCATAAGCGCATGCTTAATTTAATTTGATTTGTAGTAAACATTTGTGTCGCCTTGTAATTTTTACTTTCTCTACTGGTAAGTAGGGGAAGTATTGTATTCCACCCAAAAAGTTTATGTCGAGATTTCATCGGAAATTGATGTTTTGAAGCTCCCTGAATCCAAAAAAAAAAGCATTTTTAGAAAAAGGTCGGTGTGTGTAAGTGTCAGTCTGTGGACAGCATAACTCAAAAACGAACATTCGGTTAAAAACCAAAGTTGGTATTTAAGTTTATTGTCATTCAAGGACGCGACACGAAGATTTTGAAGAAAAAAGCCCCACCATAAACTACCCTTTACATGGAAAATTTTTCGAAAATTTTGATTTTCTTGAAAATGGCTCTAACGATTTTGATTAAAATGTCATATGTTTGAGATATTTTTATGACAAATGAAATGTATATCTTGAATTTTCTGGCTATAGCCCATGTAGTCGTATTTACTCTGGACGAATTTTGCATAACTGGTAAACCGTTAGAGATAGACAAAATCTTGCTGTACAAAAAATGTAGATCTTGCTAAAATACACAATTTATATCTCAATAAATTTTCTTGTAGGGTGAACCATTTCGGAGATATTCCTTGTTATGTGTGCGAGTTTCGGAAAACTTAGATCTTGAGCGAAATGCAACATAGTTGTTAATTTTTTTTATATTTTAATCGTGCAAAGAGAACAGAATTTCAAAGGTAAAAAAGATTTGACTGTCGCACAAAGCCTACTGTGTTCTATCTCCCTTGCACCTACAAGGAAATAAGCAATAAGATAATTTGTACGAATGTTTATCGTAACTAACATGGATATATATGAATAAGAGTGTGCAAGAATGGTTAGTACAAGAGTAGAGAAAGTCATGTGAGTGCAACACAATAAATTTTTCGTTTAACTAGTTTTTAAACTTTTTGTTTCAAGTGTGTTTAACTATTGTTTTTAGCTGCATAATCCACAATAGTAGGTACTTACATGCTGACAACTTCGTTTTCACTTGAATGAAATAGTTCAAGCCTAACTAGCAGCTTACAAACAAGTAAATAATGAATAAACACTTGAAACAGCTACATGCGATTGAATTATTATAAACATAAGTTGAATTGATGCGATTGAATTATTATAAACATAAGTTGAATTGATATTAACATTATAATACAACAGGTAGATACAAGCAGAATAAAAGTAAGGAAATAAATAATGCATAAGTGCAGGTTTCATATTTTGGTACCTTTATTAAATCTGATAATTTGAGCGATACAGTAAGAGAATGAATACAGGTAGGGAATGAGCTTATTATGCAAATAAAAAGATTTTCTCTAATGGAATAATAACCAGAAATATTAAACTCAAAGTTTATAAATGATTAATAAGCCAGTAGTAACCTATGGGTCTGAGGTTTGGTGTACCATAATGGACGATGAAAAGGCTTTGCGATCTTTCGAGAGAAAAATACTCAGAAAAATGTTAGGGCCTATACATTGTGGTGCACACAATTGGAGAGTAAGAAACAGTCAAGGGAATAAATTATTTAATAGGTCAAGATACTGTTATATGAAATCCCAGAGACTTAGATTGGTGGGACACCTGGAAAGAATGGAGGATGAGTGGAATCTAAAAAAAAATGTAAAAGAGGAAAATATTTTCACGAAGAAGGAAAAGCAGAACAAGGTGGATGGGTTGTGCGTAGGAAGATCTTGCTGCAATGACAGTCAGAGGCTGGAGAAGGAAAGCGCATGATAGACGAGAATGGAAGAAAATAGTAGGGAAGGTAGAGCTGTAGAGCCATAAAAGAAGAAGGTGCAGATTTCAAAGGAACCGCTCAAAATGGTGACCTTCAACATCAATGCATAGGCGACATCGACACAGAAATGATTCGCAAACCCTGTTGAGCATTCCTGGTACGTTTAGAATCTCATCACTGGCTGCAATGATGCGGGCAACCAGCGTCTCCTCAGAATCAATTAATGAATATATCATGGTCTGAAGATGATCCTAGAAAAAGAAATCCATGGGATTGAGATCCGGCGAACGAGGTGGGCAAGGCACGGTAGGACTGCCTCTTCCGATACAACGATTGGGGAAGACTATATTTAGATGCTCCCGTACGGTTATAGCATAATGCGTAGGGGCTCTGTTGTGTTGGAAACGCAGCCGAGCACGAACATCAAGCGGCACTTCTTCCCAAAGGGCTGGAAGTACCTCCTTCAGAAATATTTTATAAGTGTTGCCACGCAATCGAAGAGGAGGAAGAAGGTACGGCCCAATGGCGTGATCAGAAATAATGCCAGCCCATAATTATGTTCACTATAAACTGCTGTTGGTGGCTCTTCTGAACAGTGGCATGGCGGTTTTCGTATGCCCATATGTGGCTATTCTTGCAGTTCAGAATCGGCCCATCCCTGGTAAACGTGGTTTCATCTGTGCACAACACCACTGAAAACAGTTCCAGTGGCTACCTTAAGGCCCATTCGCAAAACTGCAAGCGTAACTCTTAATCTTCCGCAGTTAAGGCTTGCACCTTTTGCAGATGGAAGGGGTAGAGCTGCTCCTTATGCAACACTTGCTATACACTTGTGTGGTTGATGGCCATTGTATGTGAAATAGCACGGGTGCTGGTTGACGGTTCTTGTTCCAGTAAACGCAGTACGTCTTCTTCAAACTCTGGAGTGCAGTGCGTACGTCTTGCACCACAATCTGCTTTATTTGGCACCATAGAACCACGTACACGCTAACGCCGATCTACAGATTCGAAAGTAGTCCGATGGGGCTGCCGTCTACTGGGATACTTTTCGCTGTAAATCCGTGCAGCTATTGCAGAACAAACTCCTGCTTCGCCATACACTAGGTGCATGTCAGCAAATTCGGTAAAAGAGTAATTTTGCCTCCATGTTCCCATAGTACCTATTTCACTGTTTCAACGCAATGTTATTGTGTGCTGAAGGAAATAGGAAATGAGACGTGGGTGACTCGCGTAGGAAACAGTCACCACATGGTGTTAGTGTCTTTCAGGTTTATTAAGGTCACCTATTGGCAGTATTAGACATTTATCATGCTAACACGTAAGTATTGAGCGCCACTTTTGGGGAGTCGTGGTACTTTGCTATTATTTGGTTTAAACGTTTTGTGAACTGTTTACAGCAGGCCAACCGTTAGATTGAAAATTGCTCTTATTGACACGGATAGCCAACAGACAGCTTCAGACCAATGGCAATACATAACCCTCCAGCCTAAGTCATCAGATGTGAGGAGAAGCAAAAGTAAACAATACTCAGTGCATTGCATGTGATGGTCGTATCTTGCCATTTTAAAGCAAACGCACAACATTGCTCCCAAAATGGAAAAGAAAGGCGAAAAGAGAGAGAGAGAGAGAGAGAGAGAGAGAGAGAGAGAGAAAAGGGAAAAAAAGTCTATCCCCTCTGCGGGTTTGAACTCGGTTTCGCAGGTTTATAAGTTCCAGTCAGTTGCCATAACCGTGCGGCCAAAGCACATATTTGACAGATGCACTTTAATTCTGTAGCCGCTTTGCACATCCTGTTCTCCATTGCAGTGGCGTGCAGCCTCATGTTAAGTCTCCAATTTAAACGCTTTTGATAACACTACAATTTAGATATGCTTATTCCGAGAGACAGCAGACAGGCTTTACTGAGTTCCTAATAAGCACTTTTTTCGATTCCACTGGATAATATTGACATATTTCTTTCTGGTTATGGTTTATTGGACACAACTTCTAATTACTTTGAATACGTATAATTTATTAACTTGACGTCGTAGACCATTAGTTTCCTATCTCAAATTGATTGTCTATGAACCCTCCATTACCAGTAAAATTCGTGTGGTGTTATTCATATACATCCTGCATACATGCATGAAAAGGATATGCGGCATTAGTCATTTCATCACGGGAAATAGAACTCCGGATTCCAGTATAAGTATACCCTTAATCACTGCACTAGAGTATAACACGGTGCTTAGCGTGTTACTACGAATTATTGTATATACCACTCCTAATGCGAGCTATTTGCGCCACGTCTAGTAGGGGAAGGTGTCCCAAATGACATACCATAAGGGAAAAATTCTTCTGTGGGTTCATTTGCTGTATTATAACCTTTATTTTTGTAAGATAACATTAAAAACTATTAACTACACAGTGATTCATGAAACAAAACTATAGTCTATGTTATAATCATTTCAATGTATTATTAGAAAGCTCACACAGTGTCATTCCATGAGAGCCGTTGGGCAAAACGACATTCCCTTGTGTATTCTATAGATAGGCAGTTTTCATTTGCAAACGTCACATGTAAACATCTTTGCCCGTCGTGAAACCCCAACACATTCACAATGAGCACATAATACACCTTACCCATGTCTCTGGTTTAGAGTGACTAAATAAGTCATTACAATACAGACAAGGAATATCATCATTAAAAAAATCCCTATCTTCATCTCCTGTACGCCTATCGAAACAAAGTTTCTTCTTAGCCTGTTGAGCTACATGTTTGCCTTCCAACATTCTTTCTAGATCATTTTGGCCCTTACCTCTGAAACATATGGACTGCTGGTCAGAATTTGTGAACCCTCCTGTTTTCGTTTGTTAGAAAGAGGCCTTATCTGAAGTCCAGAAGGAAGTGGAGATATATCAACTGGCCTAATAAATGAAGGTCCTGATCCAGAAGATCTTGGAGATGAAAACTATGATGTACAGGATGAAACTTGAGCCACAGCTCCAAGAGCACAGCTTTCTGCTTGTTGGATTCCTACAGTTATTGCAATTTCACTTTCTGAAAGGCATCTCTCAGTTATAGACAATGGACAGAAAAGGTGATCTGGGAAGACATCGGGTTTGAATGGCCACATTCCGGTTTTTGCAAAACCACTAGTTGCATTTTGAACAGTGGCAGCCCTTCCATATGCTGCTGCAAATAAGCCGGCCACCTGAAACTGACCCACAATTCTTCCAAGATGATTTCTCAACCAATTAGAAACCTATTGATTATAATATGCTTTAAGAGGACCAAAGAATGTCACATCCAGTGGTTGAAGATGGTGTGTGCAATTGGTGGTATATTTTTTAGGCACGCTGCCAACCTATTTGCTTGTTATTAAGAGCATCAATAGCCTTCTACATGCTCTCTGAATTCTATGACTGGCGATTACTGGTTCTCGTATAATCTCCAACCATTATTACTGAAATAAATAAACAAATAAAAACAATATCTAACAACAGAATGATGAACTACATATTATAATGCCATAAACAGAAACGAATGGAAAGACAGGAAGCATAAACTTCGTTGTAGGTAAAATGACATACGTGTGACAAACATCACCAACTTCTAAACCTCGATGTATACAGATTCTTCGCATAACACGTAAGAGCCTAAGCAAACAATCTCGCTATTTCTGGTGTAACAGTGTCGCAAACACAAGATTAATACCAATATCCCGTGCAATATAGCGCTGCTTCTTGTGGCAGTTACAAACATGAGGTATGTCATTTTACCAGACTATGTCATCTTAGGACACTTTCCCCTACCCATTTCTTAAAATTTTAATGCGCCCCGAGTTGTGTGAACTGAGTTTAAGTGCTTACAAAATGCTATGAAAAGGCGCGTGCTTTAACCCGAGTTCCACACGGCAATGTAAAATTGTGTCACCGTATTATGAACACTAGATTCTGAGGAACAATATTGCGCCGCGCGTCACTGTCACGTCGCCAATGTCGTTCCATTGCGAATTGGGCGAATGACGCTAATCAATAAAGTACAGTACTCTATATTAGGTTCAGTCTTAGGTTTGCCCGCGTCAAAACAAACCCATGTGACCAGTGCACCGTGGTACAACAGGGTAGCAATGCGTGCAGGGAAGTAGTCCCATCCTAGTAATCTGAGTTTTAAAAAAAATTATCTTAAATGATGTAATATTCTACGCAAATACCTAACAGGTTAATTAACGCTGATGTATACTGATAAACAGAGCTACAAGTTCCAACATGCAACTCGTGTGAATTACCTGATATCCGAGTATTGCTTACAGCCAGCAGTTTCTATTTAGAATCATGGCGGACGGCCGCGATGAATTTGCTCTTGCGTCTTCGTCGATTTTTGCAAAGTATAACGCGGGAAAACCATTGACTAGTGGTGCAAAAACAATAGTGTTTAACGTGTATTATAAGTTGTGTGAGAAATATCCAACTGTTCCCGTCAAAGAAGTAGCGAAATTAACTTCTGAGTTCACCGGTTTTTCCAGTACCAGTATAAACAGTGCTCGCAAAGAAAAGCAATAATTATGACATGTGCATCGTTTACTTTGTTGTGACTATCAATCTTATCGTCTCTAGTTACATGTTAGTCACTCTTTAAATTGACGGAATAAGGGATCGTATCCTTTCTGTTACGTATCGCATGCACTCACCACATGGTTGTGACAGCATTTCTGGCGCGAATGGCGGAAGGATACATTATAACTGTGAACTGGCCACCTGGGTTCAGTTTCGCGCGGATCAACCTTAGAATGAACAGATAGTAGTGACATTTCCACTCAGAGTGTATAGAGATACACACTCTCTGATTCCGCCTTCATATCCAAGATAGTTTCGTAGCTCTTGAATCAAAATGGCCGTGTCAGGATCGATCCAAGAGTTATCTTGTAGTCACCTTGCCAGTCAGCTGCGATTCCAATTTTTATTTCCTAATCTGTGTTCTTTTTTATTTTGAGCCCAGCCACGTCCAAGCACAACACGGTGATGTTGGTAGTATTGATACTAAATGGAGGCAAGTCCATTTAGAAATGGACTTCATGTAGGTCATTAATAAAAATAAAATCTTTAACTTGTGTTAGCCTTTAGGGAGTATAGAACTTACTTGTCGGCTAGGGTGAATATACCAACAAAGAGAAGTTATTGCCATCAAGATTTAACCACTATCTGCTCCTCTTGATCACTAACCACAGAGCTATGTTGACACCACTGACACTGTAATAAACTTCACTACGAAAGAACATATCGATTACCAAAATATATATCGAAAGAGGAGATCGATGTAAACGATGGATTTTGTCGTCTGCTTGTCACTCCGTGGATTTTAAATACAAAGGATTGTGAATATAATGTTCGATTTGACTTAAAATATTGCACAATTGTAATACTTGAAGATGGGAAGAAAAATACCAGGTCGAAAGCATAAAGGTGTAAAAGATCCATTGGTTCAAAGAGCGAAGAAAAATGCAAGGTATGGTGCTTTCTTTTGAAGTTAGGTTAGGAACTAGTTATGCTCCTCATGTGTGTTTAAAGGCACTACTCGCCTCACGTGTTTGTGTTTGTCGATTGCTCCCGCAGTGGGCAACGCTCTGTTATGCCTTTTCATTCGATTTTAGGCATCTTATACAGTTTCTGCACTTCATTATTTTCCTGTGGTGCCACTAAAGGAGGAAACTGATTGAAAAATCCGAGTGAGCAATTGTCCTTTTAATGAATGAGATGCAGCTGCCTAAATCGTTGCAACCTACAGACAATAGTATAAGTATTTGCTAGTACTATAATGTTTAAGCAAAACAATATGACAGTCTGAAAAGTAGTAACCAGCAATGACTTGCCACAGATTATTATAATATTCAACATTGTATGCCCATGTTTATGACTTGAGTTCAGTTTTATGTATCGTATTTTCTGACTATAGGTGTCTGACTTTTTACATGAGCTCCATTATAGATGTGTAGAGGCTCTCCATTACTAATATTTTTGTAATTCAGTTTACAGGATAAGATAAATGCACCTCCAGCAGTTGTTGACTTTCAAGAAGTCCCGAAGAGTATACAACACTTGGCACAAATAAGTAAATCAATAAACTCCATCTCTAAAACTGCAGTGAAAAAGAAAAAAAAGCGAAGAAAGAAAAATTGTGATAAATTAATAAACACAGAGAACTTGATTGGAAAAGAATTCAAGATACCAGGAATGACCAAGCCAGAAAAGAGTATTCCATTAATCTCACAAAGGCCAGGAGAATCAGATCAACATTTTCTTTATAGATTAAATCAGGTTTGTCAGGTAAGAAGGCAAAAGAATGGGTTACACTGTATATCATCCATTTTTCAAAAAATTACTACTATCTTATGGGAATATTTTGCTATGACTTCAGTGGGAAGCCTCAATCAATGCATAAACAATATACCTGCTCTCTGACAAAAAATATTTTGCCTTGCAGACTACAATGTAAATTCCAAACAGACAGTCACAAAATTAAAAACTTGGAGTGTTGCACTCACATGACTATCAGTTCACTCTTGTACAAACTATTCTTATAAATGCTAATTCTTCCACCTAATTCTTGTTAATTGAGATAAACATTTGTGGAAATGGTTTTACTAATTATTTCCTTGTAGGTACAATGGGAATAGGAGAATACTGTACATTTAAATGATAGTGATCTCTTTGGTTGGCCAGGAATAAAAAAATCTGATGTGTTCCATTCACATGACTTTCTCTACTCTTGTAGGGGAAGGTGGGCGAATTCTGCGCTGCTATGTTTCTCTGGTCCTGCTCTGAATTCCTAGTATTGTCCGGTGTCGCCATCTGCTCAACAGTTTGACTAACTAGTGTGTTGAGAAAGACGCCATTACAGCTATTCGTCTGCAGTCAGTGAGCTGCAACACTTCGGGCATATATTTCTTGTTACAGATTGGTATTAAAGAGCAAGTTAGGCATGGCATGGGTATGGTGTAATTGTTCTCATCTATCTATTACTATTACATTAGAATTGTTTATGCTTGATATGTGTACAAAACTGCTTGAAATAAGCATGTTTTGAAGTATCCACGCTAGATGGAAGAATGTATGCCATGTTGGGTAATTCTGCGCTTCTTATGGCGGGCAAATTTGCGCGGCGTGCAGAATTGTCCCGTGTATTTAAATACTAGTAGCACCAGAAGCGAACTTCTATCCTTCCTCTGACAATTTGGATCTGCAAGTTGAAGTAGTTGAGGAGATCAGAAAGAAGATTATTGACATAATATTCCGGCGGCTGCTGTCCTGTAAACGACAGTTGGATTTCTCAGATAGCGAATCTGATGCCGATGAATTCGGTGAAAAACAACTGTGTGGTGATGATGATGAAAATGAATATGAATTCGCTCCAATACCTAAACTATGACGTGTGATGAGTTTGGACGTGATAATGAGATGTGGTACAGATGTGTAGATTATGGCAGGTGGTCCGCGAAGAATGTAGCGCATGGGATTCAGCAGAAGATAACTTCTGTGATCTCTGCCTCAGAAAACAAAAACAAACTAAAAAGCAGTTTAAGTGAAACATCTGGACAGTTGATTTGAGTCTGTAATGGGAGTTAGCAATTGATATAATATTCTGTAGCATTTAGTTTATCATTAAAGATAATTATGACACATATATTCAAGTTCATTTCAAGCATATACGGTGCGCACAATTACCCATCCAGGTAGGTTAATTCTGCGCATTGTATACTTTCAGTTTTCAATACCTAACACCCTTTCAAAAGTGCAAGATGCCTTCGGAATTGCACTATTTCGAGAGCTTATTTAATGAAGTTACAGGTGAAACAAAGTCTGGAACTTAATAACATTTCTGTTAGTCAGTATGGCTGCTTGACCTTAAGTGCGCAGAATTCGCCCACTCTCCCCTACTAACTATTCTTACAAACTCTTATTCCTATGTCTTTTTCATGTCAGCCGAGATAAACATTTGCAGAAATCATTTTATCGCTAATTTTCTTGTAGATTCAAGGGGAATATGGGAATGCAGTAGGCTTTGAGCCGAGTGAAATCTTTTAACGCTTTGAAATTCCGTTCTCTTGGCACAACCAAGAGATAAAAAGTCTGATGTGTTGCACTCAAATGACTTTCTCTACTCTTGTACGAACCATTCTTACAAACTCTGATACCTCTATCTTCTTCGTGTTAGTTGAGATAAGCATTTGTACAAATTATCTTATTGCTTATTTCCTTGTAGGTGCAAGGGGAATATTAGAATACAGTAGGCTTTGAGCGATAATCAAATCTTTTAAAGCTTTGAGATACCGTTCTCTTTGCATGCTTAACATACAAAGAAATGAACAACGATGTTCCATTTCAAGAAAGTTGTAAGTTTTCCGAAACTGACAAAAATAACAAGCAATATCTCTGAAATGGTTCACTCTACAAAAAAATGCATTTGGATATAAATTGTGCATTTTAGCGAGATCTACAGTTTTTGCACAGCAAGATTTTGTCTATCTCTTATGGTTTACAAGTTATTCAAAAGCCATCCAGAGTAAACAGGACTACATAGGCTATATTAGCCAGAAAATTCAGAATATGCATTTCATTTGTCATACAAATATCTTAAACATATGGCATTTTAATCAAAATTGTTAGAGCCATTTTCAATAAAATCAAAATGTTTGAAAAATTTTCCATGTAAAGGGTAGTTTAGGGTGGGGCTATTTTCTTCAATATCTTCAACACCTTTTTCTAAAAATGCTTTTTTTTTTTTTTTTTTTTGATTCAGGGATTCTCAAGACATATATTTTCGGTGAAATCTCGACATCCAATTTTTGGATGGAATACAATACTTCCTTCTACTTACCAGTAGAGAAAGTAAAAAAGGTAAATAATAACTTTACATTTGAGAAAAGTATAAATATTGGAAAATTGAAACTAATAATAAGGAATATCTACACACACAAGAAGAAAGGTTATTTGACATATATTGTATGCTTAAATGATACCTACATTTTTTGTGTAGTAAGAGTTGGTTTATCTCATGCAATTTAACAATTATGCAAAAGTCACCCAGAATGAAGAGGACTCCCAGAAAATTCAAGATATACATTTCATTTTTAATGAAAATATGTTAAACAGATTGTGCTTTAATCAAAGTTGCTGCAGCCATTTTTGAGGAAATCAAAACTTTCCATGTAAAGCATAGTCTGAAATAGGGGAATTTTCTTGAAAATGTTTGTCACACCTGTTTGGAAGGTGCTGAACCTAAATACCAACTTTGGCATTTAACTGAACTTCCATTTTTACTTTCTCTTCTATGTATAGTAAGTAGGGGGAGTATTGTATTCCAACCAAAAATTTGACGTTGAGGTTTCACCGGAAATATATGTTTTGAGGCCCCCTACATCCAAAGAAGGCATTTTTAGAAAAAAGCATTTGTGTGTGTGCGTGTGCGTGTGTGTGTGTGTGTGTAACTCAAAAAAGTCTGTTAAAAACCATAGTTGATATTTAAGTTTAATGTCTTTCAAGGATGCGACACAAAGATTTTGAAGAAAACTCCTCTACCCTAAACTAGCCTTTACATGGAAAATTTTTATTTTCTTGATTTTGATTAAAATGCCATATATTTAAGATATTATAATGGCAAATGAAATGTATATTTTTAATGTTCTGACTATAGCCCACTTAGTCCTGTTTACATTTGATGACTTTTGCATAACTGGTAAACCGTAAGAGATAGACCAAATCTTACTGTACAAAAAACGTAGATCTTGATAAAACACACAATTTATGCACAAATGAATTTTTTTGTGGGGTGTGCCATTTTGGAGATATTCCTTGTTATTTGTGTGAGCTGTATAGTACCTACTTATACTTTCCACAAGTGGAAGATCGTTATTCATTTTTTTATATCTTAGCCATGTAAAGAGAATGGAATTTCAAAGCTATAAAGGATTTGACTGTGGCTCAAAGTCTACTGTATTCCCATATTTCCCTTGCACCTGCAAGAAAATGAGCAGTAGGATCATTTCTGCAAATGTTTATCTCGACTAACATGAAGAAGAAGATTATGAGTTTGTAAGAATAGTACAAGAGTAGAGAAAGTCATGTGGGTGCAACACATGAGATTTTTGATTTATGTGTTCACTGACAGAGCATACATGCATGCGCGCACACACACACACACACAGACCTTTTTCTAAAAATACTTTTTTTATTTTTATTCAGGGAATCTCAAAAAGTGTTTTTCCAGTGCAATTTCTTATTGAAGTTTTGGCTGGAACACAGTACTTGTCCTGGTAGAGCTCCATGAATCTGATCTCCTTTGTCACACATATTCATGAGGATTTTCAAAACATTTTTATGTGTGACTTGCAGGCACCCAATAAATGTAGATAACCCCTGGATGTCAAATAAAACAGTCATCATTGCTTTGAATTTTGATTTGCTCATGCACATTTCTTCTTCCAATGCATAAATCATTGCTTAGTCTCTGGTTCACATTTGAAAATGCAAGTTTTGTCACACTTAATGGCATATGTGAAAAAATCCGGATTATTTTCAATATTTTTAACAGTGTCATTGCAGAAATTCAGAGTTCCTTTTGCATGGATGTGAGGATTTGGGCACCATTTTAGCACACACCTTTTTCATGCCCGGATTGTTGTACAAAATCTGTCTTAACACTTTCCTTATTGATGTCAGTTGTTCAGTAACTGCTCAAATGCTCAGTTGGAAATCTATTGGAATAGTTTAGCAACTTTCTCTGCATTCTTTTCAGTTTTCATAGTGGAAAGATGGGCCAAATTTTGCATTGTCTATGGCATCTTCTCTACCTCCTTTAATTTATTAAACCATTCAGAAGCTTCTGTATGAGATACACAGAGCACCATTAACTTCTCTCAACAATTTGTATGTTTCTGCGCAAATTTTCCAAGCTTTGTGAGGAATTTGGTATTAACACTTTGTTCCCTATGATGACTCAGCATTATTCAGTCACAAGATTCGCTTCCAATATAGTCACAGCCAGATTAACCACTGTATGTAAGCAAACCATCATGTGATGGTAGAGGAGAGTCCATGGTTCAATGCCCTAGTCTCCGCTGCCCTCAAAGTAGCAGGAAATGAATTTAAAAAGAGCTGATGTGTTGCACTCACATGACTTTCTCTACTCTTAAACTAACCATTCTTACAAACTCTTATTCCTTTCCAAAGTAAGAACAAATTAGAAACTAAAAACTTCACTTATCTTAGTAATATTGCTAGTTCTTTGGTGCAAAGCTGACAATGTTTCGAGTTGTCTCCAACTCATTCTCAAAGCTATAGCTTTGTAGCTCTATAGCTTTGTATAGCTTTGAGAATGAGTTGGAGTCAACTCGAAACATTGTCAGCTTTGCACCAAAGAACTTGCAATATTAATAAGATAAGTGAGGTTTTTAGTTTCTAATTTGTTCTTACTTTTAGAATCTTGTTGCTTCACTGTTAATAGCTTCAATTTCCTTAATTATCTTATTGCTTATTTTCTTGTAGGTGCAAGGGGAATGTTGGAAGACAGTAGGCTGTGAGCAATAGTCAAATCTTTTAAAACTTTGAGGTTCCATTCTCTTTGCACGCTTAACATATAAAAAAAAGTGAACAATGATGTTGCATTTGAACAAAAGCTTGTTTTCCAAAACTGACACAAATAACAAGGAATATCTCCAAAATGGTTCACTCTACAAAAAAATTTATTTGGACATAGATTGTGTTTTTTAGCGAGATCTACATTTTTTGTATAGTAAGATTTGGTCTCTCTTGCAGTTTACGAGTTATTCAATTGTCATCCTGAGTAAACAGACTACATGGGCTATAGCCAGAAAATTCAAAAAATGCATTTCATTTGCCATAAAAATATCAAACATATCATTTTAATCAAAATCATTAGAGCCATTTTCAAGAAAATCAAAATTTTCAAAATATGTTCCATGTAAAGGGTGGTTTAGGGTAGAGGAATTTTCTTCAAAATCTTCATGTCGCATCCTTAAAAGATTCTAAACTTAACTACCAACTTCGGTTTTTAACCGTCTTTTCGTTTTTGAGTTATGCTGTCCATAGACGACACACACACATACATAGATCTTTTTCTAAAAGTGCTTTTTTTGGATTCAGGGGCCCTCAAAATATATATTTCTGGCGAAATCTCGACATCAAACTTTTGGGTGAAATACAATACTTCCTCTACTTACTATAAATAGTAGAGAAATTAAAAAATAGTTCAGTTTCTTTATTGTCACACCTCGTATACTGTTTTAAGTCAATTATATTCCAATAGAAATTTGTGTGAATGTTAACAAAATACCCCTCTTATACATTTTAGTAGTATTTTAATTGCAAACTTTTTACTGTGAAGTATTAGATGTGGTTTACATTTGTAGCATTAGATTGCCAGTTCATTAGCATCCATAGCAGTAATAGTTATAGATTTAACTCAAATTAATTAAATTAAAAGTCTGTTTCAAAATCAAGCCCCATTTTGTCCACTTCTGATGGTGGTTATTATTTATCATTGCTGCACACTATTTCCCTTAGTGTATATGCTATACATTGAATTATATGCTTTGTTGTTATATGCTGTCTTTCAGGAAGTAATCAAGGAGACAGAATTTGAAAATAAGTATGGTGTGAACGTCAATGTTGATCAGTCTGGAAAAGTTTCATTTACTAAGAAGCCAAAGGAGGAACTGGAACTACAGCCACAAAGGAAGAAACAAAAAAGAAAAAGCACCGAAGAAGGAACACTAAGTAAACGTGAGAGGAGAAAAATTATAGAACAAGAAAGAAAATTGGCAAAAGTAAAGGAAGCAGATGAATTTGAACAGTTTCATGATGAAGTGAAATTTGGAGAAGTGGTACATGCTCCTCCTACACTTAAAACTTTGCCTAAGAAGTGTGAAGTTCGGGATAAAGTTGCAAGAGTAAGTAGAACATTTTATTTCATAGCACAATAAAATCTCACTTAACTGAACTGCATTTAACCAAAATGGTGGATGAGATAAAGATTCTAAGAAATATTCCCCTGTTAAAACAAGTGTTAACTGCTTGCACATGCATTCAATACAGAGATCCCCTGTAATTTTACTGTTGGTCAGTTTGATTTATTTGTATGTAAGATGTTAGGAAAAAGCAACATGTTGTTCTAAGTGTTACACAGATACTCAATAGGAACTGAGAGATTAAAAGCATTAAAAATAACACTACAAGTTTGCATTCAATTCTTAGCAGAAAGCATTGAATTATAACACAGCTGTGCTGTCCAACTTTCTCATGCGCTGGGGCACATTTAACTCATAGCTAAGGAGGCACAGGCATTATCACAACCATCGTTATAGTAAGTACCCTTCTTTTGAGAGGAAAAAGGGGAAGCACTGGCTTCAGTGTGGGTGGCTCATTGGGTTAGACGGTGGCCTACTGATCCCAAGGTCGCAGGTTCAAATCTGGCCAGACCGATGGTTTTTAAATGTGCTTAAAAATGACAGCTCCATGACAGTAGATTTAGTGGCGTGTAAAAGAACTCCTGCAGGACGAAATTCTGGCACACCAGCAATGCTGATGTGGTCCTGGCAATTGATAGCATCATTAAATAATAAAATAATTTTTCTAGGAAAGCACTGGCTAGGGAAGTAATAAATACAGTTTTAGGTGTATAAAAACATACTTCATGGCTTTGTACTGGGAAGACATTTGGAAAGAAATAATTTTGTCTTGGAATTTGAATTAATATTAGAAATTCCCGGAGTAAAAATTTTCTTATGAAGGATGCATTAGACAGTGCTGATTTACAGTAACACAAAACTTTCCTTTTTAGGTTGCTCTGCATTTTTAAAACAAAGCAGTGAATCAACAGTAACAGATAAAAATGTTTGTGAAACAGTGGCTTGAAAGTCCATACTGCATACAGTGGTAGCTTTTTTATATGTATTTGGAATACAATTATTTTCTTCCTTTCATAACTTAAAATTGTACTATTATCTGTAATAGCTCTGTTCCCTTTAATTCAGTTAAGTGCAGTTCTATTGTACACGTAAATGTGGTGGGGCAGAATTTTGTAATTCAGTTTTCTCACATATTGTAGAATATTGCTAAGCTTTAAAAATAAATGTTGCATAAATGACATACCCGTCAGGGGCAGTAACAACCAGGCCATCATAAACGGTTTGTCTAATGCTTCATTCACTCACTTGTTCTGCAGTGATCTTCTATCCATTCATCACTGATATTTTGCTTCATGTTTTCCTCCCTGATTTAAATCAGTATCTCCATATTAAACCAGCATTATGTTCAGAAGATTTCACTCCTCTGACTACAAAAAAATGTTATTGAAAATTATATTTCAGATGTATAAAACACAAACATTTAGAAAAATCAGCAGTTGCCACCCATTTTTGGAAAGAAAATCACATCAATCTGGATCCAAAATTATTAAAACAATCCATACAAACAAGTAGCTTACAACAGTTTAATTCACAGACAGAGAACATACCTTTCAACACAGGAATATCAAACAGAACTTAAAGAAATCATTAGAGTTGCAGAAATTAATGGCTTCCGGAAATCTTGGATATATAAAAAACTACTATAGCAAAAAAGAAGAAACTAGTAAAAGAAACAACCACCCTAAGCAAACCGAAAGAAGAAATGTCATTCAAAAAATTTACATACCACCCAAAGACATTTGATAAATTCAAAAAGATGTTTAAAGAATACAATATACAGTTGGCTCCAGTCAACAGATATAATGGTAAAAATTTACTTGGCTCAAACACTAAAGACAGCATTGCAGCAAACGGCAACTGCAACCAGGTTTATATAGGAAAAACTAAGAGGAATTTGGAAACGAGAACAAAAGAACATTTCAGATGTATAAAACACAAACATTTAGGAAAATCAGCAGTTGCCACCCATTTTTGGAAAGAAAATCGCAACATTAATCCTGATCCAAAATTATTAAAACACATATCAGGAAACCAAGAATTGTCAACGTGGGAACAGGTCTTCATTGGGAAAAAAGACAGTTTTCAATTATGATATACCACAAAGCAATCCATTATACAAGTTCTTAAAACCACCACCAGAGCAGTCTACAGGAGATACCAGCACTGGGAACCAGCCTCTACAGGTCAGTCGATGTCCAGTTGATAATGGAACAAAGCTAACCTCCGAAACACATACTGGGAAAATTTAAAAGTGAGTGTTGTTTAGTGTTATTAATCAGCTCAAAATCCCTGTTTTAATGTGATTCCAACAACACTGTCATCAACTTCCAGTATTTATTATTATTAAAAAGACTTTGTTGCAGCTCTCTGATGTAAGGCAACCCTGTATGGACATGTCTTTTATGCTGTCAAGAAATTTAGTTTTTCCACTATGCATAGAGCTCCATGTTATTTATTTATTAATGTTTTTCCCATGTACTTTCTTAACCTCTTGAGCAATAGGCATTTAAAACCTCCGCAGGCCGAGAACGGATACCCAATATCCAGCGCAGGGCATTTAAATTTTTAAATGCGCTAAAAGTGCTTCGTAAATACACAGCTGTATTTTGCGTAACTTTTAACTTATTTTAATGAAACAAAAACTGGTATAAAACTCATTATATGCAGTATACATGTACATCATCAGCAATGTTGAGTTGCATTTACAAATCGTTGAAATGGAACTATTTGTTTCACTGTGGTGAAAAGTTAACTTTGCTTTGTCGAACGCATCTAATATAATTTCTCGGAAAGAAACCGTAGTGGACCCATTGTATGTGTGAGCTATGCATCAGCAAATCACAGCACAATGTGAAATAGAACACTACTGTATGCATGGTTTATGAGTCATCAGAATAAAGCAGGTTTGCAATTTTTCCTTACACGTGTTTCGTAACTTGGATTTAGCAGGCTCCGTTCATTTCTTTCTTGAAATACATACGTATACTTTCCTACTTGTAGCTGAAGTGAGAAGCTTTTGAGTGTTACATCTCAGAGCTAAAACATGGCATGCATCAACAAGCAGTGTTGCACAAAGGTTAGCGAGTGGTGGAAGTGTAAGGGCTTCTGAAATTACACAGGATAATGTGAAGGACTTCTTGCTGTGTGACAGCGATTTGGATATTGATGGCGAATTTTCCGAATTTGAGGGGGGTGTGGAGGATATAGGTACGAGTAGCAGTGAGGAAGAATGTGACCAACTTCCTTCAGGTGTTCGTGAAGAGTCAGCATTGTGGAGTGCTGAAAACAATTGCAATACAAACAGGCACATCTTCACGAGCACAGGCTCTGGTGTTCAACCCCAGGCTCAGCTGACTTCTGACAGCCAACCAATTGACATTTTTACAAAATTTTTTACTACCAACTTAGTGTCTCTCATTGTTTCGGAAACAAATGTATATGCGAATAAGGTGAAGGAAGACCTGCTCTCTAAAGGTAAATTAGGGCCTAAGAGCAGAATTCAAAGGTGGACAGAAGTAACACTCAATGAGATTTACAGGCTAATTGGTCTAATTATACTTATGGGTATTATTAGTAAACCTGCATTATACATGTATTGGTCCACAGATGACATGCTAGCTACTCCTTTTTTTGGAAAATGCATGTCAAATAACAGGTTTACGTCAATTTTGCGGTTCCTTCATTTCCCCTGCACAGAGAATGTAAATGACAAACTCCACAAAATTAGGCCTGTTTTCGATTATATTATTTCAAAATTTAAAGAAAATTATGTGCCTGGTGAAAAGGTCACTGTTGATGAAAGCCTAATGCTTGGGAAGGGCCGCTTAGGTTGGAAGCAATACATCAAAACAAAAAGGGCTAGATTTGGCATAAAGAGTTTTGATGTTTGTGAAAGTAAAACGGGATATCTTTACAATAGCTGCATTTACACTGGTCAAGGGACTGACAATACTGGAGACAAAGATTTGGGCTTATCTGGCTCCATAGTAATGCACCTAATGGAACCTGTGCTTGATCAGGGTAGGACTGTGTACTTAGATAACTGATACAGCTCTCCTAAATTATTCATGGCCTTACACAAAAGAAAGACTAATGCAATTGGAACAGTACGTTCAAATCGTATTGGTTTGCCAAAAGATGTGAATGCAAAGGCTCTAAGGAGAGGGGAAATGGAGGTGCGTCAGCTCCCACCTTTGACCTACCTTGCCTGGCAGGACAGGAGGGTAGTTACGGCATTATCCAATTGCAGCTCTAAGATTTTGATGATTGACACTGGATAAACAGATGCCCATACCAAAATGTGCATTTTCAAGCCTGAATACAATATGCACATGGGCGGTGTCAATCTAGTAGATCAGGTATTGCAAGCATATCCCTCTTTACGAAAAACAGTGAAATGGTATAAAAAGGTATTTTTGCACCAGCTGGATATAACCATATACAATTGTTTGGTAATTTGGAGAGCTCTAAACCCACACAAGACAATGACCTACCTGGGCTTTCGACTATCAATAGCTCGCAGCCTAATTGAACAATACCAGGTTGAGAGGCCTCTTCATACTGGGGGTAGAAAATCCAAAACCCCTGCACCCCTCAGACTTCAAGGAAAACATTATCCTAAAAGGATACCGTCAACAGCAAAGAAGTCCCGCCCATCTCGAAGGTGTTTCGTGTGCCGCAAGAAGGGAATCCGCAAGGAAACTGGGATGATTTGTTGCGAATGTGGAGATGTGCCCTTGTGTGTTTATCCCTGTTTTGAGGCATATCACTGCAGAAGGAACATATAAAGGTAAGCCAGTAAAGCATATAGAATTTAATTAAATGTTTCATAACGGGGGAAAATTAAAATAAGTTGAGTTAGATAGAGGATAAATAAGGGTTAAATGCACAAACGCACAGGACGTGTATACACGTCCATATCACTTGTCCGTCATTTTAAATGGACGTGATTTCACGTCCATATCCCTGAAGAGGTTAATGTACTCATTGTTTTCTGCAACTTTTGACGGGTTATCAAGTCACTCCACAGCTCTCATGTAATCAAGATTCCCCTAGAAACAGAAATTCCAGTGGCAGCACCAGTTGCTGTCACCTTATACACACATCAATACTAACATCATAATAACAACTGTCTACTGATAGTCAAGGTTTATGTGAGATAAACATGCTGAAAGCAAGAACAAACAGTTGGTCGGTCAGAGTGGAGTGGCGAAAGTCTATGAGTACCAACATTATCTTGAGCAATAGGCACCAGCCTGGTGTGGAGGAAGTTGTAGAAGACCTATCATCATCATCATCATCATTGTCGTCATCATCATCCTCATCATCATCATGAGACAGAATATTAGAAGACCCCAAAAGAAAATCGTTTATGTGAATATTTGTTAATAGTGTAATTTGTTTTTTGATGTTGGTATGAGTTGGTTAAATGACGAAAACGTGTTGCAAATGTTCATTGTTACGAACAACTAAGTTAGTTTAAAGACATCATAAATATTTCCATATTTAATTTTAATATATATGTATAAATATTAGAATTATATGTGTTCCATAATAAAAGTAAGGGAGGATGGTTAGGGATCGCTTCCCTAACAAGAAAGAACTATTTGATGGACGCATACGCGGATGTATACGAAAAAGGCGGTGTCACGTGAGGTGACGCCATAATCTTCCCACTAGCATGTGTGTATTCAAGGCGTAAGGACGTGTTGATGTAACGTGTGAACATTGTAGAACTTTCACCAGACTTTCATCAAGCATTAGTTCCACTAAATGAAAAAGTGGAAAGGTTTTAAATCATTTAAAATGGTGCTAGGAGGATTTATTTTAACGTAAAATATAGAAAAAGTGTTAATAAAATAATACATTGTGGTGAAGAAACATCGTGTGATTTTTCATTCCATCCGTTACCACGACCCGAGATCACAAAGATTTCAAAGGCTCAAAGACCCAACGAAGCTTAATTATAAAAACTGCACCAATCATAATCATCATCATCGTCATTTTCTTGCTCTTAATGGTTTGTGTGGTTCGCGGTAACATTTCAAAGTACTGTTTTTCTCCTGGAAAAAAGAGTATTGCATGAATGTATTAATTCTCATATTGCTTGTGAACCTAACATGAAATTAATCATCTCTGTATAGCAAATTAATAACTTATTCACAGTTAGCCAGCCACCATTTCAAGAACTCCAACATATATCTGTATGAGATATTTGCACATATGGTACTAATCATTTTCCAAAACTTCTTAATTTTATTCTTTTTCTTTTTCTACCTCTTGTTCCTGCAGATTTTTATTCCCATTTGTTTGATCATTTTCTACTAGTGCAAAAAGTTTTTATATGTTATGCTTTTATCTTATTTGCAGAGCCATATGTCTAAAAATGCAATACATATGTCCTTATTTCATTATTTACAATTGATTTTGATATATTATAGCAGCACTATGACCAAGCAGTTAGAGGATTTGCCTATCATCTAGGTGGCCCGGGTTCAATCGCAGGGACCCGCATGTTGTATTCATAGTAGACAAAGTGGTATCAGGATGGGTTTTCTCCGGTTTTCCCATGACTCATTCCACCAATTGCTCCATTATCGTCTTTCCAACCATCAATTTCACCTGCTCTTCATATCATCCTCTTCCTCGCTATCATACCTGGTGCCTGGCTGACCACCTACTTCCAGGTCTTCAGTCTGGTTCATAGGTTTGAGACAGAATATATGGTTAGTCCCCAAAAAGAAAATATATAAAAAATATTGTAAATTTAGCTTATTGTTCATTTTGGTAATGATTTGGTTAGTGTTAAATATGTTACACCATTGTTTCATTGTTGAGAATATTATTTGTTTACTAGCATCACTAATATTAAGTATTATGTTCCAATTTCATATATATACAGTGGTGGCTGGTGCCTAAAATAGCAGGGGGTTCAGTACTTTTAGTGTATTATGCAGTTTACCTTTCTAAATAGTTTGATTTTCTAAATTGCATAAAGTATTTTGTTAGCTCTGAAATTACCTTAAACGAATCTGATGACGATGGGTTTGAATCTCCACTAAAGGTATATTTGTAAAGAAATTCCACCCTCCTTTCCTTTTGCATGGTGAATCTGTCTATGACTCTTCTTGTTGAAATCTGGAAGACTGTGGATGATTTCCTTTTCTATAGACAGCATGGCAAGAGCAGAGAGCCATTTTCATCCATGGTACTTCTAAGAAAAGTCTTTTGATCCATGACAAAGTGGAGAAACATCTCACACTTCACACGTTGCCATTGGAATAGTAGCTACTAATCTCAACAATTTCATAACATCACCAAAGAGTTCTTGCAGGTTATTTTCAGTTAAAAACTTTAGAAGGGCTATTTCACTTTTCATTTCTTTAAAATTGTTTCGAGAATAAATTATCTATAGTTCTGTTTGTAACTTAGATTTATTTAAAAATGGATAGAACTGCACGTCAGAAAGGATTTTTTCAATAAATTTATTTTTCAACGAAGGAAAGAAGTGTTGGTCAAGTAAATTAGTGGCCAATAAGTGACTGGAGAATTCAAACCTCTGTTGGCTCTGATGTATTATTATATGACATACTTCCTTTGCTGCTACATTCCTCCATTGGCAATTTGCTATGCTATCCCTTTCTTTATCAGGAGCAGATACAAATGCGAGTGGTGATTCGAGACAGTCTATGTGCATGTCCGACAGACGATAACATATGGAACAGAGACTATCAATAAACTCAAAATGTCGATTTGTGTAAATCGCGCTTTAACATGACATGGGATGTAGAAATATTCTGCTCTCCTAAAGCATTCAATCATTTTTTCCACGGCTGTACCTTTAAAGACTGTAGCATTATTCATGTGCTCTTTTACAGCTGCATCCAAAGTGAAGTGAAATTTATTATTGCACTGAATATTCCAGGATTGTTAAATTCTGCAGCTTCATCATGCCTACGCAAGCCAAGTACAAATTCACCGCAGAAGTTAATACAATCAGTTATTTTGGAAAGAATATAGGTATTTTCCCTTACGTTGTCATTGTGTTCTTCTATATTCTGTCTGAAAGCTGAGCTAAGCTGTTGCATAGATTCTTCATGCTTCTTAACCTTGTTTTAGATGACTTAGATCTGACACACCAGAGCATGTCCAGCATGTCATGCTTGAGCATGTCCTTAGCAAACAGCAAGCACGGAAAACAAAATAGCTTATTTGTGGAAATACAACCGCAAATCCAACAACTTTTATTTATATTTACATTAAAAGACATGCAAAATGTCTTACCTCAGCTTGTTTGCACATGTATTAATTTGAGAGGAGGTATCGACCTACCGAACTTCTTTATTCCACACTTCTCTTTCAAGCTTAAAGCTGAGAAATCTGTTTCTAAAAGATATTGAAAGCTATTCATTCTTCTTGGAAAATAACTAAGAACAAATGAATAGCATATAAACACTAAAGCACAAGTAAATAACCTTAGTAGACAATCACTCCATTGTTACAGTGAAAACAGTGCTAATTCTTCTGGTTGGGTTGCTTTTAGTTCGGGTCGATTCGTGCATTTCCGCTAGTCTGACTTGCTGTTGGAGCTGCTACTCCTACCAGCGCATATCCACGTATACCTAGCGACCTCCCCTCTAGCCTCTTCCTGCTGAAAGAGCACCCATAAGCTTACACTCAGAGGTTCACAGGAGAAATTGAACCTCGGGAATGTCTGGGCAAGCTTTGGCACATATGCGTGCTATCTGAACGACCTAAAAGTTTTTCATACGATAAAATACTTTGAAAATACACATAAAACTATCTAACATGAAAAAGAAACAAATAATGTTTGTTTAAATACTCATATATACATTTATAATTTGAACAATCTTTTTTCGCGGGTTCACTGAATAACTGAAATAACTGAACACAGGACGCGCCACCCCTGTATATATAATTATAAGAATTATTTTAAATGTAACATTAAAAATGTTGGGAGGATAGATTGAGATCGCTTCCTCAACATTTTGAGAACTATATAATATATATGCAAGATAAAGTCATAGCGGACGCCGTAAAATATGTGTATATGTGTATGAATAAAAACACATAGTAAAGGAATGAGGCTGATTCAATCTCTCTTAGCGTCCAGTGCCAAAAAGGGCAAAACGTGTTTTTAATATGTTCGGGATAGGACGCTATAAGTGAAATTTCCATTGGCAAGATACAACGAAAAGATTGAGGAAGTCAATCCACATGCATAGAATGTCTATTAATGTGACACATGTGTAATTTACAGTGAAAAAAAAAAGGTCTGAGTAAAGCATTGTTGTTGTTAGCTAATGCTGGATTTCTGACAATGAAGTCATTAATCCTCTTGCTCTACAACATTTTTCACTCATAGAGCAATAGCAGTATAGTAACAGTTTTTTAGAGAGCACCATATTTTTATGTTTTGGCGGTCACATCGCTCTCTCACAACCCCCAGAATGTCTGGAGGACCACACCTGTCGTTGGTTTACGGGTCTCACCGACCTGACCGGGAGAATTATCAAAATAAATTCACCGACCATATCCTCCGATCACCAATCAGAGGACGTATTACATGCCATGACAGGTCAGCATGTTAGGGGTTAAGATTTTATAGAGAAATGGAGAGATTGGAAAAATAAAGACTCCCTAGCCCTCGGGAACCCTAATAGCATCGGGGTCGGAAGAGAGCAAGAGATGACCAAGGTAAGGTCAGATAGAAAAGCTACAGTGAGGAGCAAAACACCAGTAAGTGGAAGTAATGTTCTGCTCAGCTTGGGTACCTTGTGGTCGCCATTCACATATCCCCTAGATGGAGACCCCTGAGTAAACAAAGTAATTATGATCATAGTTTCAATAAGTAAACCTGTTAAACCTCTGCACATTATACTAATGCATCACACAGAGCAACAATCATCATATTTTCAATAAGTAAATCTGTTAAACCGCTACATATTATATTAACGCATCAAATAGAGCAATAATGATCACAGTTTCAATAAGCAAACCTGTTAAATCTCTATATATTCTAGTTACATGACATACAACACCCAACACAATAGCATCTAAAGAATGAACAATTCACCGCACTCCACTTTGCACTATTCCATCATATTGCATTAACCTAGCATTTCTTTTTTTCCCTGTTCTGTTTGCTTTCTTTTTCGATGGCATTCTTAGAGGTCCTTTCATTAGTTCCTTTTTAGTCCTATACACTACTGTTTCTGAACACCTGATAGCCTTAGCTGTTTCTTTTACTGCCTTACTAACATTATTTTACTTGAAAAATAATCTAACACATTCATAATTATTTGGTGTTCCTTACTTCTTAATTTACCAATATATCGTCTCTTCTTAGCTTCCCCTTCCATAACTACAAGTATTTACGGAAAATGTTAAATAAATAACACTTCACAGGTTGCACACAGTATACACTACATGACTTCTTTCGAACTGATACTGCTGCTCCTTATACTATCTTCTGTGTCACGCCTTGTGCGTGAATGTGCTGAATAGGTGAATACCTTTTGTTTGCCTTACATGATGAAAGCAAGGGATTTGCGTGAATGTGCTGAATAGGTGAATACCTTTTGTTTGCCTTACATGATGAAAGCAAGGGATTACAGGCTTCTGGTTTATTTCAAAAACTGTCTCGAACCCTCCTCAACATCACTCTCACTTGGTCCACGATGTACACTCAATACCAAAAAAGTTTCCCACTGTGTAACTTTTGTAGTGCACAGATATAACATTTTCTGAAAACATTTAATTTAAAAAATTGTAACACTTAACTGAGTAGCCATAGAGAATTCAAAGTAAGCAGGTAGCAGCACCATAGTTTACTCTAGCTAAGACTTATTCTAGCAATTAGTTTATTAGTGCAGATGAGTATAGAAACAGTAAATATCAGACTTTTATTGAAAAAAAAAAAAAAAAAAAAAACGTTTTCTGTGGAAATATGGGCCTATAGAAATGTATGACTCTAAAAAGGATATAAACTGATAGAGAAACAAATTCTGCATAGGATAATGTGTTCAAACCTGAAATCTATAACTCAATATTTATACCACACTATTAGGAGCCTGGTAACGCAAGAGTAAAAAAGGATGAAAATAATGGCAACTTGTGTGCACTAGATAGAGACATATATTTCATTTAACTCCATACTGCCATCTAAGGGTGAGACAGGCTATAGAAGAAAAACCATGCAACACTGCTTAACCACCCTACAAAAGTGGACCAAAGAAAATTTAATCAAACTACCAAATCTTTTCACTAAGCTATAAACCTATAAAAATAAAAAGAAATTTTGAGGGTCAACAATTACCAGAAACAAAGGAAGCACAGTGTTTGGGAGTTATATTTGATACCAAACTTACATGAACCAAACATATAGAAAATCTAATACAAAGAGCATAAAGGTGCCTTTCACTGTTAAAATGTCTAACAGGAATGAAGTTGGGATGTCCCAGAGCAACTCTTAACACTACATACAATGTATATACGAGTATAAATCCATTATTTACTTACTGCAGCAAAGTTCTTGTAACAGCACATACAAAAAAAAAATTCTAATCTTTCAAAATCAAAGTCTGAGACTAATTACAGGTGCTATCAAAAGCACACCAATAGCAGCTATGGAAATACTAACCAACCAATACCCCATTGAATATGAAATAGAAAAAAACGGCGCTTATTCAACACGAAAAGTTGATCAGACTCCCATTCATTACATGGCACAAGAGAAATTTTACACATACACTAAAGACTCAGGAGAGCTTTCTTTCCAAAATTCAAGACACCAAGAAGAATATATACCTTCCTAATTCAAAGGAAAACTTCGTATCTAAAGTCAATCCGACACAAACATTAGACATCACATATTATTTACACCTAACAGAAGAAGTTAAGAGAAGTGATACTCCAACTAGTGTTCTAAAATTATTGGCATTAGAGACAATCCATACTAGATTTCTGGAACATGAATGACTCCATATTTATACTGATGGATCACCGATATCAAACAGAGATGGAGCAGGGACTGGAGTAACGTGTCACCTCTTTTCCTATTACAAATCTTTAAGTTATGAGTGAGTGATTGAGTGAGTTGTGTTTAAGGACCCGTCGACAATAGGGCCCGCTTTAAGTTATGGAACTACAAACTTATTACTGTATAAAGTTTGGAGTGTTTGCCAGCCTTGCTCTCGTCTCGACTCCATCCTCCTGCCTGCAGGGTATGGTCGAGGAACAGCGATGCTGGAGCTGGCCTACGTTTTAGCATGGTGTGTAACTGTGCCAAAGCTACTTACTGTATAAAGTTTGGAGCGTTTGCCAACCTTGCTCTGCCATCTCATTCCACCGGTGCTCCATCTTCATTCCATGTATCATCAGTGTCACCGCCTGCGGTGCCATAGTAGTAAAAGCGGGCGTTAAACACTACAACAACAACAACCTTGCTCTCGTCTCGACTCCATCCTCCTTCTTGCAGAGTACGGTCGAGCTGGAGCTGGCCTACGTTTTAGCATGGTGTGTAACTGTGCCAAAGCATTGTAAAAGACTTCATTCTGTGTCCACGTTATTCACTCTGTACCTGAACCCGAGATAACTACAGAGTCGAAAGCTGTTCACCTACAACGACATATTATTTGAAAAACCACACCAAAAGGTTTACCCAAACGTGTTGCTCGAATAAGGGTGAAATAACAGACAATAAAAAAGTGGACTCACAAGAATCAAGCTAACGCCAATGCTGGAACCAACAGGAGACGCCATCAAACCGAAGTCAGCGCTCTGTAATCATCAAGAGATGCCATTAAGGAGTTCACCAGCATGCGAATTGAGGGATGCCACCTGAAATCTACCATCGAGGGAATCAACAAAAGGGACAAGAACTAACGAAAAAAGTAGGACCAAAAATGTTTATTTAACATTTACTTTGTTTTTGCATGTTGTTGAGGAGTGGTAAGAACATAGGACTTTTAAGCCTAGCTAAGTCTAATCAAAAAGTGAATATGTTGCAAAAAGGAAAGGAGATAGAAACAGGAGTGGGGGAAGGGGCAGATAAGCATAGTATTCAAACAGAAACAGAAAGTGAGGAAGAAGTAACAGTGAAATGATCAAAAATTAATGATGATCATGTTTGAAAGACTAAAACAGAATATAAAAGGAATAGCTTAGAAAATGGAACAGAATAAAAAAGAAATTGGTCAGAAAATGGAGGAAGTTAGGCAGGACTTAGAGCAGAATAAAAAAGAATTAAAGCAGGACTTAGAACAGAGCTTAGGGCAGAAAATAGAACACAATAGGAAAGAATTAGAGTTAGATTTGGGATAGAGAACAGAATTAGGAAGGCAGGAATGCAATGAAAACATGAAAGTAATGGAGAGTAATTTGAAATTAGTACATAAGAAAATCTGATGTGTTGCACTCACATGACTTTCTCTACTCTTGTACTAACCATTCTTACAAACTCTCATTCCTATATCTTGTTCTTGTTGGTTAAGATAAACATTCGTATAAATTATCTTATTACTTATTTCCTTGTAAGTGCAAAGGGAACAGAATACAGTGGGCTTTGTGCGATAGTCAAATCTTTTAAAGCTTTGAGATTCCATTCTCTTTGCACGCTTAACATATAAAAAAATGAACGATGTTCCATTTCACAAAAGTTTTAAGTTTTCCGAAACTCACAGACATAACAAGGAATATCTCCGAAATGGTTCACTCTACAAGAAAATTTATTCAGACATAAATTGTGTATTTCAGCAAGATCTACATTTTTTGAATTGCAAATGTCGCCCAGAGTAAATACGACTACAGGGGCTATAGCCAGAATATTCAAGATATACATTTCATTTGTCATCAAAATACCTATCTCAAACATATGACATTTTAATCAAAATCGTTAGAGCCATTTTCAAGAAAATCAAAATTTTCGAAAAGTGTTCCATGTAAAGGGAAGTTTATTCTGGGACTATTCTCTTCAAAATCTTCACGTCACATCCTTGAAAGACATTAAACTGAAATACCAACTTTGGTTTTTAACCGACTTTTCGTTTTTGAGTACGCTGTCCACAGACACACACACAGACCTTTTTCTAAAAATGCTTTTTTTAAATTCAGATGGTCTCAAAACATATATTTCCGGTGAAATCTCGACATTAAATTTTTGGTTGGAATATAATACTTCCCCTACTTACCAGTAGAGAAAGTAAATATAAATGAGACAAAAGAAGTTTTAGAAGCTAAGATAGAAACCTTAAGAGCTAGAATGGGAAAATTAGAAATGGAGATGAAAGAAAACAAGATTGTACTGGAGGGAGAGATTGGTAGATGTAGGTATGAAATGACAGAGTGTAAAACAAATGTAGAGTGTAAGATTACAAATGTAAAAGTAGAACTGAGGAATTAAGAAAAGAAATTGAGGTAGTGAAGAAAGAAATTATGAGTGAAACTGTAGAACAAATTGTTTTTCCTAAAATTAAGACTGATTATGTACAATCACAACAAGATGCCATGAATAATATAAAACAAAGTCATTTAGAAACGAAGAATGATTTAAAATAAATTTGTGAAGAAATGCGAAGAGGAAAAGAAAGTTTGGCTAACAAATGATGTGAATGCACTACAAAGGCAAAATGATAATTTAGACATAAGAGATGTTCAAAATGGAAGTGACTTAAGTGATATACAAAATGCTGACTCACCATGTAGAGGTAGAGGTCCACAATCACATAATAACACAACACATAACACATGCTATTCCAACAGCTTACTACACGAAATTACACCCTCCACATTTGATGAGAAGGGAGATGATCCAAAACTATTTATTAAAGAAATGGAGGAATATTTCAAAGTGAAAAAGGATACCAAACGGGCTTAGAATGATGATAGTGAAGAAAAGCTTGAAAAGCAAAGCATTAGAATGGCCAAGATTAACACTAGTTGGTCATGAAACGTATAGCTCATTTAGGAATCTTGCTCCTGTCACACTATTGGGGCCCAGCTAAACAGAATCAGACAAGGGTAGAGCTAGCGACAGGAAGTGAAAAGTCGCCAACACCTGCCATAGTACTACAAACCACAAATCTGAGTGAAATTGTTCAGACAGAAAGCTGATGGGTTGGTGACTCTCTGTCTAATGACGTCCTAAATGCCCCAAAATGGTATGGACATTGGAACAAAGATTTCTGGTACAGCAGGAATATATTGTCTGGAATAGGTGTTTTGCCATTAATGGATTATCACAGAATATTTTCCAGTGTATGGCCAGTTAACTAGAGCTATCAGAATGATACCAAGTGGGACATAACCATTTCTATCCATGCCAGAGAAAGTGTGAGCATGATCCTAACTATTAAAGACACGTTCACATATTACAATATCATATTAGGAGTGCCAGAGAAAGACAGTCAGTCTCATAGTATCTCCGTTGTTCTTAATATTTACAGAAGTGTCATCAGAAAGCTGTTACACAGAGAAAACTCTTTGATGGTTCAGAGTGGATTCGTGTAGCACTTGCCATGAGAGATTCTGTTCTACAACTTAAATTACTTGAAACAAATAACAAAGCTGTGCCATTCCGGCAGGTTAAGACCCAGGAGTCCTACTTTCATTCCCTCACAGTTAGAGGCAATTATTGACCTGCTCAGTTTAAAATTAATGAATATAATTTTGTTAAACATCGCCCCAAGTTATACCAGTATCCTCTGGACAGAACTACAGAAAGTGCAGAATTCAAGTCTGCATATTATCCTTTATGTATTAGTGTGCTGATTTTAATATGGCCAATAAATATGAAATCCTATGTAAAAGCATTGTTGAGAATGGGGAGCAAGAGGAGTTAATGACCATTTTCCACTTGAGGAGGCAACTTGGCAAGAAGTTAGAGCCATATATGGACCGAAAAGTGCAGCTACATAGAGGAGGTAATTAATAATTTGGTGAACCCCATGACTAAGTTTGCCTCAATCGAATTGATGACCAACACAAAACCTAAGCGGTTAGCAATTGACATAGACACCACAATGGCTGCCCAAAGAGAATTCACAGAGAGGGAGAAATGTCAACTGGCATTCAGGAGACTGCAGCGAAAAGCTGAGAAGGGTAGGAACAAAGTGAAGAGGTACATCAGTAAATGGTCCCCACAAATAGGAGAAAAGGTGCTCCTAAGAAGACACAATGTATCTAAGGCATCCCAGAAAAGATCCGTAAAAATGGAGCTACTGTACACTGGACCACTGGTTGTAACCAAACAGATGGGTGACTATATGTATGAGCTACAGAATTTAAATGGCAAGTTAACAGGAAGGTACCATAAGAACAAATTAAAGCCATTTAAAGAAACGACCAACTATAATTGCTCCACCCTTAGATCCGCACTTCGTGTAAACACAAGCCATCAACAACTAACCCGTGATATGCCGAAACCAAAGCACACCATGGAATGTAGTACCCTAAATATTGGCGATTATCTGTGAGTTTTCAAGATGTATCATAACCCTCGTAAAGATTACTTGAATGTAACGCGATAGCAGCAATATTCCTAAAACTCCTGAATAAATATTGTTCTGTTGCAACATAAACACGAGGCATGAATCCACGTGACGTTTTGTTTTGCATTAGTTGCAGGTTATCGCAGAGGGATACAAGGGGCAGATCTAAGGCTGGATGGAGTGTAGTTGTCTTTGCCAACAAATATGTAAGGCAGGAACAGTGGAAATAAGGAAAAACAACAAGACTAAATGGGTTTCTTATAGAATATATGTATATAGGCTAGAAGCTAAAGCAGGAAAGGAAATCAATATAGTCATTGGCTATAGTAACCACCAAAAAGTGAGCATCGTCAACAAAGACAGATGAAAATTCCAATTATCATAAATAGAATAAATCATATTGACGAAGAAAATATGTTTTTGGCATAAGGATGTCACGGACAAAATAAGAAGAAATGAATTACAGCAACCAAGAAAATATGTTTTTGACACATAAGGGTGTCGAGGACAAAATAAGAAGACAAATGATATTGCTACGGGATAGTTATAAATACATGAGTTTTCTCTTATAGAGATAAGAGACAAAGTGATAACTATTAGTAAGAAGAATAAAATCATAGAGAAAAATGATGCCCACAGATTAAAATGGACATAGCCAATGTTAAGCTTAGAGGAATGTTGATGAACTAAACATAATAATGAATAAGAACCCAATATCATAAGTATATCATTAGTAACATAAAAATTAAATAACTGAATCGACTACCTGCATACACATAATAAGCTTACAAGACAAAGAAGTAAGGCAAACAACTGAATAAAATAGCCATAAGTATGATCACAATCATTAGCTCAAAATTTGTATCCTGTCTCTCTCTCCTCATAACAATGAACACAATTTAAAGGGCACGTATTAAATTATAATACACTTAGATACTATTTGTGTCAATGTCAAATGTAAAAACTTAGGGATATTCATGGTATTGTGTTGTGAGATGACAAAATGTGTTAAAATTATAAAATTATTTGTCATGTCAAAGCAAAAGACAAAAAAAAAATACAGTAAAAAAGAGGGTTATTCTGCAAAGTGAGAAAATGCATCAAAGGAATGAGGAGAAGTGTTGTATTGTGTTTCAAGCTTGTGAATATGTGTGATGACTTGAAAAACAAAACAAGGTGCAAGTGAGACAGAATATATGGTTAGTCCCCCAAAAGAAAATATTTATATAAAAAATATTGTAAATTTAGCTTATTTTTCATTTTGGTAATGATTTGGTTAGTGTTAAGTGTGTTACACCATTGTTTCATTGTTGAGAATATTAGTTGTTTACTAGCATCATTAATGTTAAGTACTATGCTCCAATTTCATATATATAATTATAAGAATTATTTTAAATGTAATATTAAAAGTGTTGGGAGGATAGATTGAGATCGTTTCAACATTTTGAGAACTATATAATATATATGCAAGATGACATCATAGCAGACGCTGTGAAATGTGTATGAATAAAAGTGCATAGTAAAGGAATGTGGCAGATTCAATCTCTCTTAGTGTCCAGTGCCAAAAGGGGCAAGACATGTTTTTAATGTGTGCAGGATAGGATGGTATAAGTGAAACTTCCATTGTCAAGATACAACAAAAACATTGAGGAGGTCGATCCACATGCATAGAATGTCTATTAATGTGACGTGTGTAATTTACAGTAAAAAACAAAGGTGTGAATAAAACATTGTAAAAGACTTCATTCCGTGTCCACATTATTCACCCTGTACCTTGACCCGAGATAACTACAGAGTTGAAAGCTCTTCACCTAGAACATATTATTTGAAAAACCACACCAGGCTTTTCTGCTCCCCGATAGGCGTCAGACCCTAGGCACTGGCTTGTAAGTCCTACATAAGGGGAGGGTAACAAGGTAAAGGAAAAAAGAGATTTTTATATATTCTTCAATTAACAAATGATCAACTTAAATACTTCAATTTTACTGGATTTTTACTTCACCTACTACCCAAAAATAGACAGATAAGTAGTGAAATATTAGTTGGAGTCAAAAATGATATTAAATCCCCCTTTGAAATTCTTAAAGAAATGGATAACAGATAAAAGTGAATTAATAAAGCTAAATTTTTGGGATAACAAAACACATCTTCATTTATACAGTATTTACGATCCTCCCAGGAATGAACCAGATCTCTCACTTATTGAACAATTAAATAAAACAATCATAATTGGGGATTTCAATGCCCATTCCAAAAGATGGGGTTATGAAAAAGTGTATTCTTAAGGGCAGATAGTGGAAGAATTTTTGAATACCACAACCTTTGAACTGATTTATGATAAAGAAGATCCCAAAACCTTCATACATTACTCTGGAGCAGGCAGTAACCCAGACCTCTTGTTAGCTACAACAGATATTGTTTCAAAAATTAAAAAATAAGTTATAGAAGACTCAAGTTCTGGTCACAGAGCAGTAATTGCTGATATAAAACTAGATAATACTGGTGCAGTTTTTATAATTAATCTTCGTTGGGTCTTTGAGCTATTGAAATCTTTGTGATCTCAGGGCGCGGTAACGGATGGAATGAAAAATCACACAATGTTTCTTCACCACAATGTATTATTTTATTAACACTTTTTCTATATTTTACATTAAAATAAATCCTCCTAGCACCGTTTTAAATGATTTAAAACCTTTCCACTTTTTCATTTAGTGGAACTAATGCTTGATGAAAGTCTGGTGAAAGTTCTACAATGTTCACACGTTACATCAACACGCCCTTACGCCTTGAATACACACATGCTAGTGGGGAGAGTCTGACGTCACCTCACGTGATATTGCCTTTTTCGTATACATCCGCATATGCGTCCATCAAATAGTTCCTTCTTGTTAGGGAAGCGATCCCTAACCATCCCCCCTTCGCTTTTATTATGGAACACATATAATTCTAATATTTATACATATATATTAAAATTAAATATGGAAATATTTATGACGTCTTTGGGCAAACTTAGTTGTTCGTAACAATGAACATTATTAACACGTTTTCGTCATTTAACCATCTCATACCAACATCAAAAAACAAATTACACTTTTAACAAATATTCACATAAACGATTTTCTTTTGGGGTCTTCCAATATTCTGTCTCAATACAAATAACAGTCAAATTCACACTAATCCTGTTTTGGAACTTCAAAAGAGCAGATTGGAACAAATATAAAACTGAATTGGAACATAAATTTAAAGAACAAACAAACTCACAGCTGCATAACCACCCAGATCATATGAACAAAAATTTGTAAAGTCATCCTAGAAACTGCAAAAAAACATATTCCTCGTGGAAGAATTAAAAATTTCAAACCCTTTTGGAACCCCCAGTTAGAAGAACTGAAAAAGTAAAGGGATATAGCTAGAAATACAGCTGTACAAACAAAAAACATATCAGATACACAAATATGGTGAAAGAAATATGCCTTACTAAAAAAAGAAATTAATACAGCTAAACGAATCACTTTAATAATTTCTTAGAAAAAATGGATTATAGGACAGATGGCAACAAAGCCCATAAGTTCATAAAAAATGTTAAGGACAGGAGAGAAAGCAACAGCACACCTATCATACACAATGATAAAATATTAACAAATGATGCAGCCATAGCCGAAACATTTAATAAATATTATGCTAATTTACATAAAGTAACCAGAAATAATAAAAAAAAACGTAAACAATTTAAGAAAGATTTGAAACAAGAAAGAGAATGTAATCCTAACACTCAATACAATATCTTTTATCAACATTTTAATATACAAGAACTGAACATTGCAATTATTAATCTAAAAAACAAAAAGTCTCCTGGACCAGATCACGTACATCCAGAGTCCATAAAAAACCTTGGAAAAACAGCAAAACAACAACTACTAAAACTCTACAACCTATCCTGGAACACCACTGTACCTGCCGAATGGCAAAAAGCAACTCTTGAAGAAAGATAAAACAGCATCAGAAATAAAAAATTATAGACCAATAGCTCTTACTAGCATAATAGCAAAAGTGATGGAAAGAATGGTGTCAAATAGGTTAAATTGGTTTCTAGAATCCCAAAATTTAATTTCCCCATGTCAAGCTGGATTCAGAGAGTTCCACTCTACAAATGAGCAAGTCTTACTTATCAGAGAAAAGAAGATAATTTATCAGTTTTTATTAATTTCCAAAGTGCATATGATTCTATATGCAGAACAAAACTGCTAAAGAAAGTAAAACAAATAGGGATACAAGGTCCAATGTTTTCTTGGCTGTCATTTCCTAACACAACGCTTTATTGCTACCAGATATGGAAGAAATATATCTAAATATAAACAAGTACACTGGGGCTTACCACAAGGCGCAGTGCTCAGCAGTACACTTTTTAATATATTTATTAATGATCTGCCACAACAAATGCAAGAATAAGTGTGAAGTGTGCACTATTTGCTGATGACTTAGTAATGTGGACTTCAAAACCAAAAAATAAAAGTACAGCACTAGAAAAAACCATGCAACAATCCTTAAACAACCTACAAAAGTGGACCAAAGAAAATTTAATGACTGTTAATACAATAAAATCAAACTACCAAATCTTTTCACTAAGAAAAAAACCACTAAAAATAAAACTAAATTTTGAGGGTCAACAATTACCAGAAACAAAGGAAGCAAAGTATTTAGGAGTTACATTTGATACCAAACTTTCATGGACCAAACAAATAGAAAATGTAATACAAAGAGCACAGAGGCGCCTTTCTCTGTTAAAACGTCTAACAGGAATGAAGTGGGGATGTTCCAGAGCAACTCTTAACACAACATACAAGTTATATATAAAGCCATTATTTACTTACTGCAGCGAAATTCTTGTAACAGCAAACACAAAAAAAATTCAAATCTTTCAAAACCAAAGTCTGAGACTAATTACAGGTGCTATCAAAACCACACCAAGTTGGAAATATATGGAAATATTCAAATGGAAATTTATTTTTATTGCTATGGAAATACTAACCAACCAATACCCCATTGAATATGAAATAGAAACAGCGGCTCTTATTCAACACGAAAAGTTGATCTGACTCCCATTCAATACATGGCACAAGAGAAATTTTACACATACACTAAAGACTCAGGAGAGCTTTCTTTCCAAAATTCAAGACATCAAGAAGAATGTATACCTTCCTAATTCAAAGGAAAACTTCATATCTAAAGTCAATCCGACACAAACATTAGACATCACATATTATTTACACCTGACAGAAGAAGTTCAGGAAAGTGATACTCCAACTAGTGTTCTAAAATGTTTGGCATTAGAGATAATCCATACTAGATTTCCAGAACATGAATGGCTCCATATTTATACTGATGGATCATTGATATCAAACCGAGATGGAGCAGGGGCTGGAGTCACGTGTCACCTCTTTTCCTATTACAAATCTTTATGTTATGGAACTACAAACTTTGATGGAGAAATTGAAGCAATTCGAATGGCCCTACAAAATCTTTTGTATAGAATTTCACATTTTCATCAAGCAGTTATTCTCTCAGATTCCAGGGTGGCAATTATAGCAATTACTTCCAAGTTGTCACCAAAAAACCAAACAATTATAGAATGTTGGAAAATCCTTACTCATCTAACCGCACTTCAAAAACACCTAGTCTTCCAGTGGATACCAGCTCACTGTGGACTGAGTGGTAATGAGAAAGCTGATTTTCTTGCTAAAAAGGGTACCGGCAATGTGGAGAAATGTATAGTTAATTTACCATTTCATGCAGCTAAAAGATTAGTCAACTCTGAATTCAAAAAATTATTGCAAAATACTACTATGAAAAATCAAAAAATAAAAGATGGGAACTACCAAACATTCAAACAGTAATTCCTGAGTATCCTCGAAAAACGGCAGTTGCAACCTTCAGGTTGATTACAGGACATGATTGTCTGGCAAAACATTTAAACAGAATTGGGATATATTCTTCGCCACTCTGTCCTCTATGTGATCTGCAAGAGGAAATGGTCCGAGACCACCTTCAAATATGCCCGGCCACTTCTAGTGCCCTATCCATCAGTGAAAAATATTGGAGAGCAAGAGGATTAATGACTTCATTGTCAGAAATCCAGCATTAGCTAACAACAACAACATATATTCTTCAATTTTTTTCATTCTTTTAACCACAGTAGGTTTACTGTTTTACATGTCTGGCACAAGAAGCACATAAACTGGTTTTTAATTTGGTACAAAATGTCTATCTACTTTTTATCAGCATACCCAATAATCAAAATGAGTGCATAAGTGCAGGGAAAATATGAACACCAATTCTCACTTAAGTTCCATTTTGAAAAGCATAGAGCACTTGTCAGAAAGAACAGCCAGACCCTGTTAAGGGTTTTTAGTTACAGTTACTGTTATGTTGCTGTACTAATACATTTGTTTTCTCATAAACATATTACTACTAATGTACTAAGCAGTTTCTTTTAACAGATTTTAAGTACAATTTTGTGTTTGAAGCTTGCTACAGGATTCTTCATTTAAAACCTAACGGGCAGTCGGCATTTTGCCTGTGGGCGATTGGGTGTGCCACAGCCAGCTTTGATACTACGTAAACTCTGTACGTAAAGCATGTATAACACTCTTACCTATAGAAGATTCTGGAAATGTCGTCCACCCTCAGCTAAATAAGTATTACATCAGGAGAACACATTTTGATTCACACGATTAAGTTGGGCCACCATAATGTTTCCGATTTCATTTAATATTTTGTTTTAGTTCTTCCAATGTGTAAGGATTTGTCTCGTAAACTTTGTCTTTCAGGTTACCCCACAAGTAAACATCACACACTCTTAGATAGGGGGAGCGAGAGGGCCATACACCAGCACTAATCACTATCTTCAAAACCACTAATTTTATCCATGGACTCCTCTGCTGTATGGGTAGTAGCAGAATCTTGTTGAAACCCACTACTTCTGTCAGTTCATGATAAAATGGGGTCAAAATGAAGGTGATGGTGCTGAGCTTTTGACTCTTTCGTTATCTCGGGTTGTGGTACAGGGTGAAATAACGTGGATATAGGATAAAACTTTTTCACAATCTTTTATTCGCACCTTTTTCACTGGGAATTACACATGTGTTATTTAGGTGAACATTCTATGCATGCAGACCGACTTCCTCAAATGTTTCTTGTACTGCTTGTCATTTTAAATTATACTTTTAACCTCTTTACTCATACATGTCAAAAACACGTCTTGACTCTTCAGTTAATGGGACGCTAAGACATTGAATCTAGCACATTCCTTAACAACGCGTCTGTAATCATACGCCTATACGTATACTTTTTACGGCATCCCCTATGACGTCATCCTACATGTTAGTTCCCAAAATGTTGAGGAAGCAATTTCAATCCATCCTCCCCACACATTTAATATTAAATCTAAAATAATTAATGTAATAATATATATTAAATTTGAATATATTACCTAACATTAATGGCGTTATTAAACAAAATATAATATTCCCAACAATGGTGTAACACTCTCTGTACTTAACAAATGCTTACCAACATGAAAAATAAATTATACAATAAATACTTTCTTTTCGGGGTCTGACCACATATTCTGTCTCAATGTCATTTCAGTACCTCTCTGCATTTACAGTCTGCTCATAATGCATCTAGCACTAACAGCACATCAAACTCCAACTCTCCAATCGTAATGAGGGATTTCTTGAATGCGATGTGGATTTTCAGAGGCCCAGTACTAACTAGCTGCACACACAATGGCAGCCGGTAGTGGATGAATCCAGCAAGGTCGAAGGAGAATCAAAATACTGTGTGCTCCATTAGCTTTTAAATGAAGAACCTATATATTTTACTTTGTTATTATATTTTAACGAAAGAATGTAAGCATGTTAAATTGTCTTTAACTTGTTCCAGCCTGGGAGAAAAGAGTTACTTCTGAAATCTTTGCTAAAGCCAGACCAAAATGCACCCAAGAAAACTGCTGCACAAAAGTACAAAAAGGAGCAGCTCCGATTACAAGTTGTGGAAGCCTACAGATCTTTAAAAGCTCAAAGAAGAAATACATAGTTATAAAAAATATAACTTTTTTAACTTTTGTATGTATTTTGCCAGCAACACATTGAAAAATAGAATGGATTGATACAGCCTAAGATATAGCATAGAAGAAACATTTATACTGATGCAAAACCAGAGTAATAAAAACAAAATACATCAAATTAACTTAAGTCTTTCAAGTTCATGAATCAGTCTCTTCCATTATTCTGTTCACTGACTTCTTCCACTTAATTTCTTACATTCCATAAAAGTTCCCCACAATTCTCACTTCTTAAAATTTTTTTCTGTGACCTCTATATAATCATATCCTATGAACCAATTGTTTCCTCCAATGGTCTGTACCAGAGCATTCTAATTATAAATGTATCTCACCTTCCCTCCCATTTCAAATTGGACCTCTTTCATTCCTTAATTTTCATATTCTTAAAGGAAACCAGGCAATTCCTTCCCTCTCATTCTTGTCATAAATCTGAAGATATCTCTCTCCTTATTTGGATAAAAAATGTTATGACGTTTTCTCTTAAAAAAAAATAAATCACATTTTCTCTGACTGCATGCTTGACTGAAAATATATCCAACATGTATATGTTCTATAAGGATGAACAAATAAATAAATAAATAAATAAATAAATAAATAAATAAATAAATAATTAATAATAATAATAATAATAATAATAATAATAATAATAATAATAATAATAATAATAATAATAATAATAATAATAATAATAGTAGTAGTACTAATAGTAATACTAATAATAGTAATAATAATAATAATAATAATAATAATAATTGATAATAATTATGACTCCTGGATTGGCTATACAGTGAAGGGTTAAAATTAACCTGTGCTTTGTTAAATTCATTTCCCTACTTATAGAAAGCATTTTTGGCATTTTAGGTATTGTTTGTAGATATGAAGCTAACAGTCAAAGTGTTTTGCCATAAAATATGAAACAAGTATACTTAATTTATTTTTTGTTTTGGAGAATGATTTCTGGTGCATCAAGAAAATTATCTTAATTTATGATTCTTCATTATTTAAAACTGGATCTACAAAAATTGATATTTCTGGTATTTATATATCACCTTTCCAATGTGTTCTGAGAAATATGAAATATAAACAAATGGATCAATCAGCAGTTGCAAAGCATTTTTGGTCCACCTGAAACAGAAATGTAAGCTTTTAAAGAGCCTTAGAAAACCAGCAGAATTCCATTGGGGAAATATTATACCCTCTTAGCGCAACAGCCCTTTGTGAGCCAAGGCTTACCACCTGTACCCCCTCACAGATGTCATGAGTGGGGTGCAGAACTGGAGGGTGGGATGTGGTCAGTGCCCCCCAAGCCCTCTCGGCAGATTATGTAGCCTTCACGACCTGAAAAACTGAAATGTTTACAAAATTGTGTGTGGAAAACTAAATGGGAAAATACTGATAATGGGTAGAGGAATGAGGTAAGGAGATGGTTTGAGCTCAGTACTATTTATAAGGTCAAGTAATTAAACAATTATGAAGTCGAAAACTGAGCCCAGTTTATTTACAGGCACTTGTGTATGCAAACAACATACTTCTATAATTACCATGTTATATTTTGTCCCTTGACAGCTCGCTGACAGTCACATCACTGTCAATACTGTCCAACACTCCTTCATACCCTTCAAATTAAAATTCAAGTAATTATTATTTATTTATGTCAACAAACTTACTGTTGGTGTTTTTAAATACACAAGCCGTGTGTGGGCAATGTTTGAGAGGTAGAACTGGAACTCAAAACTCAATGCCACAGTTGGGATTTGAACCACAGACCCTCCACTTACTAGGTGGGCGCACCCAGCTGTGGCATTGAGTTTTTAAGTTCCAGTTCTGCCTCTCAGAAATTCAAGTACTTAACTCAGTAGTGTCAGATACACCAGTTTGCGTCCACCAGGGATGTCAAGCTTTTATGAACCAAACTTAAATAAAATGTCTGATTGTTATATTTACAGTGCAATTTCTAAGTCATTAGTTCCTCTTAGAAACCATTGACAGCTACCATATCCATAGCTTTGGCACAATATTTTTCTAGCAGTCCATGATCCTTCATCCTGAGCAGCAGGATGTAGCAGCACCAGTAGTTGTGCTGATGAGATATGGGGTAATCTCAAAAGTAAGGTTTCCTATTTTATTAAAAATATTGTGACACAGGTGTGGCACAAAACAAAGGAATGTTGGAGCTCAGCTGCTTCACAAATGCTGAGCAGGCAAAGGTGCTCAAGGTCAGGCTGCCTCGCAGCTAACAACAATGGAAGCGGCTACACAAAAGGTGCTTTCTCCAGAACTTTCAAGAAAGACTTGGCCACGTGATCACGGGTGAGTGTGTACAAGTCAAAGGTCCTGTGACACCTTCTCTGGTATATAAGGAGACCAGGAAATAAACAGCAGTAAGTTAGGTTACAGTTACAGACATGAGTTGGTCAGTGCAAGACAGCTGTGCATGTGTGTGTTGTTGTGAAAGATATATCGGTCATCGTGAAAAAGATTCTAACAGTTGCCAAATGATTGCAGCATCGTATTGAGTGTATGAGAGACAGAGAATGTGAAGAAACACACTGAAAGGACTGAGCAAGATTACAGAAGTACAAGTTGTGATAGCATGAAAAACTGTGGATATTATTATTTATGCCAACAAACTTACTGTTGGTGTTCTTAAACACACAAGCCGTGTGTGGGCAATGTTTGAGAGGTAGAACTGAAACTAAAAATTTCAATGCCACAGCTGGGATTTGAACCACATACCCTCCAGTTACTAGGTGGGTGCTCTAACCATTAAGCTACTGTGACAACCTGCCAGAATGACATTGAATTCTCAAACCAGTTCGTATTTTTTCCGGTAAACCACAAAGGCAGTCTCATGTGTTTAAAAACACCAACAGTAAGTTTGTTGGCAGAAATAAATAATAATTACCATCTGGAGGTTATTTAATCTCGGGACATAAAGTACTTTTGTTTACCCTCTACACCATTTGCAAATGTTTTTGACATCTATACATAACTCTCCATACACTTCCATAAGCTGTCAATGAATTTTGATTGATTTAATGTCTTTTACTCTCAAAAACCAAATAACTGTGAATTTCACACCAGCAGTAACAGTAAACTGAAGTTCCATTACAACTGGCTGCCAAACCAAGAGTGAACGCCCCAGCAGCTGTGTGATGGTTTCTGTAGAAATATGCTCTAATATGATATAACCACAACACTGTGGCCAACAGCAGCATAAACAGTTTCCCTGCAGCCCCAGCACTTTGGAGACCTTACTTTTGGATCTACCCTCATAGGTGTGTCAAGAACAAATAACTGCTGTGACTAGTTCCGCCAGTCTTCAAATTACATTTAGTGTGACCAAGATTAGGACTACCAACAATTACTCTCTTTCTTTTATTTTTATCATCATTATTATTACTTTATTATTATCATCAATGGATATCACACGGCATGAAGAACCATTTGATTTCATACAACTTTATTTTTGGTTTTTGAAAATATTTCTTTGGTAACAGGTGATTTAATAAGACTAAAGTAAAACATTAATAAATGTGTTAATAAAAAGAAAATCCCTTTTAATAATTTTTAAGGAAGCTGTAATACTTGGGCCCCTGCAGAAGCTTCCACAATGTAAAAAGTAGGTTTCCCTTTCATTTGATACTTCATTGCATGGATGACATCCTTTGCAAGAGATTTTGGAGCCTGTGAAAGATAAAATTTTATTGGCATAAGATAATATTTTAAATGGTACTATGATTGAATCACTCCTATGCTAGATACTATACATTAACTAGCTGAATGTTGGTTATTGACAAATTTTTTTACTCTTTCCCCAATTCTTGGTTGTTACAAATGTTGTTGTTGTCAATTTATTTATTGGCACTTGATCTGTAGGATTCCAAGATATCTATGTGTTTAGTCTCAGAGAACTAGTGTTTGATGAGACAAATAAAATGTTCCTTTGGTGGTGTTTATAGTTGAACCTGATTTATGCATATATCAAGGGGAAGAGGGAAGATTACTTGTAACTCAGAATTACTTACAACTGATATTTTGATAATGCATCATTTTTTTTAAAAAAAAAAAGCAATACAGTGGACCTACATGTATAAAATTTTACAAACAACAAAGATATGTATGAAGAAAATATTATTTTGAACTTGGTCCTCCTTTAAAGAAATCAGTAATTTGGCTTATTTCACTTTTCTTGCATTAAGTGCATACATATCATTTGTTACTGATGAATAATGACTGTACATAGCATGGTATAAGCAATTCCTAAGTCTGAAGCAATTTTGGTTTTGGATGGATTAAGTTCCACCTCTCAATTGAATTTTGACCTAGTGTATAACATTTCCTTTTTCTGTTCTCCATGGCTGATTAAAAGCAATTAAGAACTGAAAGACAAAAGCACTGTTCAACAGTAAACACCAAATAACAAAAATTTGTATCTTTTGTTGCTATGACACTGTCGTGCTGAAAGCCACTGACTCCACCAGCAAATGCTTTTGTCCTTTGTTTCCACAGAAAGCCAGCTTGTGTCTTTATCAACAGAGATAATGAAAATACTCCTTGAGTTTCTTTTAAGATGTGTATGGTGTATGCTCAGAATTATGTAGAACTCAGTTGTATTTCACTGAAATTTAATGTGTAACAGTGAATTACATTATAAATAAGATTCTATTAACATGTTTCTAAATTACATTTTGCTGGAACCTATAAAAATGTATGTATAAATACAAATTACTTAGAACTGAATTATGTATAAAGCAGGTTCAACTGCACTTTTCTTGCAGTTATATTTTCACATTACATTTACAGAGATAACAGAGTAAATGTAGAGTTATGTTGTTACTTAGTGCATAATACATCCCATGCCCAATTCCAAAAGTAGCATTTATAAAATGATAGAGAGAATCTGGATGTGGTTTATTTAGGGGACAATGAAAAAAAAAGTGAGGTTGGTACCACCAAACTGACTGTCACATAATTCCATGTCACATTTGCCAATTGAATGAGTAAAGGACAGTTGTGGGCATTGGTACTAGAAGCCAATGTGCAAATCATTTCAGGGTGTCTTTGTTGTTATTCTTAGTATATGAGAGCCCTCATACCTCATACATGCCATACCTCAACAGGTTAGTGGAATAGCCAACTTTTGCACAACTGTGAACTGAAGATCCTTTTCCTAATAAGGAAGAATGGGAATTGGCTGTAGTATAATCTAAAGGATTCTGACAATATTTGTGATATAAATGTGATTAAGCAAGTGTACATGGGTTTACTCTCCTTTTGAATTGATATGATGTTACGTGCAGGAAAACCCTCCAAAGCGGCCTTGATTTCTAATTTCTTCCTCTAAGACATCTGGATTACTCCCTTGGAGTGCAAATACAAGAACAAAATGCATGATTTAGTTATATACTGTGAAGTTTGAATCTGCAAATACGAGAAATATTTAAGAGAACATAAGCTTTACTTATCTTAGTATTCGCTGTAAGTTCTTGAAATTAAAGTCAGTAAATTTGCAGCAAATACTAAGATAAGTGAAGCTTATAGTCTCTAAATATTTGTTAGATTTGTATTGCTTCACTGTCTATAGCTTTCAGGTGGACTTTCATGATCTATTATGTGAAATGAGACAAGATGATCCACTGTCAAAGCGTGGAGAGATAACAGTTGCATTCTAAAGTAAAAACAAATTAGAATCTAAAAACTTCACTTATCTTAGTAATGTTGCAAGTTCTTCATGCAAATTGCTGACCAAAGTTTCAAGTTGACTCCAACTCATTCTCAAAGTTATACAAACAAATTTTTTTTTTCCCCCTTCCTTGGCCAAGAACTCTATCGGAAGCTATACGGCCACACTAACTATACTGAGGTAGTAATGTGTCGTACCAACAGTACGAAATTGAAGATATCATTAACCGAATGATATTGCAGGCACATTCATAAATGTAGGTTAACTAGATGCTATAAGTAAGCAAAACGTGATTTAGTATATGATATAAAAATGCAGAGGAGAAGATCGGAGTAAAAGAAAGAGAAAAAAAAATGTCAAAATCGATAACCACAACGTTGTATATGACGAAAAATCCCCTGTAAAACACGCTCATTTTTTATGGTCAATAAATAATTAATTGAAACCAGAAAAACTAGAAGTTGGGAGTATAGTTCTGAATAAAATCGTTCTACCTTGTGTGCAAGGTTCGGACATCCTAATAAACAATGGTCTAAGGTGGCCTCTTGACAACAGTTGCAATAAGGTGTGGTCCCAGAACCATAGCGGAACAAGTACGCCGCAGTGTAGCAGTGACCCATACGCATCCGCGAGAACAGTGATATGAAGTGACACGGGTAACGTAAAGAAGCAAACCAAGGACGATTGAGGGGCTGTAAGGGTGTAAGACGGGGACAAAAAACATGTTCTGTATTTGTAAAGGCTTCCCACTCCTGGATCCATTGAGAAAGAAGAGAATGTCTGCCAGATCTAAATAACTCCTGCGGGGGTAGAGTGATTGGAAAAATTTCATCAGAAAAGCAAGCAGATTTGGCTAATCGATCGGCGATCTCGTTACCATAGATACCAGAATGACTAGGTATCCAAGCAAAGAGCACCCTTGTGATCCCTAGGGTAAGATGGAGTGATTTGAGTGCCTGTACATACCAACAAGTACTGGGTGATAACGAAGGACTCTGTAGCGTCTGCAATACACTCAAGGAATCAGTATAAATATTTGCTGTTATGAATTCCGTATTTCTAAGAAAGTCTAGCACCTTGTAGATGGCGAAAAGCTCTGCAAAATAATTAGAGCAAAAATCTGGTAGCCGAAAGGTACGTCGTACTTCCAACCCCGGTGAGAAAAAAGCTGATCCTACCCTCGGGGGGTCCCCCTGACTTGAGCCATCGGTAAAAAAAGTTAGGCGGCCATCTCCTAGCACAGGAATAGGAGCCTGGAATAACAATCGAGCTCGGAAGGCTACAGGATAATCTAAAATGCGCACACAGGCCGTGACATACGTAATGGTATGTAAGCCTGTGACATAGTCAAAAGAATAGCATGGGTAAGTTTCTGCACGATGTAAAAACCGGGCATGGTTTGTCAGAAAGCGGTAGGCTAGCATGGGTGGTAAGGTCATGACTTCCGTATAAAGCCGCCCTTCTGGACAGCGTTCCAGTAACAATTGTAACTTAGGGAATAGTGGAAAGGTTATACTGCCCCAACGGGCGAGAAGATAGTGTAAAGCCACCACCGGGGCAAGATGTTTCAAAGGGGTGAGGCCTAGTTCTCTGTGCATTACCATTATGGGTGTCGAGTGGGCATAGCCCACCATAAGTCGAAGAAATCAATTGAGGCTGACTTGTAAGGGCAATAATGCACCTGTAGTAGTTATACCCCAGAAAAAGATTCCATAGGTGATTATACCCTGCACTATAGCTTTGTATAGGTGCAAAAGTACCTTGGGGTGGGAGCCCCAGTTTTTCCATAACAACGCACGAAAGAAATAGAGCTTACTGTCCAACCTGTTACGTAAGCGAGAAATATGTGCCCGCCAGTTTAGCCGATGATCAAATGTGATACCCAAGAAGGTGTATGTATTAACCTCACGTACAGGTTGGGATTCCCAGTAAATTGGGGGAAGGCGAATGTGTCGACGATTGCGGGTAAAATGTACGAGAGCAGCTTTCTCTTTATTCACTGTTAGTCCGTTAGAGTCGGTCCACTCTCTCAAGGCTTTCACGGCGTTATTTAAGGAAACACGAGGTTGTGCTACATTGCCACCAGGCACGTATATTACAATGTCATCCGCGTACACCAGCAGTCGAGCATGAGGTAGAACCACCTCCGCCATTTCTGTGATGTAAACCAGAAATAATAATAAACCACTTGTAGTCCGGGGTCCCACCAAAGTACCCCCAGAACGCACTGTAATGCGGCGCTCCACAAACAGCTGATATAATAAGTTACAAAATCGCGCTGGGACACCGAGTTGTGTCAGCCGGTTAAAAAGTATGAGCAGCGAAACACAATCAAAACCTCGTGCGATATCTAGAAAAAGTGCATCGAGAGTAGTATTTTCTTTATAGGATAAGTAGATATCTGTTACCAGAAGGGATAAGCTATCGAGAGTAGAGCGGCCTCTGCGGAAGCCGTTGTACCATTTAGGGAAAAAATGTCAATGATACAGCCGGGTGGCGAGTAGGCATTCAAATATTTTGCGGGGGCAAGAGGATAAAGCAATGGGTCGAAAGTTAGATGGAGAAGTGGGAGGTCTTCCTGGTTTCAAGAAGGGGAGCACTGTGAAGTGCTTCCAGGTAACAGGCAGAATACCATAACTCAGAAAATAATTAAAGCAAAGTAAAAGTTGCTCCTTCCAGGAATATGGCAGCTGCCGGAGCATCGCATAGCAGATCTCATCAGGACCAGGAGAGGTGGATTTAGTACCCGACAGAGCAACTACAAACTCCGACTGGGTGAAAGGATCCAGTAAGGGATCATCAGGCATGGAAACAAGCGAAAGCATGCAAGATGGAGGAGGTGATGTTGAATCAGGCGTACACATATACAAAAAATTGGTGAGGACCTCAGGTTCTACAGGATTCTGCAAGCTACATGAAGGTAATTCACCTCTAAAGGAACGATATAATGTCCACAGTTCCTGCACAGGAGTTTCGAAGGAAAAGGAACTGACCTTCCTTAGCCAAGCAAGTCTCTTTACTGAGCGGAGATACCTTCTTGTCACCGCAACCAGTTTTTTATAGTGTAGATAATCCGCGAGGGATAGCGAGCACCGGTAAATAGCCATTGCTTGTCTGCGTCGAGTTATATAACTGGAACATTCTGGGGTCCACCAAATCGGAAATCGTCGTCTCCTGGTACGAGGTACATAGTAGGGATGAAATGTATCCAAGTAGGCATGTAGAATCTCAATGAATTCAGTATACTTATGTATCCCATGAGAATTTGACAATAATCCTAAGCGCTCCTTAAGGAAATTTCGGAAGTTATCCCAATTGATATGGAACAGTCTACGACGGGGCATAGGAGGAGGTGTTACATATTGGGAAGAGGAGCGATATTGTAGCTATATAGGGAAATGGTCACTTCCCCATGAATCAGGTAAAATGGACCAATCCCAAAGAGTAGAGTGACCAGGGCTGCACAAGGCAAAATCAAGCACTGTTGGAACAGTACCTGGAGCAGGAGCGAGTGTAGGTATAGGATGATTTAAGCAGCTAATCTGGCGATGAAGTAAACAGTGTGCTAGGGAAGCACCTTCCCTCGTATCTATAGAATTGCCCCAAAAGGAGTGTCAGAGATTAAAATCGCCTAAGATAATAAATGGTGGCCGCAAATGTTGGAAGAATAGATCCCATTGTGCCTCAGTAGGGCGAGAAGTAGGGGGATTATATAGTGCAATAATTGTGAGTGAGCCGAGTAGTATTCCTATTGATTGTACGTTGGGTGGAGTGTACGGGCACATGTACTCCGTAAAAGAAAGTGATTGATGTACCATGAGTGCTACACCACCGTAACCATCCGCACGGTCTGAACGGAGAATACGAAAGGAAGGTAGAGAAAAGGGTACACCCGGTTTCAGCCACGTTTCGCAAAAGGCTGCCACATGTATATTATAATTACATAGATGAAATGTTAGTTCTGGAAGCTTAGAATGTAAACTTCGGGCATTCCACTGCAATAAATTAAGCATGGTCGGAAACTAGAGTTTCTAAGGAAACGGAGGTACGAGGAATGTCACAAGAATAATCGGTAATAAGCTTCTGTGCGTAATCTAGAATTTGATGCATTTGGGTTTCTGACAAATGAAGCCCAAAGTCACGACTGAAACATTCTGAGAGTTGCATGGCAGGAGCCACGGGTAGTGGCTGAATATCCCTAGGAGAAGCGGAGGATCGGTCTCTCGGTAACATAGGGTTGCCGTCACCTCCAGTAGGGGAATATATAGCAGAATGAGAAACCGAGGGGCATCTACCCGATGGAGCGTATAAAGCATCAGTGTAAGATTTTAAGAGTTTTGGAGAGCCATGCTGTATGTTATCTTTCTGCAATTCTTTAACTTTGCGCTTTTTTGATGTGGTTGAAGAGAGGTGAGATGGAGCATTAGAAGAGTAAATGTGACCAGTCGGGGGCGTCACTGAGCACAAACTACTCAAAGCAGAGACGGCCACTCTTTCCGGTGTACTCAAAAACTCTGTGGAAAAGAGGGGTGTTCTGTGTATTCCTTGGTATCTGTTTAGCCGCATGTAAAAAGGTACAATTTTCAGAGAGCATCAGGCGTTGTATTTGTAGTTGGCATATTCGTTCCGAACAGTTTGACTCATTGGCCTCATGCGGACCTCCGCAATGAATTCAACGAGCCATTTCAGATGAGCATGCGGAGAGCAAATGGGCTTCACCACAACGCACACATCGGGCTTTGCTGCGGCAAACCGTTGAAGTATGGCCATATCGCATATTGTACAGAACCGCAAGGCCGGTAGATAAGGTTCCACAGGAAGAGAACAATAGTATAAATATATTTTGTCTGGAAGGGAGGACGCATGCCAAGTAATTACAATTGAAGGGGTCGGTAGGTATTGTACTATGCCGTCAATCACAACTTTCCTGTTTAACCGGCGGACTCGACTAACCGGAAAATGCCCATTGGCCTGTAATTCAATCAAAATCTCAGATTCCGGGCAATCCTTATCTACCTGGCGGACAATGCCCTGCTTATAAAGTAGATTGAAGGGAATAAAGCCCTTCAAGTGGTGTACCATTAATAAAGGGGATTGTAACAAATTGTTTGCCTGATCGGCAGTGGTAAAGGTGACTATAACCTTTTGGTTACCACTTGGCCGGATAGAGTGTATTCCCCGAAAGTCATTTGTACGTAATAGTTTACCTATTGCAACGAAATTTAATGACTTACGTTCTTCCTGTAAGGGAACAAGATGGACTTCATATGGACCCAAATCGGTGTCCAGATACCTATCTGTACACAGCGTGGGCCCTGGTGGGTCCTTCGTAGGTTGTGGACGATCCTTCTCCATTTTTGGAACCCCTCCTAAATTGTCGTGACAAATGCAGACTCAAAAAGAAAACACACACACACACACACACACACACCTGAACGCTATGAAATAAAAAAAAAAGAAAAAGAAATGTCCTCCAGCCAGTTAATGTAGCCAGCTGTCGACTGAGCTCTACCAAGCCTGAGAGGAAAGTGATATCCTTATTTCTTTTTTTTAATTAAAAGAAAAAATGTATATTTTTCACCACGCTATCTAACGCACAAGATGGAGTCCCACTCGCCTTAGCAACATATAATTTAAGTATCATAAAGCTGTTAAAGAAGTTTCTACCCTCAAAAAAATAAAAGATAATTGTATTTTTAAAAAGTTTACTTACCATCCATGGGCCAATAAAAAATTTACAAAGATTTTTAAAGAATATGGAATAAATTTGGTCCCTCAAAATAAATTTAATATACAAAATTTACTAAATTTTTCTAAAAAAGATAAAATACCAAATTATAAAAAATCTGGCATTTATCAATTTAGCTGTTTGGATTGTGATAAGATTTATATTGGTAAAACTAAATGTCATTTAGAAACCAGAATAAAAGAGCATTTTAGAAATATTAAATATAAACAAACTGAGAAATCAGCTGTGGCAGATCATTTTTGGTCGTTTACTCATGAAATTAATCCAGAAGTTAAATTATTAAAACAATTAAGTGGACCTATACATTTAATGGTTTGGGAAAAAATATTTATCTTAAAAAACAGGAACCGTGTTATGAACTTTGAATTACCTTCTATAGATTGTATTTATAGATTTTTGTTTTCAGAGATTGGTAACTAAAATGAGCATCAGTATCTATGTTTTTTGTTTTCAGAGATTAGTGATTAAAATGAACATCTGTAGCTTTGATAACGAATTTGTTTGTATAGCTCTGAGAATGAGTGTGAGTCAACTCGAAACTTTAGTCAGCAATTTGCATGAAGAACTTGCAACATTACTAAGATAAGTGAAGTTTTTAGTTTCTAATTTGTTTTTACTTTAGAATCTTGTTGCTTCACTGTTAATAGCTTCAATTTCTTTAATTAACCAGTTGCATTGTTTATGTTAGGACCCATTCTCAGACTGGAAGGATTATAGTCCAACAAGTTGTAATCTTTCTTTAAACACACTGACTTTACCGTTACCTTGCTTTATATATGTGATGTGTTAATCTATACTTACTAAAGCTTGAAAGTATTTTAAAACAAATTTAGAGTGTACTCTTTATGAGACTAGAAATAGCTGTAATCTAAGTTTGATTGTTCAAGCTACATACTCTTTACAGGAAGTTTTATTGTAACAGGTTTAAAATGTTGTAACCTTTTACCAAGAACACTTAAAGATATGTGTAATTTTTAAACTAAGTTGGCAAGACTTCTTTCTGGTTTCTGGTATGGGATCTTGTTAGCTATTTTAAGAAATTAAAAATTATGCCAATGTTTCGCTGCAAAACTATGTTTGGCTTCTTCAATGGGCGACTAAAGAAGCTGAACATAGTTTTGCAGCAAAACGTTGGCATAATTTGTAATGTTTTAATCTCTTAAAAAAGCCAACAAGACACAGCCCATATCGGAAACCAGAAAGAAGTAATGGACAAAGCCTTGGAAGTCTAAATAATCACTAAGTTGGTGAAAGTTTTAATGGATTACCATTTTATAGTGTACACCAGCTCTTTCATATATATGCAAAAAGTTATGCCAGAGACAAGAATTAATACAATTTGGTACATAAGGAAATTATTCTTTATGTAATCCTGGCATTAAAATGGCGAAATTACACTATTTCTGGCACCAGTGGCAGAAAATGAATGACATAATTACATGGCAAAACACAACAATGACATCACCGCCACAACTAATTTTCTCCAATGTGCTTGTAAGAAAATCTGAAATTGTCACTCTCGCAAGTGCAGCAACATTCAAACACAAGAATCACCTCATCCACAAAACTTTTCACATTCTCCATAAATATCTTTCGATTTTTTCGGGAAAGAATAACTCTCAGCACTCTCGGCTTCATTAAACATGTCAAGCAGAATACCACCATATTTTCAATAGTTTTATCATTACCTTCCATTTTCCTCCATAAGTGTTGAAATAAATGAAACATCTTTTTAGCAACCGTATTACGTCATACATCTATGATCTCTGGTACATAAGTTTTCATTTAGCAAATTTATTAACTATTTTTATGTATTTTAATCATAAAATTCCATAAAACATATGTAACACCGTATAATCTTTTCATTGTGACACTCGTAAAAATTAGTGCATTTGCATCACAATCTGTCAGATTATGCACTAGTAACATAAATAACTATTATTGTGAAATATCACTAGATACTCTAAAGTATTATACACTGTAAATAATTGGTGTATGATTATATTGACAACATATATATTCTTAATCCATAGGTGCAATAAATTAAATCACTCACTGACTGACTGACTGACTGATTGGGCTATGCTCAAAGAAGGCAGACTTACAAGAGTCACGGTACAGCCACCAAAACCCCCGCCTGTCATTCGAGAACCAAGAACACCTCGAACACTTCTAGCACCATCGACTAGATCATCCAGCTCCTTGCAGGATACTTCAAAGTCATCCCTGAAAGATAAATTGTGTCCTATCAGCTTAGGGTTACCAGATTATTCTATGGAAATGTAAGACACAATGGTAAAAACTGTAGTACAAAATGTAGAACATCGTCGGTCAATGCAAAAATAATGTAAATTTATAATTTAAATGCTATTTATATATATACCCGTAGGCATATACACTTATATTTTCTTAAAATCGTGAAACATACAGCATTAAATGTGATCATGAACACTCAGTTATACTTCTCTGAAAAAGTAATCTTGCACAAAACATCTGGCTTGTTTAAAATACAGTCAAGAAATTTTACGTAACTGACGTTTTTAAAATTGTACTTCACTAAAACAATAACTCTAAGTGAATCAATATATAATCTGTTCTTTCCATCTGTTCACTGTGTTCTTATTAGTAAAAATACTCTTCAATAATGGCATTGTGTTGCTTTGCCTACGCAGAATATCAACCTTTTGCCTCGGACTGCAAATGCTCCATTCCAAATATTTCATACAATGTTATTAAGCATAAGCATGGTCTTTGACTGTAGCTTTGTTGCCATAGCTAGTTGCAGTTGCAGCTAATAATCAATTATTCATTTCTATTTTCACAGTTGGCAGTTCATTTTCTAATGATCACTGCTTGTTTCTGAAAATGTAGGAAATTAGATACTTTTCAAAAGTTTCCCCCACATGCCAGACAAATCTTTAATATCTAGAGCATGTCCAGGAACTTCCGAACATCTGGTAACCCTATATCATCTGGTCATTAATACCTTTTTTACTTTTTCTATCATGTACCTAGTAGGTAAAAGAAATATTGCAATCCACCAAGAATGTCAATGTCAAGATTTCACAGAAGCACGTTTTGAGGTCCTGTGAATTCAAAAAATGCATAACTCAAAAACGAAAAGTGAGATTAAAAACTTCATGTTTAACTTTGCAACAAAGATTTTCAGAAAAATCTTCCCCACTGCAAATATTTTTTTACATAGGCAAGTTTTTTCTGTTCTTTATTTTCTTAAAAATAGCTTTCAACATTTGTGTGTGGAAACAGTGATGTGAATCTAAATTATTTATAAAAATTGAATCGGTGTTGAAACACTTAGCATCACTTACATTAAATATTTATTTTGACTGGTATCAAGAACTTAATTGCTCCCATTCTTGTGGATGTTGTCAGACAATTCTGATGATGGGAGCAATTTAAGCTCTTGAAACTGGTTAAGATATTCACATGTAAGTGGTGTTAAGTGTTTCAATGCTGATTCAATTTTTATAATAGCATTTGTTCTTTTTTTTTGTTAAAATGCCATATATTTAAGATAATATATTTCACATATAAAATGTTGGAGCCTATGAAGTTCTCTTCATTCAAAATAAATTTTATACATTTTTGTATAAGTGATGAACCATAGTACATACACAAACTTACTGTGCACAAAAAATGTTGTTGTTAGCTAATGCTGGATTTCTGACAATGAAGTCATTAATCCTCTTGGTCTCCAATATTTTTCATTGATGGATGGGGTACTAGAAGTGGCCGGGCATATTTGAAGGTGGTCTCGATCCATTTCCTCTTGCAGATCACATAGAGGATAGAATGGTGAAGAATATATCCCAATTCTGTTTAAATGTTTTGCCAGACAATCATGTCCTGTAATCAACCTGCTGTTTTTCAAGGATGCTCAGGAATTACTGTTTGAATCATAGTAATATTTTGCAATAATTTTTTTGAATTCAGAGTTGACTAATCTTTTAGATGTATAAAATGGTACATTAACTATAGATTTTTGTACACTGCTGGTACCCTTTTTTGCAAGAAAATCAGCTTTCTCATTACCACTCAGTCCACAGTGAGCTGGTATCCATTGGAAGACTAGGTGTTTTTGAAGTGCTGTTAGATGGGTAAGGATTTTCCAACATTCTATAATTGTTTTTTTTTTTTTTTTGGTAACAACTTGGAAGTAATTGCTATAATTGCTGCCCTGGAATCTGAGAGAATAACTGCTTGATGAAAATGTGAAATTCTATACAAAAGATTTTGTAGGGCCATTCGAATTGCTTCAATTTCTCCATCAAAGTTTGTAGTTCCATAACTTAAAGATTTGTAACAGGAAAAGAGGTGACACGTGACTCCAGTCCCTGCTCCATCTTGGTCGGATATCAATGATCCATCAGTATAAATACAGAGCCATTCGTGTTCTGGAAATCTAGTATGGATTGTCTCCAATGCCAATAATTTTAGAACACTAGTTGGGGTATCACTTTTCTTAACTTCTGTCAGGTGTAAATAATATGTGATGTCTAATGTTTGTGTCGGATTGACTTTAGATATGAAGTTTTCCTTTGAATTAGGAAGGTATACATTCTTCTTGATGTCTTGAATTTTGGAAAGAAAGCTCTCCTGAGTCTTTAGTGTATGTGTAAAATGTCTCTTGTTTCATGTATTGAATGGGAGTCTGATCAACTTTTCGTGTTGTGTAAGAGCTGCTTTTTCTATTTCATATTCAATGGGGTATTGGTTGGTTAATATTTCCATGGCTGGTATTGGTATGGGTTTGATAGCACCTGTAATTAGTTTCAGACTTTGATTTTGAAAGATTTGAATCTTTTTTGTATTTGCTGTTATAAGAACTTCACTGCAAAAAAAAAAAATTGAATCTTTTAAGGGCGCTGATGACCTAGAAGTTGAGCGCCCTTAAACCAAATCAAATCAAACTGCAAAAAATAAATAATGGCTTTATATATACATTGTATATTGTGTTAAGAGTTGCTCTGGAACATCCCCACTTCATTCCTGTTAGACATTTTAACAGTGAAAGGCGCCTTTCTGCTCTTTGTATTACATTTTCTATTTGCTTGATCCATGTAAGTTTGGTATCAAATGTAACTCCTAAATACTTTGCTTCCTTTGTTTCTGGTAATTGTTGGCCCTCAAAATTTTGTTTTATTTTTAGTGGTTTTTTCTTAGCGAAAAGATTTGGTAGTTTGATTTTGTTGTATTAACAGTCATTAAATTTTCTTTGGCCCACCTTTGTAGGTTGGTTAAGGATTGTAGTCCGATAATATCAACTCCAATTAAAAATTACATGTGATTCAACATTATTGTAAATGCTTTTGTAAATAATATACAAGTCCTAATTCAATAAATCTGAAGTCATATTGTTTTTACTTATTTTTTATTTACTGCTGTAGGTGCAGTGTCAATGTCACCTTTGTTTCCCCCACTTCCCTTCTTCATTATTTTCAAAACAGCATAACATGGTCTTGCTTCAATATGTTCAGACTCGCTCTTATGCCTGGATTATGATGAATTTTACTTATCATGACGTAATGACGTGGGACATAAAATGAAGTAAGAAATGTTGCTAAAGCAGGTCTTTATGGCCTGTCACATTATGTTAACCTCACCATAATCCCGGCATTACTCCCATTACTGTACACTAGTTGTAAATAATTTATTCTTCCCATAATGGTCACACTGTGTATTTTTACTTTACGAAAAAAGCACAAAAAGTGTAAAGATTATGTGATGAAATACAGTACTCCAAGTAAACTACTTTTCTCAAATTTAAAAATTCTAGCTTTACCATGTATTTATGTTAGAGACAGGCTCATTCATATATAAAAATAAGAAGGGTTAAAAATGTTCTCTTAAATTACAAGTTTTAATCTGTTGATGAATTCATGATTACATCATTTTGATTATCGTATGTACTAAGAACACTAATTGGTAGAGGAGCCCAATAGAGCATTTTGGGATTTACTCAAGCACAGCAGATTAACATATGGGGGGATACCTTGTACCCTGTTAAGTACTCCACCATATATAACCCCTCTATATAGGGATGCATGTCTAGTCTAGTGCACACATTCAGAATAGCTAAAAAAAAATTGATAGAAATACTTGAGCATGTCAGATTAAGGTATGGTGGGTTAATTACATGCCGAAAAGTGTGTATTTCAATAATCTGATGATTTGAACACGACCTAAGAAAGTGGTGGGTCACAAACTTGCAAACAAAAAACATCACCTCGACATTCTCGAGCACGGTTGAATTTTGTTTTATTTTGAAGGAAATAGTTCAAGGATAACAGGAAAAGTATAATCTGCCGATTTTCACAAGCTGAAGTAACAAAACTTGTCAATAAATTTTAGAGGTAGAACCGGAACTGAAAAATTTAATGCCACAGCCAGGATTTGAACGATTTGAACCATGGACCTTCTGGTTCATGCACAGCTGCTCTAACCACTGAATTAGCATGGCAGCTTGCCAGTATGACATTGAGTTCTCCAACCGATTTGTATTATTCCTGGTAGACCACAAAGGGAATCTCACATCAGAGATAAACACAAGAGCAATTTACCTTACCAAAGTTTAGAGCCTCCAGCTGCAATGAAGCACATATGCCCTACTCTGCGCCTCTGCTTGGGTGACAATACTACACAGGTCGGAATGTTATACTTTCTTCCCTAAGGTGAGTAATATGCTATATTTTATTTACATGCTATTTTCCATATATTTTATTTGGCACATTCAGTAATTTAAGAAAAATCATGAACAAAAATTTTTCCAACCATCATGTTAAGAAAATCCCTCCTAATAATCGTCAGACTGTGGGTCAGCACAACTAGGACATCAAGCTCAATGGTCTTATAATAATCTGAAGCATTCGAGTATTTCAAAATAGCTTTCTTTTTTTTGAAATCAGTAGATGCTCCCACCACCGGTGAAAGTGTATACATCATACAACCTTTTTTTCTTTCCATTATCTAAACTTCAAAATCCAATAGGTCCCCATGACACTCAAGTAAATCCCCATTTAGCATCCTGGACTCCCCTACTATATGATTAATAAATATCTTAATATATAAAACAAAGTCAGGTTTGTTCGAACACTTATAACTCGAGAGTGGCTGGTCCAATTTTCATGGTTTTTGATTTGTTGTATTTGTCTCCATCTCGAATAGCAGAGTAACTACTAAAAACACTGGAAAATTTATGAAAAAAAAGAATAAAAGAAAAAACATTTTCCCATACAAAATGTTCATGGGTTTTGTAACTGCCAAACATTTAATGTTCATCTTGTTGATACGGTAAACTCTTCCCTCAAATTAAAGAACATATTTAAATAAAGGTTTGGAATTGACAAGATATATCCACAATATTCGGATAATGGCATATTTTAGATTTTAAAAGCGTAGAATAATGTCAGTAATGAAAAAGGATTGACGTATATTTATGTGTGCATTCAGAAATTTATTTTGTGTAAACTAAGGAAAATACATCAAGCTACTTAAATATAGGGCAAATGACTTAATTAAAAAACAAATAAAAAAAACCAATTGTCAAATCAATTGGTCTCACTCAATCATTACAGATTATTCGGTCAATCCAGTCAGAGTCAGTATATTATATAAATATTTATGTCGCGAAAGTGTAATTTGTTTAATTAATGTTGTCTGTAATTTGTTTTGAAAATTGTTTTGTGTGAGTATTATTATTAACAATGCCATGACCAAGAAGATCTAATCTTTCCCAACGGAGCCGTTATGCAATTAGGCTACGGAATATTGCGAATCAATTAACTGATGAAGAACGATAAATTGCACGAGAAGAGCACCGCATTGGTGTGGTACTCTGCATTCATTCAAATCTATTGACTGTGTAACAAATGAAGACAAAGCCACTAATTATCCAACTGAATTTTTAAACCCCTTGGATGTGGCTGGTTTACCACCGCACAATTTACAACTGAAGGCGGGCTCAGTAGTCATCATGCTTTGAAATCTAAACCAACCAAAACTATGCAATGGAATGCGCTTGGTGATAAAACTGATGAGTAATGTGATTCACGCAATGATACTCAAAGAAAAATTTAAAGATGAGTTACTTCTCATTCCGAGGATTCCAATGATCCCAACGGATATGCCCTTTGAGTTTAAACAAATTCAGTTTCCGATTCGTCTTGCCTTCGCCATGATGATTAACAAATCATAAGGCCAATCCTTGACTGTTTGTGGTCTCAGCTTAGAAAATCCATGTTTTTATCATGGTCAGTTGTACGTGACATGTTCATGTGTGGGCAAATCATCCACTTTATTTGTTCTTGCACCTGATAAAAAAACAAAAAATGTTGTATATCACAAGGTGCTTCAATGAAGAGAATTAAACAATGCATCCCATGCTGCACAATATGTACAGAGTTTAATTCAATCATGTCTTGCTGACACGCGATTGATACACTAAATTTTTGTACCTTTTTATTTATTTTTGTGTCATCTTAAAAGTACTGAACTAAATAGTTTGTATTCATTGTATTACTTTCATAAAATCATAAATTAAGTTCAGCTAATCTGTAACACGGCATTCATTGACTGTTAGGCGGTGCGAAGTTCGATGGGTCAGCTAGTAATAAATATTTAAAAACCAAGCTTCACTAATCTTTGGTGTGAGTTGTGAATATTAAAGTAATAATTGCAACTTATACCAAAGATAAGTGAAGCTTGGTCTAAGTATTTAGTATATTTAATTTATATTGCTTCACTGTCAATAACTTCAGTTTCTGCATTGATTATACTGTATCACTTTCAAAGGTAGAATCAGAGCTGAAAAATTCAATGCCATAGTCAGATTTGAACCACAGATCTTCCCCTCTATGTGTAGCTGCTCATAACCACTGCACTACCATGGCAATATGTCAGTATGACTTTAAATTCTCCAACTGATTCGTATTTTTCCCAGTAGACCACAAGGAAATCTCAAATTCGAGACCACACACCCCAATGGCAACTTGCAATTGTAAGTACCTCAGTTACTCTACTCTCTTTGCCTACACACGGGTTGTGTGTGTTAGAAAAATCAATTATCATTGATTGATTTAACATAGGAAAACTACATTACTTGCTTATTTTTAATTATATTTTTATAAATTTGTAAATTAATGCATGAACCTCCACCTTTAGTTGATTTTATAGCACTCAACCATAGTTGCAAAGGATATTGCCCTTGTGAATTTACTTGTTTAATAGGTACTGTTCATCTGAGATTCACAAGGAAGCTTGATGATGCATTTAAGGTCAAGATTGTACGAGTACTTAGTACTAATTTATTTAGTATATTGATCACCTTGTAAAATATGGTGCATGTAGAACTGTAATCAGCTTGTTGCAGTATTTATTATTTTCTTTTTGACGGAGCCACAAATTCATTGTATATCTTAAGGCAATGTATCTGTGAAAATTAAAAAATCCGCAGTTTTCTTCTGATTGCTTTGATTTTTTTTTCCACACACTCAGAACATAAAGTATATACAACAAATTTCAATGTAATATGTCAAAGCATTTTTAAATTATTAATATATTTACTAATAATAAATCACTTTTTTAAACGCTCATATGAAATGACCTTTGGACCCTACAGTTTATTGTATTCCTCCTAAATTTTTAATTTGAGTTCAGTATACAAATATAAATAAATTGTCATACCAAAATTGCTTAGATGTAATTAGTATAAGGGGAAAAAAATGTTTTGTATACTATTTATCAATATTTTCAATTTTTTCAGTATGAGTTAAGAAAAATATTTAATTACAGCTCAATTATTTAGTATTTTTTAACTAGCACACAACAATTTTAATACCTTAATCTCTGAAGGTCTCCTGAAAATTTCAAGCTAATAAGTTATAAACTAGGGTCCAAGGAGCATTTTGAATAGTGAAAAATGCTGGGAAAAAAAAAAAAAAAAAAAAAAAAAAAAAAAAAAAAAAAGAACAGAAAAATTAATTTTAAACTTTAACAGTATGTTTTTGTACTTTACCTAAATCCAATCAACTTAAAATTCCCCAGCACGACATGTGGGACCCTCTGTTGCTTTCTTCTTGACCTCAGTAGCATTTTTTGAGAATTTTAAGCTTGCTTGTTTGTTTCTTAATATGAAAATTTTCCTTTCACCTTCATATTGTTCACAAAATGTAGAAATTTGTTGTTCTTAACAAAACTCTGCACTATGCATTTTCACAAATTTATACACAAAATTCATAAAATATCTGCTCGTTACAGCTTTACTATAGACTAACAAATAACTTAAAATCTACTAACTAAACAATGCCTAATATATAACTGGAACACCGAAATAGCCTGGCAAGATTACAGAATTACAGAACACTGACTGCATTTCTCTGTTTGGAAGCAAAACATATCAGATTCACAGCATTTCAGTTCAATATATCAATTTCTTTTCGGCACAGCCAACTTACAACCTTTCTGAAACAAAATTATCTGCAAAACACCAAAATCAGAGCCAGTGAAAATGAAAAATGCATTTTAAAGCTGTAGCGACAAGGTTTAGTGAGAAACGCTCACTCACACTAGAACATTTGAATGCCCTCCTGGAGCTTTAAAAATGGCTGATATTGAGAAAACTAAAGTGTGCCATTAAAGTACTAAGTATAAGCATAATAACAAATGCAAAAAGTAAAAATAAACATTTTTGGCAATTTTCACCAAATTTCACCGATGCATTGCCTTAAGGTGAATAAATTCTATTCTATTATCTATAAATGTTTTAACAGCCAAGAAACTATAAGCAATGCAATAGAAAATAGTCACATTTTTATACAGCTGTTCCACAGCATTCCCAATTTTTAAAGCTGATCAATGCAGGAATGTTATTTATTTTCCATTATGTACCATATAAATAAAGAACAAACCTCAAAGAGCGATGGCTGTCAAACATGAGCTTTCCAAATGTTTGCATTTGATTTGTTTCAAGTGCTTTGGCAGCTTCTTGAGTTCTTGCTATTTCAGTAATCACATGCTTAGCTCTTTTGTACTGATCACCTTCCAGACGTTCCCTTGCCTCTATAAGCAAGAAAATGAATGCATTTACTACAGTTGAACTAATAATACTTGCACTTATAAGCAAATAGTTTGTTATAAATTTCACAGAGATCATTATACTGGATGTTTGAAATTTCCAGATCTTTCCTCCAATGTATTAGAATATCATGACATCACAGCTAGTTGGTGAGCACTGTTATATAAGTGTGGCCAGGGGTGTGGGTAGGGTGCAGGTGTGTGGGTAGGGGTGTGCAGGGTGCATACGTGTGCATACATCCAACTGTAAACAGCATAACTCAAAAATTAAAAGCTGATTAAAAACCAATCTTAGTACTTGAGTTCAGCATTTTCCAAGGATTCATCACAAAGATTTCACAAAATCCCCCTGTCCCAAATTATCCCGTACATGGAAAATTTTCCCAACATTTTATTTTTTCAAAAATGGCTCTAATGGTTTTGATTAAATTACATACGTTTAAGACATTTTTATGACACATAAAACATATATCTTCAATTTTATGTGAATAGACTCTGAAGTCTTGTATAACTGAGAAACCACTAAAGATCACAAAAACTAGAGAAAATCTTACTCTACAAAAACTGTAGATCGCATTATAGCACACAATTCATGTAAAATACACTGTTTTCGTGGAGTAAACCACTTCCAAGATATTTCTTCTTACCAGTTTGCATTTTAAAATACTTTAACTTTTATCTTGGCCATGCAAAGAGAATGGAATTTCATAGTCATTACATAGATATCCACTCTTAAAAGATTTATAACTTAAAGCCTATTGTGTTTCCCTAATTTCGTTGTGCCTCTATGGACATTAACAACACAACAATTTCTGCATATGTTTATCTCGATTAACAATAAGTAGATACAAGAATAAGCATTTGTAAGCATAATTTAAATGGCTAGGGAAAGTTATGTGAATGCAATGCATCAGTTTTAAATACCAAATTTAATTGCATAATTGTTGCCATCACATAATGGTTATACCTTGATTTATAGACAACCAATTAGCACTTCACCATTTCACCACCACTAATTGTTGCCATCACCTAATGGTTATACCTTGATTTATAGACAACCAATTAGCACTTCACCATTTCACCACATAATCGTTGTGCCACAAGTGCAACTGCTATGTTCACAGGAGAGAGTACTGCGTATGCATCATATTTTAATACGTTCCTCATTGTCGATGCTATCAGTTTGTCGACTGCTGAGATGGTGGCTAGCCTATCAATGAATCTGATTGGTTCAAGTAACTTAAGCGTGGTAATCAACTGTTGTTTGCTAATGCTGGATTTCTGACAATTAAGTCATTAACCCTCTTGCTCTCCAATATTTTTCACTGATGGATGTGGCACTAGAAGTGGCCAGTGGCCCATTTTCTCTTGCAGAACACATAGAGGACAGAAGATATTCCAATTCTGTTCAATTGTTGTTTTGCCAAACAACCATGTCCCATAATCAACCTGAAGGTTGCTACTACCATTTTTTGAGGATATTCAGGAATATCCTGATTTTTTGATACTTTGAATGTTTGGTACTTCCCATCTTTTATTTTTTTATTTTTCATAGTAATATTTTGCTATAATTTTTTTTTTAATTCAGAGTTGACTAGTGCAGTAAAAGTAACCACTTTTTAGAGAGCACCATATTTTTACGTTTTGGTGGTCACATCACTCTCTCACAACCCTCAGAATGTCTGGAGGACCACACCTGTCGTTGGTTTACAGGTCTCACCGATCTGACCGGGAGAGTTGTCAAAATAAATTCACCAACCATATCCTCTGATTACCAATCAGAGGATGCATTACATGCCATGACAGGTCAGCATGTTAAGGGTTAAGAGGTTATAGGGAAATTAAAGAAATGGAAAGGTTGGAAAAATACAGACCTCTAGCCCTCGGGTAGCCTAATAGCAAGGGGGTTGGATGAGAACAAGAGATGACCAAGGTAAGGTCATAAGGCCAGATAGAAAAGCTACAGTGAGGAGCAAAACACCAGTAAGTAGAAGTAATGTTCTGCTCAGCTTGGGTACCTTGTGGTCGCCATCCACATATTCCCTAGACAGGGACCTCTGAGGGGCCATGATAATTAGTAGATGTGACTAAATGATAACCGAATGAAGCTCCAAGGTATGTGAACCATTTGGTTAGTAATGCACAAGTCAATAACCATCTTATTCTTCAACTGTGTACAGCTGTTTGTTTCTCTAGCTACACCTGATTAAACAATATCGTAAATGTTTTTGTAAATAATAGCTAAGTCATAATTCAGTAAATCCAAAGTCACATTTTTCTTTTCCTTTTTTTTTTTCATTTACTGAAGTAGGTGCTTGCATTCCGGTGTCAGCGTCACTTTTGCTTCACCTCACATTTCTTTTCAACTGTGAACAGCATAACGTGGCCATGCTATAATATGTTCAGACTCAGTCTTACTCCCATATAATACTCGCTGAAAGTTAACATGGCCAGTCTTAAATAATTTACTCTTTGCATAATGGTTACACCATGTAATTTTTACTTTCTCTACTGGTAAGTGGAGGAAGTATTGTATTCCACCCAAAAATTCGATGTCAAGATTTCACCAGAAATATGTTTTGAGACCCCCTGAATACAAAAAAAAAAAAAAAAAAAAAGACATTTTTAGAATAATTATTGTGTGTGGCGGGGCACGTGTGTGTGTGCATGTGCATGTGTGTGTGTGTCTGTCAGTCTATGTTTCTGTTAGTCTGTGGGCAGCATAACTCAAAAACAAAAAGTTGGTTAAAAACCAAAGTTGGTTAAATGTGCAATGTCTTTCAAGGAAGGGACACAAAGATTTTGAAGAAAATAGCCCCACTCTAAACTACCCTTTACATTAAAAATTTTTTGAAAAGTTTTATTTTCTTGAAAATGGCTCTAACGATTTTGATTAAAATGCCATATGTTTGAGATATTTTTATGACAAATGAAATGTGTATCTTGAATTTTCTGACTATAGCCCCTGTAGTCATATTTACTCTGGACAACATTTGCATAACTGGTAAACCGTTAGGGATAGACCAACTCATACTGTACAAAAATGCTCTTGACTTGTGTATAAGAGGGTGCTTCTGTGGCACGTATTATTAGTTATTTAATAACCAATTAGCCATAAAAAGGAGTTTCAGGATTGCTACTGGATAAAAACCTAAACACACGAGTCAAGTTATATCACTATGACAAGTTAATCTACAATTAGCCTAACTATATGGCAAGGGCAGCCAGTAATTATGTACTAATGCGCTATAGCACACTGTAAAAATTGCACTAAAATGTAATTTCTCTTTGAGTGTGAGCCAGTATGTAAACAAAACTGATAAAAATGTGTTTTCTAGTGCTCTCTCAGGTATAAGTAGAAATTACAGTGTTGTGTCAATCCACTCAGAGAAGGTACACAACAGTCTATTTTCTACTGTGTAAGCTCAATGTGGCATCATCCCTATGATCTGTAAGTGTGCTGTGTTTGTCCCAGTCAGTCCAATAGAAAGTTGTTGGTATGCTAACATAGTGTCTAATGGGCATTTTTTCTTTGAAAATATGTGTAAAGCATCATGCAAGCAACATGGCAGATTGCGTAGATGTTCTATTAGATAGGCCATTTTACACTAGATTTTTGGAGGAGAAAGTAAGATTTAAAGAGTTAAATAGAGCTACTCCAGATTTAAATCTAAGTAAAAGTCTATAGATGGCAGTTAAAAAATGCGAGTATAGAGGAAATTTAATATGGAAATGTATGAAAACAGTTAGATCTGCAGGTATGAAGTTCACAATCACTTTTGTCCTTTCCATGTTTGTTATTCAGCAACAGTGATGCATGGGATACAGGGAGAGTGAAATATTAGGATGTGTCATTGCATTAATAAAGAAACATAGCAGATATCAAAAACATATTACTAACAATCTACTAATATAAATTATGTAAGTTTTTAGCTATTAATCAGTCATTCTTTCACTATTAACTGCTTAACCTTTACCTTCTTATATCTATGCAGTCCAATATACTGGTAAATGGATGATTATAAAGAACTGCTAAATATACCAGGTCTTTCATAAGTAACTGGACATTCAGAAAATTAGATTTTAATTATTTTTGGATATGTTGTACATATTTGTAAATAACAACATTTCCCAATGCCAAATAGAGTGCATTTCCTCATCAGACAAGAAAACTTTGCTTCATAATTCAATTTCCCATATTACCATTTCTCCTACAACTTCACAAAACATCTGCTGTAGAGCTATAGGCTCTTCAATTTGTGTCCTATCTGACTGTAAATTTAGTGTTTTCCGTAAGATACACCATATAGAAGTAGGAGAAATACTCAATTCCTGAGCAGCTTTGGAGATTGATTATTTTGGGCTGTTAATGAAAGCATTTAGGACATTTGCTATGTTTTCTACACATGTTGCAGGAAGATGCTGACTTGATCTTCTCTTCTCTTTTATAGATCCTGTTTCCCGAAACTTTTCACTAACTGGTTTCCCGATTTCAAACAGGCAGCAATTTTTGTTCACTGTAGTAAAGCTAATTGAGTACACTGCATCTTGTTTCTTCACTGCACACCTTTAAATGAAATAAAAAACAAATGCCAACAAAATAACAAGGCCTATAAATCAGCAATTCCCATTGGACAAAAACGCTCTCTGCTGGGCATATTAGGAACTGAATTGACTTACGATACCGGAAAATGTTTTTATTAATAACATTTATTAATTTAATTAATATGGTGTCTAAATGGAATCTTGTTTTAAATCTATTGGTTGGCCTTTCTGCAACGCGTTCAGAAACAACAACTTCTGTGACAATATAACAGATGCAATAACACGAGCTATGGCCATAACTTTACCATGCTTATATGTCACGAACAGTTGGTGGCACTAATACAACCTAACAGATGGAATATTACCAAACACAACCAGACTGCACCATAATGGGGGAAAAACATCAAGGTTGTTTTTTGGGGTATCTCAATAAGCTGTGCCTACTATAGAACTGGAACTTAAAAATTCAATGCCACAGCTGGGATTTGAACCACAGACCCTCCGCTCACTAGGAGGTTGCTCTAACCATTAAGCTACTGTAACAACCTGCCAGAATGACATTGAATTCTCAAACCAGTTTGTATTCTCCCGGTAAACCACAAAGGCAGTCTCACATCAGAGACAATTACCCCAGTGATGACTTAGTATTGCAAGTACTTTATGTCATGGGATTAAATAACCTTCAGATGGTAATTATTTTTTATTTATGCCAACAAACTTACTGTTAGTGTTTTTAAACACACAAGCCATGTGTGGGCAATGATTGAGAGGCATAACTGGAACTTAAAAATTCAATGCCACAGCTGGGATTTGAACCACAGACCCTCCGCTTACTAGGTGGTTGCTCTAACCATTAAGCTACTGTGACAACCTGCCAGAATGACATTGAATTCCTAAACCAGTTCGTATTTCTCCTGTCATTTTAGCAGGTTGTCACAGTAGCTTAATGGTTAAAGCAACTGCCTAGTAAGCTGAGGGTCTGTGGTTCAAATCCTAGCTGTGGCATTGAATTTTTAAGTTCCAGTTCTACCTCTCAAACATTGCCCACACACAGCATGTGTGTTTAAAAACACCAACAGTAAGTTTGTTGGCATAAATAAATAAATAATAATGAGAATGATTGTCTACAGAAATTAAGTACATACTTTCCAGATCATCGAGAGTAGCATCACGTAATGAGTCCTTGTTAAGTGCCACAGCTGCAGCTTCACATTCCCTTCTTCTCTCTGGATATTTGCTCTGTGCCAAGGCATGCTTTACATTAGAGTTAGCAATTATCACACACAGATCTGGGTCTGCAAGTGGTACATCTTTACCTTCATTTGACCTGGAGAGTTAAATCACAACAATTAGTGGAAAATTAATATCAAACAACACTGCTTGATATGCTTTCCTCATTAAAAGTGCAAGTAGGAACAGGTATAAAATCTAAAATACATTGGACAGGTAGACTGAATACTTCAAATACCATAGCTGGGTATCATCTCCCTTGAAAGCTTGAAAGCTGTGTTGTAAGAATAAATTTAAACCAAAAAGGTGAGTCGATTAATAACACTAATTATAACACTTACCTATAATTTACCAGAAACATGTTTCAGAGGCTGCCTTTCCTTCATTATCAACTCGACATCCGCACCACGGAGAACCAATTGATGTCCGGTTGATAATGGGGGAAGGTCAGCCTCTGAAACATGTTCCAGTAAATTTTAAGTGTTGTGTAGTGTTATTAATTGACTCATCTTTTCGCCTTAAACCATAGCTGGGATTTGAACCACAGATCTGCTTTCCATACAGTTGCTCTAACCAACTGAACTGCTATGACTGTTACCATCCTGGTAAACCACAAGAAGATCTAAAATTAATTTTGAGAACATCAAGGTGACTTACAAATTATTCATCCAAACTTAAAAATTAACAGCAAAGTTTTGTTTGCATATTATGTGTACAGATTATAGTATGTGAATTGAGTATGATTAAAACATACTTGCAATCCATCAGTAAGGCATGTCCCTTTTTGGCATTTACTGCTACAAACTGATCCATAAGTCCACAAGGAACCCCTGCAAATTCATGCTCTGCTTTCTGACATAAGAGAACTTTATCCAATGTTCTGAAATAAAACAAATCATAATGCTTAAATTACCCCCCTTTTATCTTCTTTCTTGGAAGTTTGAAAACGGTGTTGTAATAATCAATTTAAACCAAAAAGGTGAGTCAATTAATAACACTACACAATGCTTATAATTTACCGGAACATGTTTCGGAGGCTGACTTTCCTCCATTATCAACCAGACATCAACTGGTTCTCCCTGGTGTGAATGGTGAGTTTCCTCTGAGGTCTTCTATGGTGGTGGTTCAAGGAACTTGCTGAACATATCATTCTGGGGGATGTCGAAATTGAAACAGAGAATAGAACTAGAAACAGAGTATTCAATTTTGACATCCTCCAGAAGGACATCTTCAGCACGTTCCTTGAATCACCACCAGAGGAGACCTCAGAGGAATCATCACCATCCACACTAGGGAGAACCAGCCTATGTCTGGTTGATAACGGAGGAAAGTCAGCCTCCGAAACATGTTCCAGTAAATTATAAGTAGGTGATGTGTAGTGTTATTAATCAACTCACCTATTTGGTTTAAATTACCACTCTTTTGCTCATAATTGAGTCAAAACAAGATAAATGACATCAAGATTACCAATTTTCAGCTAAAATAAATGCCATTCTGTTACCCTTCTATCAGGAGAGCAAAAAACCTCTAAACGAGCTGCACAGTTTTTGTCTATTGGCATACTTGGCTCTTGTTGCTGTCTGCCACTGTCAAAGAAAGGCACATGAAACCATACAACAGTTTTAAAGGTACTTTTAAAAGCTTTATGCACCAACTTTCTAAAAGAAGATGCTCAAACTGGTCACTTAAAACAAAGTGCACAAGACAAACCCATACACCCTGGAGGAATTAAAACAAAATATCCACCAGGAAATTGCCAGCATTTCTCAATGTTGTTGTTAGCTAATGCTGGATTTCTGACAATGAAGTCATTAATCCTCTTGCTCTCCAATATTTTTCACTGATGGATGGGACACTAGAAGTGGTCGGGCATATTTGAAGGTGGTCTCGGTCCATTTCCTCTTGCAGATCACATAGAGGACAGAGTGGTGAAGAATATATCCCAATTCTGTTTAAATCTTTTGCCAGACAATCATGTCCTGTAATCAACCTGAAGGTTGCAACTGCTGCTTTTCGAGGATACTCAGGAATTACTATGTGAATTTTTGGTAGTTCCCATCTTTTATTTTTTTATTTTTCATAGTAATATTTTGCAATAATTTTTTTGAATTCAGAGTTGACTAATCTTTTAGCTGCATAAAATGGTAGATTAACTATAGATTTCTGCACATTGCCGGTACCCTTTTTTGCAAGGAAATCAGCTTTCTCATTACCACTCAGTCTACAGTGAGCTGGTATCCATTGGAAGACTAGGTGTTTTTGAAGTGCGGTTAGACGGGTGAGGATTTTCCAACATTCTATAATTGTTTGGTTTTTTGGTGACAACTTGGAAGTAATTGCTATAATTGCCGCCCTGGAATCTGAGAGAATAACTGCTTGATGAAAATGTGAAATTCTATACAAAAGATTTTGTAGGGCCATTCGAATTGCTTCAATTTCTCCATCAAAGTTTGTAGTCCCATAGCTTAAAGATTTGTAATAGGAAAAGAGGTGACACGTGACTCCAGTCCCTGCTCCATCTTGGTCGGATATCAATGATCCATCAGTATAAATATGGAGCCATTCATGTCTGGAAATCTAGTATGGATTATCTCTAATGCCAATAATTTTAGAACACTAGTTGGGATATCACTTTTCTGAACTTCTTCTGTCAGATGTAAATAATATGTGATGTCTAATGTTTGTGTCGGATTGACTTTAGATATGAAGTTTTCCTTTGAATTATGAAGGTATACATTCTTCCTGATGTCTTGAATTTTGGAAAGTAAGCTCTCCTGAGTCTTTAGTGTATGTGTAAAATTTCTCTTGTTCCATGTATTGAATGGGAGTCTGATCAACTTTTCATGTTGAACAAGAGCCACTTTTTCTATTTTATATTCAATGGGGTATTGGTTGGTTAGTATTTCCATAGTTAGTATTTCCATTGGTGTGGTTTTGATAGCACCTGTAATTAGTCTCAGACTTTGGTTTTGAAAGATTTGAATTTTTTTTGTATTTGCTGTTACAAGAACTTCGCTGCAGTAAATAAATAATGGCTTTATATATACATTGTATGTTGTGTTAAGAGTTGCTCTGGAACATCCCCAATTCATTCCTGTTAGATGTTTTAACAGTGAAAAGCGCCTTTCTGCTCTTTGTATTACATTTTCTATTGGTCCATGTAAGTTTGGTATCAAATGTAACTCCTAAATACTTTGCTTCCTTTGTTTCTGGTAATTGTTGACCCTCAAAATTTAGTTTTATTTTTAGTGGTTTTTTTTCTTAGTGAAAAGATTTGGTAGTTTAATTTTGTTGTATTAACAGTTGGTGCGGATTTTATAATAGGTCTTTACATAGCATACCGGAGATAATGTTCTTACTGAAAGATGTAATAGTGTGTAGCAGACGCAACTCTTATCTACAGGGTTGTGGTTACAGAATGGAATGCATAAATCAACGTTCCTTTATCACAACATATTTATTCGTTAATTTACACTTTTAGCACCATATTAATTAATCAACAACTTTCAAAATTCGATAGAATCTACACTGGTTAAAAGTTTGGGTGTAAGTTACATGTTCACACGCTATCAAAAGATATACATCCTTTCATCTTGAGCATACAGACGCTAATGAATAAACAGTCCTTTGGCGTCTTCCTGACGCAACACCGCCATTCTTTTGTATTCATCCGCGCAACAGTTCTCATTGGTTGAACACGAAGTGACAAGAAAACATTGGCTATCTTGAATATTGAAAAATAAGTCCCTGATACACCCAAATTAAAAGAATTAGAAATTTACACACTCTTACAAAAATATTTACATGAACGACCCTCCATTGGTCAATATTCTGTCTCACAGTCATTAAATTTTCTTTGGTCCACTTTTGTAGGTTGTTTAAGGATTGTTGCATAGTTTTTTCTAGTTCTTTTCTTTTGTTTTTTGGTTTTGAAGTCCACATTACTAAGTCATCAGCAAATAGTGCACACTTCACACTTGATTCTTGTATTTGTTGTGGCAGATCATTAATAAATATAGGTATTAGAAAGTGTTGTTCTAAGCACTGCGCCTTGTGGTAAGCCACGGTGTACTTGTTTGTATTTAGATATATTTCTTCCATATCTGGTAGCAATAAAGTGTTGTGTTAGGAAATGATATAGCCATGAAAACATTGGACCTTGTATCCCTATTTTTTTTACTTTCTTTAGCAGTTTTGTTCTGCATATAGAATCATATGCACTTTGGAAATCAATAAAAACTGATACATTATCTTCTTTTCTATTGAAGGAGTCTTTGATTTCTTGACTGAGAAGTAAGACTTGTTCATTTGTAGAGTGGAACTCTCTGAATCCAGCTTGACATGGGGAAATTAAATTTTGGGATTCTAAAAACCAATTTAACCTATTTGACACCATTCTTTCCATCACTTTTGCTATTATGCTAGTAAGAGCTATTGGTCTATAATTTTTTATTTCTGATGCTGTTTTATCTTTCTTCAAGAGTTGCTTTTTGCCATTCGGCAGGCACAGTGGTGTTCCAGGATAGGTTGTAGAGTTTTAGTAGTTGTTGTTTTGCTGTTTTTCCAAGGTTTTTTATGAACTCTGGATGTATGTGATCTGGTCCAAGAGACTTTTTGTTTTTTAGATTATTAATTGCAATGTTCAGTTCTTGCATATTAAAATTTTGAAAAAAGATATTGTATTGAGTGTTAAGATTACATTCTCTTTCTTGTTTCTCAATGTGAACTAGTGAGTGATGGATAGTTTCCTAAAGAAATGCCAAAAATGTATGGCCAATGACAGTCACAGTTTCAGCATCTCCTTTTATAAAGTTGATAGGTAAGGCCTTCAAAAGTAGTTTTAAAAATGTATGGTTTCATCAACACCTCTCTATAACAGCAGCAGACGGCAATGAGGATGCGGACAAGCTAAACACTACACAGCCCATTCAGAGTTGTTTTGCTCTCCCAGTATGTTACTGCTTACATTATAGCTACAAACTTAAATGCCATTAGCATGTGGGAGTGCATGCATACTTGCACACGCACGCGCACGCACACGCACGCACTCACCCCCACACCCACCCCCACCCCCCCACCCACACCCACACACACACACAGAGAGAGAGAAACTGCATAATGAAAGGAAAAGAGAACCCAATTGGGGTGCAGATCATGATATAGAACATAATAATTGGCCACACCCTGCTGAAACTATACGAGCCACCAGTGGCAGAGAAGAAGACTCAAACCCCATGTTGGAAGTATATACAGATGGTAGCAAGAGCACGATGGGGGTTGGATCAGGAGTTGCCATATTAGTTGATAACGAACTTCCACATCAACTAAGATATAAATTAGACAACAAATGCTCAAACAATCAGGAAGAGCAATTAGCCATCATCAATGCCCCAGACAAGATCGACCAACTAAAGGACATAGTGCAGGAAAAGAGGACAGCAACCATATACACCGACAGCCAAATAACACTGGTCCCAAGAAACAGCCCTAAAATACATAAAGCCTTAATACATGCCATACGAAGTCGACTAAAGAAACTAAAGGAAAACAACTGGAACAACTTAAAATGGATAACGGCACATATAGGACATCATGGAAACGAAATAGCAGATAAACTTGCAAAGGATGCTACAAGTGACAATAGATTGGAAATAAACTATAACAGAATGCTGAAAACTGAAGTAATTAAAAGATTAAAGCTCTCAAGTTTTGAAAAATGGCAAGAAGAATGAGAACAGACATAAAAAGGGGAAACTACAAAATACTTTTTTCCCACCATTAGTGACCGAAAAAGAACTAAAATGAAATTGACACCAAATATAATGGCACTATTATCAGGTCATGGGAAAACTAAAGCCTATTACAATTGTTTCAAAATAAATGACAATCCAATGTGTAAGTGTAGCCAAAATGAATAACCTGTAGACCATCTGATTTTTGAGTGATGTAACTGTGTATCCAAGCATGTAGTATTGCTCGCTATGCAATGGAATATACTGTTAAATAAAGTTTGTATTAAATAAATTTAAAAAAAAAAAACATGCATGCACGCATACATATGAAACACTCATTTATTTATTTATTTATTTATTTATTTATTTATTTATTTATTTATTTATTTATTTATTTGTTTGTTTGTTTGTTTGTTTGTTTGTTTGTTTGTTTGTTTGTTTGTTTGTTTGTTTGTTTGTTTGTTTGTTTGTTTGTTTGTTTGTTTGTTTATTTATTTATTTATTTATTTATTTATTTATTTATTTATTTATTTATTTATTTATTTATTTATTTATTTATTTATTTATTTATTTATTTATTTATTTATTTATTTATTTATTTATTTATTTATTTATTTATTTATTTATTTATTTATTTATTTATTTATTTATTTATTTATTTATTTTGTGTACAAAGTTACTGTTATGAGCCCAACACACACGTGCACGCCCACAAGCCTGCACCCGCACTCCCACGCACACGCATACACATAAAACATTCATTTATTTTGTGTGCAAAGTTACTGTTATGAGCCCAAATATTCATCCATGTATGTTTTCAATTCTATTATATTTATAGTTTAATAATTTTAATTAATATTACACTGTTGTAACAATAACCAGAGCATAACCTTCACAATTTATTACAGTTTTTGCTGTATTATAAAAAAAGGAATTTGAAGCATGTAATAATAATAATGATAATGACAATGATGACAATGACAATGATGATGATAATGATGACGATGATGATGATAAAGACACAACTTCCCAAACATTTTTTATTTCAATTTATCAGGTTAATATTATACTTTATAATCTCTGACTTTCCAATTATTTGTTTAAGCATTTATAGTGTGCTGGTAAAACCATTAACAATAAACCCTACTTGATTAAAAAGTCATTTCTTCACTATATTTGTATGACTTAATTGTTTATAGTTTATGCAATACCTAAAGCCTGCAAGTGAGGCTTTCCAGCTACATACAAAATAGAACTAAATAGCCAAAATTGGGATCTCAGTAAAATTGGGGTAAACATGATTATTTTGGAGGAAAATGCTCCTTAGCCTTTGAGGGGGGGGGGGGGGGGAGGAATGAGCACATCTGGATCTGGGTGTCCAAACCAGTCAACAGCAGCTGACAATTAAGACAAGAGCCTGCCGCGGAACTTGTACTCCCTAAAAGTGTGGTGAATGAAAATCTATTAGTGATTGGTCTGCTTCATCCTTGTTAAATCCTCCTTTCCATTTTTACTGTCAATAATTTTATAAAAGTCTGATGGTGGGTGGTACAGCTTTGTTCATAAATTCAAGTAATCCAATGTTTAATAAATTTGGAAGCTTAGCATTACAGAAAGGGAACTAAAACACAAATAAAAATGAAAGAGACATGCATGCATGCACACACATTCTTACCCTGTAATATTTCCAGTTAAGGCCTCCAAGAAGGTGTACATGGCAACTTCTAGCGATGCACTGCTAGAGAGACCCCCTCCTAATGGTACATTGCTATGAACAACAGCATTGAAGCCAGGAACATGCCCTGGAAGAAACGTTTACGTAGGAGTTTCTACATTTAAAATATTCCAAAAGTTAATACAGCACTGCTGTAATTTTATTATAAAAAACAATTAACAACAACAACAACAACAACAACAATAATAATAATAATAATAATAATAATAATAATAATAATAATAATAATAATAATAATAATAATAATAATAGTAGTAGTAGTAACAACAATAGTAACAACCATAGTAACAACAATAGTAACAATAGTAATAATAATAATAATAATAATAATAATAATAATAATAATAATAATAATAATAATAATAATAATAATAATAATAATAATAATAATAATAATAATAATAATAATAATAATAATAATAATAATAATAATAATAATAATAGTAATAATAATAGTAATAATAATAGTAATAATAATACTAATAGTAATAATAATTCTAATAATACTAATAATAACACCAAGGACGACGACGACGGTAACGACGACGGCCACGACCACGACGTCAACGATAACGGTAACGGTAACGGTAACGGTAACGGTAACGGTAACGATAACGATAACGATAACGATAACGATAACGATAACGATAACGATAACGATAACGATAACGATAACGATAACGATAACGATAACGATAACGATAACGATAACGATAACGATAACGATAACGATAACGATAACGATAACGATAACGATAACGATAACGATAACGATAACGATAACGATAACGATAACGATAACGATAACGATAACGATAATAATAATAATAATAATAATAATAATAATAATAATAATAGCGGCAGTGGGTGTGCAGTATATTACATCCTCTCCACTTTTACTCCCTTTCTTTCTCTGACACAGATCACGCAATTCTAATTCGCATTTCATATGGGCAATTGAGCTCTTAAAGCACTACAGTCCATATCGGACCAGGGCCGGCCAACCCAACTGCCGGCCTCACGCTCATATACACAAGGTAGAGGTGGGTGATCATCCAACCGATACAGGTCAGTATCTCGACAACACCAGCCAGAAAGTTGGCTTTCCTCAATTTCCTACGATGCTAAGTGGGCAATGGTCCTATAGCCGGGACTTAAAAACCGTGGGGTGGTGTGGGATAGAACCCGGGTCGCATTCCGTAGCAGGGAACCAAGGGCATGACGCCCTAGTCCACTATGCCACAGCACAAGACTAATTGAGCTCTATGTTTTGCTATTCTTTTTTAAATTACGAATATCCAAGAAATATTATTTGTCCAGATGCCATTTCTCTCACTTGCAAACAATAAGCACGGAAAACAGCTTCTCTTCTAAGAAAAATATTTATCTCCTTCAGTTTCGCCGTGTTATTCATTTCCACACTTTCACAGATTCAAATTTGCCGCTATGCGCAGACACAACTGCATGCAACTTGCTGCCAGAACAAAAATTCTTCTTTTTTTTTTTCAAATTCAAATTTATTGCTCATAAAACTTGTAATACAAGCATGGAGCATTGTCAAATGCTAATACATGAATAAAAAGTACATCATGGCACATAATTAGACTTATGGAATACAAACATGGAATATTGAATATACAAAAAATACATTAACAGTACACATTAATTTAACATCCCTTCTAACCTGTTTGGGCACTTTTCCATTAGATAAGTCTTTAACTCTTTAGCGAAGGAGTTTTTTCTTGAGTGTTTTTTTATACTTCTTGGTAGGGCATTATATAATATCATTCCCATTACAATCGGATCCTTTTTGGTTGAAGCCTTATTTAAGTGTGTTCTATGGTAATTTTCATTCCCTCTGGTGTTATATGTATGAATATCTGTGTTTTTAGTAGGTGATTTGTTTTGAATCAGTATAATTACTTTGTATACATAAATAGCAACTATTGTCAATATTTTATTCTTTTTAAAGAGTGGCTTACACGTGTCTGTAGTCTTTAGTTGAAAAATATGACGTATGCATCTCTTCTGTAGCAATAGTATCCTGTTTAATTTTGTTACCCCACATTCTCCCCAAATTTCAATACCATATTCCAAGTGCACGTATATTATGCCGTAATATATAGCTTTAAGCTCTTCTACATTAAGGTATTTTGCAAAGTATTTTAGTAGGTATATGTTTTTTGTGATTTTCTTACATACTTCGTTTACATGCATTTCATACGTTAAGTGTTCGTCAAGATATATTCCTAAAAAATTTTGATTAGATACCTGTTCTACTTTAGTACTTTCAAGTCTTACATTTATGTAGTTTAGTTCCTCCCCCCTTTTTTGCTGATGCTGAAAATGTATCAGTTTGGTTTTTTTTATGTTTAATTTAAGAGAGTTATCTTTAAGATAATTTGAAATTTGTAGCAAATGAGAAATTTTGTTTTCTAGTTGTAGCAAGTTTTTTCCTTTACAAATGAGTGAAGTATCGTCAGCATGTGATATGAGTTTCAAATCGGTTGATTCCCCCAAATCATTTACGTACAAAATAAAGAGCAGTGGCCCTAGGACGGATCCTTGAGGTACTCCAGATTTTACATTTTGAATGTTAGATTGAACAGATTTGAAATGGTTTCCATACAGCCAATTTAGTTCACAACATTGTTTACGATTTACTAGATAAGACTGTAATATTTTATGTATTTTCCCCCTTATCCCATAATTTTCTAGTTTCGTTAACAGCAGTTTATGTGACACACAGTCAAATGCTTTAGATAGATCTAGAAATAATCCTATAGTAATTATTATTTATTTATGCCAACAAACTTACTGTTGGTGTTTTTAAACACACAAGTCGTGTGTGGGCAAAGTTTGCCCAGTTGTGGCATTGAATTTTTAAATTCCAGTTCTACCTCTCAAAATCCTATAGTATTCTCGCCTATGTCCATATTTGTGAATACTTCATGGATAAATTCTATAGTGGCACTAATAGTCGAGTATCCCTTTCTAAATCCATGTTGGAAGTCTGCTATTATGCCATTTGGATTTAAGTAACTTATTATTCGTTTTTCCAGGACTTTTTCATATAATTTAGCAAATATTGATGTTAAGGTAATAGGCCTATAGTTTGACTCATCCATTTTATTACCACCTTTATATACAGGACGCACAATACCGATCTTAAGTTTTTCGGGGAAAGTACCTTCATTAATTGAATAATTTATTAAGTACACCAGTATGTCCATTAGAGCATGCTTACATTTCTTGAGCATAACAGGTGAAAAGCCATCCTAACCACTGGATCTCTTGCTCTTAAAACCATTTATTACTATATTTAATTCCTGATCATTTGTTTCATTTACATACATGGATTTGGATACATTTTTATTGCCGATTCCCATTTTATTTTGGACAGAAGCATTTCCAATATTAACAAAATAATCATTGAATATGTTACTAACTTGTACCGGGTTTGTTATTATTTCTCCGTTTCTGTTTAGGTAAATATTATTTTGCTCTTTTACTTCTGGATTTTTTTGCTCATCTATAATTTTCCACATTGTTTTAGATTTATTTTCTGAATTTTTAATTTTGTTCGAGTAGAATTTTACTTTGTTTGCTTTTACAGCTGATCGATAGTGTTTTTTATACTCTGTATATAATGTTTTATATATATCTAGCTTAGTATCCCTATAATAGTTATACATCTCTTTCACTTTGTCTCGCAGTGAGCTCAACACATAACTGAACATTAGTTTAGGATTTTGTTTCATGCAATGTTTTATAGTCTTTTTAATTATGGTACATACAATGTTTAGGTAATAACTCAGAATATCAAAGAAATGGTTCCATTTTTCCTCTGCATTTTCTGCACTATATACTTTAATCCAGTCTTCTTTTAACAGCATTATATTTAGCTTGGCTATTTTGCTCTTGCTTGTGTCCCTTACAGAAGTAAAATATTTCTTACGAGTTTTTTGTTGACAGTATATTTATAATCTGCGAGGTGTGGTCTGAGATATGAAACTCATTGTTAGTTGTTGTATATTTATTTTCTTCTAGGTTAGTTATGATGTAATCCAAAGTGGTACTTCAGTGGCTTGCAATTCTAGTTGGCCCCAAAGATGATGTGGTATCGTGTAGATTAAAGCTTTTTAAGAGATCAGTAAAAGCATAGTTTCCTATATTTATATTAAAGTTCCCTACAAGAATAAGATTTTATTTATGAGCAAGTAGTTTGTTAAGTAGCAATTCTAGTTGTATTAGGAATTTTTTATATTTGATTTGGGTGATCTATAAATTCCCACTACTGTTATATTCCCAATTTCAGTGATTAATTTCATACCTGCTACTTCAAAGTCTATTTCTATGCAGAAATTTGATAGACTCATTGGATTGCATTGGATCTCGCTCTTAGCATAAATTGCAACTCCTCCACTTTTATGCAAATCTCTACAGTAAGAGGAAACTAGTTTATAATTACTAAAGCTATTTTTAGCTCATCTATCTTTAACCCATGTTCTGAGAAAACCATAATATGGGAATTTAGTTGCTGCAAAATACTTTCTATTAAGTCTACTTTATTACTGATATATTGTGTATTTTGGTGTAATATTCTAAGTACTGAGGAATTTATTTTATCAACACCATAGGGAGAATTATGTGCCTCTTGTGAGTAAGCAGTTATGTCTACAGGAATTTTGCCCATACAGTCTAGAATTACAGGATTTTTTCTCTTCTTTTCTAGTGAATCTATTTCTATTATTAGTTTAGTTGCTAGATACATCTTACCTTTTTTGTTCATTTGTGATCCATGTTTTGTGTAGAATTCTCTACTTAACTTACCTATATTTATTTGTACTACATTCTGATTTCCTGAACATAAGTGTTTCATTTTCCTATTTGTTTTCCTAATTTCCCTATTTATGAAAGAATTATAATCTACATCATATCTATGTAGAATGTTTACAATGGTAAACTGCTGATTTCCAAATTTACTATTATTTCGCTGAGGACACTTAGAAGTTTCCATGCTTCATTACAACATAATTCATTTGTACCAGTTATTATAACACTGAAGTTTGTATTTGTGTTGACATCTGCTATAACATCCCTAATCTTGGCACACTTTTTGACATACCCAATAACATCATAATTACTCTTATTACACATTTTCAATGCTCATGAACACTTACTTTCAGTTTTTGATACCCTGTAGAGACTTTTTCCCCAGTTGCACTTCCCACTGTGGAGCTTACATTCACATCATCTTCTTGCCCGCCTCGGTAGCATGATGGTTAGCGTGTCTGCCTCACGTTCAAGAGGTCGCGAGTTCGAATCTCGCTTAGGGTAAGTTATCCGGGTAAGGTTTTTTTCCGAGGTTTTCCCTACCCTGAGAAGACGAATGTCGGGTAACTTAAAGCTCCATGGACCTCGGGCTCATTTGAGCATCATTTCACCCATTTCATTTCATTCTTTTGAGACAGAATATTGACTAATAGAAAATTGTTCATGTAAATATTTTTGTAAGAGTGTGTAAATTTTTAATTCTTTTAATTTGAATGTATCAGGGACCTATTTTTTTCAATATTCAAGATCCAATGTCTTCTAGTCACTTTGAGTTCAACCAATGAGAACTGTTGCGCGGATGGATACATAAGAATGGCGGTGTTGCGTCATAGGACGCTCAGAAACTACTTTCATTAGCGTCGGTGAACTCAAAGTGTACGGACGTATAATTGTTGATGGCGTGTGAATATGTGAATTACACGCAAACTTTTAACCGGCATGGACGCTATCCAATTTTAAAAGTCGTTAATTAATTGTAAATATGATCAGAAGTGTAAATAACTAATAAATGTGTTTGTGAGAAAAGAACGTTGGCTTTTGCATTCCATTCTACGACCACCTTCCCTGCAGATAAAAGTGGCGTCGGCTATAACAAACTTTCCACCTTTTAGCAAAAACAATGCTCCATTTGCTGCTATATTCACGCTAATATGTGTTAACCATTAATAATAAAACCCCGCCACAAATGGCTTGCCCAACGTGGAGCGCGAATTTAGAATGGAATGCAAAATTACGAGAATAAAGTGCTAACATCAAAAAGGACGCCATCTCATCGTGCAGGAGAAAGACGCCATTAGACCATCGTCTGATATCAACAAAACATCGATACACGGAGAATCAACGTGGGAAAAACACCGGAGATCATCTGGCGAAACCAACTACCCAGGAGACGCAAATAACCGGACGAAGAATCAGCAGAAAAGAAAGTAGGATCAAAATTTTTTGTGTCTTTATTTTATTTCCATTAGTTAATGATACTTAGAAGTGGAAAAGTAGCGGGACTTTTAACCAAAAGTGAATTAGATAAAGGAATTAAAATGTCGCGAAAAGAGATAGAAACAGGAGTGGGGGAAGGGGCAGATAGGCCTAGTTATCAGGAAGGATTAGAAGGTGAACGGGCGGAAATAAGCAAAGATCAAAGGTTAATGATGATGATGTTTGAAAGACTAGAACAGAATATGAAGGAAATAGGTCAGAAACTGGAACAAAACAAGGTAGAATTAGGTCAGAAAATGGAACAAAATAATGCAGAATTAAAACAGGACATGGAACAGAATAAGGTAGAATTGAAACAGGATATAGAACAAAGTTTAGGTCAAAGTCTAGGTCAGAAAATAGAGGGAGTGAGAGAGGACTTGGAAAATAATAAAAAAGAGATAGGTCAGAAAATGGAGGAAGTGAGAAAAGACTTAGAACAGAAAATGGAATTAGGTAGACAGAACCTAGAACAGAAAATAGAATTAGGAAGACAGGAGTGTAAAGAAAATATGAAAGTAATGGAAACTAATTTAAAATTAGTACATAAAAACTTAAATGAAACAAAGGAAGCCTTAGAAGCTAGGATAGAAATGGTAGGAGATAGGATGGGAAAGATAGAATCAGAGATGAAAGAGAATAAAATTGTGTTAGAAGAAGAAATTGCTAGATGTAGGGATGAAATAACAGAATGTAATACAAGTGTAGACTGTAAGATAACAAATGTAAAAGCAGAAATAACTGAGGAATTAAGGAAAGAGATTGTGGTAGTAAAGAAAGACATTATTAATGAAACTGTAGAACAAATTGTAATTCCTAAAATTAAGACAATGAATGATGTGATGCTTTCACAACAGGATGCTATAAATGATATGAAACAAAGCCACTTAGAAATAAAGAATGATTTAAAATCAATTTGTGAAGAAATGAAAAAAGGGAAAGAAAATTTGGCTAATGTAAATGATGTTGTGAAGGCATTACAAAGACAAGATGATTTAGATGTAAGTAATGTACAAGATGAGAGTTATTTGAGTAATGTACAAAATGTTGACTCACCATACAGAGAAAGAGGTTCACAACCAAACAATGACACAACACATAACACATGTTACACCAACAGCATATTACATGAAATCACACCACCTACATTTGACGAGGAGAAGGGAGACGATCCAAAACTCTTTGTTAAAGAGATGGAAGAATACTTTAAAGTGAAAAGGATACCAAACGAGCTTAGGATGATGATAGTTAAGAAAAGCTTAAAAAACAAGGCATTAGAATGGCTCAGGTTAACACTAGCTGGTCATGAGTCTTATAGCTCATTTAGAAATTTATTCCTATCAAGGTATTGGGGCCCAGCTAAACAAAACCAAACTAGGGTAGAGCTAGCGACAGGTAGATACGATCCAGCCAAAGGGTTGTCATTAGTCGACTATTTTATGAAAGTAGCCAACAAAGGAAAGCTATTAGACCCCAACTTGTCGGAGGCAGAACTAATCGCCAGCATAACAAGACATTTCCCAGACACAGTGAGAACAGGATTAATTGTTGCGAGGCCAGTAGATTTTGCAGATATGATAGAACTGCTGACAGCCTTCGAAACACAAAATGGTCGGCCTAATGAGCATAGACATAGGAACGGTCACCCAAACTCACCCATCCTAAACCAGAACACGATTACGAACAACCAGAGTGAGGGAGAACATAGAAATACTAGGAGTACCCATGAAAGGGGGAGAGGGGCACACCATTTCCCACAACCACATAATCATGGCGAGAGGATGGAGAACACAAGACAGCGGTACCACGACACGATACCGAGGGGTGAATCGAGGTACAGAACGCATACATATGATCGTGGAAGACCAGGAGACCATACCCATCAAGTGAATCATATGCGATTCAGCAGGGAACACTTGAACAACTACAGACCGTCATATGACAGAGGTTCACGCCAAAGGGGCAGAGACCAATGGTACACTGACAACACAAGACAGCAGGAAGTAGAAGAAGATGTGCCAAATAGGGCAGATGCTGCACAAAATACAGAAACAACCACTACCAACACTCAGGAAAATTACAACAACTAAGTTCGTCCCAACTGGCTGGATGACAAACAAAATCTCAGCAACTTACAATTGACATCGACACCATGATGGCTACACGAAGAGAGAGATGGGACCACTGGTCATAACAAAACAGCTGGGTGACCACACGTATGAGCTACAGAATACAAATGGCAGGTTGGTAGGAAGATACCACAAAAATAAATTGAAGCCATACAAAGAAAGAACCAAATAGCCTTTGTCAACAAATGTGTAAGGCAGGAGTAGTAGAGATGAAAGAAGATAACAATTTTTAATGGGTTACTTATAGAGAAATATATTCAAAATAGGATTACAACAAGGAAGAAAATCGACATAGTCATTGGCTATATAGACCACAAAGAGCATTGTCAACAAAGACAGATGAGGACACTGATTGTCATTAAATAAATGAATCATAGCGTCGGAAGATAATATGTTTTTGACATAAGGATGTCAGGGACAAAAATAAAAATGAATCAATTATGATGAAAAAGATATAATATTTCGACACAAAGATGTCGAGGGTAAATGGAGAAGAAAGATAATACAATTACAGAATAATTGTAAGTATGGAAGTTTTCTCTTATAAAAATAAGAGACAAAGAAATGACAATTAGTGAAGTGAGGAAAACCATAACCAGAAAAACAATGCCCATGAATTAAGATGAATATAGCCAATGTTAAGCTCGAAGAAATGTTGAACCAAACAACAATGAATAATAACCCAATCAAGAAAATTAGTACCATTAGTAACATCAGAGTTTAAGAACCGACTCAATAACCTGCCTATACATAAACTTATAAGACAAAGAAGGCAAAGAACTGAATAAAATATTGCCATAAACATGATCATAACCATTAGCTCAAAATTTGTATCCTGTTTTTCTCTCCTCATAGCAAAGAATACAAGTCAAAAACCACATGAAACACTTAAATTATATTTGTGTCAATGTCAAATGTACAATAACTGAGTATGTGTTGTATAAGAACTGAATATATGTTGTACAATAACTGAATATGTATTGTATGATAACTGGATATATTGTGTAATAACTGAATATATTGAGTGATAACTAAATGCATTATGCAAAAACTGAATGTGTATTGTGTAATGACTGAATATGTATTGCATAATAACAGAACATATGTGATGTGATAGCAGGATATATTGTGCAATAACTGAATATGTATTGTATGATAACTGGATATATTGTGTAATAACTGAATATGTTGAGTAATAATCAAATGTGTTGTACAATAACTGAATATGTATTGTATAATGACAGAAGGTGTGTTGTATAATAACAACATATATGGTATGATAGCAGGATATATTGTACAATGACTGAATATGCATTGCATAATAATTAGACATATTGTGTAATAACTAAGTGTGTTGTACAATAACTGGATATGTATTGTATAATAACCGAATACATTGTGTAGTAACCGAATATGTGAAACTTATAAAGACATGTTGTATTATGTCAAAACAAAGGACAAAGACAAACAGTGAAGAAGACTGTAAAGAAAAAAAAAATATATTGTACAAAGTGGTTGAATCATAGGAGTAGGGAGAAGTATTGTATTGTGTTTCAAGATTGTGAATAAGGTGACAACTTGAAAAACAAAACAAGGGGCATATGAGACAGAATATTGACTAATAGAAAATTGTTCATGTAAATATTTTTGTAAGAGTGTGTAAATTTTTAATTCTTTTAATTTGAATGTATCAGGGACCTATTTTTTTCAATATTCAAGATCCAATGTCTTCTAGTCACTTTGAGTTCAACCAATGAGAACTGTTGCGCGGATGGATACATAAGAATGGCGGTGTTGCGTCATAGGACGCTCAGAAACTACTTTCATTAGCGTCGGTGAACTCAAAGTGTACGGACGTATAATTGTTGATGGCGTGTGAATATGTGAATTACACGCAAACTTTTAACCGGCATGGACGCTATCCAATTTTAAAAGTCGTTAATTAATTGTAAATATGATCAGAAGTGTAAATAACTAATAAATGTGTTTGTGAGAAAAGAACGTTGGCTTTTGCATTCCATTCTACGACCACCTTCCCTGCAGATAAAAGTGGCGTCGGCTATAACAAACTTTCCACCTTTTAGCAAAAACAATGCTCCATTTGCTGCTATATTCACGCTAATATGTGTTAACCATCTTTTTTAATAAATCCCCGCCACACTTTCATTCATTCGTCCGATATGACACAATGTTGGAGGACGTTAATAAAAAAAAAAAAAAATCCATCTTCTTGCAGGCTGAAAAAAAGTTTGTGTTGGTTTCCATTTGTTGAGTCACTGAGTAAGTTGGCACCGCTCATATGCAATGATCGTTTTTTGTTACAAGATAGGATATCACTCTTTGCAACAGATTAATTTGTTCATGTGCAGACCATCTCAACCCCTGTCCCACTCATTTAAGCATTGATTCCCATCTACAAATGTACAAGAATATTGTTTGCACACCCAGTCAAGTGTAGAATTCACAGCATCTATATACCTATAGTCCTCATCCCTACGACACAAGATGCCACTAACACACAGTTCTGCCCTTGGAAATTGTACTTTTGCTGTTTTCACCAGATTTTCCATTTTTGTCATGATTTCTTCCGGAGAAGTTGATGAGTGGAGATCATTAGTCCCTGTGTGTAGTATGATAATGCCTGGGTCATCTATCTTTTCCTCCAACTTTCTTTCCAACTGTTGAATCCTGATCCCTGGGTAACAGTAAACCAGGGAGTCTTCATCCAGATATTCACCCACATGATGAGTTATTGAATCCCCTAGCACTATAGCAGTTTTCCTATCATACCATTTATTTTGTTTACCTGTTGATTTTTCTGAGCAGCTGCTGTAGCTTCTTTTCCTTTCTGTTTCCGGGTTTGTTTTGTTAGTATTCCTTCGCGATAGGTTAGAATGGTTGTTTGGAGTTGAGTCAGTCGAATTTTGTTGTAGTACTTGGAATTTATTCTGGAGAGGGATTCCGCCATTTTCTAGTATTTGATTCTTATCTTTGTTTATACTTCCATCACTGTTTCTCCATGCTGTAGTAGTCCAGCAGTCATCTGTATTTACTTGTCGAGAATGTTCCCGCCAATTTTTTATCTTGGTTTCTTCATCCCTTTGGTTGATCTTGTTTATTAGCTGGTAATTTTCTTCCTTTAATCGATGTATTTCTCCGCGCATCCTGGATCTTTCAGCTAATGCTTCATCCAGATCCTTTTTTAAGATTTCTATTACTATACAAAGCAAAGCGACGCTTTCATTTGCACCTCGTAGCTGGTCGTTGCATATGTTTCCCGGTTGTTGTGCATTACTTAGGATTTCTGCTTTACCCACACTTTCACTGTTTTCTGTACTCATTAATTCACTATTGCACTTTTTCAATGCCGTATTTTCACACTTAAATATAACAAACAGTAATAAAAACTGTAACAAAATAACTATTCTGAATTGAAGTACTGGCCTTAGTAAATTACGACATGAAGAGTAATTATATGCATTTATAATCACTTAATAAGACTAGATGTAATTGTGTTTATAACATTAATATAACTGTCATTTTAATATAGAAGATGGCTGCATTATGTTTAGAACCGTCACGTTGGCTACCTAGTAGGCTCTGCTAAACAATGGGAGAGGAATGCTTGTAGCAAGGCAAATGAAGGGACTTGAGAACGTAGTGCGCTTGTGCAGTAAAAATCTCATGTGTTGGCCTTGTCGATTATTGTGCCTTAACTCGCCGTACTCTTAAATGCAAGCTTTGCACCTCTCCCCGCGTATCCCTCACCTAAAAGCTACCTTTGCCAGTCGCAAAATTGGGTTTATGCATTTCAGCTTGTTGACTGCATGAGCTGACATTTGGTAAAGAGGGCACGGCAAAATTAAACGAGCAAGTTCATACAGAAAAACGTTAGACATTCGACTTTCTCATATGCATGTCTATAAAGGTAAATACACATTCACATGTGGAAAAAATTAGTGGGTGTGCAGTTCCAAGTATCCGATCCCCCAGGTACCGCCACAGATACTACTAATACCAATAATAATACTACTAATACTACTAATAATACTACTAATACTAATAATAATACTAAAACTACTAATATTAGTAATACTAATACTAATAATAGTAGTAATAATAGTAGTAGTAATAGTAATAGTAATCTTATATATTTAAACGAGCAATTCTTGTACATATATAAATATATATATATTAATTCCGCGCAATTTGGAAACGGCTCTAACGATTTTGATCAAATTTTGTACTAGAGTTTTGCTTTCTAAGTTCATCTATATAGGTGTAATTCCCCAAAAAAACGCAATTTTACATAAAAAATAACATTCTTTTTATTCCCGCTTCTACAGTGCAATTCTTGTATATATATTCCCCGTATTTCAGAAACGGCTCTAAAGATTTGATTAAATTTTTGTATACATGCATATTACGTTCAGTGTTTTCTCTGCTCACTTTTAGGTAACACATTCACATCTCTTTCTCTACTCAGTCTTCTATAAACAATTTTCCATAAAAACATGATTTTCCACCAAAAACATTTTATCCCCACTTTTAAAATAAGTCATAGGATGTTCTGTATGTTTGAAACAGAAGTGCCATTACATTCACACTGTTTTCTCCTCTCACTTTTAGGTAACACATTCACATCTCTTTCTCTACTCACTCTTCTGTAAACAATTTTCCATAAAAAGTGTGATTTTGCACCGAAAAACACTTTTATCCCCACTTTTAAAATTAGTCATACCATGTACTGTATGTTTTAAATAGAAATGCTATTACATTCACACTGTTTTCTCCTCTCACTATTAGGTAACACATTCACATCTCTTTCTCTACTCACTCTTCTACAAATAAGTCATGCAATTTTCTGTATGTTTGAAATAGAGATGTTGCATATTACTTTCACAGCGGTTTCTCCTCTCACCTTTAGGCAACACATCCACATCTCTGTCTCTACTCACTCTTCTGTAAACAATTTTCCATAAAAAGCGTGATTTTGCACCGAAAAACACTTTTATCCCCACTTTTAAAATAAGTCAAACCATGTTCTGTATGTTTGAAACAGAAGTGCTATTACAATCACACTGTTTTCTCCTCTCACTTTTAGGTAACACATCCACATCTCTGTCTCTACTCACTCTTCTATAAACAATTTTCCATAAAAAGCATGATTTTGCACCGAAAAACACTTTTATCCCCACTTTTAAAATAAGTCAAACAATGTTCTGTATGTTTGAAACAGAAGTGCTATTACATACACACTGCTTTCTCCTCTCACTATTAGGTGATACATTCACACCTCTTTGTCTAATCACTCTTCTACAAATAAGTCATGCAATTTTCTGTATGTTTGAAATAGAGATGCTGCATATTACAGTCACAGTGGTTTCTCTACTTACTTTTAGGTATCACATTTACATCTCATTCTCTATTCACCCTTCTATAAACAATTTTCCATAAAAAACGTGATTTTGCACCAAAAAACACCTTTATCCCCACTTTTAAAATTAGTCATACCATGTTCTGTATGTTTTAAATACAAATCCTACTACATTCACACTGTTTTCTCCTTTCACTATTAGGTATCATGTTCACATCTCTTTCTCTACTCACTCTTCTATAAAGAAGTCATGCAATTTTCTGTATGTTTGAAATAGAAATGTTACATATTATATTCATACTGTTTTCTCTACTCACTCTTAGGTAACACATTCACATCTCTCTCTACTCACTCTTCTACAAATAAGTCATACAATTTTGTGCATGTTTGATATAGAAATGCTGCATGTTACATTCACAGTGTTTACTCTACTCACTTTTAGGTAACACCTTCACATGTCTTTCTCCACTCACTCTTCTACAAACAATTCATATCATTTATACAACGTGAATGTTTGTATATATCTAACTGTTAATCTCGAAAACCGCTTAACCGATCACCGCGAAATTCGGCACGTATATGTATTGTCACCGCGCCCGCCGCATCTAATTGCCGACAACAGCAGTGTCACCCATCGCATTATTGTCGGCACTACGGCAAAGGAGCCGAAGGAAAGAGACAGAGAATGGCCGCATTGTTGGGGCGCTTGCCGAAAGAGAGAAAAGGATAGAGGCTTCTGGAGTCTTCTACTTTGTATCTCGCCGCAATAACTGAACGTTCCTGAAGCTTCCAGAATAGTGCCTGGGAGATATAAATAGCGGTAAAGTGCGACAGAAGGGAGTCAGTATGGGAAGCGTTGAGTAGTCGTGCTGACGGAGACGGACAGACGATGTGAAGCATTGTGCCGACGGAGAAGAGTTAGTTCTTTGTGTTACGAGTTCGGAGCCGTGCTGTTGGAGAATCGAAAAAGACTTTCTTGTTGTTGCAACGAGTGTACAAAGTTACTGTTTACGGAAATAAAAGTGTTTCTTTATCTCGACTACATCGGTCTTCTTTACTTTTCAACCCACAAAAGTTACAGTATTTTTTTCATGGAGAGTTTTTATGGTAACAATTTTACTACACAATATATTACTTTCAAATGGTTTTCTACTCGCTTTTCTTTTACGTAGGGCATTCATGTATCCTCTGTTTGCCCTTCAACATACAATTCATATAATATTCTAAGATTGAAATATAAATGCAGCGTATTACATTCACACGATTTCCTCTACTAATTCTTCCTTTACGAGACACAATCAGTCTTCTTTCGCTATTCGCCCTTCAACATATAATTCATACAATTTGCTATATGTTTCAAACAAATACAACGTATTACATTCATACTACTTTCTCTACTCACTTTTGTTTTACGTAACAATTCACAAGTTATTCCCTATGGTTTATCAACTTCATACATACCAAGGCCTATACATATCTTATGTTGAAGAGTGATTAAATTCCAAAACAGGTTGACCGATCGCCATGAAAAGTGACATATCTAATTTTTTTCATGGCAAAGGTTTTTATGCAATCCATTTTACCACGCAATGTATTACATTCACATGGTTTTCTCTACTCCCTTATCTTTTACCTAACATACTACTCCTTCTTCTGCAAACAATCCATACATTTTTCCATACACTTGAAATATAAGTGCAACATATAACATTCACACGGTTTTTCTACTCATTTTTCTTTAGTAAAACACAATCACATTTCTTTCACTACTCCCGCTTCGACGAACAATTACGAACAACTCATACACTTTTCTATATGTTTGAAACATAAATGCGTAGTACATTCACATGGCTTTATCAACCAGCTTTTCTTTCTGTAGTATTTGTTATTCTTCAACATTGCTTTTGCTTAGTGTCGCTCCGGTGTTTTAATAAAAAATAAAGAAATAGTTAAAAAAGTAAAGTAATCACAATTGGTGTCCGGAGTGTGACGAAAAGCACGATATGGAACAGTTGATGAAACAAATGTTAGCCAAGATGGACATAATGGGAAATGAAATGAATTCCGGAATGCGGCAGAGGAAACAAATATGAAAACTGAATTGGAAAAATGCAAACTACGGAATAGAAAATATGGGAACAAAAATGGAAGGCAAATTGAAAATGTAAACTTCGAAACGGAAAAGATGAAGACGGGAATTCCAATATGAAGATAGATCTATCGAAGAATACCAACGAGCAACTGGCTGGGTTTAAGGAAGCCATGGAAGAACTCGACGGAAGTATGAAGGACCTTGGTCAACGTGTTAACGTCCTGGAGTCAATCACAGCAACAAAGAACTGAACTCCATAAAGGAACAAATGCTCGACGAAAACCTCAAACTGGGTGGATATCTATGGGGGAGGCCTGCTTTCAGCAGTACACGTTTTACAACTGAAATGATGTGTTTATGAAATATTTTTATTATTTCTATATCTCTTGTATCTCAGACATTACTCTTAACAACTGCGACAAGTAGCTTTATTTAGTTAATGTTTTGCCTTTCAGGTTTATCTAAATAAGTATCTTCTCCCACAAAAAAACAAGATTTCACAAAAACAGAGGCGAAAAACGCCGAGCGAAGCTCGGTCGCCCAGGTACTAGTAATAGTAATAGTAGTAGTAATAGTAGTAGTAATAGTAGTAATAGTAGTAATAGTAGTAGCAGTAATAACAACAATAACAATAACAATAAGAATAACAATAAGAATAACAATAAGAATAACAACAAGAATAACAACAAGAATAACAACAAGAATAACAACAAGAATAACAAGAATAACAACAAGAATAAGAATAACAACAATAACAATAATAATAATAATAATAATAATAATAATAATAATAATAATAATAATAATAATAATAATAATAATAATAATAATAATAATAATAATAACAATAATAACAATAATAACTATAATAACAATAATAACAATAATAACAATTAATAACAATAATAATTAATAACAACAATTAATAACAACAATTAATAACAACAATTAATAACAACAATAATAACAACAACAATAATAACAACAACAATAATAACAACAACAATAATAACAACAACAATAATAACAACAATAATAACAACAATAACAACAACAATAACAACAACAATAACAACAATAACAAGAATAACAACAACAACAAGAAGAAGAACAAGAACAATAACAATAACTATAACTATAACAATAACAATAACAATAACAATAATAATAATAGTTTTTTTTTTCCAGGGGAAAAATCCCTCATGGACGCTACTCTAGCGAGTTGGACTCTGACCAACTAAAAAACCGCTGTATGAATCAAAGTGAGTGCTTCTTCTTGGAACTGCACAGACGGCATTACTTCAAGAAGAGGAGATTCAAGATGGTAGCCATAGTCTCATGGTCTAAGTAGGTCTTAAATGTCACTCATTTCCCGGCGCTTGCAGGATAAAATCTCCCGGGCCAATTAGTTAACCACCTACAAGATACTAATGTAGCACTCAGTAATCCAATGAAATAAGTGTAGAAGATTACTCGAGTCCATCAAACGGTGCATTAGGATGAGTTCTTGTCCAGTGGATGTGAAGATTGGGCACTTTTAAAAACTTTTAGAACTGGAAAGGGTAGAATGAGACTGAATAGTGCACATGCACACTTGTCACACCAACACACATCCTCACATCCACGCACGCACACATACCCACCCACCCCAACATCCCCCCACACAAACCTGATAAGTACATGCTAAGTACTATATAAAAGAGAGTACAGTAGTCACGGTTATCCAAGCCTCGACTAACCAAGTTCCAAGTTAACCAAGGTCCTGTTTTACGAAGTGTGCTGTGCAAAGTTATTAAACTTCACAAAAAATTAAGAAACTTTGGCCATAGAGCATGACAACTTAAACCTTGCATAGCTAGCTCAAAGATTGGCAGATGGAACAATCACTAAAAGAGTGTAGCAGTGTGGATCAATGCATACGAACAATTGGAAGTGACTGGTGAGATTATAGTACAAGCACTGAATGTAGAGACTGAGAAAAGTGAAAGTGACAATGAAGACACTGAAATGGAGAATGAGAAAATCAGCCACTCTGAAGGATGCAAAGTGACAGAAAATACCATCGAGTACCTAGAGCAACAGTCAGAGACAACTTCAACAGACCTTCCGTGGCCAAGAATCGAGCAAGTTCTGTTAAGTTTGAGTTTTTTATTTTGAGTCACTTATTTACACACACCTTCACTACTAACTGCTTTTTTTAAGCGGAAACGTTTTCAGGACCATTCGATCCCATCTTCAGCTGTTGGGTGACTGACGTTATCCTCTTGTTCCTTTTCTCTGTTGTCTCTATTCTGCTGCCATCTGGTGTTAGGGTTGCAGAGCTTTAACACTTCATTCAATGCTGGTATTTCGAAATTAATAACTTTATTACTGTTTTTGATGATGTATATTTTTTCCCAAATATTCAGTTCTATTGGTGAATTAATAGATTTTAACAGTTTTATATTAAGGCCGATGTTGTGGTTTTCAGTCCAAAAATGATGTGCCACAGCAGATTTTTCAATTTGTTTTAATTTTATGTTTCTTTGGTGTTCCTTAAGTCTTATATCCAAATTTCTCTTTGTTTTCCCTATGTAGCTTTTGTCACAACTATTACAGTTGATCTGGTAAATCCCCGATTTTTTATTGTATGGGATGGTATTGTTTAGTGGCTTATTAAGCAGGTTTTTTAAACTGTATTGGTTTTGCGGTGCTAGTTTTATGTTTAGTTTCTTGAAGATTTTTTCAAATTTTCTGAAGGCCCAGGGATGGTACGTGAATTTCTTAAATTTCCAGTTGTTTGTGAGTGGTGTTAATGTAGTGGTTTGCGAAATTATCTTGAGCTTTTTTGCATTTTTTGACATGTTCCTAACGGTGGCTGGGTTGAATCCATTTAATATTGCAATTTCTTCTATGTGTTGTTGTTCTTTCAGAAATTCCTCTTTACTTAACGGGACATTATATAAACGATGTATCAAGCTTCGAAATGCTGCCAGTTGGTGTGAAATTGGGTTGCAATTGTTTTTCTTGATGTAATTGTCTATACATGTGTGGGCTTTCTATGTATACCAAATTTTATACCATCTATATTTCTAGTAATTTTGAGGTCCAGGAAGGGTAATGTGTTGTTGTCTTCTATTTCAATTGTAAATTTTATATGGCTGTCCTGTAGATTCAGTAATTTTAGACAGTCGTCTTTTTGTTTCTGGGGGATTATAGCGAAAATGTCATCCACATATCTTCTCCAAAATTTGAATATATGTGGAAAGGCTTTAACTAAATGAGATTCAAAAAAGCTCATGTACATATTTGCTAAAAACGGTGATAGTGGGCTCCCCATTGCTAGTCCTTTTGTTTGTCTGTAGAATTTGTTGTTAAATGAGAAGTAATTATTTTTTGTGCAAATTTCTGTAAGGTTAATGATGTCCTTTATTTCAATGGGGTCAACTGTAGTCGGAATATTTTTAATATTCGTTAAGTTCTGTTAAATTCAAGTCCCACATTGAGTTGCTATTTTATTCTTTGGTCTACCATACATTTTAACTCTGTGGTTATTTATGTATGGTTGGGCCCACCCTGGTCCACATTATTTCTATTTAGTTTCCTATACCATTTTTCCCTTATTCTTGCCATAAATTCACCTAATAGCTTTATATCCCCTTCCTTTTTTAAATTCAATATCTTAATTAAGGAAATTGAAGCTATTAACAGTGAAGCAACAAGATTCTAAAGTAAGAACAAATTAGAAACTAAAAACTTCACTTATCTTAGTAATGAACTTGCAACATTACTAAGATAAGTGAAGTTTTTAGTTTCTAATTTGTTCTTGCTTTAGAATCAATATCTTAATTTTATTAACCTCTTTATTATTCCTCCCCCATTTCTTTGGCAAGAACTGTTCCCTCCACAACCTTGTTTCTTCACATTCTATTATATAGTGAAGATCATTATCCCGTTCCCCACACAAAGGGCATATATCCAAGCTTACAAGTTCTGTTAAATAGAAAATACTTATGTACTTCTTGAAGGAATAACTTTTTTTAACTATAACATATACATACTGTAGGTATGTACAGCTTGTGAGGCAAAACAAAAGCAATTCCCTTAGCTGCACATTGGCAGCTCTTCACCCGAAAGGTTGCTTGTGGGAAAGGTTATGCAATCATGTATGCACAGAAGTCATACTGCTTCTGTCCATGAAGGAATGAAGTTCACTAGCACAGCTTTAGTGCACATTGCTAATGACATTGTATACGTATAAAAGTTTGCTTTATAATGAACAAAGTGATTTTGCTATAATTATGGCTATGTGCCAATAATTAGTTTCATAGGAACTGCAACTGTTTCAGCTGCACACTATTGTAGTATTTATTCATTCAGTCATTGCAGAGAGGGAGGGAAGGGAAGCAGCTTCCCCTATGCATAAGGATTGTTCATGTCTCACCTCACAACCTATACAATAAGTTTTTTTTTTTTTCATTTTGTATTTTTATTTGTAACATCACTGTTTTATTTAATAATACCGTACATGACTTTTTTCACATCTTTATCATGTTTTCATTCATTTCACCAGCTTACCGTACACTTTCCTCTTGATTTTTGACAAGAGTGTATGTTATCCGAGTTTTTGGTTATCCAAAATAATTGAGGATAATTGAGGCTCTACTGTATGCATAATCACAGAACCAGGACTTAGAATTGGCTTAAAGCACTAGCACATAGACTTGCCTTATTTGAAAAAAGCCTATCTATGCATGAGTAAAAATTTATAATAAACTGCCAATAAAGTATACAGAAAGACAAAAATAAATTTGTTAACACATTAAAGATGCATGCACATACACACTAAACTTTTTTTCTAAAAATGCTTTTTTTTGGACTCATGGAGCCTCAAAACATGTACTTCCAGTGAAACCTCAATATCAAGCTTTTGGGCAGAGTGCAATACTTCCTACTTACTGTACTTACTGTAAATATGTAGTAGAAAAAGTAAAAAGAGATAAAGGGATAGTTTGATTAGTTTCCTCTAAAAAATTAATAACATGGATTAAGCAACATTTTTATGGTAAGCTCTTCAATCATTGATTTAATATTTGTAAAGATTTTACTTTTGTATAAAAGGCTGTAATGTCTTTGTAGATATGAAATAAATGTCACATTACTTACATACCTTTGAAATTTTGTACTATTCCTTTCACATAATTTGCCCAGTTAGGCTTGCCTGGCTTACACAGATGCACCGATGGGATAGAGAACTCAACTTTATGAGGCTTATCAGCAGTATTTTTTGCTCCAGTCACTACCATGCAATTCTTCTTCTGGGTTTTGGAACCAACAACTACGGTAACCATTGGCAAACCCTGAAATGCATGGTAAATATTGGTAAGTTTACCTACTTTAATGTGTAGTTATTCAGTGAAAAATGTATTACTACTTGGCAAAGCCATGAGGCGTATCGGAAACAATGTGAAACTGCCCAGCTGTTTACATGAACTTATCGCACAAATACGGCGAGACAGGGTGTGTATTGTTCAGATGCAATCATATCTTCAGGAACAGCAACATCTCATGTATTAGCAGGTGCAAGAGATCAACTATTTGTGCTTTATCACTGACAAAACGTCATGTTACTATTATTTCGCTATTCTAATAAACAAGGTAAGAAGCGAGTGTAGCGCTCAACAGCCAAGGTCAATACACTTCAACACTTTGCCAAGTTATAATTCTGGGATAGTGAAAGCAATAAAATCACTGTGATCGAAAGTGACCACCGTATAATTCATATTACTTGTTTAAAAGGCTTCAGTCCATTAGTGTAAAAACTCAAAAGGATGTAAGTAGTTTATAGTTCTTAGAATTAATAGAATTAAAAGAAAACACAAAGAAAACAAGAAGTTCTGCATAACACTCTGCAAGATTTTACAGTATTGTAATCCACGAAGCCCATGAAAGTTTTCAACCAAAGATTTCAGATGCTCCAGTACAGGCTTAAGTCAGCCCTTTCCAACTGAGGTGCTGCCAGAGCCCTGGTCGGCACTGACAGTAGCATCGGTGATGGGCACTGGAGTGTGGGGAAAGGTGATGTGGCAGAAGCGGAACCAAGAAGATATTGTATATCTGCGGTAGGGTGAATGTTATGTTGACTGTTAAATGGAACAGGTCATCAAATCAGCATGCAGCTTACCAAAACAATTATTATTAATGACAATTTTATGAACACACAAATACATCATTTATTCTCTACACATATTTTTGTTATCCTTGTGTATATTTACCATTTGGGTATATTTTTAAACTGTTTTGCGACAACTAATTTATGAATATTCGGCTCAATAGATTTGGCAGTAGAAATTTGCATTACCACCTCTAAGGCACAATTCTGCTTTTACTTTTATTTAAATTCATAATTGAAAACATTGGTTCATATGCATGAGTTGTATGGAACACCGACACAAATTTTAAGGCAGTGCATGAATTTGGAGAAATTCCTTTGTAAAAGTTAATTAAATCACACAGTAGTCTTTTAGGATTGCATCACACAGTAGTTTTATTAGCTCTGGAAATTTGATGGTGCTTTTTTAGTTCAGGTGCCGTTTCATTAATTTCTTTGACAAATGAAGCATTGGACCTTCCTTTGATATTGGCAACAAAATATAAATGTTGAAAAATTAAACAACATTTTGTAACAAAGGAGAAGCCAAAATAACTGCTCTGCTATCTGTTATATTCTATTTAACACCATATCTGTGTTGAAATGAGAGAGTAAGAGAGACAATATATTACTCCTACTATCGGTCGTACATATGCAGTTGCAATAGTCACAATGTGGGGAAGGCACCAAATCCACTGAGTGCCGCACTGGCATGCCCCAGCACAAAGTGCTAGCATTGAAAAGGCCTAGCTTAAGTGATAGGCAAATCTTTTAAAAGGTTGTCATTATGTAATGACTATGAAATTCTGTTTTCTTTGCATGAGCAGGAGCAAAAATGAAAAACAATTTCCCATTTGAGAAGAGCATAAGTATTTAAAAATTCATGCAAAAAGATCTGACATAAATCATGTGCTTTATTGATATCTACATTTATAATAATGTCATTTCCTTTACAAATTGCTTCTATTGTAGACTTTTCTTTTTTGAAACCCAAACTGGCATTCTGATAGAATTTGAAATCTATTACAAAAACTTTGTAACTGTACCAGAAATAATCCATAATAAATTATTAGGAAATATTACTGAATTGAAAGATTGATTAAGTGAGTTAGTATGTCTGTAATTTCATATTTGCAATATTTAATTATCTCTCTTTACTCAGGGGTCTCCGTCTAGGGGATATGGATGGCGACCACAAGGTACCCAAGCTGAGCAGAACATTACTTCCACTTACTGGTGTTTTGCTCCTCACTGTAACTTTTCTATCTGACCTTACCTTGGTCATCTCTTGTTCTCTTCCGACCTCGATGCTATTAGGGTTCCTGAAATCTAGGGAGTATTTATTTTTCCATCCTCTCCTTTTCTCTATAAAATCTTAACCCCTAACATGTTGACCTGTCATGACATGTAATACGTCCTCTAATTGGTAATCAGAGGATATGGTCGGTGAACTTACTTTGATAACTCTCCCGGTCAGGTCGGTGAGACCCGTAAACCAACGACAGGTGTGGTCCTCCAGACATTCTGGGGGTTGTGAGAGAGCAATGTAACTGCCAAAACATAAAAATATGGTGTTCTCTAAAAAGCGGTTACTATTACTGCTTAGTCTCTTCAATATTTATGAAATATGACTAAAGGGGTAAAATGTTCCGGAGTTAAAATAGTCCCCCATTTGAATCTCCGGGCAGGGACTACTTTTCGAGAACCAAAACATTATATTAATAGAAGATCTAACATCAGAATTCTACAATGGAACGCAGGTAGTCTCACCCAAACAAAAAGAATAGAACTCAATAAAATTGTATTTGACTATAACATAGATATATTCGTCATACAAGAAGCAAATGATCAACTTAAATACTTCAATTTTACTGGATTTTTACTACACCTACTACCAAAATATAGACAGATAAGTAGTGGAATATTAGTTGGAGTCAAAAATGATATTAAATCCTCCTTTCAAATTGTTAAAGAAATGGATAACACACATAAAGCTGAATTAATAAAGCTAAATTTTTGGGATAACAAAACGCATCTTCATTTATACAGTATTTACAATCCCCCCAGGAATGAACCAGATCTCTCACTTATTGAACAATTAAATAAAACAATCATAATTGGGGATTTCAATGCCTATTCCAAAAGATGGGGTTATGAAAAAGTGGATTCTACAGGGCAGATAGTCAAAGAATTTTGGAATACCACAATCTTTGAACTAATTTATGATAAAGAAGATCCTAAAACCTTCATACATTACTCTGGAGCAGGCAGTAACCCAGACCTCTTGTTAGCTACAACAGATATTGTTTCAAAAGTTAAAAAACAAGTTATAGAAGACCCAAGTTCTGCCACAGAGCAGTAATTGCTGATATAAATCTAGATAATACAAATAACAGTCAAAATCACACTAATCTGTATTGGAACTTCAAAAAAGCAGATTGGAACAAATATAAAACTGAACTGGAATATAAATTTAAAGAACAAACAAAGTCACAGCTACATGACCACCCAGATCATATGAACAAAAATTTCTGTAAAGTCATCCTAGAAACTGCAAAAAAAAAAACACATATTCCTCATGGAAAAATAAAAAATTTCAAACCCTTTTGGAATCCCCAGTTAGAAGAACTGAAAAGCAAAGGGATATAGCTGGAAATACAGCTGAACAAACAAAAAACATATCAGATACACAAATATGGCGAAAGAAATGTGCCTCATTAATAAAAGAAATTAATACAGCTAAAAAGAATCACTTTAATAATTTCTTAGAAAAAATGGATTATAGGACAGATGGCAATAAAGCCCATAAGTTCATAAAAAATGTCAAGGACAGGAAAGAAAGCAACAGCACACCAATCATACACAACAATAAAATATTAACAAATGATGCAGCCAAAGCTGAAACATTCGATAAATATTATGCTAATTCACATAACGTAACAAGAAATAATAAAAAGGAACGTAAACAATTTAAGAAGGATTTGAAACAAGAAAGAGAATGTGATCCTAACACTCAATACAATATCTTTTATCAAGAAAGAGAATGTGATCCTAACACTCAATACAATATCTTTTATCAACATTTTAATATACAAGAACTGAACATTGCAATTAATAATCTAAAGTTATGGAATTATCTAATATGCAGTTATCTAAGTTATGGAACTACAAACTTACTTTGATGGAGAAATTGAAGCAATTCGAATGGCCCTACAAAATCTTTTGTACAGAATTTCACATTTTCATCAAGCAGTTATTCTCTCAGATTCCAGGGCAGCAATTATATCAATTACTTCCAAGTTGTCACCAAAAAACCAAACAATTATAGAATGTTGGAAAATCCTTACCCATCTAACCGCACTTCAAAAACACCTAGTCTTCCAATGCACTGTGGACTGAGTGGTAATGAGAAAGCTGATTTTCTTGCTAAAAAGTGTACCGGCAGTGTACAGAAATCTATAGTTAATCTACCATTTTATGCAGCTAAAAGATTAGTCAACTCTGAATTCAAAACAATTATTGCAAAATATTACTATGAAAAATAAAAAAAAAAAAAAAGATGGGAACTACCAAACATTCAAACAGTAATTCCTGAGTATCCTTGAAAAACAGCAGTTGCAACCTTCAGGTTGATTACAGGACATGATTGTCTGGCAAAACATTTAAACAGAATTGGGATACATTCTTCACCACTCTGTCCTCTATGTGATCTGCAAGAGGAAATGGACCGAGACCACCTTCAAATATGCCCGGCCATTTCTAACACTCCATCCATCAGTGAAAAATATTGGAGAGCAAGAGGATTAATGACTTCATTGTCAGAAATCCTGCATTAGCTAACAACATTTTTATATAAGATTTCGTCCATTTCCTAAGGTTTGCCAGTTATGCAAAAATTATGCATTAGTTTTTACTTTCTCCAGTGGTAAGTAGAGGAAGTATTGTATTCCACCCAAAAATTTGATGTCAAGATTTCACCAGAAATATATGTTTTGAGATCCCCTGAATCCAAAAAAAAAACATTTTTAGGAAAAGGTCTATGTGTGTATGTGTGTGTGTGTCTGTGTTTGTGTCTGTGCATATGTGTGCATGCGTGTGTGTGTGTGTGTGTGTGTGTATCAGTCTGTGGACAGCATAACTCAAAAACGAAAGGTTGATTAAAACCCAAAGTTGGTATTTAAGTTTAATGTCTTTCAAGGATATGACACGAAGATTTTGAAGAAAATAGCCCCACCCTAAACTACCAATTAATGGAAAATTTTTCAAACATTTTGATTTTATTGAAAATGGCTCTAACAATTTTGATTAAAATGCCATATGTTTAAGATATTTGTATGACAAATGAAATGTATATTCTGAATTTTCTGGCTATAGTCTATGTAGTCCTGTTTACTCTGGATGACTTTTGAATAACTTGTAAACCATAAGAGATAGACAAAATCTTGCTGTGCAAAAACTGTAGGTCTCGCTAAAATGCATAATTTATATCCGAATAAATTTTTTTGTAGAGTGAACCATTTCAGAGATACTCCTTGTTATTTGTGTCAGTTTCGGAAAACTTACAACTTTCATGAAATGGAACATTGTTGTTAATTTCTTTGTATGTTAAGCGTGCAAAGAGAACGGTATCTCAAAGCTTTAAAAGATTTGACTATTGCTCAAAGCTTACTGTATTCTAATATTCCCCTTGCACTTACAAGGAAATAAGCAATAAGATAATTTGTACAAATGCTTATCTCAACTAACACGAAGAAGACAGAGGTATAAGAGTTTGTAAGAATGGTTAGTGCAGAGTAGAGAAAGTCATGTGAGTGCAACACATCAGATTTTCTATTTTTGTTCTTGTTTTGCTTTTCTTTGTTTTCCTATTTCCATACCTGTTAAAAAGCTATTGAAGAGTACTACCCAAAACTAAAAAATGTAGGATGTACCATTTTTTATACAAAAATTGCAGTCATTTCCAGTTAAATTGGAAGTAGCAAAAATAATTAAAATGAATAAATGCATATTCCATAAATATAAAGAAATGATTAATAAACCTGTTTTCACGGATTAAAACAAAGGACAATCACACCACAGAAATAGAGAAACATTTAACTTCATTAAGCCTACACTATTCTTTTTTTATTAAACAGTAATGAAGTTCAAAGAAGTATACAGTGTATACATTACTAAGATAAGTGAAGTTTTTGGTTTCTAATTTGTTCTTACTTTAGAAATAATTTTAAATTCAGCTACTGAAGTAATCGAAGAACAAGAGAGAACGACAAGCGAATGGTGGGATGGAGATAGCAAACAGGCCATACAAGAAAAAAATAAGGCACGTAGTAAAATGCAACAAGCTAACACAACAACTAACCAAGAAGCATATAAAGTAAAGAGAAAGATACCAAATCGGATATGTAATTAGAAAAAGAAAAAATGGTTGAATGACAAAATAATCAATGTAGAAAATAATTACAAGGAAAATGAAACAAAACTTTTCAGCAAAGTTGAAAGATTTAACAAGTTTCAATCTTTTATCCCTTCTGTATGTAGAGATGCAGATGGAAACCTAGTCACTCAAATTGATCGAGGTTTAGCGAGATGGAAAGAATTTTTTACAGAATTATTAAAACCATCACTGTTAGAAAATGTTAATATAGCTAATATTGAAGAAGTAACTGATCTTAACGGCCAAGAAGTGCTCATGTCTACGTTCAATGGTCAATTATATAATCAACAAATTAAAGTCTAATAAAGCGGTAGGTCCGGATAATGTAACATCTGAATTAATCAAGTTCGGTAGAACATTAAAATATATGAAGCTATATTGAAAATATAACATTCACACTGTAATTATATTGACATGCCTATACTCAGGGGTCTCTGTCTAGGGGATATGTGAATAGCGACCACAAGGTACCCAAGCTGAGCAGAACATTACTTCCACTTACTGGTGTTTCGCTCCTCACTGTAACTTTTCTATCTGACCTTACCTTGGTCATCTCTTGTTCTCTTCCGACCCCGATGCTATTAGGGTTCCCGAGGGCTAGGGAGTCTTTATTTTTCCAACCTCTCCACTTCTCTAATTTCTCTATAAAATCTTAACCCCTAACATGCTGACCTGTCATGGCATGTAATACGTCCTCTGATTGGTAATCAGAGGATATGGTCGGTGAATTTATTTTGATAATTCTCCCGGTCAGGTCGGTGAGACCCGTAAACCAACGACAGGTGTGGTCCTCCAGACATTCTGGGGGTTGTGAGAGAGCGATGTGACCGCCAAAACATAAAAATATGGTGCTCTCTAAAAAGCGGTTACTATTACTGCTATTGCTCTCTTCAATATCATCAGTGAAAAATATTGGAGAGCAAGAGGATTAATGACTTCATTGTCAGAAATCCAGCATTAGCTAACAACAACAGTGTATACTTTTGAAAACCTATTGAAGAGTACTATACGAATCTGTAAAATAATATATGGTCTTCCACTTAAAATCAGAAACTTACAATTGCTTCTGATTAAACCAGAAGTAGCAAACAATCATTAATATATTTTTTGAGTCCCCTGTATATGACTAATTCCATATACAGAGTTCTGTGTTAATCACCTACATGCTTCAAAAGTTATTCAGTAGGTGTAGGACTCTCAACTAACCTGTATATATTCCTACTTTTACAAGTTACAACAAAGAAAATGTATGTACAAAGTTTGTCCTTACACTACAGTATGTTTACCACAAAACCTGGCTAGCAGGTGCATGGCCTGTGTAACCTTCACTATATTTCTTTGCGCATATGTGGTAATTGTCACATGTGCGTCAGTCTTACTTCTGTTATGTAGGTGTTCTGTGCTGTTCCAGTCCAGTTCACAAATGAGTTAGTAGTGTTAGAAATGTTCAGTTTTGCTTGAAGTACTTTCAAAATGAATCAATTGCAATATATAGTTTGAAAAAGTGTTTATATATGATACGATGTGCTTTTAGGGAAGTTGTACGGCAATTTGAAACTAATTTTCCTGGCATGCGTGTTCTGAGTAGAGAAACTGTTGATTTGCTTATAAATAAATTTGATACATATGTGTTTACATTATCTTGTAGGGAAGTTGTAAGGCAATTTGAAACTAATTTTCCTGGTATACATGTTCCAACTAGAGAGACCATTTATTTGCTTGTAAATAAATTCAGAGATGTGGGACCAATTCGTGATAGGAAAAGAAAGGTAAAAAGGCTTATACTTATGGAACAGGAATTAAACAAAATCGGAGAAAGGTTAGGATGGTCACCTCGAAAATCTCTCTTAGAAAAAATGAACACAAAATATCAGGAGAGAAATTAACACTATTTTGGAAACTGAACTCATGTGTTTGAATAAAATTTTTCTCAAAAGATCCCATAGATGTATCTATTGATGCAGACAGACAACATTTCCAACATCTTCTGTTTGTGTTTATTCTGATATTGTTAATGTAATTTGAGATTTGACTCGACATCCATAAATGTGTGACAGGGAGACAGGCCATGCGACTGCCAGTCAAGACATGTAGTACATGTCCAGAAGACATGTACTACATGCACCTGCCAGCCAAGTTTTGTAGTAAATGTACTGTAAGACATATGTAAAGTTTTGTCCATTACACAAAGCAAAGTTTATCCATTTAGACACTCATTTACATAATAATAGCAGCCTTGAATACAATATTTCTTAAATTCCCTTTTGAATTGTTTTAAAGTTTTTATTTCTTGTATTTATACTCACAGTTTATTAAAAAACATGCAAGCAGCTACAGTGAGTTTCATCTTAAATAGTTGTAATTTATTGTTTATTTATGCCAACAAACTTACTGTTGGTGTTTTTAAACACACAAGCCGTGTGTGGGCAATGTTTGAGAGGTAGAACTGGAACTTAAAAATTCAATGCCATAACTGGGATTTGAACCACAGACCTTCCGCTTACCAGGCGGGTGCTCTATCTTTGAGCTACTGTGACAAACTGCCAGAATGGTTTATCAGGAAAAATACGAACTGGTTTGAGAATTTAATACTATTCTGGCAGTTTGTCACAGTAGCTCAATGGTAGAGCACCTGCCTAGTAAGCGAAAGGTCTGTGGTTCAAATCCCAGCTGTGGCATTGAATTTTTAAGTTCCAGTTCTACCTCTCAAAGTTGTAATATATGTTAATTTACAGGGAAATAAGTCCTCTAGTGAAATAGTCATGAATTTGGATGTTAATTACTTTCTCTACTGGTAAGTAGGAGAAGTATTGTATTTCACCCAAAAATTCGATGTCGAGATTTCACCGTAAATACATGTTTTGAGGTCCCTGAATTTAAAAAAAAAAACATTTTTAGAAAAAGGTCTGTGTGTGTGTCTCTGTGTCAGTCTGTCAGTCTGTGGACAGCATAACTCAAAAATGAAAGGTCGGTTCAAAACCAAAGTTCGTATTTAAGCTTAATGTCTTTCAAGGATGTGACACGAAGATTTTGAAGAAAATAGCCCCACCCTAAACTACCCTTTACATGGAACATTTTTCGAAAATTTTTATTTTCTTGAAAATGGCTCTGACGATTTTGATTAAAATGTTGTATGTTTGAGATATTTTGATGACAAATGAAATGTATATCTTGAATTTTCTGGCTATAGCCCTTGTAGTCGTATTTACGCTGGACGACTTTTGCATAACTGGTAAACCGTTACAAATAGACCAAATCATACTATACAAAAAATGTAGATCTTGCTAAAATACACAATTTATGTCTCAATAAATTTTCTTGTAGGGTGAACCATTTTGGAGATATTCCTTGTTATGTGTGCGAGTTTCAGAAAACTTAGATCTTTAGCGAAATGCAACATCGTTGTTAATTTTTTTTATATGTTAATCGTGTAAAGAGAACAGAATCTCAAAGGTCAAAAAGATTTGACTGTCGCACAAAGCCTACTGTATTCTATCTCCCTTGCACCTACAAGGAAATAAGCAATAAGATAATTTGTACAAATGTTTATTTTAACTAACACGAAGAAGATATAGAAATAAGAGTTTGTAAGAATGGTTAGTACAAAAGTAGAGAAAGTCATGCCAGTGCAACACATCAGATTTTTTTGTGTGGTTTTCATTGTTTTAGATACATAATTACCTCAAAGATATAGAGTACAAATTAGAATATTTAACTCATTTAAGACTGAAGTATTTTTTTGTAAATTGTTGTGTATTTCTTACAGAAATGTGTTACATGGGAATCATATAATATGTCAAAACTAGTTTCATGTGAGTAACATGGTGTCCTATATGTAGGACATCAGTCATCTAAGTAGGAAGTTCACCACATTCTGTTATTTGGGACACATAGTGAAATTTTAGGATATTTCAGAGTTAATTGTTAACACTAACACAGATGTTAGTTTAAATCTGAATGAGTGTTCATGAGCTTGAGCATCCATTGTGGCAACAGCCTGCATGCATCCTGCAAATTTTGCACAGTTTGTTTTCTGAATTTTTCAATGAACATCAAGAGATATCTTGCTGTAATTTAGATGGTTTTAGTTGTCATTAGGTTTATAGTGGCTCAGCATATATAGAACAGAGTTGTCTACAGCTTGGATGCATCATTTAGCAAGCTCTGTCTGTGCTGCACAACACTTCTATGAGGGGTAATAGTTTACTCCACATATCACTTAAATGTTGCAACATGCTGATCTGTCTGAAAGTATACTCACAAAATGATGCATTGAAAATTACATAAGCTCTTACCAGAGGGCTCATCATTCCAATTAACACTGACGTGGCAGCTTGTCTTCATGAAGTTATTGTTTGAGATATACCACTCCTCCACTGGCTGACTAGAGGCACATGTGTCAATTACAAAGTAATTTCTCCTTCACCCTGATATGCCTTTATTAGTTTGTGGCAGCATTGCCAAATCAGCATACTTCCAATGGATTTAAATTTTTGAGTTTTATGCAGTACAACAAACCATAAGCATAATAAATTTTTATTATAAGCTGTATATTTCATACATGCACTCAGGGGTCTCCGTCTAGGGGATATGTGAATGGCAACCACAAGGTACCCAAGCTGAGCAGAACATTACTTCCACTTACTGGTGTTTTGCTCCTCACTGTAACTTTTCTATCTGACCTTACCTTGGTCATCTCTTGTTCTCTTCCGACCCCGATGCTATTAGGGTTCCCGAGGGCTAGGGAGTCTTTATTTTTCCAACCTCTCCATTTTTCTAATTTCTCTATAAAATATTAATCCCTAACCTGTCATGGCATGTAATACGTCCTCTGATTGGTAATCAGCGGCTATGGCCAGTGAATTTACTTTGATAACTCTCCCAGTCAGGTCGGTGAGACCCGTAAACCAACGACAGGTGTGGTCCTCCAGACATTCTGGGGGTTGTGAGAGAGCAATGTGACCGCCAAAACATAAAAATATGGTGCTCTCTAAAAAGCGGTTACTATTACTGCTATTGCTCTCTTCAATATCAAATTATGAAATATGACTCGAGGGGTAAAATGTTCCGGAGTTAAAATAGTCCCCCATTCGGATCTCCGAGCTGGAACTACTTCTTGAGAACCAAAACATTATATTAATTGAAGATCTAACATCAGACTTCTACAATGGAACGCGGGTGGTCTCACCCAAACAAAAAGAATAGAACTCAATAAAATTGTATTTGACTATAACATAGATATATTTTTCATACAAGAAGCAAATATAACAAATGATCAACTTAAATACTTCAATTTTACTAGTTTTCTACTACACCTACTACCAAAATATTGACCAAAAAAAATACCCAAAAAGGATATGTTGTTGTTGTTAGCTAATGCTGGATTTCTGACAATGAAGTCATTAATCCTCTTGCTCTCCAATATTTTTCACTGATGGATGCGGCATTAGAAGTGGCCGGGCATATTTGAAGGTGGTCTCGGTCCATTTCCTCTTGCAGATTACATAGAGGACAGAGTGGTGAAGAATATATCCCAATTCTGTTTAAATGTTTTGCCAGAAAATCATGTCCTGTAATCAACCTGAAGGTTGCAACTGCTGTTTTTCGAGGATACTCAGGAATTACTGTTTGAATGTTTGGTAGTTCCCATCTTTTATTCTTTGATTTTTCATAGTAATATTTTGCAATAATTTTTTTGAATTCAGAGTTGATTAATCTTTTAGCTGCATAAAATGGTAGATTAACTATAGATTTCTGCACATTGCCGGTACCCTTTTTTGCAAGAAAATCAGCTTTCTCATTACCACTCAGTCCACAGTGAGCTGGTATCCATTGGAAGACTAGGTGTTTTTGAAGTGCTGTTAGATGGGTAAGGATTTTCCAACATTCTATAATTGTTTGGTTTTTCGGTGACAACTTGGAAGTAATTGCTATAATTGCTGCCCTGGAATCTGAGAGAATAACTGCTTGCTCAAAATGTGAAATTCTGTACAAAAGATTTTGTAGGGCCATTCGAATTGCTTCAATTTCTCCATCAAAGTTCGTAGTTCCATAACTTAAAGATTTGTAATAGGAAAAGATGTGACATGTGACTCCAGCACCTGCTCCATCTTAGTTTGATATTAATGATCCATCAGTATAAATATGGAGCCATTCGTGTTCTGGAAATCTAGTATGGATTGTCTCTAATGCCAATAATTTTAGAACACTAGTTGGAGTATCACTTTTCTTAACTTCTTCTGTCAGGTGTAAATAATATGAGATGTCTAATGTTTGTGTCGGATTGACTTTAGATATGAAGTTTTCCTTTGAATTAGGAAGGTATACATTCTTCTTGATGTCTTGAATTTTGGAAAGAAAGCTCTCCTGAGTCTTTAGTGTATGTGTAAAATTTCTCTTGTGCCATGTATTGAATGGGAGTCTGATCAACTTTTCGTGTTGAATAAGAGCCGTTTTTTCTATTTCATATTCAATGGGACATTGGTTGGTTAGTATTTCCATAGCTGCTATTGGTGTGGTTTTGATAGCACCTGTAATTAATCTCAGACTTTGGTTTTGAAAGATTTGAATCTTTTTTGTGTTTGCTGTTACAAGAACTTCGCTGCAGTAAGTAAATAATGGCTTTAAGTAAATAAATAATGGCTTTAAGTAAGTAAATAATGGATATTAAATCCTCCTTTGAAAATGTTAAAGAAATGGATAACACACATAAAAGTAAATTAATAAAGCTAAATTTTTGGGATAACAAAACACATCTACATGTCTACAGTATTTACAATCCTCCCAGGAATAAACCGAATCTCTCACTTATTGAACAATTAAATAAAACAATCGTAATTGGGGATTTCAATTCCAAAAGATTGGGTTATGAAAAGGTGGATTCTACAGGGAAGATAGTGGAAGAATTTTTGAATACCACAACCTTTAAACTGATTTATGATAAAGAAGATCCTAAAACGTTCATACATTACTCTGGAGCAGGCAGTAACCCAGACCTCTTGTTAGCTACAACAGATATTGTTTCAAAAATTAAAAAACAAGTTATAGAAGACCCAAGTTCTGCCACAGAGCAGTAATTACTGATATAAAACTAGATAATACAAATAACAGTCAAAATCACACTAATCTGTATTGGAACTTCAAAAAAGCAGATTGGAACAAATATAAAACTGAACTGGAGCATAAATTTAAAGAACAAACAAAGTTACAGCTACATGACCACCCAGATCATATGAACAAAAATTTCTGTAAAGTCATCCTAGAAACTGCAAAAAAAAAACACATATTCCTCATGGAAAAATAAAAAATTTCAAACCCTTTTGGAATCCCCAGTTAGAAGAACTGAAAAGCAAAGGGATATAGCTAGAAATACAGCTGAACAAACAAAAAACATATCAGATACATAAATATGGCGAAAGAAATGTGCCTCATTAATAAAAGAAATTAATACAGCTAAAAAGAATCACTTTAATAATTTCTTAGAAAAAATGGATTATAGATAATGGATGGCAATAAAGCCCATAAGTTCATAAAAAATGTCAAGGACAGGAAAGAAAGCAACAGCTCACCAATCATACACAACAATAAAATATTAACAAATGATGCAGCCATAGCTGAAACATTCGATAAATATTATGCTAATTCACATAAAGTAACAAGAAATAATAAAAAGGAACGTAAACAACTTAAGAAAGATTTGAAACAAGAAAGAGAATGTGATCCTAACACTCAATACAATATCTTTTATCAACATTTTAATATACAAGAACTGAACATTGCAATTAATAATCTAAAAAACAAAGTCTCCTGGACCAGATCACATACATCCAGAGTTCGTAAAAAACCTTGAAAAAACAGCAAAACAACAACTGTTAAAACTCTACAATCTATCCTGGAACACCACTGTACCTGCTGAATGGCGAAAAGCAATAATTGTCCCACTCTTGAAGAAAGATAAAACAGCATCAGAAATAAAAAATTATAGACCAATAGCTCTTACTAGCATAATAGCAAAAGTGATGGAAAGAATGGTGTCAAATAGGTTAAATTGGTTTCTAGAATCACAAAATTTAATTTCCCCATGTCAAGTTGCATTCACAGAGTTTCACTCTACTTCTCAGTCAAGAAATCAAAGACTCCTTCAATAGAAAAGAAGATAATGTATCAGTTCTTATTGTTTTCCAAAGTGCATATGATTCTATATGCAGAACAAAACTGCAAAAGAAAGTAAAAAAATAGGGATACAAGGTCCAACATTTTCATGGCTATATCATTTCCTAACACACCACTTTATTGCTACCAGATATGGAAGAAATATATCTAAATATAAACAAGTACACCGCAGCTTTCCACACGGCGCAGTGCTCAGCACTACACTTTTTAATATATTTATTAATGATCTGCCACAACAAATACAAGAATCAAGTGTGAAGTGTGCACTATTTGCTGATGACTTAGAAATGTGGACTTCAAAACCAAAAAACTGAAGTACAGAACTAGAAAAAACTATGCAACAATCCTTAAGCAACCTACAAAAGTGGACCAAAGAAAATTTAATGACTGTTAATACAACAAAATCAAACTACCAAATATTTTCACTAAGAAAAAAACTATCAAAAATAAAACTAAATTTTTAGGGTCAACAACTAACAGAAACAAAGGAAGCAAAGTATTTAGGAGTTACATTTGATACCCAACTTACACGGACCAAACAAATAGAAAATGTAATACAAAGAGCAGAAAGGCGCCTTTCACTGTTAAAATGTCTAACAGGAATGAAGTGGGCATGTTCCAGAGCAACTCTTAACACAACATACAATGTATATATATAAAGCCATTATTTACTTACTGCTTATAACATCAAATACAAAAAAAATTCAAATCTTTCAAAACCAAAGTCTGAGACTAATTACAGGTGCTATCAAAACCACACCAATACCGGCTATGGAAATACTAACCAACCAATACCCCATTGAATATGAAATAGAAAAAGCGGCTCTTATTCAACATGAAAAGTTGATCAGACTCCCATTCAATACATGGAACAAGAGAAATTTTATAAATACACTAAAGACTCAGGAGAGCTTTCTTTCCAAAATTCAAGACATCAAGAAGAATATATACCTTCCTAATTCAAAGGAAAACTTCATATCTAAAGTCAATCCGACACAAACATTAGACATCACATATTTACACCTGACAGAAGAAGTTAAGAAAAGTGATACTCCAACTAGTGTTCTAAAATTATTGGCATTAGAGACAATCCATACTACATTTCCAGAACACGAATGGCTCCATATTTATACTGATGGATCATTAATATCAAACCAAGATGGAGCAGGGGCTGGAGTCACGCGTCACCTCTTTTCCTATTACAAATCTTTAAGTTATAAAACTACAAACTTTGATGGAGAAATTGAAGCAATTTGAATGGCCCTACAAAATCTTTTGTATAGAATTTCACATTTTTAGCAAGCAGTTATTCTCTCAGATTCCAGGGCAGCAATTATAGCAATTACTTCCAAGTTGTCACCGAAAAACCAAACAATTATAGAATGTTGGAAAATCCTTACCCATCTAACAGCACTTCAAAAACACCTAGTCTTCCAATGGATACCAGCTCACTGTGGACTGAGTGGTAATGAGAAAGCTGCTTTTCTTGCAAAAAAGGGTACCAGCAGTGTACAAAAATCTATAGTTAATCTACCATTTTATGCAGCTAAAAGATTAGGCAACTCTGAATTCAAAAAAGTTATTGCAAAATATTACTATGAAAAATCAAAGAATAGAAGATGGGAACTACCAAACATTCAAACAGTAATTCCTGAGAATCCTTGGAAAACAGCAGGTTTGATTGCAGGACATGATTGTCTGGCAAAACATTTAAACAGAATTGGGATTATTCTTCACCACTCTGTCCTCTATGTGATCTGCAAGAGGAAATGGATCGAGGCCATCTTCAAATATGCCCGGCCACTTCTAGTGCTCCATCCATCAATGAAAAATATTGGAGAGCAAGAGGATTAATGACTTCATCGTCAGAAATCCAGCATTAGCTAACAACAACAACAACAACACTTGAGTTTCTGAACAGTCACTTTGTACGATATGCCATGAAACACTTTACATGCAAACCAATATTGCATTTCAGGCACCTTGTGGTAGCTTTTGTCTGGCAGAGCCTGCAGCAAGTTTGTTTGTCTTGGCAAATCAACCAGTGGTCTATTCTATCATATCTGGCGCCTTGATGCTCTGTTTTTTATGGCCTCCCTTCAGACTTGCCTAACTGGGCATTTGTTTCCAGGATGGAAGTTGCAATGCAGCGATGAAATTCAAGATTATTCAGTTTCTTGTTACCTTCAAGCCTATATAATTGCCATGCATTTTGTTCGGCTACATCAATGCAGTGTGCTATCAAACTGAAATACTATTTTTTTCCACTGATGGATGACCTGTAAAGGTTTATGTTTTGATCAGCCTGATCAACTCCACCCATGTTGACATATAAAGATGAACAATATGAGGCTGTTTGATAGTTATGCTTTTTTTTCTCACTCTGCGAAAATCGTTTTACTATGTGTAGCAGCTTTACTGGTGTACAGTTGAAAGCTATGGTGCCCCGAGGAGATTTCTTCATTTTCTTTGTGTCCAGCAGTGTGTATTTTGAGATCCAGTTTTCTCTGATTGTCCCAGTACCTCGGATTCCTTTAACATGTAATTCAGTAAGGAGGGGAAATGATGAAAAGAAATTTCAAAAAACAGGTGAAAACTGTATTTTCCCAAACTCAATAACACATCTTCATACTGAAGAATGAAGCTTGCTCCTAAGCCCAAGTGCTTGTAGTCGTCTGATAGAGTAGTGCTCATATCTTGATAAGGATCCTTCCATACAATGTATCTAGTACTTGTGGCTCCAGTACAAATTTTGTAGTCATAGCGTATTGGTTTTCTCTCGTATGAATTGCTTGCACCAAAGTAAGGCACCATTGTCTCATCAACACAATGCTTTTCTTCTTGGGGTACATTCTCCTGGAATCGTGTGTTAAGCATGTCAAATAATTGTCTCACCTTAGCATACCTGTCAGACTTATTGAGATTGTCATTGTCACATATGTGTAAGTTGGACATTATGAATGTGAATTTATCAAGGAAAAGAACACCTCCAACAAGATTATTGTGGGAATCTGATCTTATTTCCCAATACACATTCCGCCTCAGTACTTCAACATAACCGCTAAGTAAAAATATTGCAATAAATTGAGACAGAATATTGTAAGACCCCAAAAGGAAATCATTTATGTAAATATTTATTGCAAATGTAATTTATTTTTGGTGTTGATACAAATTAGTTGAGTAACGAAAACGTGTTGCTATTTTTCATTGTTAAGAAACGTAAAGTGGTTTAAAAACGTCATAAATGTTAAGTTTCACATTTAAATTTAATATGTATAAATAAAAGAATCATATATATTTAATATTAAAAGTGAAGGGAGAATAGCTAAAGATCGCTTCCCTAACAATACAGGAACTACTTAATGGTGAAAAATATAAAATGAACGCATACGCGGATGTATACAAAAAAAAAGATAGTGTCATGTATACAAAGTAGTGCTAAAATTTTTAATGGCGTCAGTATGGCATAGATGTGTAGACGTGTTTTTGCAATGCTAGTGAATACAGATCTAAAAAACTGTGTAAAAGTGTAAAGACAATCAAAATAATACAAAAAGGTGTAACAAAAGTTAATCATTTATAACAAGTGTAAAAAGAGACGAAAAAGGTGCTAATAAAGTGATATAAATAGTGAAGTTGCATCGCGTGTTTATTCATTCCACCTAGTACCACGCCCAGAGAAAAATAATAGTCTCATTGCCCAAACCGAAGCCAAATTTTTTTATAAAAACAGCACCAAAATGATCTAATTTCAGTTGCAGTCACATCACCCAATCTATTCTGCTTGGCAGCATATTGATTTGTGAATGTAACAAGGTTAATAATATCATCAAAAGCAAAGAAAATATCTGTAATGGGCTTTGATTGTTAGGAACATAACATTGTTGGGGTCATTCATTACACTCTTACTTTCTTACACTCTGTAAGATCACATTTCTCCCAGTGATACTTCTTCCTCCTCTTCATATTTTCATCCTGTCTGCCTTCCCCCACCTCTAGCTTTTTTCCCCCTTGCTCCCACTCTTCCAGTATCTTCACTTTCAATAACCAGTTCTAATTCTGTTTAGGTTCTCAATTGGCTGCCCAGTAAATTGTCTAAATGTGCAATATTTTCATGCCTAAATCTTTATCAGTTACATCGTCGCAAGCATTAGTGGGTGGAAGGGCAGTTAGTGAGATCTGATTGCTGGAATCCACGATTTCGTCGCTGTAGTCATCATTTTCTAACATTCTCAGAGCTTCATCAAGACTGAAACCCCTGTATGATAGAAACATTCGTAAATTACCATTTGATATACATGAGCCCCCCTTTGTGACTGACATACTACATGTAGTACGGCAATATGCAACATTGAATGCTGAGGATCATTGTTGATATACTAATTTTACACTATAATATACTATATTGTCCTCTCAAGCTCCAGGCATAAAACTAGGATGTACATATAAATAGTATGGAAATTACAAGCACCTTTCATACACAATGTGATAGCAGTCTGCCATTTCTTGAAGCACAGGTACATTCACACAACTCTCGCCTACCACCTAGGCGGCCCGGGTTCAATCCCAGGGACCTGCATGTGGTATTCGTGGTGGACGAAGCGGCGTCAGGGCAGGTTTTCTCCGGGTACTCCGGTTTCCCCCGCCATCTCATTCCACCGGTGCTCCATCTTCATGTATCATCAGTGTCACCGCCTGCGGTGCCGTAGTAGTAAAAGCGGGCGTTAAACACTACAACAACAACATTCACACAACTTTTCAGCCACAAATACAAGTCACTTTGACTGGAATTCAGCCTTCCAGCAAGGGCTTACAGTAGGTACGAACTGCTGATCACATAATACAGTACATAGTACAGTTCAAAATAAAATTATGTATAGCATCCTATATGTAGGATGTCAGTCTTATCTGGGTTAATTTTCTGAAATAATCTCTGTATGATTCCTGAGGATTTAGGCCTACCATTTGCCCTTAGAGAGTGCTCTTTTCTGGAGTATAAAAGTCATCAGTATACTTAGTAGCACTTTGTTCCCATACTGTAATTCCATATGATAAATGAGGGTATATTAGTTCATAATAGATATTTATGAATATCTATAAATGTAATAATAACTTAAGAGACTATAAGCTTCACTTATCTTAGTATCTGTTGTAAGTTCTTCAAGACTCCAAGTTATTACATTTATAGATTTATGTTACTTCACTGCTAATAGCTTCAGTTTTTTCATTATTTACTAGTATGTGTATATTGACGATTATTACCATTTTTTTTGTAAGAGTATGCTTGAACTTAACTTTGTGTAGACTTAATAAATTTGTTCATCCCGAGTGAAATGTTTATTCATTATTATTCCTAAAAGATTAGTATTAATTACATTATTTTAAAATATAGCTGGATTGCTCAGATATTGTCTGAATATTCATGAATTCTGTTTCCTTTATGTTAATGCATAAGCTATTTTTTTACTTTTTATAAAAGTCTAATTTTTGTAAGCTTTGGCCTGTGTTTACATGGACCAAACAAATAGAAAATGTAATACAAAGAGCAGAAAGGCGCCTTTCACTGTTAAAATGTCTAACAGGTATGAAGTGGGCATGTTCCAGAGCAACTCTTAACACAACATACAATGTATATATATAAAGCCATTATTTACTTACTGCTTATAACATCAAATACAAAAAAAATTCAAATCTTTCAAAACCAAAGTCTGAGACTAATTACAGGTGCTATCAAAACCACACCAATACCAGCTATGGAAATACTAACCAACCAATACCCCATTGAATATGAAATAAAAAAAGCGGCTCTTATTCAACACGAAAAGTTGATCAGACTCCCATTCAATACATGGCACAAGAGAAATTTTACACATACACTAAAGACTCAGGAGAGCTTGCTTTCCCAAAATCAAGACATCAAGAAGGATGTACACCTTCCTAATTCAAAGGAAAACTTCATATCTAAAGTCAATCCAACACATACATTAGACATCACATATTATTTACACCTGACAGAAGAAGTTAAAAAAAGTGATACTCCAACTAGTGTTCTAAAATTATTGGCATTAGAGACAATCCATACTAGATTTCCAGAACATGAATGGCTCCATATTTATACTGATGGATCATTGATATCAAACCAAGATGGAGCAGGTGCTGGAGTCACATGTCACCTCTTTTCCTATTACAAATCTTTAAGTTATGGAACTACAAACTTTGATGGAGAAATTGAAGCAATTCGAATGGCCCTACAAAATCTTTTGTACAGAATTTCACATTTTGAGCAAGCAGTTATTCTCTCAGATTCCAGGGCAGCAATTATAGCAATTACTTCCAAGTTGTCACCAAAAAACCAAACTATTATAGAATATTGGAAGATGCTTAGCCATCTAACAGCACTTCAAAAACACCTAGTCTTCCAATGGATACCGGCTCACTGTGGACTGAGTGGTAATGAGAAAGCTGATTTTCTTGCAAAAAAGGGTACCAGCGGTGTACAAAAATCTATAGTTAATCTACCATTTTATGCAGCTAAAAGATTAGTCAACTCTGAATTCAAAAAAATTATTGCAAAATATTACTATGAAAAATCAAAGAATAAAAGATGGGAACTACCAAACATTCAAACAGTGATTCCTGAGTATCCTCGAAAAACAGCAGTTGCAACCTTCAGGTTGATTACAGGACATGATTGTCTGGCAAAACATTTAAACAGAATAGGGGTATATTCTTCACCACTCTGTCCTCTATGTGATCTGCAAGAGGAAATGGATCGAGACCACCTTCCAATATGCCCGGCTACTTCTAGTGCCCCATCCATCAGTGAAAAATATTGGAGAGCAAGAGGATAATGACTTCATTGTCAGAAACCCAGCATTAGCTAACAACAACTATTGAAGTGCTCTGCCTGCGGTGCCATTTGTAGTAAAAGCAGGCATTAAACACTACAAAAAAAATTTAAGTGCTGTCTGCATATCAAATAATTTTCCCATTTTATAACAGTGACATATCATTATGTGTAGGTACTATAAATATCAGGGGACATAATTCTGAGCCCGGCAGATGCCATATTTCACAGTATGTATTTTTATGTGTAATTTTAACTTGTGTTCTGACACATACTTATTACTTTAACAGTTGTCTCCAATTCCATATTGCTGTAGTTTATTTAATATTTCATGATCTATGCAATAGAAAGCCTTATTTAGGTTCAAAAGTATAGAGCTATGTTGTTCTTTAGTTTTAGACACTCAATAAGATATTTAACTATTTCTATTATTGCATCTTTCATTGATCCCTCTTTCCTAAAACTCTACTGAAAGTTAAATAAGGAAAAATTGAACCTATTAACAGTGAAGCAACAAGATTCTAAAGTAAGAACAAATTAGAAACTAAAAACTTCACTTATCTTAGTAATGCTATCTTTTTGCTGACCCTGGGTTTCAAGTTGTCTCCAACTCATTCTCAACTCATTCATTGAAGTTTTTAGTTTCTAATTTGTTCTTACTTTAGAATCTACTGAAAGTTATTTAAAGTCTTGTGTTTTTATACAGATATTTTATTAGCAAAGATTTTTTCCATTATTTGCAAATTAATGAAACCAGCATTATATGATGATAGTTCTTTGGTGTACGCTTATCACCATTTATACAAGGATTTATGATAGACATTTTTTTAAACAGAGAAAACAAAATTGATAAGTGAGACGTTTATAAGTATGTTGCTAAATGCTGGTTTTGAAATTCCATTGTCTTTCAGTGATATGAAGAACAACTAAACTGCAGCACTTTAAAAAAGTTGCACTCACGTGACTTTCTCTACTCTTGTGTTCTTACAAACTCTTATTTCTATATCTTCTTCGTGGTAGTTAAGATAAACATTTGTGCAAATTATCTTATTGCTTATTTCCTTGTAGGTGCAAGGGGAATGTTAGAATACTGTAGGCTTTGTGCAATAGTCAAATCTTTTAAAGCTTTGACATTCTGTTCTCTTTGCACACTTAAAATATAAAAATATGAACAATGACCATTTCACAAAAGTTTTAAGTTTTCCGAACCTCGCACACATAACAAGGAATATCTCTGATATGGTTCACCCTACAAGAAAATTTATTGAGACATAAATTGTGTATTTTAGCAAGATCTACATTTTTTGTATAGTATGATTTGGTCTATCTCTAACAGTTTATTAGTCATGCAAAAGTCGTCCAGATTAAATACGACTACAGGGGCTATAACCAGAAAATTCAAGATACATTTCATTTGGCATAAAAATATTTTAAACATATGACATTTTAATCAAAATCTTTAGAGCCATTTTCAAGAAAATCAAAATTTTCAAAAAATGTTCCATGTAAAAGGTAGTTTAGGGTGAGGCTATTTTCTTCAAAATCTTTGTGTCGCATCCTTGAAAGACATTAAACTTAAATACCAACTTCGGTTTTTAAACTACTTTACGTTTTTGAGTTATGCTTTTTCCTAAAAATGCTTTTTTTTGGGGGGGGGGGATTCAGGGGTCTCAAAACATATATTTCCGGTGAAATCTCGACATCGAATTTTTGGGTGGAATACAATACTTCCCCTACTTACCAGTAGAGAAAGTAAAAATGACTTAAGTATTGAACGAGCAATAATAGGAAATATCTCAAAACGGCTGATGCCACATGAAAGTTATTTGAAACAAATTGTTTTAAAGAGATCTACATCTTTTGCTATAAAAAGTTTTTGACTCTCTCTTTTGGTTTACCACTTATTCAGAATTCCTTCTGAATGAAGAGGATTACACAGGCTGTTTCCACAAAATTGAAAGTAAACAGCTTATGTCATGTAAATAACTTAAAGATATGGTATTTCAATGAACATTCAGATATTTTCTAAAAATGCATTTTTTGGGTTGTGGGAGGGCCTTTTCTACTTGGGTCAGAAATAGAAGTATGATAAACATGAAAGAGAAACTATTGCTTGGAGTCAAAGTTGTTCTGGAGCCTATAACCACCAACCCATCCATCCATCCACCCACCCATCCACTGGACTGACTTTAAATCCTAATTGATTAAAAAGTCAATTCTTCACAATGTTAGTAGCAGTAAACCTAACATTCTGCCTTCAACATTCCATTTTTTGGACGTTTTCTTTTATAAAAATAATAATGCCAGCAAACAACGCCATATTCCTACAATTACACATGCGCGATGGGTAGCACCAGCCTACAAGAGAATCCGCTGGATTGGTGATTTTGATTTGTCTCTCCATGGTCTTGGGTAATTTGCGTTTAACTTCGCAGAGCCGAAGTTACACCCTGTCGTCGCTCCGCATCTGCTCTTCTTGTAAATAAAAGCCCTCGGCTGCGCTTTGCGATTTAGGATCGTCAATCTCCTGGCTTCGTTCCTCCGCGGTGTTTGTTATTCATATGTTGGCAGCTCTACAATTGCAGAACGCTTAAATAGCTACAGGAGTAACAGGAAGCAAACGACGGAAGTTTTCCTCAAGTATGGCTTCAAGACCTGTATCCGGCGAAATCTCGATATCGAATTTTTGGCTGGAACACAATGCTCTATCAGCATACGCAATAGACAAAGTAAAAATTCCTTCTGTTTATTCATGGCACCACAGAACATATTTCAGTGAAACCTCAATATCAAATTTTAGGGTATAATATAGTACTTCCTCTTCTTATCTTTGTAAGTCAATGATTTAGAATTCCGCAAAAGTAATTCTATGATCTGTACGCAAAATACCTACGAATGAGGTCCACGCTACCTACTGTGTCGTGTACACAATAACTAATCTTACACTGTCGTATTCATACACGCAAATATAAACTTATTGTACCACTGTAGTGTAGATGAGTGGACAACACATATTATAGTCCTCCAAAATAACATATCCTTACCATTGGTAGCACGAAGCCCTTATTATAATCTGTATGTTCTCCAATTAAATTCACCCTTCCTGGCGCGAATGCCGCTACCTTTGGAGCTGAAGCCCTACACCCACATTTACGCACAATTTCTTCTTCATAAATTTTGCACGCTTCTTTAAGCAGTACCTCTATAGGTACTATTTCTTCAGCGTCATCCATTTAATTAATAAAAGTTTGATATTTCTTAGACGATGTACTGTTGATACTTATACTCTCGATAGTTAAACCGATTAAACTGAAAGCTCAACTAACACTGCTATTCTTTTCGGTTTTCTGCGTTAGTAAATCAGCACGGGAATGAGCTATTAACAGATACATATCTATTTCAAATTTCCAAGGCTAAGAGTTTAGATAACTTAATAACAGATAAGAGTTTACTGCATGTTCACGATGTGCACTATCATAATGGGCACGAACAGCCCAACACATTACTGGCATGAAACTGGCGCAAGTACACCTGTACGTACATATAGCATGTAATCACAGATTACTGTACTAACAAGTTGTCAATATTGTGTTTGTCATATTTCCCTCAGTACCGATTCCTTCACGCGGTATACTTCAGATTAAAATAGACTACCCAATAGCACTGCCTCTTATTTAATTTATGTGTTGCTAATTTGGAATCTCCATTGTCTTCAGAGATAAAATTTCTGAATAGTATTGTTATCCAGCCGTTTTAATGTGCCATTAGTAAAACATAATCCTTGTTATCGTTATCGGCATGTCCAAATTAATTCACCCTTCCAGGAGCAAAAGCTGCAGCCATGGGCGGGTCCTGCTTTTGAAATGATTTCTTGAACAACTTCACAGCATATTTTATTAACTCATCCTTGGGCAATACTTTTTCCTCGTTTCGAATGCGTATGTTTAGCAAAATCATAAAAGCAAACAAACAAAAAATTGTTTAAACATGTGAAATGCGAAGCTTTCTAGGTAGTATGTATGTTTTAAAAAGAATGTTAGTTTTGGGAACTTGAACTATGTAAATACGTAAATTGTAAACTAGAGTCCATTCCTAATAGTGTTCGGCGTTACGTGGTGAAGGCACGAGTGCGTGGGAAGACAAAATTTATTTGTTTGAATTGTCAGAATTGGAAAACGCAAAAATCTATATTATTGCCATACAATATTAAAAGGTCGTATGTTACAGTAATGAGACTTATTATTATATTCAATTTGTAATCAGTAATTACCGATTAATAAAAATATATACGTGATATTTGTATACGTGTTTGGGTTATGCCTATATGTAAAAGCACAGGTCATATTGTTGAGTATTGGTTACTTATACTGCAGTAATATAATGAATCATGTCGGTAACAGACCCATTACTGAAGGAACTTAAAGGTAAATATTCTAAACGTGTGTGCTTTTGTAATTAAGTGTGGTTATTTCCTTTGGGTAAAAGGGCTAATTGGCGAAGCGGCGAACTGACCTAGCAGCACAAATAAGGTTAGAGAACATTATCAATACCGATTCCCCCCTTCCCCCAGAGGAAAGCATTGTACCAAGTGTATTTGTAAAACTACGAACAATAGAACATTAGCAGTATTGCTGGATAACCGCGTATAAAACGAGGGTGTGAGCATGGTAAGGCGCATATAAATAGATTACCTATAAAACACTTTTCAATATTTGTATTTTTTCAATGATATGGGTCAGTGCTAAAAAGCAGCCTTTTGGCTTTTTTTCTTCTTTGGGGAGTATCCATTGTGTTTAGTCAGGTAAGGAAAGCTGAGACACATTTATCTGTTGTAAGGCAGGAAGTGCATTTCAGGCTTCAATGCAATCCAAGGATAAAGAGCACATATTTCATTTGTATGAAGTTTCCAACCCTCCAAGACAGTCTAAAGCAAGAAGTTTGCCAACAATTAAACTCCTTCTACTTGCAGCTCATATGGCATCTAGGACACAAGATTTTGTAAGGTTAGGCTAGTGGGATGTTAAAAAAGCATAGGTCTGCAAAATGCATTGACTACAATATTTCTATATATCTACCTTTAGTTTAGGTCTTCGTTTTCTAATAGTTAGAAGCAATTTAATAGTAGATCAGCAGTGGACAGCTCCTTGCTAGATAAGTAATGACAACACCACACCTAATGTGTACTACATTTTAAAGCACATATTGAGAGCCAAACTTGGCCAGAGGGATGTACACAAATACTCAGAACTTTAAATGAGCATCCATGTCATTCTGGAAGTTCGTAACTGCCAAGATCAGAAATTAGGTATTGGGCAGCCTGGAGATGAATAGAACAAAGGATAGCCTTCAAGAATTGTACGGGTCTAAAGCTGGTAGCAAGCTAGGTTCAGTGTAATTCATGTGAAAATGGATAAGCTTTTGTGTATGTGCTATGAAAATGTTGACCCCCATTGTAAAATCTTGTTTAAGCATTATAAAAGTCTGAGTTTGAAGAGGAACATGTTAATGAATTGCTTGACATTACTTAGGAGAATGTAAAGAGAAGAGGATCTACTACTCCTGCGAAAAATAAATGAAGATACCTATATTTGCTCATTTTATAAATTTTGTCTGTACTTTTTAGCATATGTTTATGTTATAGTCTCATGTGGTCTGCAAACTGTCCTTAAAGATGGGGTAAAACTGAACCAAACTGAACTTAGCTTCTGAAGACCAGAATGCACTTTTGTTTGTTCTGCAAAAATATGAGAATGTTGAGAGTTTATTTATTTTAAATTATTTATTTATTTACAATAAAGAATCAGATCCAGGTATAATTAAACTCGGAGTTCCGCAGGGCTCAATATTGGGTCCATTGCTCTTTCTTGTTTTCATAAATGATTTACCTTTTAATCTCAATGAACACTCCAAAATAATACTTTTTGCAGATGACACTAGTGTACTCATATCTCAGAAGTCATCAGAAGAACTCTTAATCATAACTGCAACTGCATTTAGGGAGTTGAACATTTGGTTCGAAGCCAACAAATTACTTCTAAATTATGACAAAACATCATACATTCAATTTAGAACTAAGAATAAAATGATTCCAGAGTTGAATATTACTTATCACAGCTTGACCATAAACAAAGCAGATTGTACAAAGTTTCTAGGGCTAGAAATAGATGAGCAAATGAGCTGGAAGAAGCATATACTCAATTTATGTCCTAAACTCAGCTCAGCTTGTTTTGCCTTGAGGTCCATGTATGACTTGCTACATCAAAATGCTCTGAGAGCATTATACTTTGCTTACTTCCATTCCATCATGAGCTACAGTATTATTTCCTGGGGTAATTCAGCACAGAGTGGGAGGATCTTCGTCCTACAGAAGAGAGCACTACGAATTTTAAGTGGTGCTGGAGCCCGTCATTCATGCAGACCCTTATTTAAGAAGATGGGTATTCTAACACTCACAAGTCAATACATTTTTTCACTTATGTGTTATGTGGTTGATAACTACAATACCTTTAAATTCAATTCTCTTGTACATAGCCACAGCACTAGACACAGAAATGACTTACACAGGCCATGTAACTCCATGTACATTTATCAGAAAGGTCCCTGCTACTCCGCCATACAAATATATAATGGTCTTCCTTTAGCTTTAAAATTACTGTATAACCCAAGAGACTGTTTAAGATTTAAAAAGGAATTGAGAAAGTTTTTGCTAGCACATTCTATTTACAGCATAAAGGAATACTATACTATAAGTTCTTTCAACCACTAGTTTAACCCTATTATAATGATTGTGTTTAGGTGTTGGAAAAAAATTTGTATGAAATTGCATGGTTGTATGACGTGTTCCATATCCTTGAGCCTGGCTCATTCTAGGATCCAAAGAACAAGATGTAATACAATACAATACAATTTTATTTATTTAATCCTTTAAATCAATTCTGTACATAGTACTTTGATATAGGCTATATCAATAATTAGATTAGGTGTTATTACATTATCACTAACGATAATCAAATTATATTTCAGATTGTACACTAAACCTGTTGGGCCCTCTCCTAAAAACATGCACACATGCTTACTTCGTGTTTTATATCCACTTATTAGGGGCAGATGCAGGATTTGTTTTTGGGGCGGGGGGAGATATCTGATGAGGTGCTACAATTAGAAAATCTGGAAATGTTATCGTATGCATAAATACATATCAGATGTATGTCTTACAAAGTTGTACATTTAAAGAAGAAGCCAACAAAGCTTTTTACACATTTTATCCAGTACTTCTTAAGTTTTAATTTCTACATTTTTATGTATATACATTAAATCTAGTCCATTCAGTCTGTTTGCTCTCATGGTGCTCCTCATATAGGTCTCCAGATATTGTAATCTTGACAGGACATTATAATATATTTAGATATTTCATTCGATGTACATTTATTACTTTAATGAAAATAATGTAAAAATGGTCAGATTCTTTGAATATGTATGTGTATTAATGTTAATACTTTTTTCTTTAGTTACGTCCTTAATAGTTTCCAAATTTTTGGGGATATACAATCCCCCCTATCCCCCTTCCCCTTGGATCTGTCCCTTCCTCATATGTTTAACATTTAGGAAATATCTGTCGTACCTGTATTTCTTTTCACAGTAGAATTTTTTTCTCGGTTCCATAGCGCACAAACCTCCTTTTTCCAAAATGATAAGAACAGCCTTATCATATTGTGCTTTTATAAGTTTTCTTGAGATGCAGCTTAAAGAACCCTCTTCCCTTCTCTAGCACATGCTAGATTACAGTACACTTGCCAGAATAATTCTCCCCCTAAATTTAGTGCATTAATTTTATGCATTGTATCCAGCACCTGTGACTTTCTTGAAGCTTCCAGTTTTAATTTTTAACGGGAGACCAACGTGTTTCTGTCAACATTTGACCCACGAATGCTATGGATAAATTACAAACATACAATAATAAAAAAATTTACACTTTGAGTTGACAGAACACTGTGCTTCACAAAACTTAACTTCTCTTTGCAGCACGTTTCACCTTCAATTGAAGACAACATCCATAATTTGTCAACTGGCTGGCTGGTTGGCTGGCTGATCAAGTGGGTGTTGTATCTCTGGAGAGAAGATATCTGGCTGAAATAAAGGGAGGGCAAAAAAACTTACAAACGGGCCATGCAGTGTTTTCCCTGTCCGCATCCTCAGCACTCATTGGCGTCTGCCGCTATAATAGAAAGGCATAGATGATATAATACAATATTTTTTAAAACTACTTTTAAGGGCTTTACTTACCAACTTCATGAAAGGAGATGCTGAAACTGGCCACCGTCATTGTCCATACATTTTGACATCTCTTTAGGAAACTATCCATCATTCGCCATAGTTCATGTTAAGAAATGCTGGCAATTTCTTCATATGTATATAATTTCCCACACATTTAATTCAAAGAACATTTGGAGTGGTTTAAGTTGGGCTTTTCGCTCAATATTGTGACCATTCCAAAAGTGTGCTGCTGCTTGTCTGTTTTCTATAAACTTTTCAAATTTAAACTTGGCTTAACCAGATTTCTTTCCAGAAACCACTTTGTAACAATTTCCTAGTTCTCTACATATCCCAAAGCAATTTTCATCATAGCTTCCTTTATCATCCCGAGCAATTTATCTTTTGATCAAATTGCATAAGCTTTCACAACCAGTGTCATAAAATACAGAATAAATATTTGGGCTTGTGGGCTGTTGTCTAGTGGAAATTCTTCTTCCATATGCTTCATTCGAAACTGCGTCAAACATCATCTATGGTGTGACCGTAGTACCCTGCTACTTTCAGCAAACTGATCAGAGCCATTTAGTTTCACAGGTTTTATATGCTTAGCATATAAAACCGTCATACATCCACACATGCTTAGCATATGAAACTTGTGAAACAAAACGTCTCCGATCAGTTCACCGAAAGTAGCAGAGTAATATGGTCGCACTGCTGATGATGTTCAATGCAGTTTCGAATGAAACATATGGAAGAAGAATTTCCACTAGACCACAGCCCCAAAGTATCTTTATGATTAAGCCTTTTCTGTATTACCAAATACTGATATTAAATATTATGCTCATATAGATTTCTAATTCCAATGTGATAATTTCAACAGTTTCCACAATTTTCCCCCTAATTCCACTTCTTCATAATTCTGCTTGTGCTACCCAGTGAGTAAAGCTCTTGGCAAGCCCAAGTTTGCTTGCAAAAATTTCTGTGGATCATATCCATATTTGCCCTCTCTTCATCGAAACCACAAATCTCCACTCCATAGAGCATTTTTGCTTGGACTATCCTTATAAACTTTCACTAACCATTTATTTGCATCCCTGATATTTTATCCAATCATGCTGTAATAGCTTTTGATACAAGTTTTACTTTAGCTAGCATCTGTTTTGTTTGTCTTGCTTTTTCTTTTTTTCCCCATTTTGTTTTGTTCACTCTGACCACTTTTACCGTAGATAATCAAATTTTTTGACTATCTACTTCTCTTCCTTGCCTGTACAAATTTCTCATCTTTCCTTAACTTGTTACGGTTTTACTTTCTCTACTACGTTTAGTAAAGTAGAGGAAGTATTGTATTCCACCCAAAAATTTTATGTCGAGATTTCACCGGAAATATATGTTGTGAGGCCCCCTGAACCCAAAAGAAGCATGAGAAGTAGAACTGGAACTTCAAAATTCAATGCCACAACTGGAATTTGAACCACAGACCTTCCGCTTACCGGGCGGATGCTCTACCACTGAGCTATTGTGACAAACTGCCAGAATGGCATTAAATTCTCAAACCAGTTCGTATTTCTCCTGGTAAACCACAAAGGCAGTCTCACATCAGAGACAAATTACCCCAATGGTGACTTACTATTGTAAGTACTTTATATCCCAGGATTAAATAACCTTCAGATGGTAATTATTATTTATTTATGCCAACAAACTTACTGTTGGAGTTTTTAATGCCATTCTGGCAGTTTGTCACAATAGCTCAGTGGTAGAGCATCCGCCTGGTAAGCAGAAGGTCTGTGGTTCAAATCCCAGTTGTGGCATTGAATTTTTAAGTTCCAGTTCTACTTCTCAAACTTTGCCCACACACGGCTTGTGTGTTTAAAAACACCAACAGTAAGTTTGTTGGCATAAATAAATAATAATTACCACCAAAAGAAGCACTTTTAGAAAAAGGTCCATGTGTGTCTGTCAGTCTGTGGACGGCATAACTCAAAAACAAAAAGTCAGTTAAAAACCAAAGTTGGTAATTATTATTTATGTATGCCAACAAACTTACTGTTGGTGGTAATTATTATTTATTTATGCCAACAAACTTACTGTTGGTGTTTTTAAACACACAAGCCGTGTGTGGGCAAAGTTTGTGAGGTAGAACTGGAACTTAAAAATTCAATGCCACAACTGGGATTTGAACCACAGACCTTCCGCTTACCAGGCGGCTGCTCTAACCACTGAGCTATTGTGACAAACTGCCAGAATGGCATTAAATTCTCAAACCAGTTCATATTTCTCCTGGTAAACCACAAAGGCAAACTCAACAAACTTACTGTTGGTGTTTTTAAACACACAAGCCATGTGTGGGCAAAGTTTGTGAGGTAGAACTGGAACTTAAAAATTCAATGCTACAACTGGAATTTGAACCACAGACCTTTTGCTCTAACCACTAAGCTATTGTGACAAACTGCAAGAATGGCATTAAATTCTCAAACCAGTTTGTATTTCTCCTGGTAAACCACAAAGGCAGACTCACATCAGAGACAAATTATCCCAATGGTGACTTACTATTGTAAGTACTTTATATCCCAGGATTAAATAACCTTCAGATGATAATTATTATTTATTTATGCCAACAAACTTACTGTTGGTGTTTTTAAACACACAAGCAAAGTTTGAGAGGTAGTTGTGGCATTGAATTTTTAAGTTCCAGTTCTACCTCTCAAACCAAAGTTGGTATTTAAGTTTAATGTCTTTTAAGGATGCGACACAAAGATTTTGAAGAAAATTGCTCCATGCTAAACCCTTTACATGGAAATTTTTTCGAAAATTTAGATTTTCTTAAAATGGTGCTAACGATTTTCATTAAAATGCCATTTGTTTGAAATATTTTTATGACAAATGAAATGTATATCTTGAATTTTCTGGCTATAGCCCATGAAGTCCTATTTACTCTGGATGACTTTTGCATACCTGGTAAACCATGAAAGATAGAACAAATTTTACTGCACAAAAAATTTAGATCTTGCTAAAACACACAATTCATGTCTAAACACATTTTTTGTAGAGTGAACCATGTCAGAGATATTCCTCATTATTTGTGTAAGTTTTGGGGAACATTGCTATTCATAAGGAAAATTGAAGCTATTAACAGTGAAGCAACAAGATTCTAAAGTAAGAACAAATTAGAAACTAAAAACTTCACTTATCTTAGTAATGTTGCAAGTTCTTTTAGTTTCTAATTTGTTCTTACTTTAGAATTGCTATTCATTTTTACTTTCTCTACTGTAAGTAGGGGAAGTATCAGATGTCAAGATTTCATCAGAAATATACGTTTTGAGACCCCATCCAAAAAAAGCATTTTTAGAAAAAGTTCCATGTGTGTGTGTCTGTCAGTCTGTGTGCGGTGATGGCGATTTCACTGGCACGAATCAGAGTCAATTTCTTGTGATGTGTTGATACACTCCTGCAAACATGAACAGATTTTACTGTGTGCTCTTTGCAAATTGGACCGAGTAGCTGTTACAATGATGTGTGAATTGGTTCTTCCTTCTGAGATGCATCTTGACTTTTCCTGTTTGTATTCCTTTGTTGTAGTTGTTGGTAATTCATGGGTACCAGTGAGTTTTATATTTGCTTTAGATAAAGTGACAGCCTTGGAATACACATTCGTTTCATCAAGTGTGGTTTCACAAGCCACACACTAAGCTCTGTAATAACTTTTCTTCAAGGAATCAATTCATTAGTACTCGTATTGGTCTTGCAAATTATCTCCACATTTACTTCTGCAATGTTTAGAAAGCTGAAGGCATGTACGTCAACTTCAAAACAGAGGTACGTGGTAACTCCCGTGTTAGAGAAAATCTAACAATGCACATCGCCTTGAATACGGCTCCTAACATTTTTACTTTCTCTACTGGTAAGTAGGGGAAGTATTGTATTCCACCCAAAAATTCGATGTCGAGATTTCACCGGAAATATATGTTTTGAGGCCCCCTGAACCCAAAAAAAGCATTTTTAGAAAAAGGTCTGTGTGTGTCTGTGTGTCAGTCTTGTCAGTCTGTGGACAGTATAACTCAAAAACGAAAAGTCGGTTAGAAACCAAAGTTGGTATTTAAGTTTAATGTCTTTCAAGGATGTGACATGAAAATTTTGAAGAAAATAGCCCCACCCTAAACTACCCTTTACATGGAAAATTTTTTGAAAATTTTGATTTTCTTGAAAATGGCTCTAACGATTTTGATTAAAATGTCATATGTTTGAGATATTTTTATGACAAATGAAATGTATATCTTGAAGTTTCTGGCTATAGCCCCTGTAGTCGTATTTACTCTGGACGACTTTTGCATAACTGGTAAACCGTTAGAGATAGACCAAATCATACTATACAAAAAATGTAGATCTTGCTAAAATACACAATTTATGTCTAAATAAATTTTCTTGTAAGGTGAACCATTTCGGAGATATTCCTTGTTATGTGTGTGAGTTTCGGAAAACTTAGAACTTTCGTGAAAAGGATCATCGTTGTTCATTTTTTTATATGTTAAGTGGGCAAAGGCAACAGAATCCCAAAGCTTTAAAACATTTGACTATCGCACAAAGCCTACTGTATTCTAATATTCCCCTTGTACCTACAAGGAAATAAGCAATAAGATAAGTTATACAAATGTTTATCTTAACACGAAGAAGATATAGGAATAAGAGTTTGTAAGAATGGTTAGTACAAGAGTAGAGAAAGTCATGTGAGTGCAACACATCAGATTTTTTGCCTTGTATTTCTATACTAAATTTCACTTGAATGGTATTTTAGAGATGACAGTTGAAGCATTGCTAGCTCTACACCTATTTTAATGAAAAAATAAACAATTTAGAGCAATATGTTATCAGTTGTTAGATTTTATCTAATAACATGAGCAATCCCTGGTTAAATACTATGATTTTGTCATTTTAAATTAATTCAGTAGTGCTATGTGTTCTATTTATCATAAATTCTTATCTCATTAGAAGTAATATATTCATAATCAACATTATCTACTCTATCCATTCATCTTTGCCATTTCATTTGCACTCTACAGAGTAATTCCTCTAAATCTCTTAAGAGACTTCTATTTTTAAAAATTTTATTTAACTCTACTACTTTCTATATCATTAGCGATTTCTTTTTTATCAACTCATTTCTCTATTCATTAGTTGCTATGCATTCAAACATTATGGGTGATTCATTTTCTTCTTTCTCACAAATGGAACAGAGCCCCTGTGTAATTCCCAGCGCTCTCCTCAACCCTTTCAGTTTCCAAAGCCCTAATCAAGCCTTCCCTGATTGCTCATGTATGTTACAGACTGTTATGATTCCTTTTCAATGCTTTCTTTAACTGTGTTACAAAGTTGTAGAGTTTATTTTTCTCTCATTTGGAAAAATAAAATCTGACCTCTCCATATCCTCCAGTCATGTTCTAACTCCCCTCCATACGCACTATAAGAATTATGACTCATTTTCTCCATAAAATCAATACTCTGCATTATTACCATGAAAACATTGTTAATTCTTACACTTATTCAATGCTTTTGTTGATTTCCAGGCTCTGTTTTAAAATTAGTACAAACAGCAGGATCTGATGGAATTACAGATAACAGTGCAGAACTACAGCTACTTTGTCAAAACTTGGAGAGAACATTCCAAAGGGGACTGCTACGTACATATACATTGGGATTTTCAAAAGAACCAGAAAGCTGGGATTGGTTAGAGGAGCTCCCAAGCTATATAAATGAGTGAGTAAAACAATCTTGATTGATTAATCTTTCCTTAGGATCAAGAATGTGTCTTCATTGAAAGAGACAGATTACCATTCATTTTGATTACATGAATGTCACTAATTGAATATTATATTAATTCAAGGAAAATTGAACCTATTAATAGTGAAAATGTGTTGGATGCAACTTGAAACTAGTCAGCATTTGAAGAGGTTGCAGTAATTACTAAAATGGTGAAGCTTTTAGTTTCTGATTTGTTCTTATCTTGAATGTTATATGTTGGAATAAAAGATAACCATGTATGTCGATGTGAGATGAAATGTTTAGAAAAATGTTATTGAAATAACTAATTATGAGATAGCTTATTCATATTGGAGTATCATATTAGTGCTAATCATATGTAGTAGAGAAGTCGCAATAGGCTGTATGCTTTCAGAATATCTTTTATATTTTATGGTCAGTTAGTTTGGTTTAAGGGCACTCAACTTCAAGGTCATCAGCGCCCTTAACCTCTCGAGGGATATGGACGTGAAATCACGTCCATTTAAAATGACGGATGAGCGATATGGGCGTGTATACACGTCCTGTGCATTTGTGCATTTAACCCCTATTTATCCCTTATCCAACTCAACTTATTTTAATTTTCCCTTTATGAAACATTTTAGTAAAGTTTATATACTTTATTGGCTTACCTTAATATGTTCTTTCTGCAGTGATTTACCTCAAAACAGGGATAAACACATAAGGGTAGGTACATTTCCACATTCGCGAATTCCCTTCTTGCGGCACACGAAACACTTTCGAGACGGGCGGGACTTCTTTGCTGTTGGTGGTATCCTTTTAGGATAATGTTTTCCTTGAAGTCTGAGGGGTGCAGGGGTTTTGGATTTTCAACCCCCAACGTGGTATTGTTCAATTAGGCTGCGAGCTATTTATAGTCGGAAGTCAAGGTCGGTCATTGTCCTGTGTGGGTTTAGAGAGTTGTCCAAATTACCAAACAATTGTATATGGTTATATCCAGTTGGTGCAAAAACACCTTTTTATACCACTTCTCCCTTCAGCTACAAGTAGGAAAGTATACGTATGTATTTCAACAAGGAAAGACACGGACTCTACTAAGTTACGAAACTGGCGTAAGCAAAAGTTGCAATGTTGCTCTATTCTGATGACTCAAGAGACCACGCATACAGTAGTGCATTATTACACAGTATGCTGACGCATAAGCCACACATACAATGGGTGTTTCTTTACTGAATCTTTCCGAGAACTTATATTAGATGCGTTCGACAAAGCGAAGTTGACTTTTCACCACAGTGAAACAAAATTGTGCCATTTCAACGTTTTGTAAATACAACTCAGCTTTGCTGATGACGTACATTTATACTGCATATAACGAGTTTTATACCAGTTTTTGTTTCATTAAAATAACAATATTTACACAAAATACAGCTGTGTGTATACGACGCACTTTAAATGCCCTGCGCTGGATATTGGGTAGCAGTTCTCGGCTCGCAGACATTTTAAATGGCCATCGCTCAAGAAGTTAAACGATTCATGGCAATAGCCAGATATAAATTTCATTCAAAAATAAAAATACTAGCAACAAGGAAAATATACACAAAAGGTAAAAAACAGTGGCACGAAACAAGGTGATAAATATGTCAAAAAACATAAAAAGAGATATCTAAAATTTTAAATCCTCAAATTGATGCTACACTCTGCTAAAAACTTAAAAACTCTATCAACCGCTGTTATGTTGTCCACTAAGACTTCTGCAAGTCTGGCAGGCAGCTGCAGAGAATCCCGAAGGTGCACTAGAGAGCAACACTCTAGCAGCACGTGACGGACTGACAAAAGGGTCATATCTCCCTCACATTAGTTGAATATTAAACTAAGCATGTTTATTTACATCTGTATAAAAGGAGATTGTGGTATAATACTGTGGAATTAAGATGAGGAACAAAACTAATAGTCTTAAGAATGACGGCACGCAGTCGTCTCAAAATATTGTTGCAATATTCACTCACTATCCATCTGCAGTGACAAGACTCATATCCACAAGATATAAGGACAGTAAAGTTGTAAATATAATACTTAGATCCTTATAGAATCGCTGTTATAACATTACCAAACACTATGTTTAATAAAGTGCTTGCAACAAACAAAGAATCAGATCAGTACATGCATGTGAAAATGGTGCTAAATTTAAACTATGAAGGGTTGATTTAACAATATGTAAATAATGTTATCAAGCATTCTTTAATTTCTTGTTTGCACTCTTTCTTTCTGTCTCTTTTAGAACAACAGTGACCTTCAGCTATGTATCTGCATTGAATATAGTGAAATCATGCCAAAAAGTGGTCACTGCAAGGGGAAAACTACGCCTATTAATAAGGGTCTGTCTTGTAAAAAAATGTCTACACATCCCAGTGGAACTATTGGTAAGTATATATGAGATCTGTTTCAAAACTTGCCTTATCTTTATGTGGATCTTTATTTGGATTAGACATCACTTTTCTTCTTTTAAGGTTCAGGAAAATAAATGTGGCAGAAATGAACACTTGTATCTGCAGGGTTATGTGATTTTCAGAAAGCAAGGTTTTTCAATAAATAATCTAAGTTCTAATATAAATTCAAATTTATTTCAAGTGATTGTGATGTGACGGCTTTTTACTGTGGTTGCTCTAGCAATGATGCTCTTATCTTAGAGCGTGATGGGTACAAACAGACAAATAAGGGCAATGTCTTGATACATTTTCCATAAATATTCAGTTCTCCACCAATTTAACTTTATTGTGATGAAGTTACAATAAAACAACAAATTATCTTCACTTTTTACAAATATTGATGTTGTGAAGTCCTGAAACTATTCGAGTCAAAACCTCCGTGATTTTTATGCAAGTTAATTCACACTTCTCTCATAAATATTATAGAATATTTACGATACGATCGCGCGTGACAAATATCAACACGTGATATTTTGCTGAAATAATGTCTTTTGGCAATACAATCCAGTATTATTGATTGCTGATAATATCTCTTATAATTAGTAAAATGAATATACGTCCATGTTACACTATGTATATATTAATAGTAATCTTCATTCATTACCTCTCTATAAATGTAATTGCTAATTGCCCTAGTTATAGACATAGTAACCACAATTAATTGGCCAATCGTTGATTTGACCAATACGTAGATCATACTGTCATGATCAATTTTGAACACATCTCCCTTCGATGCGCATAGTTTCGGGACATTGACTAAAAAGAAAAGAAATGCAATTCTGACAATTAAATACAGTGCACAGTATTTACATTTGCCGTGCCCAAACAACCTAGCATATTCCCTGGTGCATTTTGATACACACAATTCCAGTTACAGTGATAAATATAAAAGAACTCACCATCCAGATTCACAATTTATATCAGTTGTACATCCGGACCTGTTTTATAATATTTTTGTGCTGAGAGAAGTTTTAGATATGTCCTGTGTGATTGAGAGTGAAACAATGAATGTAGAAAAATTTCTTTACGTGTTACCATCAGCAAGGTGATCTGTAACAAATGGCACATGAGGAAAATTTAATGATGGCTATGTAACTTATGTTTTTTATACCTTTGTTATTGTATTCTGATTTTAAATATTGCTCTGGATGCTTTTGACACAAATTGTGTGCTTTAACAGGATTACAGCTTTTGCATAGTAGTTTAATAGTGTAGTATTTACTGTATTCCAAATACATTTTAATTATTGTTGTTTAACAATGGTGTTTTACACCAATTTCATATATTAATTGTACAGTTCCCTTTCATATCATTACATTAAAATGCTGTGAGTCCTGGGACCCAAGCGTCTCATATCCCATGGTTGTTGACTTGTTAACATACTCCAACATAATATGCCATACCAGATGATGAATGAATGAAATTAGTACTATAGAATGGTGCTCAAATGAGCCTGAGGTCCATGGAGCTTACAATTATGCAGCATTTGTCTTTTCAGGATAAAGAAAAAAACTTGGGGAAAAAAAACCTTATCTGGATAACTCACCCTAATCAAGATTCAAAGTTGGAACCTCTTGAGGTAGACATGCTCCCATCACACCACAGAAGCGGGCTAATTAAGTTTATTTGGGTTTTACCTATCACTTTGTAGTGGTTTTTAGGAATGCTTTTTAATGATGTAGTGATGCAGCAGTGAGTCTTACCTTCAGGGTGTCATGGGTACAAGCGGACAAATAAGGGCGAGGTATTATTTGTAATAAATATTCAGGTCCTTCAGTAATTCAATTTTATTGTTATTAAATTGCAATAGATACACAAATTAAATTCACAGTTTTACAATAGGTAGTACAGCTTGATTATTTAGAACTGACCCTGTTTAGTTGTATGCACAGTAGTCGGACTATTCCACTAGCTATTTACTATTTTATTTACACTATTATTTACATTATTATTCTGCATAATTATTTACATTATTATTATGCTTATACTCTGTACATCAAGAGATTAGAGGAGATGTAAACAAAACACTGGTTTGTGTCACTCTGCAGCCATGTGCATTCACAATGACGCAACACAGTTACCTACCGCTACGCGTAGGTATAATATGCATTTTGCAGTACTAAAAGGATATATTTACTTGATCCAAATAACATGTAGCACATGGAAATTAACTGCTACTTGTCTCATCTCTGTCCACAATAATACTTTTTCATTTCCTGCTCACAAACTCGAAACCAATCTCCAGAAGCAGCTTGCGGAGGGAACTTCATTTTAAATCTGGAAGATCGGGATCAGAGTTAACTGGCAACAGCACTTTGTTTAAGGTGGGGTTCAATGTTAACAAAGAACTGGTGAACTTTTCGACGGGTTACAGATCTTACAAATTCGTCGCAAACTACATCCACCATTTATCTGGCACGTAGTCGCTTTTTGTCAGGATGTTCACCAACTGACGATTTTTCTTTGCGTGTGCTGTAAATACTTGCAACTGACACACCGGTAAACTCGGGTGTTAATTTCATCTTGTCTTCGATAGCAAGTTATAGATATTTCTCGCAGAACTTGTTAAACACGTTCAATATTGTTGTCTTTTCACCACTTTGCAATGGTTTGCCACACTTATGCTTTACAACTCACTTGTTCCGCCATGTTACTTTCATACTGAATAATGCGCACGCAGAATGAATTAAGCTGGTTACAGATTTACTTAACTGCATATTCTTACACTTTAACTATGCTTAGTACACTTATTTCGTTCTTTAGCAAACATTAAGTGAGATTTCAGACCGTAGTAACAGTATTTCTTCAAGGGACTATTTACATGGCGAAAGCGTCAAGAGGGCGCCCTGTGGTCAGTATGCACATGGCTTTGTTTACGTCTCCTCTAATCTCTTGATGTACAGAGTATAGTTGTATGCACAGTAGTCGGACTAGTCCACTATCTATTTACTATTTTATTTACACTATTATTTACATTATTATTCTATTTATACTATTTTATTGCCATTAACTTGCAATAGATACACAAATTAAATTTATACTTTTACAATAGGTAGTACAGCTTGATTATTTAGAACTGACCCTGCTTAGTTGTATGTGCAGTAGTCGGACTAGTCCACTATCTTCTGGGAGGGGTTTTGGTTCGGTAGTAGCTGGGCAGTGAGTGTGTGAACAATGCAGGTAAGAAAAGCAGGTAAGGAGAATACTGCCAACCTTTGTCCTCCACCCTAGACCATCTTCTCCTCCTCTGCGTTTCTGCAGGGTCAGGTCTAACAATAAAAATGTTTTGGGCTTAAAAATAGTGAATTGACATGTATTTCCATCTGCTGAATTCAAAAATCACCATAAAAATGATAGATTAGCTCTTGTTTTGAAGATAAAGTGACATTTCATTTTTTAGAGTGAAGATTTTAAATTTGGGGGAATTTTTTTTTTTTTGGGAGTTAGCACACTTGTCAAATAACAAAACACAAATGCTCTTCAGCTGTTTGTAAGTCATAAACATAGATACTGTTTTAATTTAAAAGGTGAGTTAATTAATAACACTAAACAACACTTACAACATATTTTTCCGGGACGCGTTTCGAAGGTAACTTTCCTCCATTATCAACCGGACAATAACTGGGTTTCCATGGTGCTTGATGGTGCAGATGGTGATGCTTCTTCTGGTGTTTCTTCTGGTGGCGGTTCGATGAACTTCATGAAACCCAGTTATTGTCCGGTTGATAATGGAGGAAAGTTACCTTTGAAACGCATCCCGGAAAAATATGTTGTAAGTTTAAGAGGTAGAACCGGAACTTAAAAATTCAATGCCACAACTGGGATTTGAACCACAGACCTTCCGCTTGCCGGGCGGACGCTCTACCACTGAGCTATTGTGACAAACTGCCAGAATGGCATTAAATTCTCAAGCCAGTTCGTATTTTTCCTGGTAAACCACAAAGGCAGTCTCACATCAGAGACAATTACCCCAATGGTGACTTACTATTGCAAGTACTTTATATCCCAGGATTAAATAACCTTCACATGGTATTTATTATTTATTTATGCCAACAAACTTACTGTTGGTGTTTTTAAACACACAAGCCGTGTGTGGGCAAAGTTTAAGAGGTAGAACCGGAACTTAAAAATTCAATGCCACAACTGGGATTTGAACCACAGACCTTCCGCTTGCCGGGCGGACGCTCTACCACTGAGCTATTGTGACAAACTGCCAGAATGGCATTAAATTCTCAAGCTCAGTGGTAGAGCGTCCGCCCGGCAAGCGGAAGGTCTGTGGTTCAAATCCCAGTTGTGGCATTGAATTTTTAAGTTCCGGTTCTACCTCTTAAACTTTGCCCACACACGGCTTGTGTGTTTAAAAACACCAACAGTAAGTTTGTTGGCATAAATAAATAATAAATACCATGTGAAGGTTATTTAATCCTGGGATATAAAGTACTTGCAATAGTAAGTCACCATTGGGGTAATTGTCTCTGATGTGAGACTGCCTTTGTGGTTTACCAGGAAAAATACGAACTGGCTTGAGAATTTAATGCCATTCTGGCAGTTTGTCACAATAGCTCAGTGGTAGAGCGTCCGCCCGGCAAGCGGAAGGTCTGTGGTTCAAATCCCAGTTGTGGCATTGAATTTTTAAGTTCCGGTTCTACCTCTTAAACTTTGCCCACACACGGCTTGTGTGTTTAAAAACACCAACAGTAAGTTTGTTGGCATAAATAAATAATAAATATGTTGTAAGTGTTGTTCAGTGTTATTAATTAACTCACCTTTTAAATTAAATTAATTACAACAACACTGTTTTCGAACTTCTATGAAAGGAAGATAGATACTGTTGCTGTGACTTTGAATTACATGTAGTTTCTACTCAAATTAATGCAAAATTTCTAGTTCACGAGTGCTTTTTTAGTGTAAAATTTGTAAAAATGCCATGTAAATGTGTAAATACGGTGAATAACTTTTGTTATATTTGTGGTGAAATAACATTTTCCTCACAGAAACAGAATCTGACACCTCTTGTAAAGACTGCCTATCAGTATTATTTCAGTATGAAAGTAGGGGACCAGGATAAGTCTTGGGCTCCACATATATGTTGCAACGCAAGTTCAGTTACACTGCGAGAATGGCTGAAAAAGAAGAAGCGATGTATGGCTTTCGCTGTGCCTATGATTTGGCGGGAACCTACAAACCATACAGATGACTGCTATTTCTGCCTGACTCCACCTATAAAGGCAGGATTGTCTATGAAGAAAAGAAGAACAGTTCAGTACCCGAATCTTCCATCTGCTATTCGACCCATTCCACATTCGGATAGTTTACCAGTTCCTACTCCACCCAAAAATTGTGTGTTTGAAGTAGAAGATGAAGACTGTGGAACAAGAAGAACCAAACAAGCCTTCTACATCCCATGACCCTGATTTTGAGGGAAAAGATGATAAACCACACAGACCGAAGTCAAGTGAAATTGAGTGATCTCATTAGAGACCTTGGTCTGTCAAAGGATGGAATCTTCTCCAAAGTGATGTGAGAATCTCACGGTACAGAAAACGTCACATGGAAGTGCTTCCCTTTTTTGAGAAGAAAAATAATCTTATTGTTTGCCGTGACATTAATGGCTTGATGAAATCTTTGAATTTGAACCATGATCCAACTGAATGGAGGCTATTCTTAGACTCCTCCAAGCTTAGTTTGAAAGCTGTGTTACTTCACAACAGGAACCTTTTTTTCATCTATTTCTGTTGGTCATGCTGTTCACATGAAGGAGACATATGCAAATATGAAAGCTCTCTTGGACTCAATTAAATATCATGAACACAAATGGAAAATCTGTGGTGATTTAAAAGTCATTGCCATACTCTTAGGAATGCAACTGGGTTACACAAAGCATTGCTGCTTCTTATGTATGTGGGACAGTAGAGATAGGAAATTGCATTATATTAAAGAAGACTGGCGTCCAAGAAATCTTCACCCTAGCGAGAAAAATGTCGTTGCCAAGCCTCTTGTGGACCCAAAAGACATTCTTCTTCCACCCCTGCATATCAAGCTGGGTTTGATGAAAAACTTTGTCAAAGCTATGAACCGAGAAGGACAGGCCTTTAAGTACATCAGAGAGAAATTTTCGAAATTAAGTGATGCAAAAGTTGAAGGCATTTTTGTCAGATCACAAATAAGAGAATTTGTAAAGGATCCTGCATTTGACCAAGTTTTGGAGGGGAAAGAAAAGCAAGCTTGGGAAGCCTTCAAGGGTTTTATTCATGGATTTTTAGGCAAAAAAAGAGATGACAACTACAAGCATTTGGTGACAGTGCTCCTGCAAAAATACCGTAACCTTGGATGCAACATGTCCCTTAAAATTTCTTTTCTCCACTTCCACCTAGACTTTTTCCCTCCTAGTTTTGGAGCTGTTAGTGATGAACATGGGGAGAGATTTCATCAGGACATTTCTGTTATGGAACAAAGATATCAGGACCGTTGGAATGAAGTAATGCTTGCAGATTACTGTTGGTCTTTGTATAGGGATTCTGCGGAACTCCATCACAAGAGGCAAGCTAAAAGACAACGAAGTCAATAGGCCACCACATGATTCTCTTCAGACACGACTATCTGCGAAGTATTTTTCCAGCAATTTAGAACTCTTAGCATTTAATTACCAGTTAAAAAATTATATTAAATGTAATTAAAATGTATCCTTTTCTCTCAATCCGTTAATATGTAATACTTCCACCTTGTGTATATCATAGAAACTAGAGCTAATAAAAATTTTTCATTCTCATGTTTGTTTTTCTCAACCCAAAATTAGTAGGAATTGCCTCATGAAGTGCTCGAAACATTCAAAAATTATTTTTTTGTTGCCCAGTGAATCAAACTGTACTTTTGAGTCCTGAAGCTATTGCATGTGAGAAGTGTCCTTATTCTTCTCTTTCTTTAGTATTTGAAAATATGCACAATATGACTTCATGTATCAAATATTCTCACGCTGTATTCAGTCTGATGTTCTTTAGTGGCATATCCGTCATGGATTACAGACAAATTTCCTTTTCGGTAGCACTAATATGCAACCGCCTGTTACAACACGCATATCGCTAGTAGTGATTCATTACCTCTCTGCAAGGATAATTGTTTATTTCACAAGTTACGGGCATAGCAACCACAATTGATTGGCTATTTATCGATTCTATTGTGATACATCAATCATGCAGTCATGATCGACCTCGAACATATTTCCTTTTAATTTGCAATAGATTTGGGACATGGATTAAGAAATACACTTTTGATAATTACATTGCTTATACAGTATTTACATGTTATGTGTAAACAACTTGGCGTTTTGAATATTGGCATTAATCTTTTCTCTGATGCATTTTAACAACACAATTTCTGTCACATCTTAAAGTTTTCTCTTTTGTTCCTTTCTTACACATTTTTTATGTAGTAAGATTTTTGTCTATCTTTTACAGTTCACTAGTTGTTTATTACTCATCCTTTTAGAACATATACATGTTGTTGGATATATCAGGTTACATAGACATATAATCATATTGGTGCTGTCTTTTTAATACACTGTTTTGTATGCATTGGTTATTTTACTACCCCAGGTTGCGGTACAGGTGAAATGAATGAACTCAGGATATCACTTTACTATATCACTTTTATTTACACCTTTCTCATTGAATATTACACTCGTTACATTTAAATTAACTTTTGTTGCACATTAATATATTTCCTTGATAGTCTTTTCACGTTATTAGTTATTTTAGATCACTTTTAGCGTCCACATTTATGCGTGTCACAAAACGTGTCTTTCCTTTCCGGAGGCTAGGATGCTAATAAGAAAAAAGTTGGCATCTCTTTACATAATGCATTTGTATTCATACGCGTATGCATTCATTTCCCGCGAAGCACAGTTTGAAACCCTCCTACACGCTAAATAGTTCCGGTAATGTTAGGGAAGCAATCTTTATCTATCCTCCCTACACTTTTAACATTAAATATATATGGTTCTTATATTTATACATATTAAATTTGAACATGTTACTTAACATTTATGATATTTTTAAACAAATCCTTTTTTTTATAACAATTGAGACAATGGCAATACATTTTCAGTACTCAACAAATCCTTACCAACATGAAAAATAAACTACATTTACAACAAATATTTATACAAATGCTTTCCTTTCGGGGTCTAACCATATTTTCTGTCTCATATGCCCCTTGTTTTGTTTTTCAAGTTGTCACATATATTCACAATCGTGAAACACAATACAACACTTATCCCTATTCCTTTGATCTTTTACTTTGTACAATAATCTTTTTTCTTTACAGTCTTCTTTGCAGTATGTTTTTGTCTTTTGTTTAGGCATGACAAAGCAGGCCTTTATAATTTTAACATATATAGTTATGAGACAGAATATTGACTAATAGAAAATTGTTCATGTAAATATTTTTTATAAGAGTGTGTAAATTTTTAATTCTTTTAATTTGAATGTATAAGGGACCTAATTTTTTCAATACTCAAAATAGACAATGTCTTCTCAATTGTTTGAGTTCGACCAATGAGAACTGTTGCGCGGATGAATACACTAGAATGGCGGTGTTGCGTTATACCCACGCCAAAAACTACTTTCATTAGCGTCTGTGACTTCAAACTGTAAAGACGTATAATTGTTGATGGCGTGTGAAAATGTGAATTACATCCAAACTTCTAACCGGCATGGACGCTATCCAATTTTAAGAGTTGTTAACTAATTGCTTTGTGAAAAGAAGTGTAGATGAACGAATAAATGTGTTTATAACAAAAGTACGTTGATTTATGCATTCCATTCCACGACCATAGACCCTGAAAACAAGAGTGGCGTCTGCTCTAAAAAAAAAACTTTTCACCTTTTAGCAAAAACAGTGCTCCATTTGCTGCTATATCCACACTAATATGTGTTAACCATCATTTAATAAATCCCCGCCACAAATGGCTTGCCCAACGTGGAGCGCGAATTTGGAGTGGAATGCAAAATTGAGAGTGCGAAGTGCTAACACCAAAAGAACGCTATCTTATCGTGAAGGAGAAAGACGCCATTAGACCATCGTCTGATATCAACAAAACATCGATACACGGAGAATCAACGAGGGAAAAACACCGGAGATCATCTAGCGAAGCCAACTACCCGGGAGACGTAAATAACCGGACGAAGAACCAGCAAAAAAAAAAAGTAGGATCCAAAATTTTTATTTTATTTTATTTCCAGTGCATATGCTGCTGAGAAACAGCAAAGTAGTGGGACTTTCGACATTAAGTGAATTAGATAAAGGAATGGAAATGTCGCGAAAAGAGATAGAAATAGGAGTGGGGGAAGGGGCAGATAGGCCTAGTTATCAAGAAGGATCAGAAGGTGAGGAACAGGCGGAAATAAGCAAAGACCAAAGGTTAATGATGTTGATGTTTGAAAGACTAGAACAAAGTTTAGGTCAGAAACTGGAACAAAACAAAGTAGAATTAGGTCAGAAAATGGAGCAAAATAATGCAGAATTAAAACAGGACATAGAACAAAGTTTAGGTCAGAAAATGAAACAAAATAACATGGAATTGAAACAGGATATAGAACAAAGTTTAGGTCAGAGCATAGGCCAGAAACTAGAACAAAATAAGATAGAATTAAAACAGGATATAGAACAAAGTTTAGGTCAGAAAATGGAGGAAGTGAGAAAAGACTTAGAACAGAAAATGGAATTAGGTAGACAGAACTTGGAACAGCAAATGGAATTAGGTAGACAGAACCTAGAACAGAAAATAGAATTAGGGAGACAGGAGTGTAAAGAAAATATGAAAGTAATGGAAACTAATTTAAAATTAGTTCATAAAAACTTAAATGAAACAAAGGAAGCCTTAGAAGCTAGGATAGAAATTGTAGGAGATAGGATGGGAAAAATAGAATCAGAGATGAAAGAGAATAAAATAGTGTTGGAAGAAGAAATTGCTAGATGTAGGGATGAAATAACAGAATGTAATACAAGTGTAGACTGTAAAATAACAAATGTAAAAGCAGAAATAACTGAGGGATTAAGGAAAGAGATTGAGGTTGTAAAGAAAGACATTATTAATGAAACTGTAGAACAAATAGTAGTTCCTAAAATTAAGACAATGAATGATGTGATGCTTTCACAACAGGATGCTATAAATGATATGAAACAAAGCCACTTAGAAATAAAGAATGATTTAAAATCAATTTGTGAAGAAATGAAAAAAGGGAAAGAAAATTTGGCTAATGTAAATGATGTTGTGAAGGCATTACAAAGACAAGATGATTTAGATGTAAGTAATATACAAGATGAGAGTTACTTGAGTAATGTACAAAATGTTGACTCACCATACAGAGAAAGAGGTTCACAACCAAACAATGACACAACACATAACACATGTTACACTAACAGCATATTACATGAAATTACACCACCTACATTTGACGAGGAGAAGGGAGACGATCCAAAACTCTTTGTTAAAGAGATGGAGGAATACTTTAAAGTGAAAAGGATACCAAACGAGCTTAGGATGATGATAGTAAAGAAAAGCTTAAAAAACAAGGCATTAGAATGGCTCAGGTTAACACTAGCTGGTCACGAGTCTTATAGCTCATTCAGAAATTTATTCCTATCAAGGTATTGGGGCCCAGCTAAACAAAACCAAACTAGGGTAGAGCTAGCGACAGGTAGATACGATCCAGCCAAAGGATTGTCATTAGTCGACTATTTCATGAAAGTAGCCAACAAAGGAAAGCTATTAGACCCTAACTTGTCGGAGGCAGAACTAATTGCCAGCATAACGAGACATTTCCCAGACACAGTGAGAACAGGATTAATTGTTGCAAGGCCGGTAGATTTTGCAGATATGATAGAACTGCTGACAGCCTTCGAAACTCAAAATGGTCGACCTAATGAACATAGACATAGGAACGGTCACCCAAACTCACCCATCCTAAACCGAAACACGGCTACGAACAACCAAAGCGAAGGAGAACATACAAATACTAGGAGTACCCATGAAAGGGGGAGAGGGGCACACCATTTCCCACAACCACATAATCATGGCGAGAGGATGGAGAACACAAGACAGCGGTACCACGACACAATACCGAGGGGTGAATCGAGGTACAGAACGCACAGGTATGATCGTGGAAGACCAGGAGATCGTACCCATCAAGTGAATCATATACGATTCTGTAGGGAATACATGAACAGCCATAGGCCGTCGTACAATAGGGGTTCACGTCAAAGGGGCAGAAACCAAGGGAACATCGACAACATAAGACAACAGGAACAGAATGAAAATGTGCCGGATAGGACCGATACTGCACAGAATACAGAAACTACGATCACCTCCAACGTCCAGGAAAACTAAGTACAAGTCAACTTTGTGTCCCGGAAGTTGACCTGTGTGGCAGTAGGGGCGATATTGACCAATATAATGTAGGTACCTTGAGAAGACAGGCGAGTGAAAGAAAGGAGATAACCAATCCACCAATGATTAGGCTGAAGGTATGGGGTATTGAATTGCCAGCGATGATCGATACAGGAGCCAGCACATCAGTATGTGACGAACAGCTGTTCCAAGAACTGATAACTAAAAGAAATGCTGAATTCTTGCCTGTGTGCGGAGTATATTGCAGCACAGCAATTGGCAAGAAGAAAGAACATGTTAAATACCAAGTAAGGCTGGTAATTGAAATCGGAAGTTGGAAGTTCGATTTCATTGCCCTAGTAATACCAAGATTAACAGCTACCCTAATCATTGGCAGTGATTTGCTTAACCTTTGGAGGTCGATAATTAACTATGACCTACATGAATTTGTCATTAAGGAAGGAGCCTCAGAATGCACTGCGAAGTTCCTGGAGGAAGAAACATGCCAAGAGGAACCAGACCAGACAGGGATCCATCCAGATGAACAATTCTTTGTGGAGAACATCAATGTCCACGAGAATAGATTGGTAGACCTAAGGGTACATAAGAAGAAAACAGGTTGGACGAGCGATGAAGAAACTAACGTTTGCAGCCATTGGATCTGCACAGAAGACGAGTATGTTGCCTGGGACAACTGCCAACCTGAACCACTACCAACAGATGGAGAAGAATCGATGTTACAGCTAATCGATGAGAAGGTCTGGGGGGCACATGGCATCTCTGAAGAGGAAAGAAGCCAACTTAGGAAAATACTGGTTAAAAACAGGAAAGTTTTCGATAAAAAGCCAGGTACGTGTAACAAGTACGTACATACCTTTACAGTAACAGATATTACCCCCTATTCACACAAATCCAGGCCCATCCCCAACTCCATCAGGGAGGAAGCTGACAGAGTAATCCAGAAAATGTTAGCGGACGGAATAATTGAGCCGTCGGACTCATGTTATGTGAATCCAGTAGTATGGGTCCATAAGAAAGGGGGAAAATTGAGGATGACCATCGACGCAAGGAAGATAAACACACATACCTTGCCGGATCACTACAGGCCTGAGGGGGTAGACCAACTAATATCGAAATTGAAGGGAGGTCAACATTTCACTAGTCTTGACTTGACAGCATCATTCTGGCAAATTCCTCTTCATCCAGATGTCAGGAAATATACCTGTTTCTTACACAAGGGAAAGGTATACCAATTTTCAAAATGTGCCTTCGGACTATCGACCAGTAGCAGTGCACTACTGAGAGCTCTAGACAAAGTTTTTGGAGATACCATCGAGACTTTTGTGACGCAATATGTAGACGACTTTTTAATATACAGTGAGAATCCCGAGTCGCACTTACATCACATAGATTATGTATTATCCAGGTTCCAGGAAAGCAACATGACCCTAAATTTAGAAAAGTGTGAATTTTTCGTCAAAGAGGCTGAATTTCTGGGCCACATCATAACACCTGATGGTATACAACCTAATCCGGAGAGGGTCAAGGCCATAGAGCATATACCACCCCCACGTAACTTAAAACAGTTGAGGAGGTTTCTGGGCATTTTGCAGTACCAGTCGAAATTCGTGGTCAACTACGCTAAGGAATTGGTACCCCTTAGAGCACTGTTGAAAAAAGATACTAAGTGGGAGTGGAATGCCGAACACCAGGTGGCCTTTGAGAATATCAAAGAACTTTTCAAGCACAGTATTCTCCTGGAACGACCGGATCCGAATTCACCTTTTCTAGTATACACTGATGCTAGTGCGCACTCATATGGTGCGATATTAGCACAAGAAGATGCAGATGGCAACAAACATGTGATTGCCACAGCTTCTAGATTCTTAAATAAGATAGAAGCCAATGCCTGTATAACCGAACTGGAAATAGGTGCAATCCATTTTGCGTTGCAGAAGTTCAGACAATATATATATCTTTATAAGATAATTATATATACAGATCACGTAAGCCTATCCTTCATTCAAAAATGTAAGCTGACCAACTCCAAAATCTCAAGGTACATACATGAGATCATGTCATACGACATAGAGGTCAAACATATCCCGGGGAAGGAGAATATCTTCAGTGACCTATTGTCAAGATTGAGGTCGGAAAGTCACATACCCGAGACGGTATACAGTCCGCACCATGAGATCAAAATTATGCAGATAAGTAGCAAAGAAAACAACGAGATCTTGCAAGACTTCAAGAACATAGCAAAGCTGCAACAAGAAGACCCTGAATTGAAGAGGCTATTCGACAAGGCTCCAGACATAATACCAAGATTGGATGCCAAGATAGGCAAATTTAGGGACATACTATTTAAACTGCATGGTCGCGACGTAAAGAAATGGAAAATGATGGTACCAAATTCCTTACAGGATAGGGTCATTTTAGCATTCCACCACTCGATGCTTCACTCCGGTACTGAGAGGACAATGCTTGCCATCGAGGAGGTATTGTACATTAAACATCTTGGCAAGAAGGTCAGGAAGTTAATTTCCTCATGCGACCTATGCCAAAAGGCCAAGCCAATTAATGTAAAGTACGATGTCATCCCACAATCCATTGTGAGGAATGAGAAAAATGCATTGGTGTGTATTGACGAGCATGGAGAGCTGCCTAGGGGTAAAGATGGAAACAGATACATATTTGTCATGTTTGATATCTTTACAAAATTCACCAAAATATACCCCATTAAGAACATCAAAAGCAGAACATGCCTAGATAAAATCGTCAAGGACTACATCCCAAAATATGGGAGAATAAAATGTATTTTATCGGACAATGCGACCATGCATAAGAGCAAATTGTTTCAGAACACCTTAGAAACATTAGGAGTAAAATTGTACTATTCCTCAGCATATTACCCCCAGGGAAACCCGACCGAGAGAATCATGAGGGATATTAGTATTTATTTTCGTTTGCTCTGCCACAGAGACCACACTTCCTGGACGGAAAAATGCGGATATATAGAGGAGGTGATTAACCATTCGGTGAACCCCACGACCAAGTTCGCACCTATCGAGCTAATGACCAACACGAAACCAAGAAAATTAGCAATTGACATTGACACTACCATGGCTGCCCAAAGAGAATTATCAGAGAAAGAAAAATGTCAATTGGCATTCAGAAGATTACAACAGAAGGCTGAAAAAGGGAGGAACAAGGTGAAAAGATTCGTCAGGAAATGGTCCCCACAAAATGGAGAAAAGGTGCTCTTAAAAAGCCACAAAGCATCCAAGGCATCTGAGAAGAGATCTGGGAAGATGGAACTATTGTATACTGGACCACTGGTCATAACAAAACAGCTGGGTGACCACACGTATGAGCTACAGAATACAAATGGCAAGTTGGTAGGAAGATACCACAAAAATAAATTGAAGCCATACAAAGAAAGAGCCAAATAGCCTTTGTCAACAAATGTGTAAGGCAGGAGTAGTGGAGATGAAAGAAAGATAACAATTTTTGATGGGTTACTTATAGAAAATTATATTCAAAATAGGATTACAACAAGGAAGAAAATCAACATAGTCATTGGCTATATCGACCACAAAGAGCATTGTCAACAAAGACAGATGAGGACACTGATTGTCATTAAATAAATGAATCATAGCGACGGAAGATAATATGTTTTTGACATAAGGATGTCAGGGACAAAAATAAAAATGAATTGATTATGATGAAAAAGATATAATATTTCGACACAAAGATGTCGAGGGTAAATTGAGAGGAAAAATAATACAATTACAGAATAATTGTAAGTATAGAAGTTTTCTCTTATAAAAATAAGAGACAAAGAAATGACAATTGGTGAAGTGAGGAAAACCATAACCAGAAAAACAATGCCCATGAATTGAGATGAATATAGCCAATGATAAGCTCGAAGAAATGTTGAACCAAACAACAATGAATAATAACCCAATCAAGAAAATTAGTACCATTAGTAACATCAGAGTTTAAGAACCAACTCAACGACCTGCCTATACATAAGCTCATAAGACAAAGAAGGCAAAGAACTGAATAAAGTATTGCCATAAATAAGATCATAATCATTAGCTCAAAATTTGTATCCTGTTTTTCTCTCCTCATAGCAATGAATACAAGTCAAAAACCACATGAAACACTTAAATTATATTTGTGTCAATGTCAAATGTACAATAACTGAGTATGTGTTGTATAAGAACTGAATATGTGTTGTGCAATAACTGAATATGTATTGTATAATGACTGAAGGTGTGTTGTATAATAACAACATATCTGATATGATAACTGGATATATTGTGTAATAACTGAATATGTTGAGTAATAATTAAATGCTTTATGCAAAAACTGAATGTGTATTGTGTAATAACTGAACATGTATTGCATTAAAACAGAACACATATGTGTTATGATAGCAGGATATATTGTGCAATAACTGAATATGTATTGTATGATAATTGGACATGTTGTGTAGTAATCAAATGTGTTGTACAATAACTGGATATGTACTGCATAATGACTGAAAGTGTATTGTATAATAACAACATATGTGATATGATAACTGGGTATATTGTACAATAACTGGATATGTATTGTATAATAATTGAATGCATTGTGTAGCAATCGAATATGTGAAGTTTATAAAGACATGCTGTATCATGTCAAAACAAAGGACAAAGACAAACAGTGAAGAAGACTGTAAAGAAAAAAAAAATATTGTACAAAGTGATTGAATCATAGAAGTAGGGAGAAGTATTGTATTGTGTTTCAAGATTGTAAATAAGGTGACAACTTGAAAAACAAAACAAGGGGCATATGAGACAGAATATTGACTAATAGAAAATTGTTCATGTAAATATTTTTTATAAGAGTGTGTAAATTTTTAATTCTTTTAATTTGAATGTATAAGGGACCTAATTTTTTCAATACTCAAAATAGACAATGTCTTCTCAATTGTTTGAGTTCGACCAATGAGAACTGTTGCGCGGATGAATACACTAGAATGGCGGTGTTGCGTTATACCCACGCCAAAAACTACTTTCATTAGCGTCTGTGACTTCAAACTGTAAAGACGTATAATTGTTGATGGCGTGTGAAAATGTGAATTACATCCAAACTTCTAACCGGCATGGACGCTATCCAATTTTAAGAGTTGTTAACTAATTGCTTTGTGAAAAGAAGTGTAGATGAACGAATAAATGTGTTTATAACAAAAGTACGTTGATTTATGCATTCCATTCCACGACCATAGACCCTGAAAACAAGAGTGGCGTCTGCTCTAAAAAAAAAACTTTTCACCTTTTAGCAAAAACAGTGCTCCATTTGCTGCTATATCCACACTAATATGTGTTAACCATCATTTAATAAATCCCCGCCACAGTTATTACACAACACAATACCAAGAATATTCCTAAGTTTTTACATTTCACATTTCACATTGACAAAAATATTATTTAACTGTATCATGATTTATTGTGTACCCTTTGACTTATGTTCTTTGTTATGAGGAGAGAGAAACAGGTTACAAATCTTGAGCTAATGATTATGACCATACTTATGGCAGTTTTATTCAGTTCTTTGCCTTCTTTGTCTTGCAAGATTATGTGTAGGCAGGTCGTTGATGCAGTTCTTTAACTCTGATGTTACTAATGATACTATTATGGCATTGGGTTCTTATTCACTACTGTTTAGTTTGTCAACATTTCTTTAAGCTCAACATTGGCCATATCCATCTTAATCTGTGGGCATTGTTTTTCTCTGACTCTGGTTTTTCCCTCTTTACTAATTGTCATGTCTTTGTCTCTTATCTCTATAAGGGAAAACTTCTATATTTATAATTATCCTGCAACTATATTATTTTTCTTCTTAATTCACACTCGACACCCTTGTGCCAAAAAAAATATATTTTCTTCGTCACCACAATTGATTCCTTCTTATATTGTCCTTGATATCCTTATGTGAAAAACATATTTTCTTCGTCGCTATAATTAATTTCTTTTATGACAATCAGTATTCTCATCTGTCTTTGTCGACAATGCTTTTGGTGGTCATTATAGCCAATGAGTATTTTGATTTCCTTTCCTGTTGAATCTTCTAACCTGTATACATAATTTTCTATAAGAAACCTATTAAATCTTGTTTTTCCTCATTTCTACTGTTCCTGCCTTACATATTTGTTGGCAAAGACTAGTTGGTCCTTTCTTTATATCGTTTTAATTTGTTTTTATGGTATCTTCCTATCAACTTGCCATTTAAATTCTGTAGCTCATATGTGTGATCGCCCAGCTGTTTCGTTATAACTAGGGCTCGGAAGTTCATGCCCTAAAAAACACTGAAATATGCATGCAAATATCCTCTTAAAAACTTAAAAATATGCCAAGAAATATGCACTATTAATTAAAACGGTTGATGTCCCTTTGCAGTAGACAAGACGAGTTAGTATAAATAATAAATCAAGTTACCTTATCCTTAAAGGTTGAAGCAGAAGTGGTCCCACTGCTAGTATTAGCTGCTAAATTGCAGTTCACAACAAACACTTTGCAAAAATGTTCAACTGTAAAACATCATATGTTGTCTCGCAAAACAGTATTGTACCTAACGTGAAAAACTTCTCTCCGCGTCATAAGATGTTATCGGGCATATTTAAATTATGTGAACTGCTTTACAGAGAGAGTCAAGTCTCTTGGTGTGACAGATGGTTTTCTTTCCAAGATGTCTCGAATATCGCACATCTGTTAATAACCAGAATTTTTAGAAATTACATAATTCACTCTTTGTCCTATGCTACCAGGAACCGAACTTAGGTCACATATTGTTTTTTCAAAGACAGTAAGTGATTCATGCAAAGGAGACCCTACAGCTTCCAATGCCATTATGGCTGTTGGTAAGAAAGAAAAATTGGGCAGATATGAAACTAAGATCCTCTTTTAACCCAGTGCCTGACAGAATATTTTGCACAGTTTGTATTGATGAAGCATCTTTCGAGTCCAATGAATTAACAACCTCTTCGACTATTTATGTGCTCAGCATAATATAAAACTGCATCGACCCATGTTCCCCATCGAGTTAAAACTGGTGCAGGAGGAAGTCGGAAATTAGGTGCTGTTGATCTAAATAACTTAACTCTTTTAGGAGATTTAACAAAAATTCTCTTTGTACTGGACACCAATCTATCTACTAATGGGAAAGAATCATGTATTGTCTCAGAAATGCGATGAAGAGCATGTGCCAAACAAGTTATATGAATTAAGTTAGGAAAAATACCTTTCAGAGTTTGTCCTGATTTTAGCATATAAGGACCTGCATCAGTAACAAATAAAAATAATCGGGCGTATTTGATTTCACATGGCCATAGTAATGTCAAAGTGACCATCACAAACTGGGTCACAGTTGCATTGTTACTGGCCGACAGTTCGCACACATTAAGAAGATAAGGTGTAGTCTTTTGTTCATAATTTAAAGCACCCACAGTTGTATTAGCAATAGAATGGCGCTCAGAATCAGGGGTTTCAACAGACAAACACACAAACTGATCCGCTAATTCATTTTGTATATTTGACAATACGCTATTGTACCAATGTCCTATGTAAGTCTTACGCAGTGTGCTTTCTCCAGGCACATATTGTTGAGTGCACTTGACAAAGTTTTTAAATGTCAGATTATTAATTTTGAGCAAAGGAATATCAACAGCTAAAAATGCTTGGCACAGGTCATAGTAACCCTACTTCTAAACACTCTACTAACTGTTTTTGAACAAGTTCTTTGTTTGCGAGTTTTCTGATTAAATTCTCCTTATTTTTTTGCTGTGTTTATGTGCTGAACTATTTGAAATCTTTTCTCACTCCCTACATTTTTCTCACACACTCAACAAAACAGTACCCTATTAGCTGCAGATTATCACCCGAAAACTAGTTCTGTAAATTAATTAATCTAGCACACGGAGTTGGTTTTATTTTCGACATTTGAAGAGCTTTTTAACATTTTATATGCCTAATTTAATTTGGTGGGAACCAGTTCACAAAACTATTATGTTTGAAGACCACTACACAACTACTGATGGGCAGGCAAGCATTGCTATAATCATGCTGCTCAAAACGTTGACCTGCACTTTATCTTTGCTACTATAAACCTTTCAGATGACGCACAGATTATTTTCTACGAACATACATATAATGAAAGAATGAAACAGGGGATTTACTGCATGACAACATGACTCAGCATTAGTTCTCGCCACCTCGCGAGTTGCATCATCATGTGCAATACTACCAATGTAAAAAAATATTATACAGATGGAAAAAATAATAAAAAACCATAACAATAATTTAAATATGCAATATAGGGGCTAAAATATTGAAATCTTTGTGTGTTGTCATCATGCACAATATTACCAATATGAAAAATATTATCCAGATGGAAAACAATAATAAAAAACCATAGAAATCATTAAAATATGCAATATAGGGGCTATAATATTGAAATAATATGCATTTATCAAAAATCAAGAAAATATGTGGTTATATGCACTATAAAATCATGTCCAAATAACTGAACATTCCATAATTCGTGCACATAATGTAAAAGCATACATTTTTAACCCCTATGAAAAAACATGCAAATGCATGAACTTCCTAGCCCTAGTTATAACCAGTGGTCCAGTGCACAGTAGCTCCATTTTTCCAGCTCTCTTTTCAGATGCCTTGGATGCTTGGTGCCTTCTTAGGAGCACCATTTCTCTAACTTGTGGGGACCATTTCCTGATGTACCTTTTCACTTTATTTCTTCCTTTTTCAGCTTTTTGTTGCAGTCTCCCGGATGCCAGTTGACATTTCTCCTTTTCTGTCAGTTCTCTTTGGGCAGTCATCATAGTGTCTATGTCAATTGTCAATTGCTTAGGTTTTGTGTTGGTCATCAATTCAATTGGGGCGAACTTAGTCATGGTAATTTTCCTGGGTGTTAGTAGTGATTGTTGTTTTGTTCTGTGCAGCATCCGCTCTATTTGGCATGTCTTCATTCACTTCCCACTGTCTTATGTTGTCAGTGTTCCATTGGTTTCTGCCCCTTTGGTGTGAACCCCTGTTGTATGACAGTCTTTGGCTGTTCAAGTATTCTTGACAGAATCGTATGTGATTTACTTGATGGGTGCGGTCTCCCACGATCATACCTATGTGTTTGGTATCTCAATTCACCCCTTGGTAACGTGTCATGGTTCCTCTGCCTCGTGTTCTCCATCCTTTTGCCGCGATTGTGTGGTTGTGGGAAATGGTGTGCCCCCCTTCCCCTGTCATGGATGCTCCTAGTGTTTCTATCTTCCCTCTCGCTCTGGTTGTTTGTGTTCGTGCTTCTGTTTAAGATCGGTGAGTTTGGGTGACCGTTTCTATGTCTTTGCTCATTAGGTGGACCATTTTGTGTTTTGAAGGCTGTTAGCAGTTCTGTCATGTCAGCAAAATCTACTGGCCTCGCAACAATTAACCCTGTCCTCACTGTGTCTGGGAAGTGTCTTGTTATGCTAGTGATTAACTCTGCTTCCGACATGTTAGGGTCTAATAGCTTCCGTTTGTTGGCTACTTTCATAAAATAGTCGACTAGTGATAACCGTTTGGTCGGATCAATTCTTCCTGTCGCTAACTCTACCCTTGTCTGGTTCTGCTTAGCTGGGCCCCAATACCTTGATAAGAATAGATTTCTGAATGAGCTATATGATTCATGACCAGCTAGTGTTAACCTTAGCCATTCTAATGCTTTGTTTTTCATGCTTTTCTTGACTATCATCATCCTAAGCTTATTTGGTATCCTTTTCACTTTAAAATACTCTTCCATCTCTTTAACAAATAAATTTGGATCGTCTCCCTTCTCCTCGTCAAATGTAGGTGTTGTGTTATTGTTTGTGAACCTCTATCTCTATATGATGAGTCATCATTTTGTACGTTATTCAGATAGCTTTCATCTTGAACATCACTTATGTCTAAATCATCATTTTGCCTTTGTAGTGCATTTACATCATTTACATTAGCCAAACTTTCTTTTCCTTTTCTCATTTCTTCACAAATTGTTTTTAAATCATTCTTTATTTCTAAGTAACTTTGTTTTATATTATTCACAGCATGTTGTTGTGATTATACTGCATCAGCCAGAGTCTTAATTTTAGGAATGACAATTTGTTCTACAGTTTCATTAATAATTCCTTTCTTAACTACAATTTCTTTCCTTAATTCCTCAGTTATTTCTACTTTTACATTTGTAATCTTACAGTCTACACTTGTATTACATTCTTTTATTTCATCCCTACATCTACATATTTCTCCCTCTAATACAATGTTATTTTCTTTCATTTCCATTTCTAATTTTCCCATCCTATCTCCTATGGTTGCTATCCTAGCTTCTAAAGCTTCCTTTGTCTCATTTATGTTTTTATGTACTAATTTCAAATTAGTTTCCATTACTTTCATATTTTCTTTACACTCCTGTCTTCCTAATTCTATTTTCTGCTCTAAGTCCTGTCTTACTTCCTCCATTTTCTGACCTATATCTTTCTTATTCTGTTCCATTTTCTGACCTAAACTTGTGCTAATTTCTCAAACATGATCATTAGTAATCTTTGGTCTTTTCCTATTACTGCTACTTCTTCCTAACTTTCTGTTTCTATCTGATAACTAGGCTTATCTGCCCCTTCCCCTATTCCTGTTCCTACTTCTTTTCCTTTTTGTGACATTTTCGTTTTTTGATTCAGTTCAGTTGGGCTTAAAAGTCCTATTTTTGTACTACTTCTTAGTAACATATATAAAAATAAAGTAAATTTTAAATAAAAATTTTTGGTCCTACTTTTTTCTGTTGGTTTATTTTGTTACGTCCATTCCCTTGGTGGTTGGTTTCGCGAGGCATCCCTTTGATGTTTCTCGCGTCAATGAATGCACTTCCCACGTTGATTCCAGCTTAATAACGTCTCCTGTCGTCTTCTACTTCGATGGATTGTTTAATGGCGTCTTTATTAGTTTTCCCGTGTAGATTGGCGTCACTTGGTATTTCGCGTAAGTTCATTTCCGTCGTCCTTTATTTCGCCCTTCTATTTGAGCCACGCTTTTGGGCAAGCCATTTTATGCTGTCATTTTAATACGCTGTTTTGTATGCGTTGAGCTATGAGATTCTTTTACTTCCCCAGGTCACGGTACGGGTGAAATGAACAAATTCAGGACATAACTTTACTATATCACTATTATTTATTTATGCCAACAAACTTACTGTTGGTGTTTTTAAACACACAAGCCGTGTGTGGCAATGTTTGAGAGGTAGAACTGGAACTTAAAAAACTCCAACAGTAAGTTTGTTGGCATAAATAAATAATAATTACCATCTGAAGGTTATTTAATCGTGAGTCATAAAGTACTTACATTTATTATGTACAAATATATGAGATCGCTTACACTATGCACAGTCTACAGTTATTTGCAAGAGTCCAAGTTCATTTACGCCAGTACTGCTTCTATATTTAATTGCATATGTATGAAATGTCACTTACACTAAGCTCTACCTACAAATTATTCAATTCTATACAGGCTTTTACTTATTAGATAGTTTTTTAACTTGTTCTTAAAGGAATTCCCTGAAGTAGATTTGATGCTTTCAGGAAGTTTATTAAATAGAACGGCACCTCTGATGTAAGGATCTCTGCTTATTGCAACTTTTGTTGTGCATACCCTATGATAGTTATTTATACCCCTGGTATTATAAGCATAATGTTCTTTATTTTGACTAGTTCTGTTGTCCCCCCTTTTAACTAATAATATAAGCTTATAAACATATAATGATACTGCTGTTAAGATACCTTCCTTTTTAAACACTTCTCTAACAGAGTGACAACTTTTTAAATTATATATGCACCTTAAGCATTTTTTTTGTATTATCAATACTCTATTTAAATTAGTTACAGGCTCTTTCCCCCCACCAGATTTCAATCTCATATTCAATGAGCGAGTGGATCACTCTGTAGTAAACTGATTTTAGTAACTTGTCATCTATATGGTTTGTTAACTTTCTGAGTAAGTACAGTCGAGAGTTTAGTTTCTTACAAAGATTGTCAATATGTTCATCGTATCTTCCTTTCTTAGAAGTTCGAAAACAGTGTTGTTATAATCAATATAATTTAAAAGGTGAGTCTATTAATAACACTAAACATCACTTAGCATTAAAACTTCTAAACATACAGGACAAAAGCATAAATTTCACAGTGGAAGTGGAAAAATATGATAAATTACCACTTTTAGATCTAAAATTAATAAAAAACAAGGATAGAATAAACTTTGGTTTTCACAGAAAACCAACGCAGACGGACAACTACATAAAAGCTAATAGTTACAATCCAAGAAGCCACAAACAAGCAATCTTCAATAGTTTAACACATAGATTGGTTAACATCCCTCTTCCAGCAGAAGAATGCAAAACAGAATATTACAAAATAATTGAAATAGCAAAAAAAAAGGCTTCCCCAAAGAATTAGTGGATAAAAAAGTAAAACGAGCAGAAAAGAAAAAATTACTAAAAGAAACTACAACTCTCACAGCAGCAGAAACAAAAATGACATTCAAAAAATTCACATATCGTCCATGGGCCTTTGATAAATTTAAAAAAGTGTTCAAGGAATACAACATTCAGCTAGCACCAGTAAACCATTACTCCATAAAAAACCTGCTGCTTTCAAACATCAAAGATGCTATCTTCCTTTCATAGAAGTTTGAAAACAGTGTTGCAATTAATTTAATTTAAAAGGTGAGTTAATTAATAACACTGAACAACGCTTACAACATATTTTCTGGGACGCGTTTCGAAGGTTAACTTTCCTCCATTATCAACCGGACAATAACTGGGTTTCCATGGTGTTTCATGGTGCAGATGGTGATGCTTCTTCTGAAGTTTCTTCTGGTGACGGTTCAATGAACTTACTGAAAATGTCTCTGTGGAATGTCGAAATTAAATACTCAGCTTCTATTTTTTAAAATAAAGATTTGTTCCCATGTGGACAGTTCTTGTTTTCCGGTTATGTGTTTGAGAAGTTTCGGTTCTAGCTTTATGTCATGATTTTTTGTCCAAAAGTGAAATCAACCACTGATTTTTCTAATTGTTTACTCTTAATGTTTCTAACGTGTTCCTTGGATCTAATTTCTAAATTTCTTTTGGTTTTTCCTATGTATATTTCATTACAATCACTGCATTCAATTTGGTATATGCCAGATTTTTTGTTAGGTGGAATAGCATCTTTGATGTTTGAAAGTAGTAGGTTTTTTATGGAGTAATGGTTTACTGCTGCTAGCTGAATGTTGTATTCCTTCAACACTTTTTTAAATTTATCAAAGGCCCATGGATGATATGTGAATTTTTTGAATATCATTTTTGTTTTTGCTGCTGTGAGAGTTGTAGTTTCTTTTAATAATTTTTTCTTTTCTGCTTGTTTTACCTTTTTATCTACTAATTCTTTGGGGAAGCCATTTTTTTGTGCTATTTCAATTATTTTGTAATATTCTGTTTTAGATTCTTCTGCTGAAACAGGGATGTTCACCAATCTATGTGTTAAACTATTGAAAAATTGCTTTTATTCTTTCCCCAAAGAATTAGTAGATAAAAAGGTAAAACGAGCAGAAAAGAAAAAATTATTAAAAGAAACTACAGCTCTCACAGCAGCAAAAACAAAAATGATATTAAAAAAATACACATATCATCCATGGGCCTTTGATAAATTTAAAAAAGTGTTCAAGGAATACAACATTTAGCTAGCAGCAGTAAACCATTATTCCATAAAAAACCTACTACTTTCAAACATCAAAGATGCTATTCCACCTAACAAAAAATCTGGCATATACCAAATTGAATGCAGTGATTGTAATGAAATATACTAAGGAAAAACCAAAAGAAATTTAGAAATTAGATCCAAGGAACATGTTAGGAACATCAAGAGTAAACAATTAGAGAAATCAGCAGTTGCCTTTCACTTTTGGACAAAAAGTCATGACATAAAGCCAGAACCGAAACTCCTCAAACACATAACCGGAAAACAAGAGCTGTCCACATGGGAACAAATCTTCATGTTAAAAAATAGAAACCGAGTATTTAATTTTGACATTCCCCAGAAAGATATTTTCAGCAAGTTCCTTGAACCATTACCAGAAGAAACATCCGAAGAGGCATCCATCCGCACCATGGAAGCCCAGTTATTGTGTGGTTGATAATGGAGGAAAGTTAACCTCCGAAACGCGTTCCGGAAAACTATAAATGTAAGTGTTGTTTAGTGTTATTAAATGACTCACCTTTTAAATTATATAAATTAAAATGTTCATTGTAGTTTAGATTTTTATCTACAGTAATCCCTAAAAATATTGTGCTATTTACTTGCTCAATCTGCATATCTTCATACTCTATTTTACATTTATTTTCTTGATCTCTGAGTTGAAATAGAATACATTTTGTTTTATCAACATTGAGTTTGAGCTTGCGGCTTTCAGGTAGTCAGATATTTTTAAGAGAGATGATGTTGGTTTAATTCCAAGTTGATTTAAGTCTTTGTTCGAGCATACAAACGATGTATCATCTGCATAAGAAATGAGCTTATAATCTGGAGACAGAGGCATATCATTTACGTATATGAGGAATAAAAGAGAAACTAAAATTGAACCTTGCGGCGCCACTGTTTTAACTACATATTTAGATTTACATATACTCAAGCAGTTTCCATTTTTCCAGTATATTTCAGTGCATTGCTTCCAATTTTGTAAGTACGAAGAGAGGAGATCGTGCATCTTACCTCTTATGCCATATCTAGTAAGTTCCACCAATAAGAGCTCTTGGGATATACTGTCAAAAGCTTTGGATAAATCTAGGAATACCCCGACAGATTTTTCATTTTGCTCAATATTTCTTAGCACCTCATCTATAAGTTCAGATACAGCTGTAACTGTTGATAATCCCTTACAAAAGCCATGCTGATATTTATTTAGTACACCCTTTGATTTAAAGAAACCTATGAGCCTTTTATATATTATCTTTTCAAAAAGTTTAGCAATTACAGAAGTTAATGTTATTGGTCTATAGTTTCCCATTAATTCCTCATTTCCTTTTTTAAATATTGGTCGTACAATACTGTTTTTTAACGGATCTGGAAATGTTGCATTTTCCATTGAAGAGTTTATTAGGTATGCAAGTACTTTTAATAGCAAGTGTTTACAATTATTATTTATGCCAACAAACTTACTGTTGGTGTTTTTAAGCACACACGCCGTGTGTGGGCAATGTTTGAGAGGTAGAACTGGAACTTAAAAATTCAATGCCACGGCTGGGACTTGAACCACAGACCTTCCGCTTACCAGGCAGGTGCTCTAACCATTGAGCTACTGTGACAATCTGCCAGAATGGCATTGAATCCTCAAACCAGTTAATATTTCTCCTGGTAAACCACAAAGGCAGTCTCACATCAGAGACAATCACCCCAATGGTGACTTACTATTGTAAGTACTTTATGTCCCAGGATTAAATAACCTTCAGATGGTAATTATTAGATGATTTGACATTTTTATTTACTATAGTCCACATTTCTTTGGTACTGTTACTTGAATTTTCTGTTCTACTTCTTTTTCTTTTTTTTTTTTTTTTTTTTTTTTTTTTTGCATGGGGATTTTATCCCCTCTGGGAGGTCTGGCACGGGGTGCACTCAGCCTCGTTAGGTCCCGGGGGAACCAATTGAGGAGCTACTTGATGGAGAAGTAGCGGCCCCAGGTCGAGAAGACCGCATAACTGGCCGGGAGGGCTCGGGGCGCTGACCACGTCCCACCCTCCAGTACTGCACCTCACCAATGACGCCTGTAGTGGGCAGAGGTGGGGGACGCAGCGGCTGGGCGGTAGGCCTTGGCCCTTCGTGGGCTGTCGCGCGGGGTTTACATTTACTTCTGTTTTTTGTTTTTTAAAACTTTTTAATGCCTGTTTGTATATTGTTTTGTATTTGTTATAGAGGGTCTTGTAACTATCTAACTTGGTCATTTTTAGAAATTCATAATTATCCTTCATTTTTTCATGAATTGCAATTATTTCTGGAGGACAAGATCTGTATTGACAAGATCTTTGTGCTCTTTTTTAATTTTGGACATGCTACATCAAGATGTTTGTTAAATGTATTAAAAAATGATTTCCATTTTTCATCTGTGGATGCTGCTGAATACACCTCAGACCACTTTTCTTGTGCTAGACTTTCCTTTAGCTTTCGCAGTTTTGAGGCACTTGTATCCCTGACATACATATATTGAGGTTTTGGGGTGTTTATACAGCAGTTATGTACATCAATAATTTGTGCTGTATGATCTGATATATTGTTGTTAGCTAATGCTGGATTTCTGACAATGAAGTCATTAATTCTCTTGCTCTCCAATATTTTTCACTATAATCTGATATATGAATATCATTATTTATGGTGGTGAATTTGAATTGTTCTAGATTTGTTATTATATGTTCTATTGCACTATGCGATTGATCAGTGATTCATGTAGGGCCTATCGCTACATCTTTAAGATTAAAGCTGTCTAATATATCTGTTAAACCCTTGTTTCCAAATTCAATATTGAGATCTCCCATGATTATTATTTTACAATCTTTATTAAGAATTGTTTTTAGAAAGTCTTCTAGATGCATAAGGAAGTCAGCTAGTTTTGAGTTAGGTGATCTGTATATACCAAAAACATTACTTTTGAACTTATTTCATATGCCATTTCTGTGCAGAATTTACTTAATTTTAATTTATTCAAAGCTAACTCTTTTTTATAAAATATGACTGCTCCTCCACTTTTGTGCTCCTTTCGACAAAAGATGTCTGTCTACCTGGTTATAATTTACAAACTGAGCTGATTGTGACTGCTCATAGTTTAATACATGCTTAGAAAGGATAGCTATGTGAGGATTTACTTCATTTAGTACTACTTCTAATACATTTATCTTATTAGTCATGGATTGTGTATTTTGGTGAAGTATTCTAAGTGTTGTATTGTTCTTAACCTCTGTTTCTATACTTCATTTCCTAGTCAATTTTGGGTATCTAGGATTTCACCTGAATCATTTACAGCTATACAAATTTTATTTGGGTTGATTTCTACCTTTTCTACTATTTCTGATGTAATGAATCGTTTACCTCTGTTGTTTAGATGCAGTCCATGTTTTGTATGGTATTCTCTCTTCAGTTTACTGATGTCTAGAAGTGTTACATTTGAGTAACCTTAACACAAGAGCTTGAGTTTTCTGTTAGTTTTCCTTACAGCTACATTTACACAAGAGTCATATGTTAAGTCACATCATCTAGGAATGTTCACAACAAGCACACTCGTCTTTCTGGCTTTCCAAAACTTTGCTTATTTCTTCCACCACATTTTCTGCCCCAGTAAACATCATGTATACTGCACTATACATCATTTACGCCGGCCATTATCACTATAGTATCACTTGATTCACATTCACTTTTTGAGCAAATATTTGACACAACTGCCCGGCATTTGGCATTTCCTTTTACATATCCCAGTATCTCGAATTTGTCCGTAATGTTTTTCACCTCTTCAGTGTGATGCTGTTTTTATAATATTAATAAGGAATGTGCTGAGCTATGAGATTCTTTTTTCTATCCCAGGTCGTGGTATTAGATGGAATGAACATACACTCTGTTTATTTCACTACATTACTTTATTAACACTTTTTCTCATTTATACATTTTCGTCGCACCAATTTATATTATATTGATAGTCTTTCCAGTTTTTTAACAACTTTAGAACAAAAGCTTCATGAAAGTTTAATCAATTTTCTACTCACATCCGAGAGCACTATGAAAACACGTCTTTTCATACCAAAGACATGGACGCTATTAACTAAACAATTGGCACCGCATCACACTTCTTTTTGTATACATCCGTGTATGGGTTCATCAAATAGTTCCCGTATTGTTAGGGAAGCAATATTTAGCAATTCTCCCTTCGCTTTTAATATTGAACACATATAATTCTTTTATTTATACATATTGTCACCGCGCCCGCCGCATCTAATTGCCGACAGCAGCAGTGTCACCCATCGCATTATTGTCGGCACTACCGCAAAGGAGCCGAAGGAAAGAGACAGAGAATGGCCGCATTGTTGGGGCGCTTGCCGAAAGAGAGAATAGGATAGATTCTTCTGGAGTCTTCTACTTTGTATCTCGCCGCAATAAGTGAACGTTCCTGAAACTTCCAGAATAGTGCCTGGGAGATATAAATAGCGGTAAAGTGTGAGAAGAGTCAGTCAGTCAGACGTATGTGAAGGTTGAGTAGTCGTGCCGACGGAGACGGACAGACGATGTGAAGCGTTGTGCCGACGGAGAAGAGTTAGTTCTTTGTGTTACGAATTCGGAGTCGTGCTGTTGGAGAATCGGAAAAGACTTTCTTGCTGTTGCAACGAGTGTACAAGTTACTGTTTATGGAAATAAAAGTGTTTCTTTATCTCGACTACATCTGTCGTATTTACTTCACACCCACACCAAAAAGTCACAATATATATTAAAATTAAATATGGAAATATTTATGACGTCTTTAAAGAAACTTAATTGTTTGTAACAATGAACAATAGTAACACGTTTTCATCACTCAACCAACTCGTACCAACACCAAAAACAAATTACACTCTTAACAAATATTCACATAAATGATTTTCTTTTGGGGTCTGTCCTGTCTCAAGCGATAGCTCTCGCGTGGCTATCTCCATAAATCGTTATTTCAGGCTTCCATCATGGTCTAAATTGTTTTCCATTTTTTACACTGGAACATTCTTTTTCCCTTTTCTTTGGTGTATCAAAGGTTTCTCCATCTCCTACGTCAAGGGGCAGAGCCGAGAAACGTTTTCTTGTTTTTATTTTGTTTGTTTTATGCAAAACTTGACCATGTGGAATTTTTACTATTCTTTGTCTCGTCGTAGATATGACGTGTTTCTCTTCCATCTTCTCAATTAGCGATTTAATTTCTTCTTTTAGCATGCTATTTTCGTTTTTAATTTCGCCTAAATCATGATTGAGTATTGTTGTGTAAGTCATTCATAATGAAAAAAGTTCTGAGTTTATTTCCAGGAAATTCAAGATATAAATTTCATTTGTCTGGAACATACCTTAAACATAAGGTGTTTCAATCAAAATCTTTGAGCCATTTTTGAGAAAAATTAAATTTTTAAAACATTTTCCACATTAAAGGTAGTTCGGTGTGAGGGAATTTTCTTGAAAATCTTCATGTTACGTCTTTGGGAGATGTTGAACTTGAATATCAAGTTTGGTAGTTAGCCAACTTAGTTTTTGAGTTTCACTTTTCACAGACAGACAGACTGACTCACAAACACACACATATGTTCACTGAAAAACTTAAGCTGTTAACAGTGAAGCAACACAAATCTTAAATATAATAAATATTTAGAGGCTATAAGCTTCTTGAGTTTTTGAAATAATTAACCAATTATTTCAAGAACTTACAGCAAATATTGAGATAAGTGAAGTTTTTAATTTCTAAATATGCGCGTGCAGATGTTTTTCTAAAAATTACTTTTTAAATGTATTTGGGGACCTCAAAACTGCATTTCCAGCGAAACCTTGCTTTCAAATTTTGCATGTAAATGTACATGGTAAAGGAAAAAAAAGAACAAATAAAAGTGTAAATGCTTTTCCTATTGTGTATAGCCTGGTTTATTTCCACTCACTTGTTATATTGATGAAGTGCTTAGTTATCGGAAAATTAGAAGGTAGGCCTTCGTTTTTGTATTGTTTATTGTTATCAGCTGTAGAAATTACAGTGTAATTCATAGCGTCAGAATACATACGGTTACACATAATTACTAGGGCTCGGAAGTTCAGGCCCTAAAAAACACTTAAATATGCATGATATGTCCTCTTAAAAACTTGAAAATATGCCAAGAAATATGCACTATTTAATTAAAACAATTAATGTCCCTTTGCAGTAGACAAGACGAGTTAGCATAAACAATAAATCAAGTTACCTTATTCCTTAGAGGTTGAAGCAGAAGTGGTCCCGCTGCTAGTATTAACTGCTAAATTGCAGTTCACAAGCAAGACTTTGCACAAATTTTCAACTATAAAACATCATCTGTTGTCTTGCAAAACACTTTTGTAACATAAAGAACTTCTCTCCACATCACAAGATGTTATTGGGGCATATTTAAATTATGTTAACTGCTTCACACAGAGAGAGAGTCAAGTCTCTTGGTGTGACAGATGGTTTTCTTTCGAGGATGTCTCGAATATCTCACATGCTACCAGGAACCAAACTTAGATCACATATTGTTTTTTCAAAGACAGTAAGTGATTCATCCAAAGGAGATCCTACAGCTTCCAATGCCGTTATGGCTGTTGGTAAGGAAGAAAAATCTGATGTGTTGCACTCACATGACTTTCTCTACTCTTGTACTAACCATTCTCACAAACTCTTATTCCTGTATCTTCTTTGTGTTAGTTGAGATAAACATTTGTACAAATTATCTTATTGTTTATTTTCTTGGAAGTGTAAGAGGAATATTACAATATAGTAGGCTTTCAGCGATAGTCAAGTATTTCAAAGCTTTGAGATTCTGTTCTCTTTGCGCGCTTAACATATAAAAAAATCTTATGTGTTGCACTCACGTGACTTTCTCTACTCTTATACTAACCATTCTTACAAACTCTTATTCCTATATCTTCTTGTTACTTGAGATAAACATTTGTACAAATTATCCTATTGCTTTATTTCCTTGTAGGTGCAAGGGGAATATTAGAATACAGTAGGCTTTGTGCGATAGTCAAATATTTTAAAGCTTTGAGATTCCATTCTCTTTGCACACTTAATATATAAAAAAAAATGAAAAACGATGTTCCATTTCATGAAAGATTTTAAGTTTTCCGAAACTCACACACATAACAAGAAATATCTCCGAAATGGTTCACCCTACAAGAAAATTTATTGAGACATAAATTGTGTATTTAGCAAGATCTACATTTTTTTGTACAGTAAGATTTGGTCTATCTCTAACCGTTTACCAGTTATGGAAAAGTCGTCCAGAGTAAATACGACTACAGGGTTATAGCCAGAAAATTCAAGATATACATTTCATTTGTCATCAAAATATCTCAAACATATGACATTTTAATCAAAATCGTTTGAGACATTTTCAAGAAAATCAAAATTTTCGAAAAATGTTCCATGTAAAGGGTAGTTTAGGGCGGGGCTATTTTCTTCAAAATCTTTGTGTCGTATCCTTGAAAGACATTAAACTTAAATACCAACTTTGGATTTGAACTGACTTTTCGTTTTTGAGTTATGAATATCTGAAAAAACATGCAAATATATGAACTTCCTAGCCCTAATAATTACATATAAAGAACTTTTACAAAAATAGTTACCTATATACATCTATACTAATATAACATATATACTAACACATATTTATAATCGTACAGCTATGGTCACATTTAGAAATTCTTCTATTGAGTAAAAACTCCCATCTATGCAATACTTTTTCAATTCTACTTTAAATTTACGTATACATTTTATTTCTTTTATATTTTGTGGTAGTTTGTTATATAAATGACATGTTTAACAAATATTCAATGTACTGGAAAACAATAAACTACAGTTAACATATTCAAAGGAACTTTTAGGCAATGACCCAGTGCTGCAGTTTGTTGCCAATATTGACTTTGGTAAGTAAGTGTAAGGTGTATTTTATTTCAGAGGTTTTAGCATTTTAGGGTGTTTTACTTTTTTAATGTTTTAACAGTTTATGCTTTTATTGATCATTTTTTAAAGTTACATTTTAACTGTTTTAATTTTTTGCTGTTTTAACTTTCACCTTTTAGTTTTTTAAGGGTGAGGTTTTAACAGTTGAGCTTCTCTGATTTTATCTTTGGATTTCGAGCCCAAATGACCTAGTTGACCATGGATGCTTACACACTACACATTCACTCACTATAAATTGCAACTTACTCAAGCTTTGCTGCTGACTGCCCTCCCTCAGCATGCTGCATTTGCTGCTTCCATGCTGAACACAATTGAACAAGACGATGATTACCTGTAGAGCGTAATGTTCTCTAATGTAGCCACTTTCTTTCTGTCTGGACATGTTAACCACCATAGCATTCAGGTATGAGATTCTGAACCTCCTCAATACACTTGTGAACATTTTCGTAGTAGCCCAAAAGTCAACCAGAAAGTTCCAACAAGACAACACCACCTCCTCATTGGTCTGCAGATGTTAATGATCTTTTGAATAAACATTTCCCTGGGAGATGAGTTGGCCATGATGGACCAATCGCCTGGCCACTGCGCTCCCCTGATATCACCCCCTAGGAATGTTTGCTTTGGGGGTATGTCAGGGATTGTGTTTACAAAGCTCCTGTTCCAGATATTGACACACTTCATAAATGGATTGTTGTGATTATGCAAACAGTGGATGTTGCTATGCTGCAACATATATGGACAGAGGTGGAATATCAAGTCGACATCCTGAGGGCAACTAAAGAGGCACATGTTGAAGTCTTATAAAGACAAACAAAACTTCGAGAGATGTAGAATACATTGTAAAAAACTATGTGTCTCTATCTCAAATACAGGGTTCTTCATTTAAAACCTAACAGGTGCACAGCATTTCGCCTGTGCACGATTGGGTTTGCCACAGCCGGCTTTACTCCTACATAAACTCTGCACATAAAGTGTGTATAACACTCTTACCTTATAGAAGATGCTGGTAATGTCGTTCACCCTCAGCTAAACAAGCATTATATCGAGAGAACACATTCTGTTCCACACGATTAAGTTAGGCTAGTGTAATGTTCCTGATTTCACTTCTAATATTTTGTTTTAGTTCTTCCTATGTATGTGGATTTGTCTCATAAACTTTGTCTTTCAGGTTACCCCACAAGTTGAAATCACACTGTTAGATCAGGGGAGCGAGAGGGCCATACACCAGCGCTAATCACCCTGTCTTCAAACACTTCTGTAATTTTATTCATGGACTCTTCTGCTTTATGGGCAGTAGCAGAATCTTGTTGAAACCAACTATATGATTTCTCTTTTTCTGTCAGTTAATGATAAAATGGAGTCAAAATGTAATTTCGGCGCCTCTCTGCATTTACAGTCTACTTGTAGAATATTGGACCGATTATGCATCTAGCACTAACAGCACACCAAACTCCAACTCTCCAATCATAGTGAGGGATTTCTTGAATTGCAATTTTGATTTTCAGAGGCTCAGTACCGACTAGCCACATGCACAATAGCAGCCAGTAGTGGGGGAAACCAGCAAGGTGGCAGGAGAGGCGAAACGCTGTGTGCTCCGTTAAGTTTAAAATGAACCTGTAGTTTACAAGCTATGTTTCATTGTTTTGGTAGCAAGACTTTGTAGACACCCTGTATTATTAAAGTTAGAGGGTAATTAGCAATCAGCTTAACCACTTTTGTCCAGGTACGACAGAGGCCACCAGGACTTATATACGACAAAGAGCATTCTATTCTAGGAGATGAGATATTAGGAGAGATCTTCCTCTCAGTTCTTCTGCAGTGCAGTCGGTTAAAATTTGAACTTGATATTAACAATGCTTCATTTCTTGATGAAACATGGACACTGCCAGCTTTTATCCAAATGGAGTTTGTGCCTTGTAGGGCTCTAGGAATTTGTGTAAGGTATGTAAAAAATTCATTCTTTGTACCAACTTTGTCTGTAAGAATAATTTTTATGGCTGTAAATTATAATCACTTTTTGTTATTATAAGAATCTGTTATTAACCCTAGGATGCCAGCGCTTATTACAGAACTTATACTACTTTGACCACCACTAGTAACAAAACGTCTGAGCAATTTTAAAACAAATTTATTTTATATTGGGTATTACACCTTGTCGTGTTTATAGAGATAACATTTAACATCAACTATTTCTTTTTTACTTTTTTACATGGATCACATTATACCGATAGGGGGTACTTTATGACCAAGTTGACATTCCATTGTTTCTCAAAAAGACCAACAATGAAAACTTTGAAACAGTTACGCAGTTCAATAATAGAAACAGTGATGGCAATAACTATCAACTGCTTGCCCTTAATTAAAAACTTAAAACACATAATTTAAAAAAATTACAGAAGGTGGGCATAAAGTACCCCTCCCCTATTAGTATTGCTAGGGTTAAAATGCAGAAAGACATAAAAATGAGAGAACTCAATGTGGTAGAAAAACATATTTTACTTTTGCTGTTGATTTTTTTTCTTTTGTACCAAAATGTGTGTTGTAAAGTGAAAGTAAAAGTGCTGTTGTAAAGTGAAAGTAAAAGTGCTGTTTAATTTTACATGTTCATCTTTTCCTGTAGCTTTGTCAGAGGAAAGGCTGTGATTGTAAGCCGAAAAAGTAATGGAGTGGCTGCAGAAGATGTACGTAAGTTTAATGCACAAAAAATATTCTTTTTATACTCATAAGGATACACTTTTGGCACATTCTATACATTAGAAATACTATTTTAAGCAATTCACAGAAAAGTAACATGAGCTTCTTAATAAAATCTCTTGATTTTAGATTAAAAGTTTGTTCCATATAATGGAACCTCCATTCTTAATATAGGAAATAAATTCATTAATTACATTGTTTGTTCTGAAATCAAAAACATTGGTGCAATATTATTTATATGATGAGTAAAACTAAATAAATGTTGTATATTTTAAACTACATGGACACATGTAGAATACAGTTTTTCTGAAGCATATGAGGCATTTCAAAACAAAGTGATATCAATTTTTACTTTCTCTACTGGTAAGTAGGGGAAGTATTATATTCCACCCAAAAATTCGATGTCGAGATTTCACCGGAAATATATGTTATGAGGCCCCCTTAATCCAAAAAAAGCATTTTTAGAAAAAGGTCCGTGTGTGTGTCTGTGTGTCAGTCTGTGGACAGCATAACTCAAAAACGAAAAGTTGGTTAAAAACCAAAGTTGGTATTTAAGTTTAATGTCTTTCAAGGTTGCGACATGAAGATTTTGAAGAAAATAGCTCCACCCTAAACTACCCTTTACATAGAAAATTTTTATTTTCTTGAAAATGGCTCTAACGATTTTGATTAAAATGTCATATGTTTGAGATATTTTTGAGATATTTTTATGACGAAATGTATATCTTGAATTTTCTGTCTATAGCCCCTGTAGTATTTACTCTGGACGACTTTTGCATAACAGGTAAACCGTTAGAGATAGACCAAATCATACTATACAAAAAATGTAGATCTTGCTAAAATACACAATTTATGTCCCAATAAATTTTCTTGTAGAGTGAACCACTTTGGACATATTCCTTGTTATGTGTGTGAGTTTCAGAAAACTTTCGTGAAATGGATCATCGTTGTTCATTTTTTTATATGTTAAGTGTGCAAAGGCAACAGAATCTCAAAGCTTTAAAACATTTGACTATCACACAAAGCCTACTGTATTCTAACATTTCCCTTGCACCTACAAGGAAATAGCAATAAGATAAGTTGTACAAATGTTTATCTTAACTAACACAAAGAAGATATAGAAATAAGAGTTTGTAAGAATGGTTAGTACAAGAGTAGAGAAAGTCATGTGAGTGCAACACATCAGATTTTTTAATCCAAGATTTGGTCACTTTCATGGCATATTGCCTCTTAGCTCCACATATGAGATTATACTACAGCTATTGCTGCTTGTGAAGCTATTCCTTGCCTGCCAAATGACAGTTTATAACCATCCAGTGAGTTGATCACAAGAATATGTTCTTATGATGTTTCCCACAACTGTGAATTCTCAGATAATACAAAACAAAAGCACCAGTGAAAAGTAAAGTTTTTATGGAAATAAAACTAAATGAAATTAGTTTCTAATGCCAACTCAACATTAAGAAAGGTAATAATTACCATTTTAAAAATCTCATATGAAAGATAGGAACCATTTAAAAGAAGTTTCTCTATTTCTTCTTTACTGTATGTATTACTTTAAGTTTATTCATGTTTCTCAGATTTTCCAATTTCCGTTTTAGAAGAAATATGGATTAAGACACCTTTCTCTCCCTCAATTAAGGGCATTTGGTAAATATTGTAAGGTAAAGGTTTAAAAAAAATATATTAATTATCTGGAGAACTGTTCTCAGGACAAGATAGAAGTTGGAGATATCCTAGATGAACTTAATGGTTGTCAGATAACCATTCAGAGGAAAGGTACTTTGCCAGCATTAATGAGAAAGTCTTCCGGACAACCTATTAAAGCAGCAATAATTAAGGTTTGTGAAAATTTCATAACCAATTTGTTTACTAGGGATAGGTATTTCCAATTAAATAGACACTGATCCTAATTTTTTGTGGATTTACTGTGGAAATAAATGCAGAAATTTCTTTAATAAGAATTTATTTGATAGAAATTCATTTTACGACGATGGTGTCTAGAGATTACCACTTGACTCGGGCAGTCATACTTTTTCATAAGAAGCAATTTATACTTAAGTGGACGAAACATTTAATAATAAAAATAACAATTATAGTCAACTGAAAATAGTAAATAAATAATAATGATAATATAAATAAATTGAATAGATATGTATAGAAAGAGAAATAAAGTGTGGTTTGAGGTTAGCTTTTGGAGATGTTGCGTTTTGAATTTTCCTGTCAGGATGCTATAGGCAAGTAAGCGTTTTTGCCTAGTTTCTTGTCTAAAAAGTAGAAGATAATGGACGCATATAAAGTGTTACCTTAAAATATCACGTACATCAGTCCGGATATTCAATTGATATCCAATTAATAATGGATAAGTCTTTGTGAAGTGTCTGCAGAGTACATCTGATTTAATAGCACGAAGAGATGAAGTGAATATTTCACCATTTTTCAAGTCAGTGTCTCTCGTAATGTGTGATTGCAAATTCCGACAAAATGAATTAATGCCAAGAAAATCACTGCTTTTTTCCAATATATCCATGCATACCCGAGAAAAAGAACTCGATTTAAAATGTTTCAGCTAGCCAAGAAAAATGTGCAAGATTGCCGACTTAATATGGAGCATCAACGTTGTTGTATGTCTACAGCTTTTTCATACATGTCACTTCAACGTGGGACTTGAAAATAACAACAGCTGCCCCTACTACATATACATTAGTTACAAAATGTACTACCACAGCTGAGGAAATCTGTATAGAACTTCTAAGGAACTAGTTGTATAAAATTTTCAGTGAAAGTAAACATGCACATACCATAACTTCACAGTTAACTACATGATTGTAGAAATTAAATAAATAAATATTTTGTTTGTTAACAACATTGTCAATTGCCAAGATCATATCAGCACCGCCAGTGTGCCAGACTTTTGTTCTGTAGGAGTTCTTTTGCATGCTAGTAAATCTACTGACATAGGGCTATCGCTTTTAAGCACACGTAAAAGCCATCGTTCTGAACTAGGTGTGAACCCACAACCTTGGTATCAGTACCTAAGCAACTGAGCCATCCAGGCTGACAAAAAGTTATAAATTATGCTGACGACACCACTTTTAACTTTTGCCATGGTAGTTCAGTGGTTAGAGCAGCTGGACAGAGACTGGAAAATCTGTGGTTCAAATCCTGGCTATGGCATGAATTTTTCAGTCTGATTCTACCCTTGCCAGCAGCGTTAGATTTAAACAAAGCATAAACAAATATCTCTTAAACAATCCTATATATAATATTAATGATTTTCTAAACTGACCTATTTTAATTTTCAGTCTTTGTTTATTTTCTTTGTACTTGAAAATAGCTAACAGAATGTTTGAGAAGTAGAATCAGGACTGACCATCTAAAGGTTATTTAATCCCAGAACATAAAGTACTTACAATTGTAAGTCACCCTTGGGGTTGGTGCAGTTTTTAAATATTAAATTATGTATTGAGCTTTCGACTCTTTTGTAATCTCGGGTCGTGGTACAGGGTGAATAATCGTAGACTCGGGATGAAGTCTTTATGTGATATTTTATTTGCACCTTTTTCACTGTATATTAAACACTGTCACGATAATAAACACTCTTCGTTCGTGGATTGACTTTCTTAACATTTACACTATATATTGTCAATCAATATTTCATTTTTACCGTCTTCTACTGTGCACATATTAAAATGCGTCTTACTTTGGTGCACGCTGCTTGCTAAGAGAATGATTGAATTTGCATTTGTGTATTCATCCACATATATGTATATTTTATAGCGTCTCCTATGATGTCATCTTCTGTATATTTCCCTAGGCCCCAAATGTTAAGAAAGCGATCTCAATCTAACTTTCTAGCATTTTTGGCGTTATATTTAAAATAATCCTTAAAATTATATACATTAAATCGAAACATAATAGTCAACAATTATGACACTAATAAACAAACAATATTTCCTACAATTGAAAAATGATGCAATACAAACAAAATCGGTTATAAACAGAAAATAAGTCAAATTCATGATGTACTTAATATATTTTGGGGACAAACCATATATTCTATCTCAGGGTATTTAATAAGTTAGGCTGGCTCACTTGGTTAGATGCTGGCCTATTGCAAGGTCACAGGTTCAAATCTGGCCGAGATCGATGGTTTTTAAGTGTACTTAAAAACAACAGCTCCATGTCAGTAGATTTATTGGCATGTAAAAACTCCTGTGGGACGAAATTCCAGCACACTGGTGGCATTAATGTGATCCTGGCAATTGAAAGCGTTGTTAAGCAACAGAGTAATTTAATTTAATTTGGGGTATTTATCCCTGATGTGAGATTCCCTTGAGGTCTATCAGAAAAAAATACCAATTGTTTGGAGAATTCGATAATATACCAGCAAGTTGTCACAGTAGCTTAATGGTTAGAGCAGCTGCATGTAAAGTGGAAGGTTTGTGGTTCAAATCCCGGCTGTGGCATTAAATTTTTCAGTTCAGGTTCTACCTCTCAAACATTAATCCTGGGACATAAAGTACTTAAGATTGTAAGTCACTCTTGGGGTGTTTATCTTTGATATGAGTTTCCCTTTGTGGTCTACTGGGAAAAAATACGAATTGGTTGGAGAATTCAATGTCATACTGGTAGGTTGTCACAGTAGCTTAATGGTTAGACCAGCTGCATGTAAAGCGGAAGGTTTGTGGCTCAAATCCTGGCTGTGACATTGAATTTTTCAGTTCCAATTCTACCTCTCAAACATTGCCTATATACGGCTTGTGTGTTTAAAAACACCAGCAGTAATGTTGTTGGCATAAATGATGATGATTTAGTTTATTTTTCATGTTGGTAAGGATTTGTTGAGTACTGAAAATGTATTGCTATTTTCTCAATTGTTACAACAAAAAAAAGAGTTAATTAAAAATGTCATAAATGTTAAGTTACATGTTTAAATTTAATATTTATAAATATAAGAACCATATATATTTAATGTTAAAAGTGTAGGGAGGATAGATAAAGATCGCTTCCCTAACATTACAGGAACTATTTAGTGTAGGAGGGTTTCAAAGTGTACTTCGTGGAAAAACGAGCGCATACGCGCATGAATAATAATAGTAATAATAATAATAATTTATTTTAATTCAATATGGTGTAATACACGATTGAAATCAAAGGTAAACAAGTACATATAAGTAGCAAAAGACGATGATGGTGGTGGTGGTGGCGGCGGCGGCGGTAGCGGTGGCGGTGGCGGAGGCGATGATGATGATGATATACAAAGAACTGATTAACCAAGTAGTAGAGACTATGCACAATGAACTATTGACAGATTACAAAATTAGTACATAACATTGACTTTTTGATTACTGAACTTTTAACCTATTTAAAAATTCCTCTAATGAATAGAACACATTATTAACTAAATAAGTTTGTAAAGCAGATTTAAATTTAGTGTAGTTTTCACACCTTTTAATTTCTGCTGGCAGTCTATTGTAGAATTTTGCACCAGCGTAACTAGGCAGCTTTTCAAACTGGCTCAGTCTGATTGTAATAGACAAATCATTCTTATTTCTTGTGTTGTAGTCATATATATCTGAATTTGTTTGCATCGGAAATTTGTATTTTATCATGTATAGTATAGTTTTATAAATATACAGGCTAGATAGCGTCATTATTTTATGCTGACAGAAAGCTTCTCTACATGAGTCTTACGTTTTTAAGTTCGAAATATATCTCATTGCTCTTTTCTGTAAAGTAAATATTCTATTTTGGTTTAATTTTGAAGTATTGCCCCATACTTCTATACCATATGACATGTGTGACTGAATCGGAGATAAATAAATTATCCTATTAGTTGCTGCTGGGACATAGTTCTTTAGACACTTAAGAACAAATAAATTTTTACTTATTTTTAATGGTAATTTGTCTATATGCTGTGTAAACGATAGTGTTTTATCCAGTGTGACACCAAGTAGCTCTACCTTGTCAACAATGTTTACTGATTTGTTGTCAATATACAATTGTAGGGGCGTATTAAGTGTTTTGCTACCGAATGTTATCAGAAGGTACAAAAGCATTATGTAAAGAGGCACCAACTTTTTCATTAGTAGCGTCTCGGATTCTGGAAAGTGAAGACACTTTTTTGTAACGCGCATAGATGTGGGTCTAAAATATTTAATAATGTGAAAAGACTGTCAAGAAAATATATACAGGTGCAATGAAAGTCAATTTAATTGTAACGAGTGTAATATTCAACGAAAAAAGTGTAAATATAAGTGATATAGTGAAGTTACATCCTGTGTTCGTTCATTTCACCCTGTGCCACAACCTGGGATAGAAAAAAGAATCTCATAGCTGAACTCAAAGTGAAATTATTAAAAACTCAGCACCAAATGGCTTGCCCAAACAAGCGGCACGAATATTGAGTGAAATAAAGGATGACGGATAATGAACTTACACTAAATACCAAGTAACACCAGTCTACGCGTGAAAACGAATGAAGATGCCATTAAACAATCCATCAAAGTAGAAGACGACAGGAGACGTTATTAAGCTGGAATCAACATGGGAAGTGCAGAGGAACGATTATTCATCGATGCGAGAAACATCAAAGGGACGCCTCGCGAAACCAACCACCGAGGGAACGCACGTATAGAAATAAACCAACGGAAAAAAGTAGGACCAAACATTTTTATTTAAAATTTACTTTATTTTTATATATGTTACTAAGAAGTAGTACAAAAATAGGACTTTTAAGCCCAACTGAACTGAATCAAAAAACGAAAATGTCGCAAAAAGGAACAGAAGTAGGAACAGGAAAGGGACGCCTCGCGAAAGCAACCACCGAGGGAACAGACGTATCGAAATAAACCAACGGAAAAAAGTACGACCAAACATTTTTATTTAAAATTTACTTTATTTTTATATATGTTACTAAGAAATAGTACAAAAATAGGACTTTTAAGCCCAACTGAATTGAATCAAAAAATGAAAATGTCGCAAAAAGGAACAGAAGTAGGAACAGGAATAGGGGAAGGGGCAGATAAGCCTAGTTATCAGTTAGAAACAGAAAGTTATGAAGAAGTAGCAATAATAGGAAAAGACCAAAGATTACTAATGATCATGTTTGAGAAATTAGAACAGAGTTTAGGTCAGAAAATGGAACAGAATAAGAAAGATACAGGTCACAAAATGGAGGAAGTAAGACAGGACTTAGAACAGAATAAAAAAGATATAGGTCAGAAAATGGAGGAAGTGAGATAGGACTTAGAGCAGAAAATAGAATTAGGAAGGCAGGACTTAGAACAGAAAATAGAATTAGGAAGGTAGGAACGTAAAGAAAACATGAAAGTAATGGAAAGTAATTTGAAATGTACTGCTTAGCTGGGCCCCAATACCTTGATAGGAATAGATTCCTGAATGAGCTATACGATTCATGACCAGCTAGTATTAACCTTAGCCATTCTAATGCTTTGTTTTTCAAGCTTTTCTTGACTATCATCATCCTAAGCTCATCTGATATCCTTTTCACTTTAAAATACTCTTCCATCTCTTTAACAAATAATTTTGGATCGTCTCCCTTCTCCTCGTCAAACATACATAAAAACATAAATGAAACAAAGGAAGCTTTAGAAGCTAGGATAGCAACCATAGGAGATAGGATGGGAAAATTAGAAATGGAAATGAAAGAAAACAAGATTGTATTAGGAGACATTGGTAGATGTAGGGATGAAATAAGAGTGTAAGAGTGTAGACTGTAAGATTACAAAGGTAAAAGTAGAAATAACTGAGGAATTAAGGAAAGAAATTGAAGTAGTGAAGAGAGGAATTATTAGTGAAACTGTAGAACAAATTGTCATTCCTAAAATTAAGACTGTGGCTGATGTAGTAAAATCACAAGATGCATTGAATGATATAAAACAAAGTCACTTAGAAATAAAGAATGATTTCAAATCAATTTGTGAAGAAATGAGAAAAGGAAAAGAAAGTTTGGCTAATGTAAATGATGTTGTGAATGCACTATAAAGGCAAAATGATGATTTAGACATAAGTGATGTTCAAGATGAAAGTTCTTTGAATAATGTACAAAATGATGACTCACCATATAGAGATAGAGGTTCATAATTAAACAATAACAGTACTCACAACACATGCTATACTAACAGCATACTACACGAAATCACACCACCCACATTTGACGAGGAGAAGGGAGACAATTCAAAATTATTCGTTAAAGAGATGGAAGAGTATTTTAAAGTGAAAAGAATACCAAATGAGCTCAGGATGATGATAGTCAAGAAAAGCTTGAAAAACAAAGTATTAGAATGGCTAAGGTTAATACTAGCTGGTCATGAATCGTGTAGCTCATTCAGGAATCTATTCCTATCAAGGTATTGGGGCCCAGCTAAGCAGAACCAGACAAGGGTAAAGTTAGCGAGAGAAAGATACGATCTGGCCAAAGGGTTATCACTAGTCGACTATTTTATGAAAGTAGCCAACAAACGGAAGCTATTAGACCCTAACATGTCGGAAGCAGAGTTAATCACTAGCATAACAAGACACTTCCCAGACACAGTGAGAACAGGGTTAATTGTTGCGAGGCCAGTAGATTTCGCTGACATGATAGAACTGCTAACAGCCTTCGAAACACAAAATGCTCAGCCTAATGAGCAAAGACATAGAAACGGTCACCCACACTCACCAATCTTAAACAGAAGAACGACTACAAACAACCAGAGCGAGATGGAAGATAGAAATACTAGGAGCACCCATGACAGGGGAAGGGGGCACACCGTTTCCCACAACCACACAATCATGGCAAAAGGATGGAGAACACGAGGCAGCGGTACCACGACACGATACCAAGGGGTGAATCGAGATACCGAACACATAGATATGATCGTGGGAGACCAGGAGATCGCACCCATCAAGTAAATCACATACGATTATGTCGAGAATACTTGAACAGCCAAAGACCGTCATACAACAGGGGTTCACACCAAAGGGGCAGAAACCAATGGAACACTGACAAAGTAAGACAGCGGGAAGTAGATGAAAACGTGCCAAATATAGTGGATGTTGCACAGAACATAGAAACAACAGTCACCACTAACACCCAGGAAAATTACCACGACTAAGTTTGCCGCAATTGAATTGATGACCAACACAAAACATAAGCGTTTAACAATTGACATCGACACCACGATGGCTGCCCAAAGGGAATTAACAGAAAAGGAAAAATGTCAACTGGTATTCAGGAGATTGCAGCAAAAAGCAGAAAAAGGGAGAAATAAAGTGAAAAGGTGCATCAGGAAATGGTCCCCACAAATCAGAGAAAAGGTGCTCCTAAGAAGGCACAAAGCATCCAAGGCATCTGAAAAAAGATCTGGGAAAATGGAACTACTGTACACTGGACCACTGGTCATAACGAAACAGCTGGGTGACCATACATATGTGAGCTACCTTGAGGAGACAGGCAAGTTGGTAGGAAGATACCATAAAAGCAAATTAAAACCATATAAAGAAAGGACCAAATAGCCTTTGCCAACAAATATGTGAGGCAGGAACAGTAGAAATGAGGAAAAACAATAAGATTTAATGGATTTCTTATAGAAAATTATATACAGGTTGGAAGATAGAACAGGAAAGGAAATAAACATAGTCATTGGCTATAATGACCACAAAGAGCATTGCCAACAAAGTCAGATGAGAATACTGATTGTCAAAAGAAATGAATTATAGCGACGAAGAAAATGTGTTTTTGACATAAGGATGTCCGGGACAAAAATAAGAAGGAATCAATTGTGGTGACAAAGAGAAAATATTTTTGACACAAGAATGTCGAGTGTGAATCAAGAAGAAAAATAATATAGTTGCAGAATAATTATAAATGTAGAAGTTTTCTCTTATAGAGATAAGAGACAAAGAGATGACAGTAAAGAGAGAAAAACCATAGTCAGAAAATCAATGCCCATAAATTAAGATGGATATGGCCAGTGTTGAGCTTAAAGAAATGTCGACAAACTAAACAGTAGTGAATAAGAACCCAATGCCATAATAGTATCATTAGTAACATCAGAGTTAAAGAACTGAATCAACGACCTGCCTGCACATAATCTTGCAAGACAAAGAAGGCAAAGAACTGAATAAAATTGCCATAAGTATGGTCATAATCATTAGCTCAAGATTTGTATCCTGTTTCTCTCTCTTCTCATAACAAAGAACATAAGTCAAAGGGCACACAATAAATCATGATACAGTTAAATAATATTTGTGTCATTGTGAAATGTGAAATGTAAAAACTTAGGAATATTCTTGGTATTGTGTTGTGTAATAACTATATATGTTAAAATTATAAAGGCCTGCTTTGTCATGCCTAAACAAAAGACAAAAACATACTGCAAAGAAGACTGTAAAGAAAAAAGATTATTGTACAAAGTAAAAGATCAAAGGAATAGGGATAAGTGTTGTATTGTGTTTCACGATTGTGAATATATGTGACAACTTGAAAAACAAAACAAGGGGCATATGAGACAGAAAATATGGTTAGACCCCGAAAGGAAAGCATTTGTATAAATATTTGTTGCAAATGTAGTTTATTTTTCATGTTGGTAAGGATTTGTTGAGTACTGAAAATGTATTGCCATTGTCTCAATTGTTATAAAAAAAAGGATTTGTTTAAAAATATCATAAATGTTAAGTAACATGTTCAAATTTAATATGTATAAATATAAGAACCATATATATTTAGTGTTAAAAGTGTAGGGAGGATAGATAAAGATCGCTTCCCTAACATTACAGGAACTATTTAGTGTAGGAGGGTTTCAAAGTGTACTTCGCAGCAAAATGAGCGCATACGTGCATGAATACAAAAGTATTATGTAAGGAGGTGCCAACTTTTTCATTAGTAGCGTCTCAGAGTCATGAAAGTGAAGACACATTTTTGTAACACGCGTAGATGTGGGTCTAAAATATCTGATAACGTGAAGACTGTCAAGAAAATATATACAGGTGCAACGAATATTAATTTAATTGTACCAAGTGTAATATTCAACGAAAAAAGTGTAAATAAAAGTGATACAGTGAAGTTACATCCTGTGTTCGTTCATTTCACAAGTACCACGACCTGGGATAGAAAAAAGAATCTCATAGCTCAACTCAAAGTGCAATTATTAAAAACTCAGCACCACTATTATTATTATTATTATTATTATTATTATTATTATTATTATTATTATTATTATTATTATTATTATTATTATTATTATTATTATTATTATTATTATTATTATTATTTATTTATTTATTTATTTATTTATTATTATTTTTTTATTATTTATTATTATTTATTACTATTTTTATTATTTATTATTATTATTATTATTATTATTATTATTATTATTATTATTATTATTATTATTATTATTATTATTATTATTATTATTATTATTATTATTATTATTATTATTACTATTACTTATTACTATTATTACTATTTTTACTATTTATTATTATTATTATTTTTTATTATTATTTATTATTTATTTTATTATTTATTATTATTAATTATTATTATTTATTATTATTACTTATTAATTATTACTTATTATTAATTATTATTACTTATTATTAATTATTACTTATTATTTTTTACTTATTATTTTCTGTGAAGCATTAAGATCAGAACAAACTACAGTTCAAAAGTATTGGAAAGCACGAATGCTAATGGCTTCATTGCCAGATGCAAGGCACTAGAAAACAACACTTATTATTTTTTTTACTTATTTTTTTTATTATTATTTTTTTATTTATTATTATTTTTTATTTATTATTATTATTTATTATTTTATTTATTTATTTATTTATTATTTATTATTATTATTATTATTATTATTATTATTATTATTATTATTATTATTATTATTATTATTAGTGGTGGCGGCGGTGGCAGTGGTGGTGGTGCCGCTGCCATAGCCATTAGATTACCATATAATTTTTTCTTCTTATTTTAAAGTTAAAGTCTGATAAGCATTTTTAAAATTACTGTATTTCATTGCATAATTGGCACCAACACATAATGGTCACATCTTGATTTATAGTCAAGCAATTAGGACCTAAGCATTTCATCACGTAATCATTGTGTTCACTGTTGAAAAATGTTGAAAAATAATGTTTAGATTCACAGGAGAGAGTGGAGAGTATGTAGCTTATTGTAATATATTCCTTATTGTTGAAGCATAAGTTTGCTGTCTGCCAGATGGTGGCTAGCTCATCAATGAATCTGATTGGTTCAAGTAGCTAAAGTGTGGTAACCAGCAGTTGTAACTAAGGGATAAAGGAATGAAGCAGCAAGGGATGTGAACCATTTGATTAGCAACACACAAGCTAATAACCATCTTATTCTTCAATTCTGTATGTCTGTTTGTTTCTATAGCTATTCTAATGAGAGCTTATTTTGTGAAACACCAGCATGAGGAAATACAGAATTTATACAGCAAGAGGCGGCGCCGTGGCCGAGCGGTTAGCGCGCTCGCCTACCACCTAGGCGGCCCGGGTTCAATTCCAGGGACCCGCATGTGGTATTCGTGGTGGACGAAGCGGCGTCAGGGTGGGTTTTCTCCGGGTACTCCGGTTTCCCCCGCCATCTCATTCCACCGGTGCTCCATCTTCACGTATCATCAGTGTCACCGCCTGCGGTGCCGTAGTAGTAAAAGCGGGCGTTAAACACAACAACAACAACTATACAGCAAGTTTCAGACTGACTACGAGTGATTGTATTTGCACAACAAAATGGTAATTGACCTGCAGAAAGGGAGTCAGCCAAATTACAGACTTGTTCAGTAGTCCAATAATATTGACTTCAGTTAAAACATACACACAAGTCAACAGTATCAGAAATTCTTTTGTAACCAGTAGATGAGTCTTAACTCAATAATCCCAGGTCACATTTTTCTTTTTTTATTTTAATTTTATTCTTTTAATTTATTTACTGGAGTAGGTGTTTGATTGTAGTGTCAGTATCACTTTTCTTTTCCCTCCTCCTCATCCTCCTCTCGTTTCTTTGCAACTACAAACAACATAATGCAGCCATGCTTCAGTATGCTCAGATTGATTCTTACTCCTGTACCATACACTAGTTGCTGAAAGTTAACATGACCAGTCTTAAATAATTTATTCTTTGCATAATAGTTGCACCATATATTTTTACTTTATGAAGAAAGTATAAAACTGCAATTATTATGCACTGAAATATGGTAAGCCCAAACCTGATCACAGGCCTAGTTTGAGGGCTTAGTCTGAGTCCCTACAGACCTCTAAATCAGCAACTCCACCATTATAACATAAGACATTAAGAAAAGGATTTTTTTTTTAATATTTATACTTTGTTCAGAGTCTTTTGAGACAGCGAAAGGGAGAAATATAACCTTCCGCTGTCTCAAAAGACTCTGAACAAAGTATACATATAATTCTGTGTTAACATAAAATCTGTATAATATTATTTTGCATCCCATAGGCACGAGTACCCAACACACAAGAGCTTTATCCTCCAATTGTAGGACTCCTGAGACAGGCACACCTTGATCCTGATGAACTGCTTTCACAGTATATCAGTAAAAGCAAGAGTGAAGAATCAGAGAAGTCAGGGGAGAGTATAAGGTTAGTGTTTTCTATGTAACATTCTAAGGGCTAGTCCACACCTGCATGTGAGCAAACAATTGTATGTATCATATTTGAATAAGCTAGTAACGTGATGTGAATGTAAACTAATGGAAAAAATGAATCAGTGTTGAACCATTTATATCAGTTATTGCTTTTTGCCTTGATCAGTTTCAAGAGCTAGTCGCTCTCATCGTCAGAAATGAAAAAAGAGCATTTTTAGAAAAAGGTCTATGTGAATTTGTGTTTGGGTCTGTCTGTGAACAGCATAACTCAAAAACGAACAGTAGGTTGAAAACCAAAGTTTCCCTTTGAGTTTAATATCTTTCAAGGATGTTACACAAAGATTTTGAAGAAAATTGCTCCACCCTAAACTACCCTTTACATGGAAACTTTTTCGAAAATTTTGATTTTCTCAAAAATGGCTCTAACGATTTTGATTAAAATGTCATATGTTTGAGATATTTTTATGGCAAATGAAATGTATATTTTGAATTTTCTCACTATAATCCATGTAGTCCTGTTTACTCTTGATGACATTTGCATGACTGGTAAACCATAAGAGATAGACTAAATCTTACTATACAAAAAAATTTAGATCTCATTAAAACACACAATTTATGTCCTAATGCATTTTTTGTGAAGTGAACCATTTCGAAGATATTCCTTGTTATTTGTGTGAGTTTTTGCAATACTTATACTTTTCTCAAATGGAAGATTGTTATTTACCTTTTTATCTCTTGACTGTGTAAAAAGAATGGAATTTCAAAGCCTTCATATAGTGACCAGTTTTAAAAGATGACTGTCACTCAAAGCCTACTGTATTCCCATATTCCCCTTACACCTACAAGAAAATTACCAATAAGATAACTTCTACAAATGTTTGTCTCGACTAATATGAAGACAGAGGAATAAGAGTTTGTAAGAATAGTTAGTACAAGAGTTGAGAAAGTCATGTGAGTGTAACGCATCACATTTTTTTGTTTTAGGGTATCAGGTCTTTCAATTATTTCCCTGTGCCATAATTATTTTGTGAAGTTAAGCATTAGTTATATATTTTGAAGACTGGGAATTTGTAGTGAGTACACATATTCCAATGAACTTTCTGAAAATATATATATATTTTTTTTGGTCTTTGTTTAGAAGAACAAAGTATTAATCAAAAACAAACATGTGTTGGAGTAAAAAATATATTTTAAAATTAAACATTATGCTATATTTTCCACATATTAGGCCAATCAATGATATAATTGACTGTTCTAACACAGACAAGTCACGTGTAGGTAAACTTAAAAAAGCAGAATCAGAAATGAAAAATTCAATGCCCTGACATTTGAACGACGGATATTCTGCTCTATATATAACTGCTCTTAACCATTGAGCTACCAGGGCAACATACCAGCATAGCCTTAAATGCATTTGATTGTACCTTTTAAAGTTTACATTCACGTGGTTTGTACATGTTAGAACGGTCAGTTGTCATTGATGGGCCTGATGTATTGAAACTATCAAATAAAAATCTGATGTGTTGCACTCACATGACTTTCTCTCTTCTTGTACTAACCATTCTTACAAACTCTTATTGCTATATCTTTTTCATGTTGGTTGAGATAAACATTTGCAGAAATTATCTTATTGTTTATTTCCTTGTAGGTACAAGGGAAATACAATAGGCTTTGAGTAATAGTCAAATCTTTTAAAACTTTGAGATTCTGTTCTCTTTGCACTGCTAACGTATAAAAAAATGAATAACAATGTTCCATTTGACGAAAGTTTAAGTTTTCCAAAACTCACACAAATAACAAACAATATCTCTGAAATGGTAACTCTACAAAAAAATTTATTTGAATATAGATTGTGTATTTTAGCAAGATCTACATTTCTCAGGGGGTATCCATCTAGGGGATTAGTGAATAGCGACCACAAGGTGCCCAAGCTGAGCAGAACATTACTTCCACTTACTTGTGTTTTGCTCCTCACTGTAACTTTTCTATCTGACCTTACCTTGGTCATCTCTTGTTCTCTTCCAACCCCGATGCTATTAGGGTTCCTGATGGCTAGGGAGTCTTTATTTTTCCAACCTCTCCATTTCTCTAATATCTATAAAATCTTAACCCCTAACATGCTGACCTGTCATGGCATGTAATACGTCCTATGATTGGTAATCAGAGGATATGGTCGGTGAGACCCGTAAACCAAAGACAGCTGTGGTCCTCCAGACATTCTGGGGGTTGTGAGAGAGCGATTTGACCGCCAAAACATAAAAATATGGTGCTCTCTAAAAAGCGGTTACTATTACTGCTATTGCTCTCTTCAATATCATCAGTGAAAAATATTGGATAGCAAGAGGATTAATGACTTCATTGTCAGAAATCCAGCATTAGCTAACAACAACAAATTTTTTTTGGTCAGATGGCTTTTGTGATATCCTTAAGTGTTTCTGTTTTCTGAGTTTTGCTATTTTCTTTTCAGTGATATGTTTGATGAAGCTATTGTGTATTTCTATATTGACTATGTGTTCGTGCTTTCCTTTGGTTAACAGGGAGTAAATCATTTCAGTGTGAGTACAGGGGGGATATAGAAAACTAAGTCAGTAGTCAGATTTAATCTAAAAGGTGAGTCAATTACTAACACTAAACAACACTTACATTTATAATTTTCTGAAGTGCCTTCCGAAAAATTATAAATGTAAGTGTTGCTTAGTGTTATTAATTGACTCACCTTTTAGATTAAATTGATTATTGCTACACTGTTTTAAAGGTTTGAAGAAAGGAAGACAGTAGTCAGATGTTTCAGCACCAGGTCACTATATACTCTTTCCATGACATCACAAGAACTAACTGAATAGCAATTTGAAAAATAATCACAAAAAGTATAGAAAAATTCAAATCAATAACAGCGGATGTCTCAGAGCTAGCTGATTCCACAAAAAAAAAAAACCATTATGTGTGATGAATTGTATGTTTCGTAGACAACAATACGTTTTGTGTAGTATGTATTTGCCTATTTCTTTATGGTTTTCTAACCACACAAAATTGTACAAAATTCCTTCTGAATGGAGTGTACTTTCCAGGTTATTCCCAGAAATTCCAAGATACATATTTGATTTGTTGTGTAATTCTCTTAAATATATGATATTTTAATAAAAGTTGTTAGAAATACCCTTTCCAACCTTACCCTACACATGCTATTGTGTGGAAGAATGATTAATTCTATTGATTGACCTTATAGTTAGTTAAACTATGAAGCCTGGGACTTACGTGCTTACAGCATATTAAGTTGGCATTAAGGTATGTTATCTCATATGGGTTTGAGATCTCCTTGTGGTTTACCAGGAAAATGTGAGTGAGTTGGAGAATTTAATGTTGTGTTGGTATGTTGCCAGGTAGCTCAGTGGTTAGAGCAACCAAACAGAGACCAGAAGATTCGTGGTTTAAATACTGGCTATGGCATTGATTTTTCAATTTCTGTGTACCCTTTCCAATCCTGTCCTACGCATGACTGTTGTTTGGAAGAACAATTAATCGTTAGAACTATTGTCTTGAAAATAAAAAATGTTCTTTTATGTAAAGGGTACTGTGCGATGAGGCAACTTTCTTGAAAATCTTTTTGATACATCATTGGAAGCTACTCAACCTAAATACCAAATTTATTTATCAATACTTTCATTTTAGAGTTGCTATTCATACAAACACATTTTCTAAAAATGCTTTTTAGGGAGGGAGAGATTCAGGAGGCCTCAAAAAATGTATTTCCAGCAAAATCTTAACATCAGATTTTGAGATGGAATGCAATACTTGCTCTTACCATCATAGATAGGTGACAGAGAAAGTAAGCATGGTGAACAAATTAAATATAACTTTAGCACCCCTCAGTAATCATAGGATATACAACCAATAATTGTATTAATAACTGAGAGACTACAAGCTTCACTTATCTTAATATATGAGTCATTCCACGTCAAATCACACAAAATATGATAAAAATTGACCTTAATATCTCAGATTTTCTTGAACATTTTTTTTTTTTTTTTTTTGGTGCAAAATACATTTGATCTGTGTTTCTTCATTTTATAAAAAAAATTTCTTTTGGCAGATATTAATTTTTGAAATGTCCCAAAAATCATGCACTCCTCGCCCTTCGATCAATCATACCTCCTACTGTAATCAAGCAAATTACTTGATCTTTGGCTCAAATTAAAGATAAATTGCAGTATTTCATGAAGTATTAATTAGAACATTTTATTAATTATTATTAATATTATATTTTATACGATTAAAGTTTTAAGGTTAGATAATAAAACAAACTCGACCATTTAAAAATCTGAGAACAAAATAAAACTAAAAATACACTGAAGTTTATTCAATATTCCCAGAAAAAGTTAAAATGGAGTCTCTAATAGTTTGGTTGTAATTAACTTTACAAATCAATGCAGCGGACTCGTGTGGCAGCAGTGACGGCAACCGTAACCTCGCACTTATTGCCACCTTCCATTACCGCAACTGTTCACTTCTTGAGGTTCCATGAACGTTACAACAGTACAGTAAGGAGAACACTGCTAGCTGACACTATTATATGTACACTATTAGCATCTTCAAAATGTTTTTAAAATATGCATTTTATACTGTTTCCATAAAACACAAAACTTCAAATTTCTACTCGTCTACCTCCTTCTTCGAAAGAAAATTGTTTCACTAAAGCTTCAGTTTTTGACAAAGGAATGAAGGAGTGTAATTTTAAAGCATAGCTGGACCCATCGTTCTTGGCCCCTGACCTTGACTGGAAGTCCTGTTTGCGAACTCATAGCTTTTGTCTGTTTTATCAGCTCATACTGTATAATTCTGCAAATGAAACCATGCACAACATGGTGAGGGAGGGGGAAGGTAGTGATGTCTGCATGATCTGAGACAGTTCTTACTAATTCACCGGTGCTTTTTAGTGCAGCGTGCAGTTGAAGATATAGATCTTTGCAATAAGGAGTGAATATAGTGAGTTTGTGAGACATTGATCATAGCGCAAATCAATTATGCCACCTGTACGTTCTAAATTAGAGACCAAAACATTACACAGTCAGAGCAGAGAAATTGTTTCAAATGTATGGGCATACATGAAGAAAGAAGCTAAACGCAAAGAACTGCTTATATCTGAAGATTTTTTCAAAACAAATTCAAAAACTTCAAAAGCGTGCATCAGATGCCACAGGAGTATCAGAAAGAAGGTGCATTATGGAGACATTTTTCTGCTTGGACTGTACTGCCTTAGTGAGAAGAAGTTATGTGAGTAGCATATGAAGCTGACGCACCAATTCACATGCTCTCTGCAGTCACCTGGCTCGGTATTCGCTTTCAAGCTTTACATTTACTTCATCCAGGAGCCAAGAACGGTGAATCCAGCTGTACTTCATGTCGTCTGTGAGCGTGTGCACGCCTCCAGAAAAAAAAAATTGTAGCAAATGCACTTATGCAAGCTCCATAGTTTTTAACATCTTATTTTATAGATAAAATGTCAGGGAATACGTGTGTATTTTTTTTTTAGATTTTTAACACATCGATTTAAATTCTATTTTTGGTTTTACAAAATATAGCATAAAAAAACAGTCCAGTGTGTAATAATGATTGATCGAAAGTTGTTAAAAGTGTTGTATTTACCCTTTCCAGTGTGCCAAACCCCAACTCTCAACTCTACATATATGGCCTTAGAGTAACAAGTGATTTTATATTACGGTTCACGCAGAAATTGCTTAATTTCTAATAGCCATAACTAAGCAAATAATTTAAAAATATGGAAATAAAAAAATACAGGTCTCCTTATTTGATGCCTATTATTCATAAAAAAGTTTGAACCTCCTACAAAAAAGTTGTGTTTTATGGGTGTGCGATTTGACATGGATTGACCCATATGCTGCAAGTTCTTGATGTCAAAGAAAGACTACAGTTTCTGGAATACTCATTCCTATCTTCGTTGTTTCACTGTTAGCCTTAGTTTGTTTATTATTATACACAACCTGTTCACAGAATACCAAATGACTACCTTGGTAGTCCTAGAGGTTCCAGGTTCAATTCCCAGCTGAGACAGGGAGTTTTTCTTTAATTAGAATTTTTCTGTGCCTTCCGTGACTGTGAGTTAGAAATGACAACAACAAATGTAAAAGTACGTGCAGTGAATGAGTTGTTTCTCAACTCAAAGCTCCCATTATGAACATAGAAGTTAAAGGTGGCTTTACAAATGAAATAATTAAAGAGAAATACCAAAAATCAATAAAAAAACTGAAGCTACAGGACGACATTGTCCTAACGACAATAAAATACTCTGTGGCAATATGCCGAAATCATTTGTATGGAAACCATAACATTTAAATTTGAAAGTACTAAAATATAAAATAATCATTTAACTGTGCCATATACTAACAAAAGCTTTGTTTTTTGTTGTTGTTTTTTTATTAACCTTTTTATGTATTCATTTCAAACATATGAAAGTTATTCTGTGTCACATGGCAAACCTTTATATAAGGTCAGATTTAATAATAAAACAGTGAAGCAATATGTACCAAAAAATGTATTATACGTATTGGTGCTGTTTTTACAATTAATATAGGTGATGGTGATGAGCTTTGACTCTTTCGTTATCTCGGGTCGTGGTACTGGATGGAATGAACATACACTCGGGGTTAACTTTAGAGAAATATTTTATTCGCACCTTCTTGTTCACAGTATTTAAATCGTATCACAGTAGCAAATCTTTTATTTCAGTGGATCGACTTCCCTAGCATCGCCGAGATTTAATGTCTGAAAATTTAGCAATATTTTGCTAAATGTGTTTTCTATCACTTTACACTTCGTCTATTTTACGTCCTTTCATTTAATTGCACACTTCGTATTAACTAACTTATTAAAGTTAGCTAATGTTTCACTTATTTTACTCAAATTAACAGTCTTTAAACACTTAGTAAATTTACTTTCACTATTTTATGACGCGCACACATAAAAATGCATCCATCTATACCAAAGACACGGACGCTATTAACAAATTCTTTTGGTTGTGAGTCTAGGAATCTGACTGCCATGTGTACATCCGCGTATGCGTTCATCAAATAGTTCCCGCATTGTTAGGGAAGCGATCTTTAGCTATTCTCCCTTCGCTTTTAATATTGAACACATATAATTCTTTTATTTATACATATATATTAAAATTAAACATGGAAATATTTATGACGTCTTTAAACAAACTTAATTGTTTGTAACCATGAACAATAGTAACATATTTTCGTCATTCAACCAACTCGTACCAACACCAAAAACAAATTACACTCTTCACAAATATTCACATAAACAATTTTCTTTTGGGGTCTTCCAATATCCTGTCTCACATGCCCCTTGTTTTGTTTTTCAAGTTGTCACCTACATTTATAATCTTGAAACACAATACAACACTTCTCCCTATTCCTCTAATATTTAATACTTTGTACAATACCTTTTTTTTATTTTTCTTTACAGTCTTGTTTGCTGTATGTTTTTGTCTTTTGTTTTGGCATGACACAGCATGTCTTTATAAATTTTACATATTCAGTTACCACACAATACAACACCAAGAATATTCCTAAGTTTTTACATTTGACATTGACACAAACATTAAGTGTATTATGGTTTATTGTGTGCCTTTTTGACTTATGTTTTTCGTTATGAGGAGAGAAAAACAGGATACAAATCTTGAGCTAATGATTATGATCATATTTATGGCAATTTTATTCAGTTCTTTGTCCTCTGTCTTGCAAGCTTATTATGTATGGGCAGGTCGTTGAGTCAATTCTTAAATTCTGATGTTAGTAATGATGCTATTGTGACATTGGGTTCTTATTCACTATTGTTTAGTTTGACATTTCTTCCAGCTTAACATTGGCTATATCCATCTTAATTCATGGGCATTGCTTTTCTGACTATGGTTTTTCTTACTTCACCTCTTTATCTCTTATCTCTATAACAGAAAACTTCTATGAGGGTTTTAGGAGGCAGTGCACAGAGCTGTTAATGGTGTTATTCTGTGATACAAAAAGTGCAATATTTTACAACCAGCTAAACCTGTGAGTAAACTTCGCTTGTAGAAGTAATCATTAATCTTTTAATATACTGTGTACATGTTAGGAACACTGTCTACAGCATATAACACGTTAATTAAAGTAATTTCAGTATTGCATGGCTAGCCCTCTGCAAGACTTTTTGTTTTGTTAGAGAAGCAAACCGTCAGTTGTTTCCAGTCAGTCTTTTGTTGCGTTACCAACATAATGCAATCTAGTCAACAAGAGCAAAGCTTCTCAAGTTCACATTCTATGAGTTATCCTGACAAAGCTACTACATCGCAAACAATCTTACAACCACCTAAGTTGGTCCATAAACGCCCGCTTGTAGAAACTAACCAAGGCAACGGTTCCAATTCTAATGATTGCTTCATTACACCCAACAAGAAGCACACAGCTTCAGTATCAGCTGTAAATACCAAATATATAGTCGACTTAACCTCCGTTCACAACAAATTTTCCCCTTTGGAAAGCATGGAGGAAGAGAATGATACAACTTCTGAAGAAAATCTCTCTACAACTCCTAAACTCAGAATCCCACCAATTTTTATTCATGAAGTCAATAATTACCAGCAGATATCCAAGATATAGCTTCTACTGTAAAAGATGAGTACACAACACAGCAACAAAACAAAGTTCTTAAAATAAATACAACTTCAGTAAATGACTTCTGCGCTGTAACAAGATTCCTGGAAGAATAGAAGCTTCCTTTTCACACCTTCCGTGACCCAAACTCCAAAAGATTTGAAGTTATTTTAAGAAATGTTCCCTACTCTCTTACAGATGACGATATCGTTACAGAAGTAACCTCTCTGAACTTACCAGTAGTAAAAGTTACCAGGCTTTTCTATAAAGATCGACAACCTATGCCACTGTGTGCCGTAGAATTAGAAAACAATGAGCAGAGTAAGAAGATCTTCGAAGTCAAACATATTTACCATGCCATAATTAAAGTCGAGTACCGCAAGAAGCCCGCGAATATCTCACAATGCACGCGATGCCAACGCTACGGGCATCCTAAGAACTTCTGTCGACTCACACCTCGATGTGTGAAATGCCCCTCAAATCACCACTTTTCTGAATGCACAAAAGACAAAGACACTCAGCCCTCCTGCGTGAATTGTGGAGAAGCACATCCGGCAAATTTCAAAGGTTGTCGTTATTACCTAGATTTGAAAAAGAAAGCCGATGCAAGGGTGGTTCAGCCTGCAATAACACCATCTTCTAAACTAAACATGGAAAATTTTCCGAGGTTCTCACCAAACTCGCCCTCTCCAACTCCTGAAATTCCACAATGGCCACGCTCTGCTGTTTCGGAAGAAAAAAGTCCTAGGCAGCTAACTCAGCAGGCATCAACACAGAATTCTTCTTCTCCTTCTACTTGCTCCTCCGATGGAACCGAAAACCTAATTCAGCTAGCCATTAATTTCCTCACACCATTCCTGCCATCAATAAAGTCCTTTTTACTAAAGCTCTTCACAAGTTTGTTTGCTAATGGCCACTAAAAACCAAAAAACATTCTCACAACTAACCATACTAAATTGGAACGCCAATGGAGTCAAAGCAAAGCGAGAAGCCTTCTTGGAATTCATCTCCAGACACAATGTTGTAGTAGCTTGCATCACAGAAATGCATTTATTACACAAAGAAAAGTTTTCTATACCTGGCTACGCAGTGTATAGATCCGATCACAATGCTCCAGTCGCTTTAGGTGGAGTGGCTATAATTATTCAAAAAGGCATACCTCACCACTCAGTTTCATTACCTCAATTAACCAGCATTGAAACCTACGCAATTCAAATATTCACACGCAATTTTTCTAAAACTACAATAATTTCTGCATACAAACCACCAGGACCCAATCTAAATGACCAGGATATTAATACGTTATTTTCTGACACAGCACCGACTTTCCTAGCAGGAGATCTAAATAGCAAGCATCAAACATGGGGATGCCGTGTAACAACTCCAAATGGAAGACGTTTATTAACTGCAGCCGATCACAACGCAGTTAACATTGCAGCTCCGTCAGACCCCACATTCTATAGACCAAATGTAACACCAGATATATTAGACATCGCACTCTACAAAAATATATCAAGCACTCCCACAATGGTTGTTCTGCCTGAAATGGACTCGGATCACTGCCCAGTCTTAATCTCGTTCGATGACATTCCGATTCTACAACCACAACACACAAAGAAACTCAACAAAGGTTTCATAAACTTCGAGACTTTTCAGCACGTAATGGATGACCAGTTAAGAATTACACAGAATTTGAGAACCCCCAGTGATGCCGATGCAGCAATTCTCAGCTTCACAAAATCCGTAACTTCCTCTATAGACAAAGCCACAGCTCCAGCGAGACATCAACACAGAAAATCTTACCATGAATCTTTGCCCCCAAGCATCAGAAACCTCCTGAAAGAAAAGCACAAAACTCGTCGACTTTGGCAAAAGCACAGAGAAACTTGGCAACTTCGTTGCTTGAACCAACTCACAAGAGAAGTGAAGAAACGTATGGATGAATATCGGTATTCAACTTACCAACGGCATCTCTCCAGTATCTCACCAGAAGACTCATCATTGTGGAAAGAGACTAAAAGAGTACTAAAAGAGCCGACGATTATTCCGCCCCTAGAGCAAGATGGAAAACACTACATCTCCGACTGTGAGAAAAGCGAACTATTTGCAGATTACAAAATTCGTTTAGATATAATCCAGGAAGCAACATAGAATTCAACCACAAAATTGAACAGTTTTCTGGTTCTTACGCCACAGTACCACTACCCATTGACTTCACTTCACCCAAAGAAATTCTTTTTATCATCCAGCAACTTCCCGCAAGAAAATCACCTGGGCATGATCTCATACCAAACTTTGTATTAAAACATTTGAGTCGCAAAGCACTTGCTATCCTAGCTTCGTTGTTCAACAGTTTTATGCGAATGGGTTATTTCCCAAGAATCTGGAAACACGCCATAGTTATTGTTATTCATAAACCTGGAAAATGCCCTTCCAATCCAACAAATTATCATTCAATAAGTCTGCTGCCAACTCTGTCCAAGGTGTATGTAAAGATTATACTGAAACGTTTAGGAAAATTTCTAGAACAAGTGTCACTATTACCTCCCTTTCAATTTGGTTTCCGTCGCAAACATTCAACTACTCATCAAATTCTCTGAATTACAGAGCAAATAGCAGAAGGCTTCGAGACGAAAGAACACACTGCTGTCGCATTCCTTGACTTCACTCAGGCATTTGACAGAGTTTGGCATCAGGGTCTACTATACAAACTGTTTCTCTATGGCACTCCAGACTACCTCTACAAAATAATATCTTCCTTTCTATCATACCGTACCTTTTCAGTTCGAATAGGTAACAGTCATTCTTCTACCAGACCTGTAACAGCAGGTGTTCCACAAGGTATTGGGTCCAATTCTGTTCAACTTGTTCACTTCTGACATACCTACAACGCCCACAGCTCAAATAGCAATGTATGCCAATGATACTGCCATCTATGCAACCCATCGTAATTTACACACCGCTAAAAATCGCCTTCAAGAGGCCTTAAACTTAATCATACCCTGGCTTGACAACTGGCGCATTTGTCTCAACCATGACAAATGTGAAACAATGGTGTTTACATTATGCAGACCGGAATATCCACCAAGAGTAACGATAGCAACAAATTCTATACCCTGGAAAAGTGACAGAGAAACGGTGAAATACCTTGGTGTACTGTTTGATAGAAAACTCACGTGGAAACCACATATAAGTAACAAACTCAAACTTGCCCAAATAAACCTGACAAAACTTTATCCACTTCTCAACAAAAAATCTTCGCTTAAGTTAAAAAACTGCATACTACTCTACACAACTCTTTTAAGGCCGCTTTTACTATATGCCTGTCCAATTTGGGGAGGAGCCAGTGCTACAGAAATTAAACGCATCCAAACGTTTCAAAACAAAATCTTACGTATCTCAACTAATGCGCCATGGTTTGTCAGAAACAATCAACTACACAGAGAAACTGGAATCAGTACCATTCAACAGTCAATTTCTTCACAAGCTGAACAGTTTTACAGCAATCTAAATAACGTTCCTGGATCTATTCACTACTCTCTTGGCAGAAAATCCAACTTTCCAACACGCATCAAGAGTCGTCTACCACTGGACCAGTTATCACAGCAAGATCTGATTTAATTTCAACTAATACTGTCAATGAGGGGCCCAATGGGGTTTTCCTCATTTCAATGTTACCTATTATATTTTATTTATTGTTATGTGTATTTCAACAATGGTCTGTAGAGCGCACATTCGCTGATCGATCAATAAATCATTTAAAAAAAAACTTCTATATTTATAATTATTCTGCAACTATATTATTTTTCTTCTTAATTCACCCTCGACACCCTCGTGTCAAAAATATTTTCTCTTTGTCATCACAATTGATTCCTTCTTATTTTTGTCCCTGACATCCTTATGTCAAAAACACTTTTTTTTCCGTCGTTATAATTCACTGCTGCTCAAGGAGAGTCCTTAAGACAACATACAAAATGTATGTTAAACCAAACTTCTTGTACTGTTCTGAAGCTTTAATAACGGCAGCAAATGCTAACATCAATAAACTTGAACAAATACAAAATCAGGCTCTTCGCCTAATCACTGGAGCAGTTAAATCCACACCTATTGATGCCATGCTTGCCTTAACACGGACCCCATCAATAACAACAAAAATAGAAGAACAAGCATTGCTCCAACACGAGAAAATGTTACGACTGCCAAACTCTAAATGGACAGAAGAGAACCTCCCCCCTTCAATCCTTAAGACTCATAATAGTTTCCTAGAAAAGGTAACACAGATTAAATCCAAATTGAAAATTCCTAACACCAGAGAAAATCTGCTTATAAGAGAAAATCCATTGGAATTATTGCAACCTACCTTCAATTTGGAATTAATAGAGGAAATAAGTAAATCAGACACACCAAAAGAAATACAAAAACTTCTAGCTCTGGAAACAATCAATACTAGGTATCCCACAGAAGAATGGCTGCAGATATATACTGATGGATCCTCCAAGGAAAACCTTACTGGATCTGGAGTTACATGTTCACATTTTTCCTTTTATCATTCTGTTGGCAGAGACACAACAAATTATGATGGAGAAATAGAGGCTATATACATTGCTCTCCGACAATTATTAAATCTTCCCTTAAATAAATTTAACAAGGCAGTCATTCTTTCAGATTCTAAAGCTGCAATTCAGGGAATATGTTCAAATACTACAAAGAAGTCAACAAAAATTAGAGAATGCTACAAAATGTTAACACAACTCCAAAAAGTTAATAAGACTGTTCATCTCCAATGGATTCCAGCACACTGTGGAGTCATGGGGAATGAAGCTGCAGACTCACTTGCAAAGAAAGGCACAACAATAAAACAAAAGTCTAAATTCAATTTCTCATCTTCCTCAATAAAACGCTTGATCATTAAAAAAGTTTATCATTCATACCTACAAGAAATAGAAACAAATGCCAAAGATAAAAAATGGATTACACTACTTTCCAACCCAGATATAATCCCCCAGAGACCAAGGAAAACAGCGGTTGCAGCCTTCCGACTATTGACAAATCACGACTGCTTAGCAAGTCATCTCTACAGAATAGGTATCTCAGCCTCACCAATATGTGTCCTGTGTAACGATCCAGCAGAAATGAATGAAGACCACTTGAAGACCTGTGAAGCATTAAGATCAGAAGAAACTACAGTTCAAAAGTATTGGAAAGCACGAATGTTAATGGCTTCATTGCCAGATGCAAGGCACTAGAAAGCAACAACATAATTCACTTCTCTAATGACAATCAGTATTCTCATCTGTCCTTGTTGACAATGCTCTTGGTGGTCATTATAGCCAATGATTATGTTGATTTCCTTTCCTGTAATATTTCCCAACCTGTATGTAGTTCTCTATAAGAAACCCATTAAAAATTATTATTTTTCATCATCTCTACTGTTCCTGCCTTACATGTTTGTTGGCAAAGACTATTTGGTCCTTTCTTTGTATGGTTTTAATTTGTTTTTATGGTATCTTCCTACCAACTTGCCATTTGTATTCTGTAGCTCATATGTTATGACTAGTTATGTTATGATTGTTGCCCAGCTGTTTCGTTATGACTAGGGCTCGGAAGTTCATGTCCTAAAAAACACTGAAATATGCATGTAAATATGCTCTTAAAAACTTGAAAATATGCCAAGAAATATGCAGTATTTAATTAAAACAATTAATGTCCCTTTGCAGTAGACAAGACGAGTTAGTATAAATAATAAAGTTACCTTATTCCTTAGAGGTTGAAGCAGAAGTAGTCCCGCTGCTAGTATTAACTGCTAAATTGTAGTTCACAACCAACACTTTGGACAAATTTTCAACTGTAAAGCATCGTCTGTTGTCTCGCAAAACACTTTTGTACCTAACGTGAAAAACTTCTCTCCACGTCACAAGATGTTACCGGGGCATATTTAAATGATGCTAACTGCTTCACACACACAGAGAGAGAGAGAGAGAGGGAGAGAGTCAAGTCTTTTGGTGAGACCTGATTTTCTTTTGAGGATGTCTCGAATACCGCACATCTGTTTATAACAAGAATGTTTTTAAATTACATAATTCACTTTCTCTTTCACTTTTTGTCCTATGCTACCAGGAACCAAACTTAGATCACATATTGTTTTTTTCAAAGACAGTGATTCATGCAAAGGAGACCCTACAGCTTCCAATGCCGTTATGACTGTTGGTAAGAATGAAAAATGGGCACATATGAAACCAAGATCCTCTTTTAACCCAGTGCCTGACAGAATATTTTGCACAGTTTCTATTGATGAAGCATCTTTCAAGTCCAATGAATTAATAACCTCTTCGGCTATTTCTATGTGCTCAGCATAATATAAAACTGCATCAATCCATGTTCCCCATCGATTAACACTGGTGCAGGAAGAAGTCAGATATTAGGTGCTGTTGATGTAAACAACTTAACTCTTTTAGGAGATTTAACAAAAATTCTCTTTGTACTGGACACAAATCTATCTACCAATGGGAAAGAACCATTGTCTCAGAAATGCTACCAATATGAAAAATATTATACAGATGAAAAAATAAGGAAAGCATAAAAATCATTAAAATATGCAATATAGGGGCAATAATATTGAAATCTTCGTGAATTGCATCATCATGTGCAGTACTGCCAATATGAAAAATATTATCGAGATAGAAAAAAGTAATAAAAAGCCATAAAAATCATTAAAATATGCAATATAGGGGCTATAGTATTGAAATAATATGCATTTATCAAAAATCAAGAAAATATGCAGTTATATGCACCATAAAATCATGTCCAAATAATTGAAAATTCCGTAATTCGGGCACATAATGTAAAAGCATACATTTTTAACCCCTATGAAAAAACATGCAAATGCATGAACTTCCTAGCCCTAGTTATGACCAACGGTCCAGTATACAGTAGTTCCACTTTCCCAGATCTTTATTCAGATGCCTTGGATGCTTTCTGCCTTCTTAGGAGCACCTTTTCTCCAATTTGTGGGGACCATTTCCTGATGAACCTTTTTACTTTATTTCTCCCTTTTTCTGCTTTTTGTTGCAACCTCCTGAATGCCAATTGACATTTTTCCTTTTCTGTCAATTCCCTTTGAGCAGCCATTGTAGTGTCAATGTCAATTGTTGTTGTTGTTTTCTAGTGCCTTGCATCTGACAATGAAGTCATTAGCATTCGTGCTTTCCAATACTTTTGAACTGTAGTTTCTTCTGATCTTAATGCTTCACAGGTCTTCAAGTGGTCTTCGTTCATTTCTGCTGGATCGTTACACAGGACACATATTGGTGAGGCTGAGATACCTATTCTGTAGAGATGACTTGCTAAGCAGTCGTGATTTGTCAATAGTCGGAAGGCTGCAACCGCTGTTTTCCTTGGTCTCTGGGGGATTATATCTGGGTTGGAAAGTAGTGTAATCCATTTTTTATTTTTGGCATTTGTTTCTATTTCTTGTAGGTATGAATGAGAAAATTTTTTAATGATCAAGCGTTTTATTGAGGAAGATGAGAAATTGAATTTAGACTTTTGTTTTATTGTTGTGCCTTTCTTTGCAAGTGAGTCTGCAGCTTCATTCCCCATGACTCCACAGTGTGCTGGAATCCATTGGAGCTGAACAGTCTTATTAACTTTTTGGAGTTGTGTTAACATTTTGTAGCATTCTCTAATTTTTGTTGACTTCTTTGTAGTATTTGAACATATTCCCTGAATTGCAGCTTTAGAATCTGAAAGAATGACTGCCTTGTTAAATTTATTTAAGGGAAGATTTAATAATTGTCGGAGAGCAATGTATATAGCCTCTATTTCTCCATCATAATTTGTTGTGTCTCTGCCAACAGAATGATAAAAGGAAAAATGTGAACACGTAACTCCAGATCCAGTAAGGTTTTCCTTGGAGGATCCATCAGTATATATCTGCAGCCATTCTTCTGTGGGATATCTAGTATTGATTGTTTCCAGAGCTAGAAGTTTTTGTATTTCTTTTGGTGTGTCTGATTTACTTATTTCCTCTATTAATTCCAAACTGAAGGTAGGTTGCAATAATTCCAATGGATTTTCTCTTATAAGTAGATTTTCTGTGGTGTTAGGAATGTTCAATTTGGATTTAATCTGTGTTACCTTTTCTAGGAAACTACTATGAGTTTTAAGGATTGAAGGGGGGAGGTTCTCTTCTGTCCATTTAGAGTTTGGCAGTCGTAACATTTTCTCGTGTTGGAGCAATGCTTGTTCTTCTATTTTTGTTGTTATTGATGGGGTCCTTGTTAAGGCAAGCATGGCATCAATAGGTGTGGATTTAACTGCTCCAGTGATTAGGCGAAGAGCCTGATTTTGTATTTGTTCAAGTTTATTGATGTTAGCATTTGCTGCTGTTATTAAAGCTTCAGAACAGTACAAGAGGTTTGGTTTAACGTACATTTTGTATGTTGTGTTAAGGACTCTCCTTGAGCAGCCCCATTTAGCACCAGCTAACCTTTTCAGGATTTGCAGTTTCTTTTAGAACTTTTCTGAGATGTTTGTTATATGTTTTTTCCAACTTAGCTTTCTGTCGAAAGTGATGCCTAAGTATTTGGCATCATCAACTGCTTTGAGTGGTTTACCATTATAATTTATGTTAATATAACTGGTTTGTATTTTAGTGTAAATAATTCATAATTTGTTTTTTCCACATTGATAGTCATGAGGTTGTTGGAGCTCCATTCATGTACTTTGTTTAGGGCTGTTTCTATTCTGTCTTTAATTAATTCAGGTTTTTTTGGAGAGCCTGGAGTCCAAATGACTACATCGTCAGCAAATAAAGCAATTTTGGTTTCTGAAGTTTTTATTATTGATGGAAGGTCATTTATATATATGTTAAAGAGTGTTGTGCTCAGAACAGCACCTTGTGGAAGTCCTCGGTGTGTTTGTTTATATTTGGAAATGTATGTATTATATTTTGTGGCACAAAATCTTTGTGAAATAAACTGAGTTATCCATTTAAGCATATTACTTTTCACACCTATTGATTGCAACTTCTCAATTAATTTGTTTCTCCAGACTGAGTCATATGCTGATTTAAAATCAATGAATACTGCCAAGGTATTCTCCTTTCTATTGAAAGCTTCCTTGATGTCTTGGCTTAGTAGGAGTACATTTTCACTTGTACTATGATTCTGTCTGAAGCCGGTCTGTGAACTATTAATTAAGTTGTAATATTCTAGGAACCAGTTAAGTCTAGATGCCACCATTCTTTCCATCACTTTTGCAATAACACTGGTCAAAGATATTGGCCTGAAACTATTAATATTGTTTGAGGGTTTGTTTTTCTTTAAAATCGGGATGATAATGACTTTTTTCCAGTCGGAAGGTACAGTCATTCTCCAACACGTGTTATACAGTTTAAGTAGGATTTCTTTTCCTTTCCTGCCAAGGTGTTTAATAAACTCTGGGTGGATCTTGTCAGGTCCTGGAGATTTTTTGTTCTGTAATTGTTCTATTGCTAAATCTAGTTCTGTTTCATTAAAATCCTGAATAAAAATATCGTTTCTTATATCTTTTGGGTTATTAGTTTCTCTGATAGTTTTTTGGATAGTTTTATCTTGTTTTTTATATGCTTGGGGTATTCTTTGTGACTGAGCATAAAACTTGTTAAGGGATTCTGCTATTTCCCTATCTGTAGTTAAGCTTTTGTTATTATGTTTTAATGGTTCACTTGTATTTTTTGATAATTTTGTTTTATTAAGGAATTTGTATATTTTATTTCCATCTTTCCTATAGTCCATATGTTCTACAAAATTTGTGAAACTGGCCCTCTTTGCTGTAATTAATTCTTTCTTAAAAATGGCTGCTTTTCTTCTCCAGTTTTGTACATCTTCTGGACACTTGGTTCTTTCGGCTTTGACTCTTGCTATATTTCTGTCGTGTTTTAACTTAGATAAAGATGGAGACCAAAAGTAGCTATATTTCTTTAACTTTCCTTTGGGGATATGTGTTTTGGCTGCTGTCAATAATATTAAACAAATATTTTTTTATTCATTTCATCTGTTGACTTGAACTCTGATTCTAACAGTATATTACACTTCCCTTCTATCTCATTTTGGAAACTGGACCAATCTGCTTTTTTAAAATTCCAAGAAGTTAAATTCTATAGTGGTAGTTACTTTTCCATACTTCAATTTTAACTATTTCTGATTTATCTTGTTCTTTCATTGTTTTTTGGATTTGAATCGTAGCTTTCATATTTCTTTTAATTCCTGTAAGAATACCACTCGCTATTTGACAAGCTTTTGGAAGTATGTGTGTAGTGTACTGATCCATTTCAAAGTATATTTCCTGTTCTTCTGATATATTGGCTTCTTGTACTGTGAAGACATCTATATCTTGGTCTTTTAATATTTTCATTAGCTCTTGTTTTTTAGGCTGGGACATGCCTCCTGCATTCCATTGTAGAATTCTTAAAGTATTGGAATTGTTGTGATGAAATTTGCCTAAAGATGTCCCCACCCGGAGATCCGATTGGGGGACAGTTTTAACTCCGGAATGTTTATCTTTAGGACTCATACTCATGTACATCTTTACATGTAACTGTTTTCTTGACGGGCACCAGTTTTACAATGTGGCAGTTACATCACCCGACTTAAACTCCCATTTTGCAAAGGGGACCACACCTATCGTTGGTCAACGGGTCCATCGGACCTAGCCGGGAGGACTAAATAGGTGGTATTTAGATCCACCGACCTTCCCCTCATATGCCTCTGAGGGACGCTGTTGTGCTGTGATAGGCCAGCACATATGTAAATGGCATTTCCTCCATTTTAGATCAAACAGTTATACCGCTGTGATTCGGTCCCCAGAGCCTCATCTGTTAAAAGCAGGGTGCACCACGGGCAGGATGAGGATGGGAATTGGGTAGGAGAGGCTATAGGAGGCGCATCACTACCCCTTACACCCCTCGATGTCAATTGTCAATCGCTTAGGTTTTGTGTTGGTCATCAATTCGATTGGGACGAACTTAGTTGTGGTAATTTCCCTGAGTGTTGGTGGTGGTTGTTATTTCTGTTTTCTGTGCAACATCTCCCTATTTGGCACGTTTCCATCTACTTCCTGCTGTCTTATGTTGCCAGTGTTCCATTGGTTTCCACCCCTGTGGTGTGAATCCCTATTGTATGGCGGTCTTCGGTTGTTTAAGTATTCCCTACAGAATTGTATGTGGTTCACTTGATGGGTACGGTCTTCTGGTCTCCCACGATCATACCTATGTGTTTGGTATCTCGATTCACCCCTTGGTATCGTGTCGTGGTACCGCTGTCTCGTTTTCTCCATCCTTTCGCCATGATTGTGTGGTTGTGGGAAATGGTGTGCCCCTCTCCCCCTGTCATGGGTGCTCCTAGTATTTCTATCTTCTCTCTCATTCTGGTTGTTTGTAGTCGCGCACCTGTTTAAGATAGGTGAGTTTGGGTGACCGTTCCTATGTCTATGCTCATTAGGCTGACCATTTTGTGTTTCGAAGGCTGTTAGTAATTCTATCATGTCTGCAAAATCTACTGGCCTCGCAACAATTAACCCTGTTCTCACTGTGTCTGGGAAATGTCTTGTTATGCTTGTAATTAACTCTGCTTCCGACAGCTTAGGGTCTAATAGCTTCCCTTTGTTGGCTACTTTCATAAAATAATCGACTAGCGATAACCCTTTGGTCGGATCATATCTACCTGTCGCTAGCTCTACCCCAGTCTGGAGTCTGGTTTTGCTTAGCTGGGCCCCAATACCTTGATAGGAATAGATTTCTGAATGAGCTATACGATTCATGACCAGCTAGTGTTAACCTTAGCCATTCTAATGCTTTGTTTTTTAAGCTTTTCTTGACTGTCATCATCCTAAGCTCATTTGATATCCTTTTCACTTTAAAATACTCATCCATCTCTTTAACAAAGAGTATTGGATCGTCTCCCTTCTCCTCGTCAAATGTAGGTGGTGTGATTTCATGTAGTATGCTGTTGGTGTAGTATGTGTTGTGTCATTGTTTAATTGTGAACCTCTTTCTCTATATGGTGAGTCAACATTTTGTACATTATTCAAAGAACTTTCATCTTGTACATCATTTACATCTAAATCATCATTTTGCCTTTGTAGTGCATTCACATTATTTACATTAGCCAAACTTTCTTTTCCTTTTCTCATTTCTTCACAAATTGATTTTAAATCATTCTTTATTTCTAAGTGACTTTGTTTCATATCATTCATAGCATCTTGTTGTAATTGTACTACATCAGCCATAGTCTTAATTTTAGGAATGACAATTTGTTCTACAGTTTTGTTAATCATTCCTTTCTTTACTACCTCAATTTCTTTCCTTAATTCCTCAGTTATTTCTACTTTTACATTTGTAATCTTACAGTCTACACTTGCATTACATTCTGTTATTTCATCTCTACATCTAGCAATTTCTCCTTCTAATACAATCTTATTTTCTCTCATTTCCGATTCTATTTTTCCCATCCTACCTCCTATGATTTCTATCCTAGCTTCTAAAGCTTCCTTTGTCTCATTTATGTTTTTATGTACTAATCTCAAATTAGTTTCCATTACTTTCATATTTTCTTTACACTCCTGTCTTCCTAATTCTATTCTCTTTCCCAAATCTAGCTCTAATTCTTTCCTATTAAGTTCTATTTTCTGCTCTAAGTTCTGTCTTCCTAATTCTATTTTCTGTTCTAAGTCCTGTCTCACTTCCTCCATTTTCTGTCCTAAACTTTGTTCTCTGTCCTGTTTTAATTCTGCCCTATTCTGTTCCGTTTTCTGACCTATTTCTTTTTTATTATGTTCTAAGTCCTGTCTTACTCCTTCTATTTTCTGAACTAAACTTTGTTCTATGTCCTGTTTTAATTCTGTCTTATTTTGTTCCATTCTCTGACCTATCTCTTCCCTATTCTGTTCCATTTTCTGACCTATTTCCTTCATATTCCGTTCTAGTCTTTCAAACATGATCATTAGTAACCTTTGGTCTTTTCCTATTGCTACCTCTTCCTCACTTTCTGTTCCTATCTGATAACTAGGCTTATCTGCCCCTTCCCCTATTCCTGTTCCTTCCCCTCTCTCTTTTTGCGATATTCTCGTTTTTTTATTCAGTTCACTTTGGCTTATAAGTCCTACTATTTTGCCACTTCCCAGTAACATAAAAATGAAATGAATATAAAAATAAAAATTTTTGGTCCTACTTTTTCTCGTTGCTTGGTCTCGTTACGTGCATCCCCTGGGTGGTTGACTTCGCTAGGCGATGTTTGATGTTTTCCCACGTGGATTATTCGTTCATCGGCATTTTTAGGCACTTCCTTCGTTGGTTTCCAATTTGGTGACGTCTCCGAAGTCGTAAATCTCAAAGGTTTGTCTAATGGCATTGGTGCGTTTTTATTATAATGATGCTTCATGTTTGAGCGATGTGGCTCTTATTTCTCTCAGGGCGTGGTAACGGATGGAATGAATAATCATACGATGTTTCTTCACCACAATGTATTATTTTATTAACACGTTTCTCTATTTTACATTTAAATAAATCCTCTTAGCACCATTTTAGATTATTTAAGTCTTTCCACTTTATCAAAAAGTGGAACAAAAGCTTGATGAAAGTCTGGTAAATGTTCTACAATGTTCACACGCTACCTAAACACGTCTTTTCACCTTGAATATACAGACGCTAGTGAAAGGAGTCCAGCGTCACCTCACGTGATACTACCTTTCTCGTATACATCCGCGTATGCGTTCATCAAATAGTTCCCGCATTCTTAGGGAAGCGATCTTTAGCTATTCTCCCTTTGCTATTAATATTGAACACATATAATTCTAATATTTATACATATATATTAAAATTAAATATGGAAATATTTATGACGTCTTTAAACAGACTTAGTTGTTCGTAACAATGAACATTAGTAACATGTTTTCGTCATTTAACCATCATACCATCATCAAAAACAAATTACACTCTTAACAAATATTCACATAAACGATTTTCTTTTGGGGTCTTTTAATATTCTGTCTCACACTTCTTCCTTTTTGGCGCGAAGATTTGGCATCACTTGGTATTTCACGTAAGTTCATTTCCCGTAGATTTTCATTCCATCCGAAATTCGTGCTTCACGTTTGGGCAAGCCATTTAGTGCTGTTTTTATAATTAATATAGGTGATGGTGATGAGCTTTTGACTCTTTCGTTATCTCGGGTCGTGGTACTGGGTGGAATGAACATACACTGGGGGTTAACTTTAGAGAAATATTTTATTCGCACCTTCTTGTTCACAGTATTTAAATCGTATCACAGTAGCAAGTCTTTTATTTCAGTGGATCGACTTCCCTAGCATCGCCGAGATTTAATGTCTGAAAATTTAGCGATGTTTTGCTAAATGTGTTTTCTATCACCTTACACTTCGTCCATTTTATGTCCTTTCATTTAATTGCACACTTCGTATTAACTAACTTATTAAAGTTAGCTAATGTTTCACTTATTTGAATCAAATTAACTGTCTTTAAACACTTAGTAAATTTACTTTCACTATTTTATGACGCGCACACATAAAAATGCATCCATCTATACCAAAGACACGGATGCCATTAACAAATTCTTTTGGTTGCAAGTCTAGGATTCCAACTGCCATGTGTACATCCGCGTATGCGTTCATCAAATAGTTCCCGCATTGTTAAGGAAGCGATCTTTAGCTATTCTCCCTTCGCTTTTAATATTGAACACATATAATTCTTTTATTTATACATATATATTAAAATTAAACATGGAAATATTTATGACGTCTTTAAACAAACTTAATTGTTTGTAACCATGAACAATAGTAACATATTTTCGTCATTCAACCAACTCGTACCAACACCAAAAACAAATTACACTCTTAACAAATATTCACATAAACGATTTTCTTTTGGGGTCTTCCAATATCCTGTCTCAGTATGTAGAGACTAGAGATAAAATAGCAAGATGGAAATTGTGTACATAGTGACATATTTCCATCATTAGTTTAAACAAGTGAAAAAATTTGATACTTTCTCTTTTTAATACATGTTCTCCGTATAATTATGACTATGCATTTCTGCATTATTTATTGAATACATATGGAGCTCTGTATTTAGATATGTGTTTAAATTCATTATGTAAAAAAGCTAAGTTTAAGGCTATAGATGTGAGCTAAATTAATTTATGCTGTATTAATTTATTATTATCTTCATACACAGGCCTGGCTTTGAAGTGCTGTACATAGGGAGCATTAATACAGGAAAGCGAGGTGATGTAAGACAAATTGACATGGCAATTAAGAGTTTTGTACACAACCGTAAAAGGCAACTTAATCAGCCCTGTCTATTTGAAATTCAAGAAGTTGGATTAAAAGTAACCGACAGAGTGCATGGAAAGGTAATGCTGCTTGTTTTTAAAGTAACTTCCTATAGATGTGTTGGTTTAAGAAGGTTCCAACTGCTTTTCCCATACTTTTAAGAAAGTTTGCTTTGAATTTTCGATTTATTGCATCAGGAACATTTTTTTTTCTTATGCTTATAATTTATATTGGTAATGTTGCCGAATACTAACTTAGGAACAGCGGAGTGCCAAGTATGAGAAATGAAAGTAACGAGTGGTAGTAAAACATCATTTAAATGATGTTGGGATTGTGTGACTAGCAATGCATATAACATTTGCGAATGTAGGTAACTTCTGGCAATACGTGTACTTTGGTGATGTAGATACGAAGAAGGCAGAAAACTCTACTGATCAAAATGAGGAATTTCGGCAACTAGAAGATGGGGAACTGTATTTTACTTAAACACACATTCCTCAGTTCAATCCAAAATGTCTCCCAAGTGTAGTATTGAGCATAACAATTACAGAATAAATGAGGATCCCTTCATATTACGATGAAAAATTAATGAATCACATAATCTGAAATAACTACAAAATCATAAGCTCGTGCAATTGTGCAGTAAATAGGATAACCTTAAATGTTAAATGGGAATATATTTATAACAGAAATATGAAGTGGCACTGGGGCGGGTTTCCTCCAGGTTCTCAGGTTTGCCCCGCCATTTCATTCCATCAGTGCTCCATCTTCATTCTGTGTATCATCAGTGTCACTGACTGCAGTGCCATAAGTAGTAAAAGCGGGCATTAAACGCTTCAAAAAAAAGAAGAAAAGAAATACAAAGTTGTGTTTCAGAGGCATAAACCACATGACTTGAAATAATTGAAATTTTAAGTTCATGAAGTTGTGGAGTAGGTAGATAACCTTAAATGAGAATGTATTTTGTAAATATACGTTTACTATAAAAGAAATACAAAGTTGTATTTTAGAGGCATAAACTGTATAACCCGAAATAACTATAGAATCATAAGCTCATGCAGTTGTGCAATACATAGATCACCTTAAGGTACACATATACGTTTGGACAAAAAATCCACAGTTTTTGGTGAAACACAATAATTTTTTTGCCACGTTGATCTTTCAGTCAAATATATTTTTTATGGTACTCAAAATTTAAATTTGGATTTTACATCATTGTAAAATGTGTTTTTTGTGTAAAAAAAGCAAATTTCTTGTAAACCTCATAGCAAACACAATTTTTAACCAATCACCCTGATTCTTTTACTGAAATGTTTCTAATTACATGCAGAATGTTGTGAAGCACAATTGCTAACTTCCATTAGCTTATCAAATATTTGTGATTTTTATTTCAAAATTACCATTATTTTTAATTATACTTTTTTTTACAACTGAACATAATTTTTTTCTCAGAACATTTAGCTCAACCATTCTGCTTCATAACATTCCTTGTTTTATTCTGATTAATTTGGTATATAAAGTTAGTGGTTCTCTTAATTTTTAGTATGTCATTTTTTATTCTGAATGTCACAAAATGTACATATTTTTAGTTTTGAGTAAACGAGAAAGTAAAGTTTATGGTATAACTGCAGTTCTGTACTCACAATTTAAACAGCTAGAACTCCCCTGCTACATAAGTAGGACCCTCTTCTTCAATATTTCTGTCTTCCTTGAGCTTCTTTCGGCCTCTAGGTTATCTTCTATGCTGCTTTTGATTTGGGGTGCTGCTCTTTATACTGTGACATAGCCGTGACTCATCTGATTTCAGAACTCCTGACATTGTGTACTTGCCTGGCACAATTTTCATCCCTTGCAGGATCTCTGCTTCCACTGTGTTACCACAGTTAAAATGCAATATAGCATCCATAATCCCCAGTTTTAGGGTTTCTAGACCTACATAGGTTTCTTTCCTACATCTTCACCAAATCATCCCATTAAATGACTCATTGGCATTCTGTGTTAATCCATGTAGGCATTTGGATCACAAAGTCTTCCATTCATAGGCTTGCATGCCTGAAGTATTTTCAGTGGTATTCCTGGTTTGTGCTTATATGAATCAACTGATCATTGGCCTTTGCTCGCTGATAAGAACACCAGCTTTGTTCCCTTCAGGACGTCTATGGTGTGATGGTCCATCTTTGTTTGCTGTCAGATGATAAAATGAAGCCCAAATTGCATTTTTCATATCCTCAAAATTGCCTGTGTTGGATCTCAAAGCTATTCCAAAAGTAATTTTGACACTTATCAAATAGAGCTCCAGTCAGCTTTCCCTTTCCACCGAGTTGTTGTTGTTTGGTTTTTTTTTTTTTTTTGCCAGCTTACGGAGGGCAGGGCCCAAACGCTTTTGATAGTGTCCCACATATTCCAGTTTATTAATTTTTTTCCCATGATATGGGTCAGATTGCACAACAGATTTATAACTTTTGGAATATTAGCCAAAATACAAGAAGAAACCTAAGAAAAGCACTCGATGCCACGCCCCCTTTTAGTTTAACAGCATCACATGGTTCCCTTTAAATCCTTCTAAATACAAAACTACACCTCAGATTCAAATAAATTATATATTATTTGAAAGCAGAAGAACAGAGCTAATAAATGGTGCAAAAAAACAAAAACGAAAATTTTGGTCCAAAGTAGCATTTCAAACGTATATGTGTACCTTAAATTGAAATATATATCATAATGTACATTTATGAAGTAAATATAAAGTTTTATAAGGGTCATATGTGGCAGATGATTGACAAATGGAATGCTTTAAGCATCGGATTTTGTTGGAAATAATTGTCTCAAATTACCTATGATTTCACTGTTATTAGAAGTGCAGACTTCATTAATAACAGCTAAAGGGAATGAGGCAAAAGGAAATCTTCACTTTATAACACTTTCTGTAAATGTTAGGTCTACTTTATTTACATTATTCTGCTATTTAGTGTTCGCTTCTATCACTGGTCAACAATGAAAAAGTTAAATAATTTCTGCTGATTGTTACATATTTGTATGTGCAAATCCAAAAATTAAGTTAGAAATACTCCATCACCCACCAATTTTCTGTAATATTAAAAAAACTGTTATCATGATTATTAGTATAGGGTGGTAAATGTGCTGATTAAAAGAAAGTAGTTTTATCTTATTAGGTCAACAAATACGGCAACAAAGGACATATTTGCTTTAGGTGATTGTTGTCTGTGACTTCAGGAATGACAATGTCCAACAATGAGCCTCTCCAAAACTATTCTTTTACTGTCCAGGTGAATGTTTACTCCAACAGCAACCAAGGAAGATTTGTTGCAGATCCAAACTGTCGTGCATAGTTGCCAAAGGAGTAGAAGTTAATAGAAGACAGTCCTGTATGTTCTCATTTGTAAATTAACAAGTGTAGTGTTTCTAATAGGTGTTTTCTTAAGCATTGGGAATTAGGAGGATAATGTCTCGCAAATGTGTAAATGATAAAAACAATTTTTGTTACATTTGTGGTGAGCTCACTTTAAAAGCAAAGAGGCGAAAGTTTACATTTCAAATTAAAAGAGCTTATGAGTGCTATTTTGACAATAAAATTGATGAGAGTAAGTTTGGGCTCCAGAAATCTGTTGTGCCAAATGTACAACACTATTAACTGGCTAATAAAAAGGCAACCGTCATATGCCTTTTGCAGTTCCTATGATATGGTGGGAACCTAAGGATCATATAACAGACTGCTACTTCTGCTTGACAAATATATCTGGAATAAGTTCCAAATCCAAGCACAATGTTAAATATCCATCTTTGGAATCAGCAATTCGACCAGTGCCTCATGGACCAGGCCTTCCCATACCAACTCCACCAGACGGCAGTAATGTGACTGAAGATTTTGAAAGTGTTGATGACATTAGTGAATTACAACAAAGTGATCCAGATTTTGTGGAAGGAGTTACCATAAATGAGCTGCACTTATTAACCAAGGAGGATCTAAATGATTTGGTTGGTGATCTTGAGTTATCTAAAAGTAAAGCAGAGTTACTTGCTTCAAGATTGAAAGGCTGGCATCTCCTGAAGGATGGCACCAAAATAACTTCTTTTCGTCAATGCCAAAAGGAATTGGAGCACTTATTTTCTAAACAGGAAGACCTAGTGTTTTGTAATAATGTTGATTCTTTGATGGAGTCCCTGGGTGTTCAACATAAGCCTGAAGATTGGCGCTTGTTCATTTACTCTTCGAAAACAATTTTGAAAGGAGTCTTGCTACATAATGGAAACAAGTTTCCATCCATTCCTATAGCCCATGCAGTTGGTTTGAAGGAGAGTCATGTGAACATGCAATTCTTGCTATGCAGTATCTGATATGATGACTACTCATGACAGATATGTGCAGATTTTAAAGTGATAACTATCTTACTTGGATTACAACTAGGTTATACAAAATTTTGCTGTTTCTTGTGCATGTGGATAGTAGAGACAAAAGCAATCATTGTTAAAAAAAGTTGGCCAAAGAGTGAGTCATTCAACCCAGGACAGTAAGTGCTGACAAAATCTTGTTACCTCCATTAAACATCAAACTAGGTTTGTTTAAGAACTTTGTGAAAGCAATGGATCGTGATGGGAGTGCATTTCTGTTCCTGAAAACTAAGTTTCCAAAGATCTGTGAAGCAAAAATAAAAGAGGGAATATTTGTTGGCCCTCAAATTAGACAACTTATGAACAATTTACAGTTTGAAAACCTTTTAAATATACAATAACGAGCTGCATGGTTCTCTTTCAAAAACATTGTCATAAACTTTCTTGGAAACCACAGATCTGAACATTACAGAGAATGTATCAATGAGCTGATTGAGAACTAGGTCAGAGATGTAATATGTCCTTGAAAATACACATGTTGGACTCCTATCTTGACTTCTTTCCTGAGAATCTCGGCGCTGTCAGCGATGAACATGACAAGTGTTTCCATCAGGACATCGCTGAAATGGAAAGATGCTACCAGGGAAAATGGACTCCAAATATGCTGGCAGACTACTGCTGGACACTCAAAAGAGATGTTCCTCAAGCAAAGTACAGTCAAAAGTCTAATTCACATACACTTTAGGTATGTAAAAGGTACTCAAGCTAAGGTGTTACACATATCAACTGTATAATTATAAGAAATCTTGTTAATGCAGTTACTCAAAAACTGTGAGTGAAGGAAAAGTTCTGCAAAAAGATTTGTAATCAGCACACAAAATTCAGTAAGAATCACCCTTTATACTTCTTTTAACATTAAACAACTTAAATTTTGTTGATCAGTGTAACAGCTAAAGGGAATGAGGCAAAAGGAAATCTTCACTTTATAGCACTTTCTGTAAATGTTACGCCTACTTTAATTACATTATTCTGCTATTTAGTGTGCGCTTCTATTCCATCGTTTCAGGTTTAGATTGTTTCTGTAATGACTCATGTTCCTCTCACATTTGTACTTGCCAACCTCCTTGTACCCCCTGAAAAAGCACTAGTGCTACAGCCCAGGAAGGGCCTTGGCTTGCCGCGCAGCCACTGTGTCCCCCTCCTCTGCCCACTACAGGCATCATTGGTGGGGTGCAGTACTGGAGGGTGGGACATGGTCAGTGCCCCAAACCCTCCTGGCCAGTTATGTGGCTTTCGCAACCTGCAGCCACTACTTCTCCGTCAAGTAGCTCCTCAATTATTGGTCCCCCCAGGACCTAATGAGGCTGAGGGCACCCTGGGCCAGACCTCCCAGCAGGGGAAAAAATCCCCATGCTGTTACCGGAGATCGAACCCGGGTCCTCTGCGCCAGAGGCAAGTGCACTAACAACTGCGCTATGGAGGCAGTCAACCTCCTTGTCCAGTAGTATGATTTTCTTTAGATTTATCTCCAAATTATTAATGCCTATTTTGGAAAAGGTTATAAATGTTGCTTGAAATAAGCAGCATTTATTGAGTTAAACAATTCTAAGTTACAAGAAAAGCTTTAACTTTGTCGTTAGAATCAGAAAAAGGTGTAAAGCTTTACAGTAAACATAATGCAAGATTATATTGAAAAATACAAAAATGTTTAATCCTCCTACAAATTCTTCCTATATTTGTATTGAAATTAAAATTCTCAGTAAAATAATTTTAAACATGTTTTCTATTATGTTATACTAAAATACAGCTTCTGCTTTTGAAAGAAAAGTTTTCTTCTAATACATATGCAATAAACCATCTTTCTTGGGTGGGATTAAAATTTAATTACATTTCTGTGAATTTGCACTGCTTCTGAAATTTGTTGAACTGTGTTACCAGCTTGCCACAGACCAATAATCTGGCCATGTGTAGTTTCTGATATATATGACATGCTGTGAATCAAGCAACAGTTTATAATTTGCGAGATAGAACTGGAACTTAAAAATTCAATGCCACAGCTGGGATTTGAACCACAGACCCTCCACTTACTCCGCCCACACACGGCTTGTATGTTTAAAAACACCAACAGTAAGTTTGTTGGCATAAATAAATAATAATTAGTTTAGTAATTGTTTACTAAGCCATCAGAAATAATCAGTACTTTCCTTGCATGCTGACATGTCATTGGTTATAACCAGAGACCAGAACATAATCAGAATGCCTTTTTAAATGTGTCAAGTCTATCTTCAATTTGAAAGTGAATCTACAAATTATACCTTTGTGATTGAAATGCCACAGTTTTATGTTGCCTTTTTTTTTGCCTTTTTAAATATAAATGCCTATTTTACGAAATAAATGCTCTATGTTGCCTTTATTTCATTATTTATTATTATTTATCTGGATAAACTTAGAAACATGTCAAAAATTCTACAAGGTGACAATTCTGGTGTAGTTAAAATGGATCCTACAATGATGCTCTATTTTAGGTTTGCTCCAATAACCTCTGTCGATGTTGAGAGATCATTTTGTCATGTGAAAAATGTGTTATCCGACAGGAGACTCAACATGACCCCAGAGAACTTAAAAAAGCATTTGATTGTTACTTGAAACAAATAAGACATTGCAATACACTAGCATTTTGTATAAAACTTTGAAGTTCTTTAAAATATGACAATCAAGTTATTGAATAGTGTAATCTGTTAAATAAATTAGTTTTTCTAATTGTCATTTATTCCCTGTTTTAGTGTTTATAATGCCTCTTTTCCTGCCTATTTTAGCCATTCATAATGCATTTTTGCTTGGCTATTTTAATGATTTATAATGCCTAAACTTCCAGTCTCTGGTTACAACTATGGCCACCCAGTGCCATGAATACTGCTTCATTGGAGAGGGGTAAAGAGAGGGAAAGAAGGGGAAGCTATGAAGGCCTGGTTAAATACTCATGATACCCTTGCATTTTGCTAAAATCACTTTCTGTACAACCTGAGGAAAAACTACCGATCAGCTATTATTGGTCAGCAAGTATTACACAGCAGCATATATGTGTGTGTGTATGTATATATAAAAGTTTGTTCAGTTATTTTTCTCCCTAGCATTTGAATGTTTCAAGTAGCGACCTTGCACGGTCGTTAGTGTGCCAGCCACTGCACCTTGGGCTTCTACAGAAACAGTTATAATATACATGGAACTGCCTCATATTCTAATAGTTGCAATTACAGTTATGATAAACACATAGCTTATCATAAGACATGCTTTTTGTATCCAAACATTTCTTGTATCTTCTCAGAAAATTTTCATTTGCACTCAAAAATTCAATATCCAAAATTGAGCAAATTTCTTGCAAATGTTTTATGGTTGTAGTTCTTCCAACATATGACGGTTTTTTCAAGTTCCCCCATAGAGAACAATCGCATACGGTTAAATAAGGGATTGTGCGAGCCATAATCATTTACTAATTAGCCTACCATCAATTTGTGGAATTAAAATTAACGACTTATTAACTCTTTGCACAGTAGCAGTCTTGTTGGAAAAATCCAGACTGACATTCAACATTAGTCAGCTCTTCAAAAAATTGTAAGTTATTCCTATATCTCTCTGCATTTATTGTTTGTTTGCAAGATATGTATCCTAATATTCTGTGCGCATTTATTGCACATTACATACTACTTTCTGTGTCATGTAAGGAGAACTCTTGTTAAAATCACATTTCTCTGTCTCCAATATCTATTTTTGCAACAGTACATAGCCATGTAAATTGATGTGGATATAAACAAATGAATAACGATCTTCCATTTGATGAAAGTTTAAACATTCCAAAACTCACACAAATAACAAAGAATATCACTGAAAGGGTTCACTCTACAAAAAAAAATCATTTGGACAAATTGTGTGTTTTAGCAAGATACATTTTTGGTATAGTAAGATTTGGTCTCCTATGGTTTACCGGTTATGCAAAAGTCATCCAGAGCAAACAGGACTACATAGTTTATAGCCAGGAAATTCAAAATATGCATTTTGCTTGCCATAAAAATATCTCAATATGGCACTTTAATCAAAATCGTTAGAGCCATTTTTGAGAGAATCAAAATTTTTTTTAAATTTTCCACGTAAAAGGTAGTTTAGGGTGAAGGAATTTTCTTCAAAATCTTTGTATCGCATCTTTAAAAGACATTAAACTTAAATACCAACTTTGGTTTTTAACTGACTTTTCATTATTGAGTTATGCTGTCCATAGTGTGACACACGCGCGCGCGCACACACACACACGCACACGCACATGCACACGTACACGCACACGCACACACACACACACACACACACACAGACACACACACACACACACACACACACACAGACACACACACACACATTAAATTTTTGGGTGGAATACAATACATCTACTTACTATACACAGTAGAGAAAGTAAAAAGGCATCAAATGAGAAATTCACTCAGTTTTATATATTGAACTCTGACATCTTTGTGCACTTATTATCAGTGAGTGTATTTGAAGCTATGAGAATGTGAGGCAGTTGCAAGGATATTACATTACTGTTTCAGTGGGAGTCCAAGGTGTGGCAGCGAGCATGTGAGCAGTCATGCATTTGATAAATATACTATTACAACCCCTCCTGCCACTACATAATACATGTTTATGAATTTCAGATTATTGAGAAGCATTCGTATATGGAAATTTCATCATGTGGCAGAACACTCAGTTTCAATAATTATTTTGCATACATAGCAGGGTAAGTATTCAACACATTGATTTGTTTCTTAATGTGTGCTTTCTCACAGACCTATAAATTTGAGGAAATGTTATATTCTGTCTGCAAGCTTGGTAACAATATTTTACTGGGGCATGCAATGAGGTCTCTTGAAATCCCAAAAAACTTTTTCCTGTCCCTCCCCCATTAAGAAAGGTCCACATGTGTCCATGTAAGGAAAAATTATGATTTTCATAAAATTTTCCCTCTTAAATTACTCCTTAAATGGAAAAATTTAATTTGATTTTTATTTTATGGCTCTAACAATTTTGATTAAAGTGTATTACTGTATTGGTCCAAAAATAAACCACACTTTTTATCCAAATTTCACTGTCGAAAAGCTAGAGTGTGGCTTATATCTGCTATCTTGTCCTTTTTCATAACCTTGCTGCAAAAAATTATGCTCATTTGCAACAATACAAGCATCTTACAGAAAGTGGTCTCGAGGCATTTTATTATGCAACAGCACAAACTTTTATCAGTATTCCATTGGCATTAATGTTGTGCAGGTCTACCAATGTTTCATTAGTTCATAATTCAATTCAAGCTGGATATTCATCAATTACTATCAGTACCAGTGCCACTTTCTTCATATATACTGCCCACCTCTTGTAGCATGGTGGTAGCATGAGGTTGTGAGTTCGAATCTCCATTAGGGTGAGTCCGGATAAGGTTTTTTCCTGAGGTTTTCCCATATCCTGAGAAGACGAATGTCTTTACCATTCGATATGACAATACGTTGGAGGACATTAACAAACAAAACAAATCATGTATGCTGCTAAGAAAGCCTGATTTATGATGATATGAAGGGCAAAAAAGCATCATCAAGTCAAGGAATTCATTGCAGTTATGATGCAAGCTTCAAGCAAGTGATTAAGTGTGATAGTCAGGGGTGGTAGGGAGAATGAAATCAAAAGTTTAGGGTCCTTTAGTAGGAATTAAAAAGTGAAAGTTGAATGAGTGAAAGAAATGCAAGTGATTCAAAAAGGGATGATAAAGGGAATCAGTGAGGTGTAGGAAATTATTAACAAATAGTTAGGAAACATAGGAATAAAAGAATCTGATGAATCATTGAAGCACTCACTAGTTTGTATTGCTGAGGGTGCAAGCCTAGAGATAGTACATGCATTAGTTTCTTAAACATAACTTCATATTGTGCATTACTTTTTCCCAAATTCCCTATGCATAATTTGTTGAAATGTATGTCTGTTGTCCAGCACTTTCGTAATTCAGCATTTCTTGACAAGATGATGCATGATCATGTCAGTGCATAAGGTCTACATTAAACACATTTGTTATTTTTCTTAACAGAGAAGAAAACTGTAGCATCGCCAAGAACTTCACATGTTATGTCTTCCACAGTGCCAACGAAGAGAATGTCAAAACAATCCTGCAGAGCATCGGTAAGCTTTATATATTAAGTTTTGAAAACAAATCATATGGATATTTCATTATTTAATAGAGCCTGAGGTAATGGATCCAAAAGACTATACTGACTGTGCTGTTTTGCCTGAACGCATGCTCTGCACTTACTGATGCTGTGATAAAACCATACAGCATTTTTCAAACTACTTTTAAAGGCTTTACTTACCAATGCTATTAACGGACATGTTAAAACTGGCCACCGTCGTTGTCCACACAGTTTTGGCACCACTTTAGGAAACTGCCGTAGTTCACATTGACAATTGCTGACAATTTCCTGGTGGATATTTTATTTTAATTCTTCCACGATGTGTGGGTTTGTCTTGTACACCTAAGTTTTAAGTTACCCCAGAGATAGAAATCACAGATCACCTGGAAATCTTTCTGCAAATCGCACTTTCACTTGCCGAGCTGAGTTAACATATACAAGTCATAAATAAATAGACACTGTGCTGTGGAAATCAAATGCTGAGCCATAATACACTTTGTGGGTAAATCCAGGACAAAATAATAAAGCTCACTGCTAATAACTCAGTCACACAATATCACATCAGCTCATAATTGCACTTTCAGAGCAGAGAAAAACAAGTCAACCGCGTGACCTTGAATACAGCAACTGCATTATCATGTTTCTCTGTGCTCAGTGGAAAAACATTGCACAGTGGTTTGGGTGTTTTTGAGTCTCTCTGTATTTCTGTAAACGCTGACCTCACGAACAAGAAATAGAGGAATAAGCTGTCATAAAAATAGTTTATAGAAGAGTAAATCGAGAAAGTAATGTGAATGCAATATCAGATTTTAGTAGTAATACATTGATGAAAATATTACTTATGACCATTCAATGGATAGAAAAACAGTGATATTTCAAATATGAGAATGCTCACAATTCTGTTAGGGAAATGTGATGATACCTGTTTGAATCTGTCATCTAATTTATCATTGACTTTTACATGCTTCAGGGCAAGGTTTCCAGAGGACTCATTATGCTGTATAAAATGGCAGTCACAAGTTCTTGGTAAGACAGTATATCATATTCTTTTTAAATTGTGCAATTTAACAAACAGTATTCAAAATAATTGATTCTTTCAATAATCAATATTAGTATTATGATAGAAACCATTTAATACGAAACAGTTTTCTGAAACCTTATATGAACATGATAAAGAGCTGCTGATGTTATCAGTGTAGAATCTCATATAATTAATTATTTGAATGTGAATGTTCTTAACATTTCTTAAAGAAAAAGAAGAAAGAAAAGAAAGACTTTTCAGAATGTGATTGTAATAAACTGTTATGTAGTGTACCCAGAATGGCGAAGCATATCAGGAGCTAGCTCAGAGGGGAATGGGTGAATACCAGAATTGAAGAAATTTTAATTTTATTGTTATTATTATTGAGGTTATTATTAATATTTGTATTATTATTACTTATTACTGTTGTTATTAGTTCCTGCAAGTACTTTTTTGTTGGAAATGAGTTTACATAAAAATCTAAATCATATTTTAAAAAATAGACCTATCAGCTTCTAAAGTAAGAAAAAATTAGAAACTAAAACCTTCACTTATCTTAGTAATGTTGTAAGCTCTTGTTGCAAAACTGACTCAAGTTTCGAGTTGACTCCAACTCCAGACTCAAACAAATTTGTTTGTATAGCTTTGAGAATTAACTCGAAACTTGAGTCAGTTTTGCAGCAAGAACTTGCAACATTACTAAGATAAGTGAAGTTTTTAGTTTCTAATTTGTTCTTACTTTAGAATCTTGTTGCTTCACTGTTAATAGCTTCAATTTCCTTAATAGATATATCAGATTAATGTAGTGCTTAGTACAAATATAACAAATATTTTAGAGTTGGACTAAGGATGTGATAAATATAATACAAGACCCTACTCTGTATTCACTCTAAGGTTGATCCGCGTGAAACTGAACCCAGGTGGCCATTGCACAGTTATAATGTATCCTTCCACCATTCACGCTAGAAATACTTTCACAACCATGTGGTGAGTGCATGCGGTGCATAATAGAAAGGATGATCCCTTATTCCGTCAACTTAAAGAGTGACTAACATGTAACTAGAGGTTAAATGTGATAAGATTGATAGTTACAACAAACTAAACAATGTACATGTCATAGTTATAACAACAACAATCATAATAATAATATAATTAATTTTAAAAGAATCGAGCGAAAAAGAACACGTAATCATCCACACTTTGGATGTTGTATAGCCCTCATTAACCCAAGTTTCATCCAAGTAATACAACTTAAGTCCTTCCCCAAAACCTACACACTGCCTTCAAATAGCCCCTTCTCCACAGAATAATTATAGCACTTTTTCAGCTTCTTTTGACAAATTCAAACCCTATTTCACACAGCATTTTATAAAAGGAGGTTCTTCTGAAATTAGGCAAGTCTGGATCGGCATTAACCTGTTGTAGCACTTTGTCAATTGTTAGCGGCTCATTTTTAAAAAGGAAATTGTGCACTGTTACACAAATTGCATTTTTAACCAAATCGTCACATTCTTGCATGGTGTATTTCACACGCTTTATTTTCCTGGGTGTAACCACTTATCCCGTTTCAGCTTTTTCTTTATGAACACTGTTTATACTGGTACTCGAAACACTGATGAACTCAGGAGTTAATTTCACTACTTCTTTGATGGGAACAGTTGGATATTTCTCACATAACTTATAATATACGTTCAACACTATTGTTTTTTTCATCACTAGCCAATGGTTTGCCTGCCTTATGCTTTACATAAGTTGACGAAGACACGAGAGCAAATTCACCACGGCTGTCCGCCATTATCCTAAATAGAAACTACTGGCTGTAAACAATACTCTGTAAATATTCAGACATCAGGTAACTCACATGAGTTGCATGTTGGGACTTGTAGCTCTGTTTATCAGTATACATCAGCGTTAATTAACCTCTTAGGCATTTGTGTAGAATATTATACCATTTAAGGATAAATTCATTCCAAAATTCACATTACTAGGATGGGACTACTTCCCTGCATGCATTGCTACCATGTTGTACCACGGTGCAGTGGTCACGTGGGTTTGTTTTGACGCGGATAAGCCTAAGAGTGAATTTAGTATAGTCTGGTTAAGTAAGGAATAAGGGTTTGGAGAGCTCTGAGAATAAGTTGGATACAGCTTGAAACTAGTCAGCAGTACATCTTGCAATATTAATAAGATAAGTGGAGCTTTTAGTTTTTAATTTGTTCTTAATTTAGACCCCAGTCTTGGGTTTGATTTTCAACAACTTACGTCAAATACAAAGATAAGTGAAGCTTAGTCTCTAAATATTTGTTATATTTGTAGATTCATATTGCTTCCTGTTAGTAGCCTAAGTTTTTCATCGAATAGTGCTGAGCGTTCAGTTAATCAGAAAAGTAAGGGCAAATATTATACTGCTGTGTTACATTGCTATGTTTTATTGTATTATTTTGTATTTTTACTATTGGTATCCTTTTTTCCAATTTCAAATGTAATTTCCCTAAAACAGCAATATTTGTAGTCACCATTACACCTGCCAGCTCATAATAGATTGCATTTAACTCACTTCGGTGGGATATGTGAGATTTCTTCCATGTTGTGGTAAGTTAGCAAGAACTCGCTAGAATGCTCAGTAGATATTTTATACATTCCAGTAATATTAATCATAATAAAAAGGAACAGTAAGAAAGGGAAACTATGTATAAGTTTTTAAAATTATCAAGCTAGAAAAGCAGCAACAAATGGATAGATCTTTCCCAGATTGTTATGATAAGTTTGATGATGGTGGTTAATTTTCAGTTTCCTTTCAGCCTAAAATAAGAACAAATTAGAAACTAAAAGCTTCACTTATCTTAGTAATATTGCAAGATCTTCCACAGCTGACATGTTTCAAGTTGCATCCAACTTATTTTCAAAGCTATACAAACAAGTTACCATAGTTACCAATGCTCAACTTAAAAAAATCTGTCACCAACCTCTGAAAACAAAAACATATAAATACAATCTATTGGTGGTATTTGAAAATTCATAATGTGATTCTTGTTTTTTAAAATAAATACCTTTTCCCAAACCATTAAATCTAGAGATCCATTTAATTGTTTTAATAATTTAACCTCCGAATTAATTTCATGATTAAATGACCAAAAAGGGTACGCCACACCTGATTTATCAGTTTGTTTATATTTAATATTTCTCTGTCCTCTACGTGATCTGCAAGAGGAAATGGACCGAGACCACCTTCAAATATGCCTGGCCACATCTAGTGCCCCATCTATCAGTGAAAAATATTGGAGAGCAAGAGGATTAATGACTTCATTGTCAGAAATCTAGCATTAGCTAACAACATATTTAATATTTCTAAAACACTTGTTTATTCTAGTTTCTAAATCACATTTAGTTGTACCAATATAAACCCTATCACAATCCAAACAGCTAAATTGATAAATGCCAGATTTTGACTTTCTGTATTGTTAGGTAGGGGAAGTATTGTATTCCACCCAAAAATTCGATGTCGAGATTTCTTCAACGGAAACATATGTTTTGAGACCCCCTGAATCCAAAAAAAAGAGGCATTTTTAGAAAAAGGTCCATGTGAGTGTGCGTCTATCAGTCTGTGGACAGCATAACTAAAAAACGAAAAGTAGGTTAAAAACCAAAGTTGGTATTTAAGTTTAATCTCTTTCAAGGATGCGACACAAAGATTTTGAAGAAAATAGCCCCACCCTAAACTACCCTTTACATGGAAAATTTTTCGGAAATTTTTATTTTCATGAACATGGCACTAACGGTTTTGATTAAAATGTCAATGTTTGAGATATTTTTATGACAAATGAAAAATACATCTTGAATTTTCTGGCTATAGCCCCTGTAGTTGTAGTTACTCTGGACGACTTTTGCCTAACTGGTAAACCGTTAGAGATAGACCAAATCATACCATGCAAAAAATTTAGCTCTTGCTAAAATACACAATTTATGTCTAAATAAACTTTCTTGTAGAGTGAACCATTTCGGAGATATTCCTTGTTAGGTGTGTGTGTTTCGGAAAACTTAAAACTTTCATGAAATGGAACATCATTTAAGAGGTTGAATCAGAAACTGAAAAATTCAATGCCATAGCCGGGATTTGAACCACAGATCTTCCGCTTATTGAGCGGCTGCTCTAACCATTAAGCTACCATGGCCAACTTGCCAGCACAACATTAAATTCCCCAGCTGATTCGTACTTTTTCCCGGTTAACCACAAGGGAATCTCACATCAGAGATAAATACCCTAAGAGCGACTCACAAACATTGCCCACACATGGCTTGTGTGTTTAAAAACACCAGCAGTAAGCTTCTTGGCATAAATAAATAATTACCATCTAAAGGTTACTTAAACCCGGGACATAAAGTACTTACAATTGTGAGTCACCCTTGGGGTATTTATCTCTGATGTGAGATTCCCTTGTGGTTAACCGGGAAAAAGTACGAATCAGCTGGGGAATTTAATGTCGTACTGGCAAGTTGGCCATGATAGCTTAATGGTTAGAGCAGCCACTCGATAAGCAGAAGATCCGTGGTTCAAATCCCGGCTATGGCATTGAATTTTTCAGTTTCCGATTCAACCTCTTAAACATTGCCCACACACGTCTTGTGTGTTTAAAAACACCAGCAGTAAGCTTGTTGGCATAAATAAATAATAATGGAACATCGTTGTTCATTTTTTATATGTTAAGCATACAAAGAGAACAGGATCTCAAAGTTTTAAAACATTTGACTATCGCTCAAAGCCTACCTTATTCGCATATTCCCCTTGCACCTACAAGGAAATAAGCAATAAGATACTTTCTGTAAATGTTTATCTCAACTAACAGAAAGAAGATATAGGAATAAGAGTTTTTAAGAATGGTTAGTACAAGAGTAGAGAAAGTCATGTGAGTGCAACACATCAGACCTTTTATAATTTGAAATTTTATCCTTATTGGAAAAATTTAGTAAATTTTGTATATCAAATTTATTCCATATTCATTAAAAATGTTTATAAAGTTTTTATTGTCCCACCCACGGATGGTAAGTAAACTTTTTAAAACAGCATTTTTTTTTTTTTATTTTTATTTTTTTTTTTTTTTTTTTTTTTTTTTTTAAAGGGTGTGAACACCTCTTTAACAGCCTTTTGATACTTAAATTGTTCTAGCTTTTTATGTATAAAATCTGTATTAAAACCATTAATTACTTAGGTGTTAATAATGTGCTTATATTCTGTGTTAAATTCTTCCTTATTAAGCTAAGCAACAGTAACTATGGTAACTGTTTGGATAGCTTTGAAAATAAGTTGGATACAACGTGAAACTAGTCAGCTCTGGAAGACCTTACAATATTACTAAGATAAGTGAAGCTTTTAGTTTCTAATTTGTTCTTATTTTAGATTCTGTTGCTTCATGTTAATAGCTTCAATATTTCTTAATTTCCTTTTAGCATTTAATGTGCTCATTCACAAGACTGTAAATCTTCCTGAATGAGAAGCAAGGAATTGAGGTCAACATGAATTATTTGATACTGAAAAATCAATGTTTATTTATTTTCTTTCATGCCATAAAGCATAATACAGTAGAGTCCCACTAATCCAAACTAATTGGGATCAAACCCTATTTGGAATAGGTGGATTTTGTCAAATATGACGTTTTGATCTTAAGCGTTTATGTGTTAAGTATTAAAACTATTGAAAGTAGGAAATCAGTACAGTGATGCTATAATTTGTTTTACGGCTACATTATGAGACTTGAAAACCAGTTATTGTAATGACTTATTAGAAATGTTTAGTTCTTCCGGGCTTGTAGGCCGTGGCCTAGAAGGCATGGTAGATACCAACGTTTCGCCAAGTACTGCGCTTGGCATCATCAGGGTAACACGATCCTCCGTCTGCACTGGTCAGAGTTTGAATGTGGAAGCAGAGAAGTAGTGGAAGTAAAGACCATTAACATCCGTTACGGTTATTTATATGGGTGGGGGTGGGCAGGGCATTGTTGTGCTGGCTACGGTAGTGATTGGCTAGTTGCAGGTAGGGTTTTATTACAACTGTTGTGTGTGTCTGAAAGTTTATCTAAGACCGGTATCCATGCTTTATGTACACGTAGTATTTCTTCCTTGCAATTGAAGTTGTCTTTGTGTTTGTAGATTTCTATGGCTTCCCTTTGTAGTCGGGCATAGCAGTTAACTGTAGAAGACAGGACTCGGGTTTCTTTAAGGTTGACATCATGGCCGAATAATAAGGCGTGCTCTGCCACAGACGATTTATCCGTATGTCCCAATCTGGTGTGACACTCATGTTCTTTTAATCTGGTGACCACATGGTAGTGCATGGTAGTGCCTATATATACTTTGCCGCAACTGCAGGGAACTTTATATACACCTGCAGATGTGTGTGGGTGGCATTTGTCTACTGACTCTACTGGCCATGAAAGCCTAAGTACATATAAGTTACTGTAATGTTTTCATAAGCACTGTTGGTGTCCACCTAGCACAAGTAGCCTGTGAAAGTCGGAATGGAGGTTGGCAAAACATTGCCTCTTCAAGTCATTTCAGTGCGGTGGGTCAAAAAAACATTACTGACTTCATTTCTTAAGTGTTTTGCTATTTGTTTTCTTGTTAACGTAAAAAAAATTGCATTCAAACTTTGTTATGCACATGGTTAGTAGGTCTAGACCTTCTGTTTTTTAGTTTTTGTGTACAAGATAGACAACAGATAAGACTATTTATTTATGCCAACAAACTTACTGTTGGTGTTTTTAAACACACAAGCCGTGTGTACCATCTGAAGGTTATTTAATCCTGGGATATAAAGTACTTACAATAGTAAGTTACCATTGGGGTAATTTGTCTCTGATGTGAGACTGCCTTTGTGGTTTACCAGGAAAAATACAAACTGGTTTGAGAATTTAATGCCATTCTGGCAGTTTGTCACAATAGCTCAGTTGGTTAGAGCAGCCGCTCGGTAAGCGGAAGGTCTGTGGTTCAAATCCCAGTTGTGGCATTGAATTTTTAAGTTCCAGTTCTACCTCTCAAACAGATAAGACTGTTCACTCCCGTAGCATTTATTTCACAATGTTTTTACGTGGAAAAACTAGTTTAATCTTTATCTTTATTTTTTCCTGTTTTAAAATTAAAAACAATTTGGTAGATATTTTTCCCTAGCCATGTTCAAATTAGGCAGATTTTTGGATTGACGGGACTCTACTGTATATCAATATGCATTGAAAGACTGAGTAGGTTGGCCCATGTGGTAACACCTGTGGCCTGCATTTGGGAGATCATGAGTTCGATTCCTGTTGACCACCACTCTTAACTTGGTTTTCTCCATGGTTTCCCCTTGTTGCTAGGTGAATGCTAGGGTGGCTTCTCTAATCCATGGATTCCTTTCCTATCTTACCCTTCCTCATGTCATTCCCTTGTCATCTTTCAGGTCTGATAGTATGGTGGTTCAAGCATATGCAGATGTGCAGATGCTTGTGCTATGTAAATCTTCTTCCCTGACTCCACTTGAAACACCTACTTGTAAATGCTCAGGCCACTGGAGTTCACTTTGTCACCCTCTCCCTGAATGATGGCAAGTAGCTTCAGTGGTATGCTGGATGACTATCTGTAGAACTGTTAGCGACTTCTGCAGCTCTCTGGGGCTTTGCTTTGTCCCCACTCTCTGCCAGCCTTTGATTCCCTTCACCTCATCTCTTCCCACCGAGGAGTTGTAACACACAATGGATCCAGCCACAGTGAGTTATTCTCCTCCATTATAGTCACCTAATACTTTATGCATTCATTGATCCTAAATTATATTCAACATTTTAAAGAAGTGAAGGGGACTATGCAAGTGAAATATATTTATCCTCTTTAACATATTGATTATGTACAAATGAAATATTCAATTGTGTGCAATAATGATAGTACAATGAAACTCATTTTTAACAGGTTAACCATGAATGTTTTAATCTCTGAATATCCGAAGATTAAAGTCCCAAGTATACTCAATATATGCTTAAAGTTTTTTTTTTTTTTTTTTTTTTTTTTTTCTGAACTTACATATGAAAAAAGCAGATACTGGGCATTGAAGCAACAAGAAATGAACTGCAACATTAACCTCTTCAGGGATATGGACGTGAAATCTCGTCCATTTAAAATGACGGACGAGCGATATGGACGTGTATACACGTCCTGTGCGTTTGTGCATTTAACCCTTATTTATCCACTATCTAACTCAACTTATTTTAATTTTCCCCCGTTATGAAACATTTAATTAAATTCTATATGCTTTACTGGCTTACCTTTATATGTTCCTTCTGCAGTGATATGCCTCAAAACAGGGATAAACACACAAGGGCACATCTCCACATTCGCCACAGATCATCCCAGTTTCCTTACGGATTCCCTTCTTGCGGCACACGAAACACCTTCGAGATGGGCGGGACTTCTTTGCTGTTGACGGTATCCTTTTAGGATAATGTTTTCCTTGAAGTCTGAGGGGTGCAGGGGTTTTGGATTTTCTACCCCCAGTATGAAGAGGCCTCTCAACCTGGTGTTGTTCAATTAGGCTGCGAGCTATTGATAGTCGAAAGTCCAGGTAGGTCATTGTCTTGTGTGGGTTTAGAGCTCTCCAAATTACCAAACAATTGTATATGGTTATATCCAGCTGGTGCAAAAATACCTTTTTATACCATTTCACTGTTTTTCGTAAAGAGGGATATGCTTGCAATACCTGATCTACTAGATTGACACCGCCCATGTGCATATTGTATTCAGGCTTGAAAATGCACATTTTGGTATGGGCATCTGTTTATCCAGTGTCAATCATCAAAATCTTAGAGCTGCAATTGGATAATGCCGTAACTACCCTCCTGTCCTGCCAGGCAAGGTAGGTCAAAGGTGGGAGCTGACGCACCTCCATTTCCCCTCTCCTTAGAGCCTTTGCATTCACATCTTTTGGCAAACCAATACGATTTGAACGTACTGTTCCAATTGCATTAGTCTTTCTTTTGTGTAAGGCCATGAATAATTTAGGAGAGCTGTATCAGTTATCTAAGTACACAGTCCTACCCTGATCAAGCACAGGTTCCATTAGGTGCATTACTATGGAGCCAGATAAGCCCAAATCTTTGTCTCCAGTATTGTCAGTCCCTTGACCAGTGTAAATGCAGCTATTGTAAAGATATCCCGTTTTACTTTCACAAACATCAAAACTCTTTATGCCAAATCTAGCCCTTTTTGTTTTGATGTATTGCTTCCAACCTAAGCGGCCCTTCCCAAGCATTAGGCTTTCATCAACAGTGACCTTTTCACCAGGCACATAATTTTCTTTAAATTTTGAAATAATATAATCGAAAACAGGCCTAATTTTGTGGAGTTTGTCATTTACATTCTCTGTGCAGGTGAAATGAAGGAACCGCAAAATTGACGTAAACCTGTTATTTGACATGCATTTTCCAAAAAAAGGAGTAGCTAGCATGTCATCTGTGGACCAATACATGTATAATGCAGGTTTACGAATAACACCCATAAGTATAATTAGACCAATTAGCCTGTAAATCTCATTGAGTGTTACTTCTGTCCACCTTCGAATTCTGCTCTTAGGCCCTAATTTACCTTTAGAGAGCAGGTCTTCCTTCACCTTACTCGCATATACATTTGTTTCTGAAACAATGAGAGACACTAAGTCGGTAGTAAAAAATTTTGTAAAAATGTCAATTGGTTGGCTGTCAGAAGTCAGCTGAGCCTGGGATTGAACACCAGACCCTGTGCTCGTGAAGATTTGCCTGTTTGTATTGGAATTGTTTTCAGCACTCCACAATGCTGACTCTTCACGAACACCTGAAGGAAGTTGGTCACGTTCTTCCTCACTGCTACTTGTACCTATATCCTCCACACCCCCCTCAAATTCGGAAAATTCGCCATCAATATCCAAATCGCTGTCACACAGCAAGAAGTCCTCCACATTATCGTGTGTAATTTCAGAAGCCCTTACACTTCCACCACTCGCTAACCTTTGTGCAACACTGCTTGTTGATGCCATGTTTTAGCTCTGAGATGTAACACTCAATAGCTTCTCACTTCAGCTACAAGCAGGAAAGTATACGTATGCATTTCAAGAAAGAAACAAACGGAGCCTGTAAGCTATATCCAAGTTACGAAACACGTGTAAGGAAAAATTGCAAACCTGCTTTATTCTGATGACTCATAAACCACGCATACAGTAGTGTTCTATTTCACATTGTGCTGTGATTTGCTGACGCATAGCTCACACATACAATGGGTCCACTACTGTTTCTTTCCGAGAAATTATATTAGGCGCCTTCGACATAGCAAAGTTAACTTTTTACCACAGTGAAACAAATAGTGCCATTTCAACGATTTGTAAATGCAACTCAACATTGCTGATGATGTACATGTATACTGCATATAATGAGTTTTATACCAGTTTTTGTTTCATTAAAATAACTTAAAATTTACGCAAAATACAGCTGTGTATTTACGAAGCACTTTTAGCGCATTTAACAATTTAAATGCCCTGCACTGGATATTGGGTATCCGTTCTCGGCCTGCAGAGCTTTTAAATGGCTGTCGCTCAAGAGGTTAATAATAATGTGGTAATGACCTCAGCAGTTGCACACCCTAAAGCCCCACTGTTACTATCACTAACACTAGATAGTAAATTCAATACTGAGCTCTTTGTCATTCTCCATTTTCATAATACATAAACTGTGAGCTGGTTGAAACAGAAATCTCTAATGTCAATAAAATATGCTGAAGAAAATTTAAGTGAACTGCCTGATTCACAGAGACCTGTTGGCAGAAATACACATGTCAAAAAATTAAATTATAGCAAAATCTAGAGGAAGTATCAAGGAACTACCAAAAAAAGACAGAAAGGTTAAACCCAGCTTTTTAAAATATGTGCAGTTCAGAATAATACAACCGAGCATACTTGGGGTTTTATTACTGTGCCAAAATTGAAAACCCCATAATTATACTTGGGCTTTTATATTAAGAGGTTAACACAATCCAGCTCTGTCAATTTAATAATTACCAGAGTGATGTCAAATTTGTACTAACACTTGAAAAATAGACTAAAAGAAAGTTAAAGTGCTCGAAATAGCATTTATATGATTACTACAAATAATAAAAACAAATCTAATAGGCATTATTACTGTATAATGTTTTCAAATTGAACGTTGTAAATGTGAAGTTCCTTAAAAGAAAGTGTGATATCTTCTTTTTTTTTAAATTCTCCGTTGTAAAGGATATTGTTCTGTCATTACAAATCTCTAAAACTAGTCAATTCAACTTTGTTTCAACTATAATAATATATTAATTTGGTGATTTGTGAAAGTAATAAAGAGAAGTGTGTATACCATTGTTATCCTTATACGTAACTTCCTTATGTGATATGATGTATACATACTATATATTTTATAATGCAATTAAAAAATATGATGGTATTAAAGTTATCTAATCTACTATATACTGTTTAAATATGACCATTATGTGAAGTATGTACAAAAGTAGAAATCAGTTTCCATTCTAAAGTAAGAACAAATTAGAAACTAAAAACTTCACTTATCTTAGTATTATTTGCTGATATCAAAGAATGAGAATGAGCTGGACACAGCTTGAAATCCAGGGTCAGCAAATAATACTAAGATAAGTGAAGTTTTTAGTTTCTAATTTGTTCTTACTTTAGAATCTTGTTGCTTCACTGTTAATAGCTTCAATTTTTCCTTATTCAGTTTCCATGTTTTCAGTGTCCCTGATATTTGAAACTAAAATAATGACATTGCAGTGTCATCAACAGGAATGGTGACAGCAATAATTTCAGTATGAGGCAGAAGAATACAGTGAAATTATAATGTAGTCCTGTTTATGTTAACTTATTTTCAGAGTAAGATAGTAAAATAGATCTAGAGAGTACCTTTTTTGAGAGAGTTATTCTCTCGTTTTGCAAGATAGTAATTGTTAAATTTATCCGTTTAATAAAACATGCATAAAAGTAGAAATTTACATTACTACAGTACACAATTTTTTGTTGTGTCTATATTTCCTAGGTGTCAAAATAAATTGTTGTATAATTTTAGATTATTATATTTAAGAGATTTTTCATATAGTTTAATTTTATGTGCGCAGAGATTCAAACTTTTTATTTTGAGGATTAAGAGCATAAACTTCTGTAATGTCATGGAAGTCATCTAAACTTCTTAACATAGATTGCTGTTTCTTTTGTATACAAGAAATAGACAAGAAAAATATATTTATTTATTAAACATGTCCCATTTTTAATGAATAAGTGATGTAGTGCCAGTAAATCCAATTCACTTTACTATCTAGATTGGGGATTCTCAATCCTTTTCAAACACTGTATCCATTTTAAAAAACAAAATGTTGCGCACCCATTCTTAAGTAGTAAACTTCCTTCAGTTTAGGAAGGTGCTTAGCCGCCAAAGCCTCATGGTGAAGGACACCATGAGTGAGTTACACTAAGGTGAAATGTTTTATATATGGCCTACCAGCCCAGTGATGTGACAACTCAGGGCCTTGGCACCATCAATACACACTGACACCTTTTTCACTCAAGCCAGTTTTTCAAAAGAAAAACGATGGAGCTTGACAGTTTGAGGATTTCTTCTCCTTTTGTAGTGGTTTACTACATAAAAGATCTTCAAATACTTCCTTCATCTTTACATATTCCACACACAAAAACATCAATTGAACTAAGCCAGCAACATCTGTTGTTTCATCAAGATTTCCAAAGTACTGACTATCCCGAGTTGCTTGAACAAGTTGTTCCTTTGTGTCACTTGCCATGTCACTGATTCTCCTTGAAACTGTGTCATTTGGTGCAATATTTTAAATACTTTTTGCATCTTTATGTGCCATAAACTATTTCTGCTAGAGCAGGGAGGACAAGAATTTCACCATTGTTATGGTGTTTCCCAGACTTGTAATCAAATGGCTAAATTTATAAAAAGCTAATAGAACTTTTTCACTTCGTTCTGTACCAGAAAATTGTTTAATGGCAGTTTTCCCAGTTTTAAGGTCTTCTAAAAGACTTTTAAACTACTGTAAATCTTTCCTTGCTAACTTTTCAGATTTACTTTCAGAATGATGTTTGATAAGATTTCTGAATAAATTATGCATTGTGGAGTAGGCTTGTCTGAACTTCTGGTCCAAGTAAAACCGAATTTTAAGTATGATTCTTCATACTTCTTTTTGTTATTTACAGCCTGTGCCAGTTTTAGGGGTTTTTACAATTTTTACAATTGGTTTGTACATTATAATCAGGACATTTAGGCATAGGCCTACTTTATTTTGTAACGATGGCCCAGGATCTTGGTCAAGATCTTTGTAAGGTCTTTTTGGTTTGGGCCACTTACAAACAGGTAGTGTTCACTTCGATATTCACACAACAATCTTCACAGTCTTTAAAGACTTTGAATTCATAAACTCTAAACAGTCCTCAATTGTTTGAGCACAATAGCGTGGCCGCAAGGTAAATGTAGCAGTGGCCAGCAAGTCGAGTTCAAAGTCAAAGGAATAAGATAACAGTGCTCCAAGTGGAGAATCCTGTAAACACAGCAGACTCAAGTCCAAGTGACTCGTACAGGGGTGGCACCAAATCCATTTTAATTTTTTATTGACCTGTTACGTACTCCCTAGAAATTTTCACCTACCCTTGAGGGGTACGTGTACCACAGATTGAGAACCGTTGATCTAGATAATATAGGGTTCAACTTACAGCTCTGCTAAAGTCCTCTATCTTGTTCCACCTCTTCTATAACTTCTCCCTCCTGCTTTTTCATACAAAATGTATTTTGTTTATGCAATTTCCTTTACTCATTATCTCTATGCTTAATCTCTTCTTTAGTAATTTCTACCATACTGCTTCTCTAATTACACTATTATATGCTTTCTCTAGATCCTCAAACATTGTATATAACTTGGCACATTTCCTGCTTGTATATTTCCCCACCATAGTGTTTAATATCAAAACATTATCTACTGTTCTACCTTTTCTGAATCCTGACTAATATGTTGACACTAAATTGTCTTTCTAACCAAGATTGAATTGTCCGAAAGTATACCTGTGAATGTTTTCCCAAAGTTTGATAACAGTGCAATACCCCTGTAACTAAAGGGATTATTTATATTAACCTTATCTTTATTTATTGGATGTACTACAGCTACTTGCCAAATCATAGGTATACCATTACTCCTCTAAATTTCATTGGTCAATCTCTTAAAGCATTAAAGTCTTTGTTTTCTCTACCCCACATGAAAGAATTCTGAGGGTAACCCATCCCTACCTACTTCTTTTTTCTTATTAAGGCACTAAAACTGTACAAAAGTTTTGGCCTTCTCAACAGTTTGTTTCCAGACTTTTCTATTTTGTTCGTAAACAGGCCAATTTTCTATTTTCATATGACCCTACCCACTGCTTTCCCTTTTTTTATAGCTGTTGCAAAATTTAATAGTGGCTGGCTCAACACAAAATCCAATCATAGGCTTGCCCGCATTGTAGTATTATGTAGTTAATCACGTTGTACAGGCGGTGGTACAAGTTTAATTTGCACCCACAAAATTGATTTAAATCAGGGAAAAAGAAGAGCAATAGTCAACTATCAGCCACCTTTAAATTTTGCAACTACCATAGATTCCTTACTTGCTTTAACACTTCCTCTTCTGTGAATGGTCTAATTTAATTCCTATATGTAATGACACTCACTACTAAGATTCCACTCAATTTCAAACCATTTTTTACTCCTGGTTCGACTTGCACTGGTCCTGAGAGGACTGATGTTCTATCTTTCACAAAAGTAAATACCAACCTTCAGCTAAACCTGCACAAAGGGTCACCTAAACCTCAAGAGTGCTTGCATAGATGATATGAGAATTAAATTAGTCATGTGCTTCCCTTGCTGTCCAAAGGACGTGGCAGCCATGTCACCTCGTAGCCCCTCACCTCACAGTTTTAAAAAGCAATATTTCAGCAATCCTTCTACATTAACGGGCAAACATTGCAAATTTAACTTAAGTGCATCTGCAGAAAAGGTGTTCTTATGGTGTTTTATTAAATTGTGGTCTAGAACTAAAATGATTCCAATGTTGGGTGCTACACTTAGAGACGTGAGTTTAATCAGCGAGACCAAGTTTGTGTGTGGCCTATAGTGCAACTGGCTAAGGCGTGTTCGTTCAAATCTAGAGTGGTGGGCTAACAGTAGTTCGAGCTCCACTCAACGTTTTTTTTTTATTTCCTTTTTCCTTGTTTCTTTCTTAACGGGAACATAATTATTTATATAATCAGTGTGAAATATAACATTATACAAACTATTCAAATCTATTTCTTTACATATTTTTATTCCGCATAGCGTTGTAACTTTCCCGCCATCCTATGAATGCTGCAGTACAATTGCAATTATTTTAAAACTGAATGCTGTATAACTAGGGCCCAGATTTTTAGGATTTAACCTATTTTTTTCCTTGCCATTTAATTAACTAATTTCAAGACATATGTTCATTTCACACATTCTGAAGCAGAATACATGACTTTCATTGCACCTAAAAATGCCTATTTGAACGATTGAGACCTAAAATGACCTAAATAGCTGTTTTTCCTTATTCAAATTATGTCATTTTTCCTTGGAAATCTATTGTATGAATATTATTTCTACTACTACAAGCATCAGGGTTGAGATAGTTCAGCATAATACCGCTAAGATGCAGCACATCCATTGCACATGTGACATCTGGTGACTCCTCAAGGCGGTAAGCGCAAGGTCAGGAGCACAGATTGGTAAGGAGGAGCTTGCAGTTGTAAGAAGAGAGTTCAACAAGTAGGACATATGCTGAATGGTTGCTGCAATACTTTTTAACTGGAATTGTTATATAGCGGAACAATGCCTAAATCGCACTTACTGAGACAATGGATTGCTACAGATCCCAACTTTACTGCAGATGGTCGAGTAGTCTTTTGTCAGGCATGCTCAAAACAAGTAAGTTTCTTGTAAATAACCTAAACACTGCATGCATTATTTTACTGGAGTATATTTAGGATGTGTATTTTTAATTTCAGGTTAAATGTGAGAAGAAATCCCATAATGAGCAGCACAAATCTGTAGCTTTAAATATTGCTGGTGTTACTAGGAGAAATAAGTCCAGCAGCATCAGTAGGCAGACGCTTATTTCTTCCACAGTTGGCAAACCTGAAGATAACTTTAACCTTCGCCTCTGCCAGGCGTTGGTATCTACAAATGTCCCATGGAACGTGCTAAGGAACCCGACCATGAAAACATTTTTAGAAGAGATCAGTGGCCGCATTATACCTAAAGAATCCACTGTAAGGAAGAATTATTTATTTTGGTTCCTGTTTACCAAAACACACTACATGAAATAAGAAAAGATATAGGGGATCACTATATCTGGTCTTCTGTTGATGAGACAACTGATAGTTGCGGTCGCTTCATGGTGAATGTGCTAGTAGGGAAGTTGGACCCAAAAGAACCAGGTAACCCTCATCTAATTCTTTGTAAAGAAATAGAAAAAAACTAACAATAGCACAATAGCCTGTGCAGTGAGGGACGCTTTACGCATATTGTAGCCAGAAGAGAATCAGGATAGTAAGTTCCTCTTGTTACTGACAAATAGTGCTGCTTACATGTTGAAGCCAGGGGAAGTTCTCCAGTCTATGCAAGCATGCTTCATGTTACATGCTTGGCGCATGGCCTGCACCACCTTGCAAAGGAGGTTAGAACCATTTTGATGATGTGAACATCTTTGGCCAAGAAGATTTTCTTGAAAGCCCCAACACGTACACAGTTATTCAAAGAGAAGCCAACGGCAACTCCTCTTCCACCTGAGCCGATACTTACCCTCTGGGAAACTTGGCTGTCTGCTGCCTTTTACTATGCTGAGCATCTAAGTGGCATTAAAAGTATAGTAAATGACTGTGATGAAACGGACGCTTCCTGCATCGCCTAGGCCAAGAAATTGATCAAGGCTCCTGCCATCGTAGCTTCCCTTGCGTATATTAAGTAGTATTTTTATTGTATTCCAGAAGCTATCATTGCATTGGAAAGCACAACCCTGACACTCAAACGTGCTATGGATATCTTCGACAATGTTTCCAGAAAAGACCAGTGGGAGTTGCATGTTCTTCAAAGCTGCAGAGAATTATTCAACGTAATCCTGGGTTTAATGGCGTGAAAGTCATCTCTTTAATACTGCAGGGTGGAAAGTATACCGGAGAAATATTCCTAGAACCTGCAGCATTAGCATCAATGACCTACGCTCCAATGACATGTTCCGTTGAAAGAACTTTTTCTTCATACAAGAATGTGTTATGTGATAATAGGAAGTCGTTCACACCAGGAAATTTGGGTATGTATGCAGTTATATATAGCAATGCCAAAAAATAATCAACAAAAGAGACAGTAAAATGGATTATTTGTATGCTGTATGATTTATATCTCAATAAAGTAAACAAACCAGAAAATTATTTGTACCACTATTGATCCGCAAAGCTAAAATCTAAAAAAAAAACCTATTTTAGGCATGTGAAAAACCTAAAAAACCTATTTTAGGCATGTGAAAAACCTAAAATGAAGGTTTATAGGACCTAAATATCCAGGCCCTATTTATAACATATTAATTGCAATTGCTGAAAATAATGCAGGGAACATGTCTACCTCAACTATCAATCATGCCTCCTGAAATTAATATTTCCCTTTAAATATTCACATTCCAAGGCACCTATAAATTTTGTACACTATAACCATATTAAAATATATAAGCACGTAATAGTGTAAAATACAGTTTTAATGGTCATAAAATGCATTGTTACAAGATCTGGATGCCAGGGAATAATGTAATTAGTGATACGTTAAACAGAACAGGATGCATTGTAGATTACTTCAGCGGAAGCACCTTTGCACCTAGCAAGGTTGCCATGTCATTTATTTTCAAGCACTACATAATGTTGCCATGTCCCCATCAACTATAGTCAATTTCTAGTAGTGTGCTTTCATCCGATTTTCCATTGCTGATTAAAATCTGTAGAGAATTAAGGACGTTTGTTAATTTTGTATTTCAGAAATTAAACATGCCAAAGGCGGGGATCGAACCCCTAGCAGCTAGAAGTTCTGAATTCTACGGTTAGCGACTAGACCTCTCAGCCATTCTTCACTTCGGCATTCGTGCTGTATCATATGATATTAAGGTTGTTGCCACTTTTGTGAAAGATAGTACATTTTCTAATAACATGCCTTACCTGATCTTATTTTCCTTTCAGTTTCCCTACCTTTTTCTGTACCCCATTTCAGCAATCTTTTTTTTCCAATAACTCCCTATATTGAACTTGCAAGCCCAAAACAATTAACCTTTCTTCCTGTTCAATACTCTCTCTCCATTTAATTATGGCTTCCTTTAAGACTCTTTATAGGCAGATTTGCAAAATAATCTGGGTGTTTATAAAATTACCTGTGATTATGATGAATCATACATAGGTCAAACAGGCAAATATATCAATACAAGAAAAAGGGAACTATAAGATACATGAAACTTTCTCAACCCAAAAAATCTGCCATCGCAGAACATGGAGAAAACACTGGCCACCACATTGACTTCAAAAATTAAAAAATTCAGCAATTTGTGGCATAGAAATATTTAAAGAAAAGAGCAGTCTGAACCGTAACTTGGGCAAACCACTCAACATGATATGGAAGACCCTATTAGCAGGACAACCTTCTATTGGAGGAGAAGGAATCAATAGAATTGCTTGTGGGAGGGGAAAGTGAGGCCAGTCAGAGTAGGCAGTGACTAGTTTTGTAGTTGCCCAAATGAAGAAGCCGAGCATAGTTTACAGTGAAACGTTGGCACAAATAAAAAGGCCAACAGGATGTGGCTAAGAGCTAAGAAAGAAGTACCACATGAAGTTGCTCAGCAAGCATACTATTTTAAGGTGTTTAGATGAGTGAAGATCTATAAACATTATCCACCCAACTACAAGAATCTGTAAAACCCTACAGACTACCAAGTAACACAGATTTTAGTTACAAAATATAAATCTCAAACAACTAGATCTATTGCATTACTTATCATACTTCAGGGTGTATGTTAAGCTTGTTAAATTCAGCTCGCAACTGAGGAGCGTTTTTTCAAAACTCGATAAATGCACAAAATGCGTTTTTGAGAAGCAACAGTTTTTTCTATTTATTGGCAATACTAATTGGTTAGCACAGCAGCTATATTAATCAATCAATTCTCCTTCCTGATACTGTCTCATTGAGTGTGAAAAGAAACAAATAGCATAGTTTAACTAGTGCAAATTTGGGGTTTGAAAATGCAGTTTTTTTATCAAAATCCGATAGATTGACTTTTCTGCGTGAGCGAGAAATTAACACATGAAGTTTTGTCATTTATTGTTTTTGTTGCTTTTTATTTACATATTTTTTTTTTTTTTTTTATTTTCACCTTTTTATAATGTATTATACAACCAACATATTAATGTTTATAAGGACTATTTTATTAGGTATAAACTTAGAAACTAAGTACTGCTACATTCACAATAACAATATATTTTGTTTTATTTATATAACAAACATATTGAATACATACAAAGAAATTTCCAACAATATGACTAAGTGAGCTTTAACCTTTTTTAATGCTTGTGCAGTTTTTACATGGTTCTTAATTCGTTACTCTTTTCCACATCTGCCTCTATCTTAACTTAATCAGTCCCATTTTGCAGCTTAAGCATGTGTCAATGTGTGGTGTACGGAATGAAAGATTGAAGAAGTTGTAAAATATGTTTTTATATTTTGACAATGAGCAGCCTGGTAGATTTCTTAATCTTCTTTCGTTGCAAAAGTTGGTCCACATTTTTCTGATATTAAGTTCTGGAAGTAAATATCCTTGATTTTGGTCTTCCATAGTGGCTTTCTCTACATCTGTGCTTCTTAATGTCTTGCTTTTTAGCAACAGTAATGCCCTTCTGTAATATTCCTGTTTTGTCACCTCCTCTGGTTTCCTTTGGCACATTCCCAGATAAGTCAAATTTCTCTAGCCAGGAGAGATAATGTAACTTTTGACACCCCTGTGATTTCTTGGAAGCTTGCAGCGCATACTGACAATACTCGGCCATCATTAGTTCTTACACTGTATTTAATGCTGACAGTCTGCTTTCTATTTGCAGCTTCTTTCTCTAGCACTCTGTGATTAGGAGATATAATACTCATATATTTCATAAGGAATTTATCTTGATCTATTTTGTTGAGCATGGAAAGGTGTTGGTGAAATCTACTTATATCATTATAAGTCAAATCAACTGCATCACATTACTTATGCCCTTTACTTTTAGGATTTTGTGGAGTGACCATGTGAACATGTAATTGCTGGAGTATGAGCTTTCCTTGACTTGCATTTTGATTTCCTTTACTTGTTTTTGCAATTCCTACCTCCCGCGCATTCTACGACTGGTACAGTTTCACAATCTGAGCTCCTGTCCATTGTACATAGTACAGTGCAGTGTCTCAAGTAAGAATATAAAAATGCCATGTAAGATAACAAAGCTTGCAGAAGCACCTGCTTGCTGTGCAAGAGGTCCCGGTTTCGATTCCCGCCAAGGGAGTAGGAATTTTTCTCAAGCTAAGATTATTCCTCATCCTTTCCTGAGTCTGGAAGTATGAATGAAAGTGTGAATGTGTGTGTGAATTCAAGGTATAAAAACCCCCAGAGACTGAAAAACCCACTGTTAAACGGGTAACACCATTACCAATAGGCAAGGCCGTTGATATGACCTCTGCAGTTAAAGATGTTATAAGTAGTGTAGTGTAGTTGACGACCGACCGCCGCCAAGTGAAGACGTCCCTGACCGAGCCAACATGCCGAAGAAAGGAACTAGAAGGACCGCTGTCTCAAAGAAGCCGGCAACACCATCAGCCTCGCCGCCAGCCTCGCCATCAGCCACCCCGCCGCCAGCCACACCACCAATGACACCACCAGCCACACCGCTGCCACCAATAGACAGCGGCCACCGAGCAAATACGTCTTCGACTAACCTCCGCCGAGTCGACACGCCACATAAGACGTCTAATGGTAAAATTGCTGACAAATCTGCGACTTCGCCGACCACATCTCCAGCTACACCGCCTCCATCAACAGAAGATGGTACCGTCTGGGACATCCCAACACACCTTTCCAACGACCGCACATATACAACACAGTCACCAGTCAAGTACCATTCACCGAGAATGCAGAAATACAACCCCGTTGTACGTGGTGTACATCGAAAACTACCAGACGCATACCTCCTCAGCACAGCCCAACATCGATGGCCATATCTATTAACAGCAACACGTATCTACACAATCAAAGGGCCATCACCGCTGATTCGACTGGAATTTTGGGACGAAAGTGACTACAGAGCTGCCTTGGACGACGGTTTCCCTATCCTGGGGCAGGTACTCCCTGTCGAAGCCAGTCGAGACGTCCGACCCGTCCCATGCCGACGCTGCTGCCAGTATGGACATAACGCCGAGAACTGCACAAACGCCCCACGATGCCATTACTGCGGAGCAGGAACCTTCACAGCGACATGCAATAACCACGACCTAACACAACGCCCCATCTACTGTGCCACGTGCGACTGCAACGGACACTTCACGGGACAAGTGGCATGTCCCAAGAACCCACGCCGAAAGCCCACCACAGGTCAACCACAACCAACAACACCAGTCTTCAACTATTGGACCGACACATCCACAAACCGATCTCACGCAACAACTCGCCGAACCGCTAAACTTCGAGACCGCCGAACCACACAACATCCAGAACGATCCACACTACAACATGGAAGCTTACGACAACTCCACATGATTATACAAGAACTCGTCAGACAAGTCACAACATTGGAAGCAGCCCTCGCCAGCACAATCAACAGAGCACACACCACAGAGACAGCATCTCTACAACACACCGAGACACAGACAGAGCCAACACAGGAAGAACAACAAGTGACTGAGCAACAAAGTAAACTACGAAAGACACAGACGGAGACATCACAAGAAGAACAACAAGAGACCGAGGCCGAAAGAAGAAGACACATTCTATCTCAAGCAAAATTCTACATCACTCATGGCAAATCCTGCCAAAGTTTATGCCGTTATCCTGGAGCAACATGTAGTAATAGTAATATACCCAGATCTCCCAACCAAGTTCATTTTGTATGTAAATAAAATAAAATTATTCCCGCGGCTGAAGAGAGCGTTTATGCTCTGAAACAGCCTTAGGATTACCCTGGGTGAGATCCCAGGGTAAGTCCTTAAATACCCTTAAAAAAAAAAATGTTATATAAATGGAACAAAAAAAAAAGCTTGCAGAAATTAATGTGAAATCCAAGCGCACAACCTGAGTTTGCAGTTATTGCCAACGATGCAGCAGTGTACAAAGCTTGCAGAAATGATTGAGAATTCCAAGAATTGCAACAGTGAGATAGCAGTCAATGCTAACATGCGTTTCATAGAATTGAGGTTGCTACACTCTGGATCATAAAATTGCATCTATTGACCTTTGCTTTAACTGAGTAAGTGCATCTATTGAGTTTTGAAAAAAAAACTGCTAATATTCCCTACCTTTTATACAGGACAAAAATCGAATTTTGCAAAATCTGATTTCACAGAACGATGCAGAAGGTGAAAATTATGCCCATACTATATATAACTCAATTTCGTAAGATTTTGCATCTATCGAGTTTTGAAAAAACACTCCCCAATTTATTAAAAAATAACACTTAAATATTCTTTCTATGAGAATAATACATTGAACAAATGTAATTCATGAACTGGAGCTTAATATCGGTTATGGAGATGTATTTCTCATGGTTTAGTTCTTAAAAATAAACATTTCACACAGTTTTTATTCACCTATGGCTGCATTCATGAAATAATCACATGCATTGTGTTAGTAATGTGCACATAGAATTAATTGGTTTTATAAGCCACCCTATGCACCATACCACATATAAAGTTGAAAATATTTCTGAAATTAGCATCTCCAATTTTATTAAATTTAATTGCCATTGCTGCTAGAGTGCTTCAAGTCATTTGTGATTAAGTGATTACTAGGGCTCGGAAGTTCATGCCCTAAAAACACTGAAATATTCACTATTTAATTAAAACAATGTCTCTTTGCAGTAGACAAGACAAGTTAGTATAAATAATAAATAAAGTCGCCTTATTCCTTAAGAGGTTGAAGCAGAAGTGGTCCCGCTGCTAGTACTAACTGCTAAATTGCAGTTCACAACCAACAGTTTGTACAAATTTTCAACTGTAAATCATCATCTGTTGTCTCACAAAACACTTTTGTAATGTGAAAAACTTCTCTCCACGTTACAAGATGTTATCGGGGCATATTTAAATGATGTTAACTGCTTCACAGATAGACTCGAGTCTCTTGGTGTGACAGATGGTTTTTTTTTTCGAGGATGTCTCGAATATCGCACATCTGTTTATAACCAGAATTTTTTGAAATTACATAATTCACTTTCTCTTTCACTTTTTGTCCTATGCTACCAGGAACCAAACTTAAATCACATATTGTTTTTTCAAAGTGACTCATGCAAAAGAGATCCTACAGCTTCCAATGCCATTATGGCTGTTGGTAAGAAAGAAAACTGGGCAGATATGAAACTAAGATCCTCTTTTAACCTAGTGCCTGACAGAATATTTTGCACAGTTTTTATTGATGAAGCATCTTTCGAGTCCAACGAATTAACAACCTCTTCGTCTATTTCTATGTGCTCAGCATAACATAAAACTCATCAACCCATGTTCCCCATCGAGTTAATACTGGTGCAGGAGGAAGTCGGGTATTAGGTGCTGTTGATCTAAACAACTTAACTCTTTTAGGAGATTTAACAAAAATTTCTTTGTACTGTACACAAATCTATCTACCAATGGGAAAGAATCACGTATTGTCTCAGAAATACGATGAAGAGCACGTGCCAAACAAGTTTTTAGAATTAAGTTAGTGGCCGACAATTCGCACACATTAAGAAGATAAGGTGTAGTCTTTTGTTCATTATTTAAAGCACCCACGATTATATTAGCAATAGTACGGCGCCCAGAATCAGGGATTTCATCAACAACCACACAAAATGATCCGTTAATTCGTTTTGTATATTTGACAATACGTTATTGTAACAATGTCCTACATAAGTCTTACACAGTGTACTTTCTTCAGGCACATGTCGAACGTACTTGGCAAGAAAGTTTTTAAATGTCGGATTATTCATTTTGAACAAGAGAATATCAGCAGCTAAAAATGCTTGGCACAAGTCATTGGAAAATTCAGTAACCCTACTTCCTAAACACTCTACTAGTTTGAGAGGTAGAACTGGAACTTAAAAATTCAATGCCACAACTGGGATTTGAACCATAGACCTTCCGCTTACCGGGCGGCTGCTCTACCACTGAGCTATTGTGACAAACTGCCAGAATGGCATCAAATTCTCAAACCAGTTCGTATTTCTCCTGGTAAACCACAAAGGGAGACTCACATCAGAGACAATTACCTCAATGGTGACTTACTATTGCAAGTACTTTATGTCCCAGGATTAAATAACCTTCAGATGGTAATTATTATTTATTTATGCCAACATTAAGTTTGTTGGCATAAATAATAACTATACTAGTTGTTTTTGAACAGATTCTTTGCGAGTTTTCTGATTAAATACTCCTTATGTTGTTCTACAGAATTCGGGTCAAGGTCGTCAGCCCATTGCTTATTATTCCTGTACATTATCACGTACAGAACGTAATCTTTCGATTTAAATTGGAGTGTGATAACCAAGCTATCGCCTGGGTCCTTTCACATACACGTAAAACAGGAAAATTGGCACGTTGGACAGTAAGACTTGAGTGCATCTCAATTTGATATAAAGCACATAAAAGGCGTTGACAGTGGTTTAGCAGATGCGTTGTCTCGCCTATTTCAGGAACCCGAACTTCATTCCCATCTATTATCGGCTCACGTTGGACTGTTTAACCTCTTATCAAAAGATTTCCCCCCAATTTTTACTTCCATCCCATCATATCAACAAACGGATCCGGAATTGGGTCCTATTTGGCACCAGGCTAAAGCGGGTGTTATTACAAATGGTTATGTTTTTCAAAACGACATTCTGTTCTGTAAATTACCTCGTTCTTCCTTAGGCGTTTTGTTGCCTAAGGCTTTAATTCCCGCCGTGTTACAATATTTCCATTCTGCTCATTTTGGGGCTCATTTAGGTATACGAAAGACTAAAGAAAAAAATCGTAGATTCTTTGTCTGGCGTAAGATGTGCCAGGACTTTGTACAATTTATCCGTAATTGCCGAGTTTGTTTACAATCAAAACCCGCGGCTAACACAAAGGCCGGACCCTTCAGCTCTCACTCGGCGACTTACCCCATGGAACGCCTTTTTTTTATTTTATTGCGCCCTTTCCTCGTTCATTACACGCGAATACATATATTTGTGTGGTGGTCGATAGTTTTACCAAATTTGGTTTTCCCCTGTCCGAGCTACTACAGCCTTTGCTACTATTTCTGTTTTATCATCCCTTTTTGCTTTTACTTTTATTTGTTACTGATGCAGGTCCTTATTTGGTAAAATAAGGACAAACTCTGAAAGGTATTTTTCCTAACTTAATTCTACTTTAAAGTACGACGCATTATTTGTAACTAATACGGCCGGAAAACAGAACGAATGACAATTGCTTCTGATTAGTATGTGGACGAAATTTAGAAACTTCTGAGGTACGGGTCGGATCAACAGAAATTCCAGCTGGAGAAATTAAATGTCCTAAAAAGGAAATTTGATTAGTAGCAAAACGTACTATAGAAGGACGGACAGTGAGTCCAACTTTACGCAAACGGCTAAATACATGATGTAAATGTTTTAAATGTGATTCAAAATCAGTACTATAAATAACTAAATCGTCTAAATAATTAAATACAAACCGAAACTTACAATCTTGTAAAACTGATAATACTTGGGCTCCAGTGGAAAGTCCGAAGGGTATTCTTCAAAACTGAAATAAGTTCCAAGGGGTAAAAAAGACCGTTAAAGGGCGTGATTGTGAATGCAAGGGGATTTGGTAATATGCCTGATTCAAATCCATTGTAGTAAAAATCTTTGCATTACGAAAATAATGTGCAGCCGTGTGTAAGCCCGGTAAAGGCATACTTGAATATGTTTATTTAATTTACGGTAATCAACAACTAGGCGAAAATCACCATCTGGTTTAGGAACTAAGAAACATGGGCTGGCCTATGGACTATTAGAAGGTTCAATAATTCCTTGATCTAAGATAAGCTGAATTTTCTGCTTCAAAATATCTACCTTTGGGGTGTGAGCTTATATGGAGGAGAACGAACCGGAGTAGAATTTAACAATTGTATTGAATATTGTAACTTATTTACAGTACCCAACGACTCAGTAAGAACATCAGAATATTCTTCAAGGAAATCCAGAACACCTTTGCGTTTATCTTCCTGTAAGTGCAGTAAATTATTTGCGGTAGCAGATGGTAAGGAACAAATTCCAACTTGACTAAATAAATTAGATGCAATAGAAAATGGAATGCGTTTATGAGATGCAAATGCATATGATAAGGTGAAGTTTGCAAAGTCTAATTTAGCGCCCGCTGAACGAAGAAAAGGTTCACCCAATAGTACTTCATATGGTAAATGCTCTACAATGGCAAATGAAAACGTCCAAGAAAACTCTTGCAACTTTATATGTAATTTAACAGTGCCCAAAACTGGAATTAATTCTCCAGAAACCAATTTACACGAGATTACCGTATGGGTAAAATGAAAGGTATGAAATCGAGGTAATGTTTGCAAAAATTTCCACCTGATAAAGTTTAATGAACTACCTGAATCCAATAATGCCAATGTTTGCTTAGTGAGACATGTAATATTAATAACCAGTAAGGAACGAAACGGTAATGCATAAACTTTACACGTTGATGAAGGTGCAACCGAAAACTTAACATTATGTCAAATGTTTTCTTTGTGGCTGAAAATCCAACCTTTTGCGTAAAAAAAAAAAAAAAAAAAAAATTCCCTTCGATTACAAAATGTGCAGAAACGAGTTGATAATTCAGGTTCCAACTTGCGTTGATTGGCCTGAACTGGCCTTACCAATTTATCGTGAAAATGCTTTTGCAATGAAAAATATTGTGTTTGATTTGACCATTGAGAAAAACTCCACTTCTGGGGCGAGTGTATTACTGCTAGTGAAATAGTCAATTTGGAGTTCTGCTGTATCCAATGTGCCAAAGAATCTAATTCCCGAAAGGAAGACGGTCCTAAATGAAAAATAACTCTTTAGCGTGTGTTGTCATTTAACCCTGGAAGGATTAAATTACAAATCTGTTGTTCTGTGTCTGGAAGTTGAAAAACTAGCGCAAACTTACGTACGCGAGCAATAAATCCCAAAAATTCTTAATTTTCCTCTTGTATTTCATAATAACTGCGATCTTACGCGTGGAGGCAAACAAATTTAATACAGACGTATGGAATTGAAATAGTTTTGAATTATCGGTTAAAGCTATTTGTAACAAAAATTCCAAATTATCCTCAACTAAGGGCAATAACATACGATATATATCCGAATCTAAATATTTGGATCCATCTAACTTGTAACTTGACTAAGGTGTCTAAAATCTCAAGTACTTGTTCCGGAGTATAAACAATAAAATGTGCTTTATGCACTAATATCTGAGCAGGATGCCGTATTTCTAAAGCTTTAAAGTGAATTGGTGGCATAGATTGTCTTTTAGAAATATTGCAATATTAGATGAATCTATTGGTGTCTGAACTGAGTTTTCGCAAGTAAGATCTTCGTCCCTCAAATTAGATGTAAGATTCTTTAAATCGGTGACTCTGGTACATGCAAGAGTGTCCGTAAATTTATGTAGTTCGCTAAATTGTTGAAGAAAATTATATAGCTCTAAAACTTGTTGACCCATCGGCGTAAACGAAATTAACAGTCGTAAGCGATCTATATAATGTCCAACCCGTGTCTTATAACGGCGCAACATGGCAGAGGAGAATGGAACTCCTAATTCTATCTTAAAGTTTATAATTCCTGTAATTGATATCGAATATCTTGCACAGCATTTTCCAAATCCCCAGACGAAAAGTGAGCAAGCGATACTTCCCTGTCAATATTTTCTTTAAGTATACGTTCCATAACAGGTAAAGTTTTAGTATTATCGTAAGAAATATTTCGAACTTTTAACAAGAATTTCAGTTCGTTTTTATGTAACAGCTCTAAGTTCGACAACGACATCATAAATTTATATGAGGTAACAAGATAAGAATGGAAAATATAAACAAGTTTAAACGTGAAGGGCGAATCAAGTGAATTCAAGGTGATGAGTGCATTTTACACGCTATCTGCTACCATCTTTTTGTACCGTTTTACTGAGGTGCACAAAAACTTAACTCCTGTTAACCTCGTGCAACCCACTGAAAACAGCTTAGCCTTTTTCTAAAACTTTAGTATATGTGGATCTTTAAAAGAACTTACACTGCAAATTGGCAAGAAATACTTAACTTTATTATAACAACTGCTAACAGTACAAAAGCTTAACACCTTGGATTACAAAGAAATGACAAATACTTGTCGCCAGTTCAAGTGGTTAGAAAAAATATCACTTTTGGTAATACATTTTGATATCACTATTTAGTCTTTAGTATTTCAAAATTCCTGCCATGTTGCTAATATATTTTACTCACGCCCAAACCATTTAATTGTGTAAATCCGAACAGCAGAGCTGAAGGCTAATTTGGAAAAGACCTACTCCCTTATGATAAACATAATGCCTCCCCGACTAGTTCCAATTTCTGCCCAGCTCCACAGAAACGTCCTCTCTCGTTGAAATCCCAAGTACGACTCTCTTCTCGCCGGACCTGGCTTAGTAGAGAACTGTGGTAGAGAAATATCACGTCGAGCGTTGCGCATGCGCTGTTTCGGCCCTTAGCCTCAGGAGGTCGTGCAATTCGCCGGGTAACTATCCAGGCTCCATCTATTGCTTACGACGTGGAAGTACCAGGGCGCTCATTGAATTTTGGTTTGATGAGCCTCCATTGATGGTTGTCTCTGTTTTTGACTTATAAGTGATATAACGGCTCAACTCTCAAAAGCATTCACAATCATATAGAGAAATTCATTAAAGCATGGTATTTTATTCAATACGGTTGTTATAAAAGCGGAACAAACTACATAGTATATACGGCTATTACTGTCTGAAAGGTACTTGATTAGCCAATAAATTGTATTATTTTAGAATTTGGTACGATAGCTAAGGTACCAGAAATGGAAGTTTGTTTGGGTTAATACCTGAATTATCCATAATATTGACAGGTAACGATTTTGTTCCATCATGTGCATTATGCGTTTAGTGAGTGTATATTGTTTATTTTGCAAAAATAAACATTAGTGTTGGTAATCAGGGAGTCTTATTTTAATACTTATTCTATGTGAGTAACTGTATGTAATATTCGAATCTCTCCAGTTTTTAATCTTTATTAGTAAGTAGGGCCCCCAGCATTTATTTTCAGGGGGCCCCCAAAACCTTAGAAACGCCACTCTAATTTTAAGGTATTAACTGTGTATGGTAACAGTGCACATTTTCCAGTAGAAATATCCATGTCTACTAAGATAAATGTTATGAAGTGTCCAATAGGGACGAGAGCACATGGGTGGTAAAAATGGATCGTTATAAGTTGCACAGTGATAAGAGGAAAGAGTTTTATGAGGTGATTGGGTCTGAAATGGCAAAACTGTGCATGCATGGGATGAATTATATGATAAATATGTCCAGAATAAGGGAAGCGCTGGATATTTATAACATTTATATTAAAATGGACAGGAAGAAATATGAGAAGGATAAACCGGATTGGTGATATGGTTAATGATTGTTTTGACGAGGATTGTAGAAATATGAGAAATTCGGTAATAAAATGGAGGGAGGCCAGGCGGATCCAGGGGGAGGGGGAGTGCCAGAGGGCCCGGGCCCCCTGGCAAATCCTACTTTATTGCTATAAATGTTATATGTGTGTTACCTCATCATCACGCAAAATGACCAAACCGATTTCTATGAAAATTGGTAGTTGGTTCCACTTAAAGAATAGACCATTGAGATGGAAGGTTTCTAATGGGGCCCAAATAGAATAAATCAAAATAACTTACCTTTTGTGGGAAGTTTTTCAAAAATGTTCCTATCAAATGTTTTTACCCACGATGTTAAGTTTTGGAATAAGCAACATTTCGACTGGATGCATATTTAAAGTGTAGGTAATTGGAATTTTTCTCTACCGCTATGCGGGTACGTGTAAAATCAAGATATAAGAAACGATCGTTTCAACAGCCATACGGAACAGGCACAATTAAGTGTGCTGTCAAGTATTTTATATGTTTAAATTCACATTAATCTTGAAAAGTTATTAACAGTTTCCAAAACATCACTAATAGCATCTCCATATTTTATACCACTGTCGGTGACGCGGGTTGGCTAAACATTGAATTTCCGTACCCAAGGTTTTCATCTTGCCGCAGAGCAGTCTCTAGCATTTTAATAAATGTGATAATGCGTCAGGCTCAGGTGGGTAGACTTCCTGATATTAAACAAAGTGCACATAACAACCAAATCATATAATACAAAAATGTACATCTTGCTAAAATACCCAATTTATGTCTGAATAAATTTTCTGGTTGGGTGAACCATTTCAGAGATATTCCTTGTTATGTGAGTGACTTTCGGAAAACTTAGAACTTTCGTGAAATGGATCATCGTAAAGTAAAAGGTGGTGAGGAGAGTAACCGGCGGCACCGTGGCCGAGCGGTTAGCGCGTTCGCCTACCACCTAGGTGGCCCGGGTTCGATCCCAGGGACCCGCATGTGGTATTCGTAGTGGACGAAACGGCGTCAGGGAGGTTTTCTTCGTGTTCTCCGGTTTCCCCCACCAACTGCTCCTATCACCTTTCCAATCATCGATTTCCTCTCATCTTCTTCGCCACTACTACATGGTCGAGGCTGACGTAAATCTCAGGCTATGGCCCGGGCCGACCAGCTGATAGCCGAGAACTGGGCATGCTAACAAATATGGCTACCAGTGTGGAATGTTATGGGGCAACACGTGTTAGTTTTGTTTAATTGAAAGTGAATAAGTGGCGGTATATTGTGACTTTTTTTGGTTGTGGTGTAAATGCGACAGATGTAGTCGAGATAAAGAAACACTTTTATTTCCGTAAACAGTAACTTGTACACTCGTTGCAACAGCAAGAAAGTCTTTTCCGATTCTCCAACAGCACGACTCCCAATTCGTAACACAAAGAACCGTTCCTTCTCCGTCGGTACAACTCTTCACATCGTCTGTCCGTCTCCGTCGGCACGACTACTCAACCTTCACAAACGTCTGACTGTCCTCTTCTCACACTTTACCGCTATTTATATCTCCCAGGCACTATTCTGGAAGCTTCAGGAACGTTCACTTATTGCGGCGAGATACAAAGTAGAAGACTCCAGAAGAATCTATCCTTTTCTCTCTTTCGGCAAGCGCCCCAACAATGCGGCCATTCTCTGTCTCTTTCCTTCGGCTCCTTTGCGGTAGTGCCGACAATAATGCGATGGGTGACACTGCGGTTGTCGGCAATTAGATGCGGCGGGCGCGGTGACAATATGTTGCTTCAGTGATTGTGTTTATTTGTAAATATTGTAAATTAATCAAAATTAACTCTTCAGTAGTTTTCTTGTTGTAGTACGAGAATTATAACAGATGTTTTTCGCTGCACTTTTTAACGGTTTCTTTTGAGCAACTGAGCAGTTTTTCGCCTGGTTTTCGTAATTTCTACTTGTTATAGTTGAACTATTAAACTAAAATGATTATTTTCATTTATAGTGTGTAATTTTAAGTGATTTAAGAAATGGTTAATTCTCCAATGAAGTTATTCAAGAATCCATAACCTATATTGTAACATGGTGATACCGGTACTGAAAGGTATGTAATTCTACTTTTGTTTTAGATGTAGAATTGAACAATATGGGTCGACGTTGTAGTGTGTATCGATGTAAAACTAGTTAGGACAGTTTATATATATAAATGAAACACATTGAAGGGACAAATCTACACCGAAAAATGTTGAACTAAAGATGGTATGGGTTGGTTTTTGTTAAACCATTCTGGCAACAGTTAAATGCAATGAATGTTAACAAAACATTTACCAAGTTAATCAATAAATTTAGAAAACAGGCAGTAGCTAGGTCATTTACATTTTTCCCACCTTCATCAAAAAGGGAAAACTCTTATATTTGTGTCAAATTTTGTCCCCTGTCTTTACTGACACATGATGGTATTATGTAGGCAACGACACCTAAGTTAATGTATACCCATATGAATAGGATGACAGAGTCCTGTGTTATCAAAATTTAGCCTGTGTTATCAGAGGCAGCATCCACACCTGCCATCAATAATAATATGCAACCCTAACCTAACTTTATAACATCATATCTCAACTCTTTCTCCACTTTTACAAATTAACACAGGTATCACAGCTTAGCCTATTGTTGATAATTGCTATTTATGTGCAAATTTGCCAAACCAGCATGGTAAATGTTGATAGACTGAGTTTAATTATTATTTTGCTTCAATTTCTGGGATGCCTATCTAAAGGACAAATCCACACCCAAAAACTTCTTTGTATGGTCACCGTATGGGTTTTGTTAAACCCAAAAACTAAACTGTGTAAATATTTATAATTGTAAGTTAATGTTAATTGTAGCCTGTAAGCCGGGTCCTTTGTACCGGCACCAGGCCTAACTTTCTCTCAATAAACAAAACTAAAACAGAGAAAACTATATATGCCCCGCTGATAAGTTAACATTTATAGATTCCATCATTAATAAATATTATGTAAGGTAAGTGGATACATTGGTAAATACTTTATACAAGTGAGATTGAAAAATAAGTCTTCCAGCTTCTCCGGGGTAGGCAACATATCAATATTACCATTATTTTAATATGATTGACTAGTTATAATAATATATCGGTTAGTCACAATCGGTCATTAAAAATCAAAATATTGAGGATGGAATATTTCCATTTACATGTATATATTCAGTTTCAGTGGAACTGTCGGTCTGGGTGGCTCAGTTGGTTAGACGCTGGCTTACTGATCCCAAGGTCGCGGGTTCAAACCCGGCCCAGGTCGATGGTTTTTAAGTGTGCTTAAAAACGACAGCTCCATGTCAGTAGATTTACTGGCATGTAAAAGAACTCCTGCGGGACGAAATTCCGGCACACCTGGCAATTGACAGCGTCGTTAAACAGCAAAATAAAATAAAAATTCAGTGGAACTAAGTTTGGCAATAATCAAGTGCCTCGTGTTTACAATTTGGTGATAATAACAGCAGCTATTGAGATATATAGCGTTCCACTCTTAGAAGACAGTATGGAGTTAAATGGGACATCTCTGTCTCTATCTAGCGCATACAAGTTGCCATTAGCCGCGCCCTTTTCTACCCTCGCGCTGTTGCCAGATTACTAATAGCATGGTATAAATATTCATTTGTTATAAATTTCAGGTTTGAACACATTATCCTATGCAGAATTTTTTTCTCTATCAGGTTATATCCTTTTCAGAGTCATTATACATTTCTATAGGTCTAAATTTCTTCAGAAAACGTTTTTTTCAATAGAAGTCCGATATTTGCTATTTCTATACTCATCACGCACTAACTAACAAACTAACTGCTCGAATGCATCTATATTTTTTTCTTAGGTAGAGTAAACCATAGTGCTACTACCTGCCTACTTTGAATTCTCTATGTTTACCCATTTAAGTGTTATAATTTTTTAAATTAAATGTTTTCGGAAAATTTCATATCTGTGCACTGCAAAAGTTACGCAGTGTGAAACTTTTTTGTTATTGAGTTTACATCAGGGAACCAGCGAGAACAAATGTTGAGGAAGGTTGGAGAAAGTTTTTAAAATAAACCAAAAGGCAGTAACCACTTTCTTTTATCCAGTAAGGCAAACAAAAGGTATTCATCTATTCAGCGTCAGACCTGACACAGAAGATAGTATAAGGAGCAGCACTAACATTAGTTCGAAAGAAGCCGTGTGTGTAACTGTGATCTGTTATTGCGTTATTTGTTTAATATTTTTGTAAATATTTGTAGTTATGGAGGGGGAAGCTGAAGAGACGATATGTTGGTAAATTAAGAAGTAAGGAACGCCAAATAATTATGAATGTGTTAGATTATTTTTTAAGTAAAATGCGTGTAAGGCGGTAAAAGAAACAGCTAAGGCTATCGGGTGTTCAGAAGCAGTAGTGTGTATGATTAAAAAGGAACTAATGAAAGGACCTCTAAGAACGCCATCGAAAAAGAAAGCAAAAAGGGCGGGACTACACAAAACGCTAGGTTAACGCAATATGATTGAATAGTGCAAGGTGGAGTGCGGCGAATTGTTCATTCTTTACAGTTTGCAAATATTCCACTCACGCTGAATATAATTTTATCACAGTTCAACAGTGATGAGACCCTACCAAATTTCTCAAGGGCCACTCTGATTTGGGGTTCGAATATGAAAGAAAGGGTAACAAGTGCATATTAATAGAAAGAGACGATATCGATATCATCAGATGGCGACATAAATATCTAAAAAACATAAAAAGGTTTAGGGACCAGGGGAAATCAATTGTTTATACAGACGAGTCATTTGTAAATTTAGGTCATACAGTAATAAAGGCGTGGAGGGATACCAAAGTTAAAAGTGCCCGTCTCGTCAAGCAGCAATTGAAGGACTAAGTACAGGACTCAGGCCACCTCGAGTCGCTCGCGGAGAAAGATTCGCAACTAGTACATGTTGCAACACTGCGCTCCATTTAACGTGTACTGTCTTTTAAGGGTGGAACGTGCTTTAGATAGTTAATATTTATTGTATTGATATATGATTTATTATTTATGTAACGTATTATAATATTATGCAGGTATTTTTGTTACGTGTTTTTATTTTCAATAATGAGTAACAATTCAATGGATACCACTTCCTTGCGCTGTTCCTCCAAACGGGGAAGTCATATTCACGTTCGGCTTCGGTCGGTTCCCTTCAATCAGCTGTTCCAAAGATGACGCAATTGAGCCGTAGCCAGTATTTAGCGCTAGCCTCGTACCTGGTGCTTGGCTTACCATCCGCTTCCAGGTCTTCACTCTGTCCGGTCCATAGGTTCCGGTGCTTGTAAGTCCTAGGGGTGTAAGTCCTGCATAAGGGGAGGGTAATCAGGAAAAGAAGAAGGTAAGGAGAGTAAAAATGAGGAGAAAGAGAAGTGGAGAATGAAATGGGGAGGAAGAGAAGAAGCAAACGAGAAAGAAAGTGACAATTAGGAAAATATGTCCACGATAAAAGACAATAATGCGAGCGACGGTGTGATCTCTACTAGCTTTTTATAATAATTCGAATAGTGCTAATACATATGTAGTTTTATGCCTTATTCCATATTACAGTGTATTATATAGCATTTCTTTTGATCATAAACTATAACGCGCAACATTAACCCCTTCATGCCTGGTGTGTATTATAAGATACATAGGCTTTTTTTTCCTATTTGTACTAGTTTTAACTTTTTTTCTGCTATATTATTGTTATACTGTCTGTCACCAATTAAAAATACATATTTGAGACGTTTTGAATTGTAAAAAATTACTTTTTTTACAATTTATATCGTGGTGTTTTTATAAGAAAAGAAGCAAAATCCATGCAACCGCAGTCAAATGATACCCCGTCATCATCCACGTGTGCCATCACACCTATTATTTTACGTGGGCCCTCCCCGTCCTTTACCACAGGCACATTTGACTGCGGTTGCCGAGACTCGAACTCACGACCTCAGGCTTTGAGTGCATGGCCAGTGCACTACGTGTTGCCTCAACGATCATGCCTGTTCAAGCCAGCAGGCTGAAGGTGTCCCAGACCGCCTAATCTAAACCGGTTTCGAATTAGAGGATGAACGGCATAAGTAGCAAAATAATTCAGGCATGAAGGGGTTAAACTATTCAGCTTTTGATTTTTGTCGCCGCAGCCGATATTAATAGGTGTAAGTAAAATCTAGGTCCGGAGAAAAACGTTTGCTGATCTTTGCCGATGACTTCAAGAATGGGAAAGCGGCAAAGCGTAAACAAGCTATCGACAATACATAGGTATGTTTCGTTAATGCGAAACTGTCATTGTCGATGCATAAGTTGAGTAACACTGGCGGTGTAAGCTTGGTGGTAGACAGTGCCACAGTGAAGGGATAGTGAAATGTCCAGTTCTATGTTTGAGCTTTGGTTGTGATTTCTATAAGAGTCGTAAGTTTAAGATGTCGAAACACAAAATTCAAACGATTTGGTTGCAGTTTGTTATAAAGGCGTGTCTTGAAGTCGGAGACAATTCTTGTGACATAAAAGACGTTGATGAAAAATCCAATAACGATCAAGCTACAGATTTAAAAGTGAAGAGCATGTGTGCTGAAGTCAGAGAACAAGAGACAGTTATTGCGAATGCCAGCAGTACTAATGACAGTGAATTGCAGACTTCAGTAACAACTGCATTAATGATTGCAACGAACTTGACATAGGCCACTTTCTGAATCAAATTTGCGCAATGACGATGCCAATTAGGTGAATGTTCGAATTTCGTATCCATAATAGGAGTATTTTGTAAACATTTGATCGGTGGGGCTGTGGCGGTTACATTCTTCTTCCTAGATAGGTGGTAGCTGATAGTTTAAACATTGTTTCCTTCAGTTATGTAAATAGTAAGCTGGCAATGTTTTAGCATGAATTTAATTATTATGAAGTGGTAGTGGACCGAAATCGCCCCCCCCCCATCGAGCATTTCTAGATCCGCGCCTGAGGGAGGCCAATGGAAGGTTAGAGAGGGGAGAATTTATGCAATTAAAGGAAGAATTTAAAATGTTGGCCGAGTCGAAAAGAAAAAAGAAAAACGGGGGAGGGAACGAGCGCGCGAAATTCAACAAAATGTAATTTCTGGAGGGGCAACTCAAGTATGGCAAGTAGTTAGGAAATGTCCAAGAAAACAAGTGAAAAATCCATCTGCTGAACCAGTTGACTGGCTGAGTTATTTTGGTCAGCTGTTGGAAAGAGAGGAGAGGATGAAAGCCAGATGGGACCTTCAGTTAGCTTGTAATTATATAGAAGAGTTGGACTGACCGTTTTCAAATGATGAAGTTCTGAAACAGATGGGAAGCTTTGAAAAGAATAAAGCAGTGGGGACAGATGGCCTGCCAGTAGAATTCCTCCAAACTTGGTGTGAGGATAGGGGTAGATTGAAGTGCTTATCTAGGCTTTTCAACTGCATGAAGGAAAATAGAACAATACCAAAAGGATGGAGAGGATCGCGACTTGCCGCATGCACATGACCATCTTTCAGCATCTGCCCGCAGTCTCAACCATTAGTACGTTTGCCGGAGTTTGTCGCTCTTGGTGCCCTCCTGGTGAACCCGCATGTACCTCCTCCGAACTTCCGCAACTTTACTCCGAGGAAGGCTCAACAATTCCTCTGGATATTTTCATTGGGTGACTCATACTGTAATCAAAACGTCGTCTTTCATCTTTAGTGAGTTCCAGTGGACCCAGTAGGACTTACACTTACTATCCTGGGTTCGATGTCTTCCTAGCTCGGGCTAGTTCCTGCTTCCATTTCTCTGAAGAGTGACTTCAAATCGGCATCCACAGTTTTGGCCTATTCAGGTCTGCTCTATTCCATTCGTCCGTAAACACCACCGAAACCACAATGATAGCCGCATCAGCTTAGTGCAGTGGGCGCACTTCTCTGGGCAAGGCATCCGAATTGGAATGGATCCTTCCCTTCCGATGTACCGATGCAAAGCTCCACTATTGGCGCCTCGGACCAAATGGACTGTCTGACCCTCTAGATTCTTGAAGTTCAATAGTCAGGTGAGGACGGAGTGGTTTGTCCTCAGGTGGAATGACTGACGAACGGGTACTTGTGGAAATGTTCCAAAACTTCAATACTGTCAGTAGTTGACGCCGGGTAACACAGTAGTTTCTTTCTACTTTGTAGAGCTTTATAATAGGGTAAAACTCGCTCTTGCCCTTTGCTGGATCTGGAATAGTACGTCTCCAATGCTGCTGTCGCTGGCGAGTGTCCACGATGAAATCGCCGTCGGTTGTGGGAAACGCAAAAAGGCGCACTGCTATAATATAAGCCCCTCGGCCTTTTCTGTCCACATGTAAGGCCGGTGTTCTTCCGTCAGATCAGGCATCGGCAAACATGTACTCAATGAGGTATCAGTATGACGTCTCAACATGCAAACCGCAATGCACACGGCGTAATGAAGAACAGGGGAAGGCATTGACCTTCGTTCAGAGTCAGTGGTGGACTCGCTCGCTACAGAGTACAATAAGGAATGATACATATACTTGAATCCAGCTATTTTGGTCTACAATAGTTTAAGTAAGCCTAGATATTTGAGCTATATATTTCAATTCACTTCTATTTGCAATGTACCTATCATGAAAATCTAGTGATATATGTGACCGTAAGGCGCCACTTTTGTAACGGGTACAGCTGGTCGACCAGTTTGACAACTCACTTAGGGTTCGATGCCTCGGTAGCTCATCCGGTGCAGTAGCTGCGTTGATTTTGTATGGAATTAGGTACCGGGATTTAGGTAGGCATGAATAGGATATTTCTCAGGCGCGAGGTTAGATGACAAAGTACAGCATAGACGTTTTCTGATTTATCCTCCACCACATCAATGCCTCGAAGTACAGACCTGGACGAGTTTCTGATTTACGTTTCAATATCACACATATACTTCCCCTTACACTGATCTCTGTCGCTTTTCACACAACGACGTTCTTGGCGCGAAACTATCATAAGAGTCTTACAGGTTCACCCTGCTAGCAACAACACGACAGACTGCCCGCAGATTGCCACGTTCTGTTGAAAACCCCCCTATGTATATATTTTCATTCCCGCGCTTTCTCTGGTCCGTTACCGAAGGTGTGGAGGCATTGTTTCCCCATATTGTTTCCTTTTGCTTTTGATACTAGCCGCCCTTTGGCACTAAATGACAAACAGGTTTTTTTTCTCTGTCGTTCAGAAATGCACCCAGGTCAATATACTTTAAAGGGGGAACTACATTTTACACAATTCATAATACAAAAATTATACTTATACCTATGAGTCTTAAGTTTACATTTTGGTTATATAATTACTAATATATACATAGAAGTTCCCGTCTCATATATCACAAGTAGCCACTCTCAGGATAGCACGGAAACTATCATCTGTTAATCGTGATACAAGATTTTTTAGATTCAGTTTCTTTTCTTCTACACATTTCTTAAATGCTTGAAATAATTCTGTCCCTGTTGTATGTTCCCTAAGTGGAATGACTTGAAGCATATATTCTTGTATCGAGAGGTTGTTAGTAACTCCACGAGTGAAAATTACCAATTGTGCTGTGTCGACGTTGTCAGTGCCTTCATTCAACGCGAGAGAAACGGCTATAAATTCATGGACCTCAGTTTATGGTCCTTTTTGGGTCATTTATGCTATTTTATGTATCCTTCTCTGTATGGTTCGTGGTGATAATGCAATATCACAAAAAATATATTGTTCAGGGCAAATTATGTTGGCAACATTACTCTTACATTTTTTATGAAATCTTCATCATTAAAACACCTCAGTGACTGAGTAATCTCCAAAGCAACAGCATAGCTAGCGTGAAGTTGTCAATCAGTTATAATATTTGAATTAATATTAGGTGTATTATCTGAATATTGCTCTTTGAGCTGTTGCAGTTGGATAGTCCGATCTAGACCTGAAAAAAAAGTAATAAAGGACACTACGTCAGTGTTATGCTACTTTAAATCGTGGTGTAAATTTATGACTGCATGTTTGCCTATAATTGTATGGTGATCTTTATGACATGTATCATAATGCCGCTTGATGTTCCACTGATGAGTGCCTTTTTGAACTTTAGAGCACAACAAACACATTACGTTCCTTACATGATGAGGGAAGAAATCATCAAAGTGCTATTCTAGATATAAAGTTTAATAGACCAGGAATAATTAGATGCACTCTACTTCTATGAATATACTAAGACTTTAACTTAAATAAACTTATATCCTTCAAAGTTATAAATAAAGAAATTTATCTTTAAGTCTTAGTATTAAATTACACTTTGAACGACATGTTTAGAAGTAGAGGTAAATACGACAGGACAGTCCGCCCATGATCGGTGTGTATGCAGTGCCAGTTAAGGCTGCGAGGGAGGGGGAGACAGAGTAACTGCTGCCCCTGATACGTCATAGTTGCGAGTCCTCATTGAGTACATGTTTGCCGATGCCTGCGTCAGATGGATGGGAGGCTTCGCGATATTGAAGAAGCCTCTGACGAACTGGCTCCAGTAGCTGCACAGGTCCAGAAAACTGTGCAGATATGCAACTCGGATAGAGGCAGAGTTGAAAACCGCCGTGCAACGGGAAATATTGAAAGCTTGGAGGGATAGCATTGATAGTTTGTTATTCTGTGGTTGTTACTGGAGGTTATCAAGGAGTTTTTGAAAACTGCAATTTTTACTCGTAATTTATTCTTTGAAATGACATTGTAATCGTTACATTTTGGTAATCGTTACATTTCCAGTAATCCCTCATGAAACTGCGTAAATTGAGGGTTTGGCAGGTTGGCTACACTGAACCGTTGCATGCCGGTACATGATTGACTCATCTCGCAGGTTTACAAAAGCTACTACTGAGCATGGAAGCATTTAGACACAAACGTTGTAGCGGCTGCGGACTTTAACTGCAAGTAGCAAATTTGGCACAGTATAAACCCGAACCCGCAAGGATCAAAATTACTTAATTACATAAACAACACTCACTTTCTCGTGATGGAGCCTGAGGAACCAACACATATCCCTCACGTTAACAACCACCCTCCAGATATACTAGATGTCGCGATTACTAAAAATATCACTTTCAATATTAAATGTAACGTCCTACACGAACTAACGTCGGACCAACTCCCAGTGCTGATGGAAATCAAATTACCTCTTAGGTTCAAACCAGAAGCATCCACTTTAATTATAATCAGGTAAACTGGGGCGACTTTAGAAGTTCGGTCGAAAACTATTTACCTGTCATGGAAATAAATTCGCCACAATCACACGAAGAAGCAATTGAAAAATTAGAACTCGCAATAAAACTCGCGACAACAAACTGTGTCCCACTAAGATGCAGACCAACAATCAACACACGATATCCAACGGACATTAAACTCGTGCACCAAAAACGCAATCGGTTACGCCGTAAGTGGCAAAGGACGAGAAATCCAATCCACCGGCAAGAGTACCTGCATGCAATGAGCGCAGTGACGGCCCAGACTAGGGAATTCGTAGGGAACAAATGAAACCAAACTTCGGAAAACCTCGATCCCCAATCCAACTCGGTCTGGAGAATAGCCAAATGTTTAACACGTCAGTGGCGGCTATTCAAGTGAAGCAGGTGAAGAGGTTTTCACCTGAAAATAGAAGTACACTATTTTTGTTAATGTTGGCATTATTACTGCCATTCTAACAGTTTAGTCACAAATTTCAACTGCTAGCAGCTGTAGCAGGGTCAGTGACCAACCTTTCTTTTGTTTGCAACTTACAGCCTGGCAGCCAGCAGGGAAAATTGGTGGGAACGCGCCCTCTGATCGGTTTCAAGGGCAAGTGCAGCAGTCAGGATTACGGAAGAAACTGCTGCACTAAACAGCTTGGTTGCCATGGCAACATGACGTCACGAAACGATGAACTATGGGGAAATAACACGGGCATGCTTATGTTTCAGGCAAACAAGAAATATTTTCACTTGGGTAGAGGCACAGAACACGGTAGAGGGGATGGTTTCTATTTTCGCGCGCTTAGAAGATAGTAGTCGTTTACCTCGAGGAAGAGCTGGCGGTGTACTTAAGACGTGGTGTTTTACATAACTGTGAATGGTAGGCATAATTTACGTGTTTGCTAGACTCCAGTGCTTTAAATATTTAAATTACGGAATATAAGTGCTTTGTTATGAATCCAGTGAACGATATAGTTTGCAATTTGCTAGAAACCCCATTTTCCAGGTGGAAAGATGAAGACAATAAGGATGCTTTAAACCATTGATATAGCCCTTAAAAGAGAGGATAAGAAAATAGGGAAGACTTATAACATTAAATTCAAAAGCTCTTGGCTCGATAACTATTTTTGGTTATGCAGTAGCCATAGTTTGCAAGCGCTATTCTGTTGCCCTTGTTTACTTTTTAGCAACAAAAGTAACGTGTGGGACAAAGAGAGATTCACATATTTCATTAATATAACCCGTTCCCTTCACAAGCACAATGATTCGGCGGGACATTTAAAATGTAAATGTAAATTACCGTTTAAATTTGATTTTAAAACAAAGCTGTATATATTTGCATCCGCCATGTTTATTTCTCTCGCTTACTACGCGAACTGTGATATGCATTGGACCAAAATGAATCATAGTGTGACAGACAGTTTCTTTTGTGTATAACTCCATTGGATACAAAAAGTTTGGTAAAAAATGTTGGGCCGTGGGACACCGCCTTTGCATTGTATTTTTAGCATGCTTAAGTGAACTTCTTCACCTATTTTGTAAGGCACTAGCCGCCACTGTAACAGTGCAAAAACGGTAATTCCACCTCTAGTAAATATAAATACCAACACTATCGTTGAGCACCCTCAGGCCAAAGCAGAGGTCTTTGCATCAACACTAGAAGAAGTATTCAAACCAAATCCACAATTGGGACAAGCAAACGAAGAAGAAATTCTAAATATTGAAACACGAGGTCAATGAAACCGACTACTCGACCACGCACGACAAAATGCGAAAATCGAACGTTGGCGAGATGAGTTGAATAATTAGACACTTGCACAATAGAAAGGTCCCGGGGCGGACAAATACCAAATGTGGTGCTAAAAAATCTTCCTCAAGCAGCGCTTCGGCTGCTAGCAAAAATTTTCAACTACACTCTGGATAAAGGTAGATTCGCACCACAATGGAAAGAGGCAAAGATCGTCATGCTTCCGAAGCCAAATAAAAATCTCTCGTTACCTGCCAACTACAGGCCAATTAGCCTATTAAACACAATAGGTAAGGTACTTGAGAAAATAATCCTCAAAAGAATAAACACCACATCGTTAAACACAGTACACTAATTGCTGAACAGTTCGGCTTTAGATCGCAACATTCCACTACACTTCAACTACTACGACTAACAGAGCATATTACCAAAGGTCACTATACCAATAAATCAACTGGCGCCAACTTCCTAGATGTTGAACGCGCTTTCAATAAAGCTTAGCATGCGGGCCTACTCCATAAACTAAAAACTTACAATTTCTCCGATTCAGTGATCGCGCTACTCAAAGATTATATAAGCACAAGGCACTTCCGGATGGTAGTGGAGGACTGCTCCTCCACTCAAAGGCCCATTAGGGTGGGAGTCCCACAAGGAAGTTTAATAGGGCCGAGGCTATTCAATCTATATATCAATGATATGCCAGAATTTACGCGTACTGATAAATACATATATGCGGATGATACAGCCTTAGTAACGCAATCCACGCAATCATGGATCATCCACCTGCACTTGCAGAACGGTCTAAACGAGTTGGAGCCATGGTTCTCAAAGTGGAGAATCAAAGTAAACACCACTAAGTGCCAATCAAGCATATTCACTAAACGCATACAGCACAGGCGCCCCAGGCATTCAAAACCACCTCTAGCTTACAGAGGCGAGCAAATTGAATGGAAAGACCAAGTCAGCTACTTAGGTGTTACCATGGACCAAGCTCTAACCTGGAAAAAGCATATAGACAACATTAGGGCAAAGGCAAACGGTCAATTAAATAAACTGTACCCTATGATAAACAAACACAGCCAATTACAACTAAATATGGGCCTTACGCTATACAAATCTCTGATAAGGCCAATTTTAACATACGCGGCCCCCGTTTGGGGCTATGCCGCCAAAACACATATTAATAGGCTGCAACACTCCAAAACAGAATAGTTAGGGTAATAGCAAAGCTCCCACAAGTAGCACCGGCTTATATTATACACAACGAGCTTAAGCTACACTCCATTGAACAGTGCATTAAAGCGCAAAGTGCCAACTTATACGGCAAGAAAGATAAAAACCACAACCCCCTCATTCGAGAACTAGGTGCGTATAACCTCGAACGAGATACGCACAAAAAACCTCTCGCGGTTCGATAGAACAATTGGCCTGAAGGAACCAGAAATAAGCATAACAATACCTAGACGCGTTAGTGCAAAGATAATATTCTCAATCGATCACACCCAAATTACACAGCCATGGCATGTTCATTCCTTTCCTTCTGCCAGTAGCATTTGAAAGTCCTTGCTCATTGTAGTCAAGGCGGATCTAACACTGAGGGTGCGGTCTAAGTGCAGCTACGCTCTGATTGGGCAGGCGGCTTAGGCGAAACCCGACACTGACCAACAGCAATCACCACGGACATACTCTCTAATGGCGTCTCCCGCCACTACTTGTAAATAGCTTAAGTTAACTTAATGACTTTTCTCCTTATTTCAGGACTGCACAAGCGCATTCACTGCCAAAATCTTCTACCAGATAAGTAACCACTGACTTTGTTCCTAATTTTAGGAATGTATTAGTACATCAACTGCATCGAGGCTTGCGCGAAACACAGGCTACGGCCCGATTGCGTCATCTTTGGAACAGCTGATTGAAGAGAACCGACCGAAGTCGAACGTGAATATGACTTCCCCGTTTGGAGGAACAGCGTAAGGAAGTGATATCCATTGAATTGTCACTCATTATTGAAAATAAAAACACGTAACAAAAATACCTGCACAATATTATAATACGTTACATAAATAATACATCACATATCAATATAATAAAGATTAACTATCTATCTCAATAGCTGCTGATATTATCATCAAATTGTAAACACGAGGCACGTGATTATTGCCAAACTTAATTCCACTGAAACTGAATATATACATGTAAATGGAAACATTCCATTCTCAATATTTTGATTTTTAATGGCCCATTGTGACTAACCGATATATTATTATAACTAGTCAATCATATTAAAATAATGGTAATATTGATATGTTGCCTCCCCGGAGAAGCTGGAAGAATTATTTTTCAATATCACATCTATAAAGTACTTACCAATGTATCCGCTTACCTTACATAATACTTATTAATGATGGAATCTATAAATGTTAACTTATTATCAGCGGGGCATATATAGTTTTCTCAGTTTCGGTTTTGTTTATTGAGAGAAAGTTTGGCCTGGTGCCGGTACAAAGGACCCGGCTTACAGGCTACAATTAACATTAACTTACAATTATAAATATTTACAAAGTTTACAGTTTTTGGGTTTAACAAAACCCATACAGTGACCATACAAAGAAGTTTTTGGGTGTGGATTTGTCCTTTAGATAGCCATCCCAGAAATTGAAGCAAAATACTAATTAAACTCAGTCTATCAACATTTACCGTGCTGGTTTGGTAAATTTGCACATAAAATAGCAATTATCAACAATAGACTAAGCTGTGATACCTGTGTTAAAGCTTTTAAGCTTCAATGACCACCTGCAGGCGTCTCTTTAAATTATCATATGGTGACCTAAGGTGGTACAAATAATAAAAATAGCATATCTTATATTTCTACACACACTAAGCTACCAAAAAATTACAAAAAAGAAAACTCCAGTATTTTAAACATTTTACCAAATTTTGAGTGTAGCCTTGTCTAAAAAACATTGCTTAGGCCATTACAACAAAATGCTTATGTAAATATGTGAATATTCGGATTTAAAATGAGAGAATAATAAGGTCAACAAATTTGTAAATCGATATTTTTTTTAAATGCTGGCTCTTTCTGAAAATAGTATCTCCATAACCTTCATACAGCTAATAAGTCACCGCATACTATATATTGCGGCAGAGGGATTTGGGAATTTGCTTGCATTAATATTGTGTATCATTCTGCACCCGGGACATAAAGTACTTACAATTATAAGTCGCCCTTTGGGTATATATCTCTGATGTGAGATTCCCTTGTGGTTAATCGGGAAAAAGTACGAATCAGCTGGGGAATTTAATGTCGTACTGGCAAGTTGGCCATGGTAGCTTAATGGTTAGAGCAGCCACTCGATAAGCGGAAGATCTGTGGTTCAAATCCCGGCTATAGCATTGAATTTTTCAGTTTCTGATTCAACCTCTTAAACATTGCCCACACACGGCTTGTGTGTTTAAAAAAAAACAGCAGTCAGCTTGTTGGCATAAATAAATAATAAAGAGTTTATGTATTTATCAAATAAGAAATTAAAAAGGGCCAAGTCTGCATTCGTTGTTATTAGCTTACATATTACTTTCTCTACTGGTAAGTAGGGGAAGTATTGTATTCCAACCAAAAATTCGATGTCGAGATTTCACCAGAAATATGTTTTGAGGCCCCCTGAATCCAAAAAAAGCATTTTTAGAAAAAGGTCCGTGTGTGTGTCTGTGTGTCAGTCTGTCAGACTGTGGACAGCATAACTCAGAAACGAAAAGTCGGTTAAAAACCAAAGTTGGTATTTAAGTTTGATGTCGTTCAAGGATGTGACACTAAGATTTTGAAGAAAATAGCCCCACCCTAAACTACCCTTTACATGGAACATTTTTCAAAAATTTTGCTTTTCTTGAAAATGGCTCTAACGATTTTGATTAAAATGCCATATGTTTGAGATATTTTTATGACAAATGAAATGTATATCTTGAATTTCCTGGCTATAGCCCCTGTAGTCGTATTTACTCGGGACGTTTGCATAACTGGTAAACCGTCAGAGATAGACTAAATCATACTCTACAAAAAATGTAGATCTTGGTAAAATACACGATTTATGTCTCAATAAATTTTCTTGTAGGGTGAACCATTTTGGAGATATTCCTTGTTATGCGTGTGAGTTTCGGAAAACTTAGAACTTTAGCGAAATGCAACAACGTTGTTCATTTTTTTATATGTTAATCGGGCAAAGAGAACCGAATCTCAAAGGTCAAAAAGATTTGACTGTCGCACAAAGCCCTCTATATTCTAATATCTCCCTTGCACCTACAAGGACATAAGCAATAAGATAATTTGTACGAATGTTTATCTTAACTAACATGGAGATATAGGAATAAGAGTTTGTTAGAATGGTTAGTACAAGAGTAGAGAAAGTCATGTGAGTGCAACACATCAGATTTTTTAAAACTTAGAACATGATTCATTTATCAATTGTGATCAAGCATCAGGAAGTATAAACTATCAAATGAATGCAGATGGCAGGTTGGGGAAACTAGTGCAGAAACATGACAGATAAGCCATATTGCATCACAATTCCCTGTGTATAGCATGACAGGTCCGGCTTTTACCTGATCAATGCACAACAGTTCGCTTACCTGAACAGTGTGCACTTTCGTCACACATAGTATGAACAAAGTATGTGTGTGTGTGTGTCTGTGTGTGTGTGCGTGCATGCGTGCGTGTGTGTGTGTGTGTGTGTGTGTGTGTGTGTGTGTGTGTGTGTGTGTGTGTGTGTGTGTGGGTAAGTGGGTGGGGGTGGGTGGGTGGGTGTGGGGGGGAGTAGGGAGTTGGGAGTAGGGAGTAGGGAGTAGAGAGACAGACAGAGAGTAGAGAGAGCAGAGAGAATAGAGAGAGAGAGAGAGTAGAGAGACAGAGAGAGAGCAAGAAAAGTATGTACTGTAGACTGATAAGTTTGTTTTGTGTATTATATTTGCTTTACCATGTCTCGCAATTTGAAGGGCAACTAAAATGAACAGAAAAATATTATTAATTTATTATAACTGTTAGATAAACCTGGTGAATGTGTCTAAGGTCTATCACTCTTATTCCAAACTCAAAAAATATGTTGGTTTTTTGGTTACCTACAGAAAGTTTACAATTGCTTTTGTTCTTTTATAGGACAGTCAAAAGGCTGAGAGAGAAGCTATTTTTAAGAAAATTGTACATTCATCTTTTGGCCGCTGTCAAGCTTTGTGGAATAAGCAAAGGAGCACAGTTATGGCAGACTCCATTCATTCAACATTCCAGAAGTACTATATGGCACCTAATGTTGTCAAATGGAATAACATATACGACAGTGTTAAGTGCCTGCTGTTTGAAATAGAGATACATGTAGGTACGACTATGCTGGATGAGCCGACAGACAAAATTGGCTTTCTCGCTTTCAATCAGCGGAGTTAACATTCTTGAAGGAATATATTGTGGTAAGATTTTCATTCATAGCGCTTTAGATGCAGTTCACATTTATTAATTACTTTTCATGTTGTTGGGGAGCTCAGAAGTTAATCAAGATAAGTTTTATTTCAGGTCATGAAACCTGAAGCAGTTGCCCTGAACATATTACAGGCAGAAAATAATATGTATATGGGCTAACTACCCACTGTAAAATGTCTATTGCGGGAGCTAAAGAGGAAAGCATATGATGTTGGGTTGGTGTACTGCAGGCCTTTGGCACAGGCTCTAATTGAGGGTGTCAACAGGATATTTGCCTCTGCCATGACAGGAAATGAATTGTGGCAGCTGGTTTAATTCCAGCTCTAAAATGTTCTTGGCTGGAGGGAGAGGAAAAAGAGGAAGCCATTTCCATGCTTAAGCAAGAAGTGGTTTCCACCCATGGAATGACCGGAACTTTTGCACCATCTATCGAAACTGAATGTGGAAGAGACCTTAGTGACGATGAGGGTAACTTCTTCACTTCAACTATAGAACCGTTATCTTCACCGGTGTTGGATGAGGTGGTTTCTTACCTCTCCAGTACATCAAAAGATGTCAAGTTACTTCAGCAGTATCAACACTATTGAGGATGTTCCTAAAATTGAACAGATGTGTGTCTTAAAGTGCTCCTGTAGAGCGTTTGTTTAGCAAGTGCAAAGATATACTGTTGCCCAAGAGGGCAAGACTTACTGGTTAAGATTTTAGGCATCAACTCTTTTGTAAAGTGAATGGTAAATTTAATTCTTAAGTTGAAGAGGTAGGTTAAAACATTTTGATTTAGTTGGTTATAATGTTGGTATCATCCGCTTCCTGGGTAGGGCAATATAATGAATCTCCCTACCTCACTTTAAGGGGAGTTAGGGGTGAGTTTAGGAAATTCTACAATTTGTATGCTAGCAGCACCAAATTTTAACCAAATTAACATAGTGTTTAGTTATACAGCGGTACAAAGTTTGAAGTATATAAGTCAAATAGTTTTTAATTAAAAACGTTTAATTGATTTTAAAGATACTGTCATTAAAAATGCTCCTCATGTAACACAATTTATGTTTGGCATGAAACTTGGTGATCTAATACTTCATGCACTTGAAAGTCATAATTGCTCTGGATTTTGATCTTACACTAGTACTTTAGTAACAGGAAATTTTTTTAATATGTCTATTTACAAATTTCAGGTTTTTTTAAACTTCCCATCGCCATTTGAATGGAACATGTTCAATATTACTTGGCTGATATCAAAACCCAGGGCAGTTTTGGACCTTATATAAATAAGAACACATCCTGAAATTTTCAAGAGAATCCCTTAAGGACTCTGTCACAAGGAATTTTTCAGTTGCGTGAAAACGCTGAGAAAAAAGAAAGTGAGAAAAACAGCATTAAACTTTTAAAACATTCGAACTTCATCAGAATTGTTTTGCAGCATAGGTTTCACTTTCTAACCTCTTTTTCTCTGCTGTGCCAATAATTTCTGCAATTTATGGGCTCTCCTTGTGAGTATTTGTTTCCTGTCACTTATTTTCTACTCTGAAAACATCGTCTAGTATTGCACTTCTGATAAACGCATATTGCTCCAACTGAAATGTTCTCATTCCTAAGAGTATTCAACACTTGCAGTGACTTCACACATCCAGTATTAAACTCCATTACAGGTTACAGTACCACAAATTCAAGTTTATTCCTAGGCACACACCTATTTTGAACCAATAGTTCCATACAACACTGTGAAGAGATTCATTCGAGTCCTGTGTCGTAACCTTGGCACAGCGTTCTAGTAGGTGATCACAACCATGTGATTGATCCGGCGTTAGAATTTTATTTACCACTTCTGGAGACTACTTGCACAACATTTTCTTGTGATTTTGTGGATGCAGATTGAGGACAATTTCCATGATTGAGTTTCTGATCCGCTGGCATGCACTGCCTCAGTGGGTGCGTGCTCCTAACTACCAGCCCTTTATCACTATGCACCACTATTTGAAAATGGCCACCAGACCTTTAAAAATGGCGCTGGCATAAAAGTCATTACACTTTTTAATAGACTAAACATTGAACAATTTTCCAACATAAAAATCTAAAATTCAACCTTTTTTTTAACAAATGGGCCAAATCTCATCCCTAACTCCCTTAAATGCTCTGCAAAGGTTAATGAATACAGTCTGGGTTTTCCATGCAATTGCAGTACTTTGGTTACATTTCTTCCGTTCTACAATTATTCATTGCAGGGTTTAAGGTTACAAATAATTATACTTTTTCCGTGAATATTTTCATATTTTGACCTTTATAGGGAAAAAATTCATTCAGTGTATATTGAAGACTAAGTTTTATGCAACATGACCTTCACATTCATGCCATCTTGTATCGTACACTAGATTACACAGCATTAAATGGCTAACTTCCAAACTAAATAGTACTTTTAATTTCTGATCCTCATAATAAGCCTGTAAGTTGTATTTTTTTCTGCAATACTCTTACTACCGCAAAATGTTATAATAGTTTCTAGCTTCCTGAAAAAATAGGACTATGATTTTGCAAAATAATTGTAATTGTAATCTTACTGATTACTTTTTTAAAAAGTAATTTGTAATTTATTTAAGTAAGATTTTTGCTAGGTAATTGTAATTGAGCCCAGTTACTTTTTTTGTACTTTTCCCATCACTGATTGTCAGCTAAGTGCGCAATAGCGCCACCTCGTGGAAACTGTCAGTAGTTGATTTAGTCTTCCTCTAGCTGGCCAATGGAGTGTTGGGTCAGTAAACAATAACGTTCAGTGTGGACGTTTCCTTCAAATAATAAAGGGTCAATAAAGTGCTTAGTTTAGATGGCCGTACAGCTGCCTCGGCATCTAACAATGAGCCTGTCTCTTGAAATGTCCATTACAATGCATTACAATGAGGTTCAGCCGTTTCTGGTAATTTTTTAGCAAATGCCTCCTGCTCTAAATCTGTGTATTCATTGCCGTGTCTAAAGACATGTTCCACAAGAGAAATTCGTTCTTCAACTGAGAACAGCATAGTTGAAAACTCAAGTGTACATCTTGAGACAGAATATTAGACCCCACTAGAAAATCGTTCATATAAATGTTTGTTAAAAGCGTATAAATTTCTAGTTCTTGTTTGGGTGTATCAGGAACTTATTTTTAATATTCAGGATAGCCAATGTTTTCTTGTTACTAGATAGTCTGTTGTGTTCAATAATAAAAACTATTTGCGCGGATGAATACAAAAATGGCGGTGTTGCGTCAGAAGGATGCCGAGAACTAGTTCAGTAGCGTCTGTATGCTCAAGGTGATAAGACGTGTTTTTGTAGCGTGTGAACATGGAACTTTCACCAAACTTTTATCCAGTGTAAATTCTAATAAATTACGAAAACGTAAAGTTGTTTAAGTATTTAATATGGTGCTGAGAGTGTAAAATAACGAAGTGTTAATGAATAAATATGTTGTGATAAAGAAACATTGATTTATGCATTCCATCGTTACCTCGACCCTGTAGATAGGAATCGCGTCTGCTATCACAGTATTCCATCTTTCTAGTAAGAACATTATTCTTGCTGCTATGTGTTAATAATCATTTTAAAAACTGCACCAAAATGGCTTACCCAACGTGGGGCTCGAATTTAGGATGGAATGCAAAATTACGAAAATTGAAATCACGATAAAACATCAAGTGACGCCACGTCAAATGGAAAAAGACACCATTAGACCATCGTTTGATATCGCCATCAGAACATCGATGCACGGATAATCAATGTGGGAAAAACACCGGAGATCATCTAGCGAAGCCAACTGCCCAGGAGACGTAAATAACTGGACGAAGAACCAACGGAAAAGAAAGTAGGATCAAAAATGTTTTTTTTTGTTTTCACATACATTTTATTTCCATTTTTATGTTACTGAGAAGCGGCAAAGTAGTGGGACTTTTAACCCTAAGTGAATTGAATAAAGAAATTAAAATGTCGCGAAAAGAGATAGAAACAGGAGTGGGGGAAGGGGCAGATAGGCCTAGTTATCAGGTAGAATTAGAAAGTGAGGAACAGCTAGCAATAAGCAAAGACCAAAGGTTAATGATGATCATGTTTGAAAGACTAGAACAAAAAATGGAACAAAACAAGGTAGAATTGAGACAGGACATAGAACAAAGTTTAGGTCAGAGTATAGGTCAGAAACTGGAGGAAGTGAGACAGAACTTAGAACAGAAAATGGAATTAGGTAGACAGAACTTAGAACAGAAAATAGAATTAGGAAGACAGGAGTGTAAAGAAAATATGAAAGTAATGGAAACTAATTTAAAATTAGTACATAAAAACTTAAATGAAACAAAGGAAGCCTTAGAAGCTAGGATAGAAATCGTAGGAGATAGGATGGGAAAAATAGAATCAGAAATGAGAGAGAATAAGATTGTGTTAGAAGGAGAACATCTTCAGTGACTTATTGTCAAGGTTAAGGTCGGAGAGTCACATACCCGAGACGATATACAATCCACACCATGAAATTAAAATCAAGCAGATAAGTAGCAAAGAAAGCAACGAAATCTTACAAGACTTCAAAAACATAGCGAAGCTACAACAAGAAGACCCTGAATTGAAGAGGGTATTCGACAAGGCTCCAGACATAATACCAAGATTGGAAGCCAAGATAGGTAAATTTAGGAACATCCTATTTAAATTGCATGGCCGCGACGTAAGGAAATGGAAAATGATGGTACCAAATTCCTTACAAGACAGGGTCATTTTGGCATTCCACCACTCGATGCTTCACTCTGGTACTGAGAGAACAATGCTTGCAATTGAGGAAGCATTGTACATCAAACATCTTGGCAAGAAAGTCAGGAAGTTAATTTGCTCATGCGACCTATGTCAGAAGGCCAAGCTAATTAATGTAAGATACGATGTCGTTCCACAATCCATCGTGAGGAACGAGAAAAATGCATTGATGTGTATTGACGAGCATGGAGAGCTACCAAGGGGGAAAGATGGAAATAGATACATCTTTGTCATGTTTGATGTTTTTACAAAATTCACCAAAATATACCCCATTAAGAACATTAAGAGCAGAACTTGCCTAGATAAAATCCTCAAGGACTACATCCCAAAATATGGGAGGATAAAATGTATTCTATCGGACAGTGCAACAATGCATAAGAGTAATTTATTCCAGAACACCTTAAAAACATTAAGAATAAAATTGTACTATTCCTCAGCGTATTATCCCCAAGGAAACCCGACTGAGAGGACCATGAGGGATATAAGCATATATTTCCGCCTACTCTGCCACAGAGACCACACTTCCTGGACGGAAAAATGCGGATACATAGAGGAGGTGATTAACCATTCGGTGAACCCCGGACCAAGTTCGCCCCAATCGAATTGATGACCAACACGAAACCCAAGAGATTGACAATTGACATTGACACTACGATGGCTGCCCAAAGGGAATTATCAGAGAAGGAAAAATGTCAATTGGCATTCAGAAGATTACAGCAAAAGGCTGAAAAAGGGAGGAACAAGGTAAAAAGATTCGTCAGGAAATGGTCCCCACAAATTGGAGAAAAGGTGCTCTTAAAAAGCCACAAAGCATCCAAGGCATCTGAGAAGAGATCTGGAAAGATGGAGCTATTGTATACTGGACCACTGGTCATAACAAAACAGCCATACAAAGAAAGGACCAAATAGTCTTTGCCAACAAATATGTAAGGCAGGAATAGTAGAGATGATGGAAAATTACAATTTTTAATGGGTTACTTATAGAAAATCAAGTTCAGATTAGAAATTACAACAAGAAAGAAAACCAACATAGTCATTAGCTATATCGACCACAAAGAGCATTGTCAACAAAGACAGATGAGGACACTGTCATTAAAGAGATGAATTAGAGCGACGGAAGATAATATGTTTTTGACATAAGGATGTCAGGGACAAAAATAAAAAGGAATCAATTATGATGACAAAGATATAATATTTCGACACAAAGATGTCGAGGGGAATTGAGAAGAAAAATAATACAATTACAGAATAATTATAAGTATAGAAGTTTTCTCTTATAGAAATAAGAGACAAAGAAGTGACAATTAGTGAAGTAAGGAAAACCATGATCAGAAAAGCAATGCCCATGAATTAAGATGGATATAGCCAATGCTAAGCTCGAAGAAATGTTGAACCAAACAACAATGAATAATAACCCAATTAAGAAAAATAGTACCATTAGTAACATCAGAATTTAAGAACCAACTCAATGACCTGCCTATACATAATAAGCTTACAAGACAAAGAAGGCAAAGAACTGAATAAAATATTGCCATAAACATGATCATTATCATTAGCTCAAAATTTGTATCCTGTTTTTCTCCCCTCATAGCAATGAATACAAGTCAAAAACAACATAATAAGCCATGATACACTTGAATTATATTGTCAAATGTACAATAACTGAGTATGTGTTGTATAAGAACTGAATATGTGTTGTACAATAACTGAATATGTATTGTATGATAACTGGATATATTGTGTAATAACTGGATATGTTGAGTAATAACTAAATGTGTTGTACAAAAACTGAATATGTATTGTGTAATAACTGAATATGTATTGTATAATAACAGAACATATGTGGTATGATAACTGGATATATTGTACAATAACTGCATATGTATTGTATAATAATTGGACATGTTGTGTAATAACCAAATGTGTTGTACAATAACTGAATATGTATTGTATAATAACTGAATGTATTGTGTAGTAATTGAATATGTGAAATTTATAAAGACATGCTGTATCATGCCAAAACAAAAGACAAAGACAAACAGTGAAGAAGACTGTAAAGAAAAAAAAAAAAAAAATATTGTACAAAGTGATTGAATCAGAGGAGTAGGGAGAAGTATTGTATTGTGTTTCAAGATTGTAAAGATAGATGACAACTTGAAAAACAAAACAAGGGGCATATGAGACAGAATATTAGACCCCACTAGAAAATCGTTCATATAAATGTTTGTTAAAAGCGTATAAATTTCTAGTTCTTGTTTGGGTGTATCAGGAACTTATTTTTAATATTCAGGATAGCTAATGTTTTCTTGTTACTAGATAGTCTGTTGTGTTCAATAATAAAAACTATTTGCGTGGATGAATACAAAAATGGCGGTGTTGCGTCAGAAGGATGCCGAGAACTAGTTCAGTAGCGTCTGTATGCTCAAGGTGATAAGACGTGTTTTTGTAGCGTGTGAACATGGAACTTTCACCAAACTTTTATCCAGTGTAAATTCTAATAAATTACGAAAACGTAAAGTTGTTTAAGTATTTAATATGGTGCTGAGAGTGTAAAATAACGAAGTGTTAATGAATAAATATGTTGTGATAAAGAAACATTGATTTATGCATTCCATCGTTACCTCGACCCTGTAGATAGGAATCGCGTCTGCTATCACAGTATTCCATCTTTCTAGTAAGAACATTATTCTTGCTGCTATGTGTTAATAATCATTTTAAAAACTGCACCAATCTAAATGTTACAATATAACTGTTATATGTTTTATCAAGTGAAAATTGAACCAATTTGTGTTAAGATTCTGTGTAGAAAACTATTAACTTTGGTTCGAACTTCCAACGAATCTACATCAATAGTCTAAGTGCACAGTGACTTTCCGAACGCACTGTAGAATAGGACGCTGAGAAGCACACCAGCCGTCCATAAATAAAATTTCAGTTTCACTTTCTTGGGCAGAATGATGTTCAGGAATGTCATGATGTCATGAATGTCATGTTAGTGTACTGCACCCCAACAATGATGTCTGTAGTGGGCAGAGGTGGGAAAATTAAATATTTTGTTGTTTAACGACGCTGTCAATTGCCAGGATCACATCAGCGTCGCCGGTGTGCCGGAATTTTGTCCCGCAGGAGTTATTTTACATTATTTTATTAGGTGATCTGAACAGTAAACACATGTCATGGGGCTGTAGAACTACTAACCCCAATGGCCGTCGTCTTCAACACTTTCTCAGCAATTCTCTTTGCAATATTCTGGCTCCACCTGACCCCACTTATTATTCAAATAATCCTAGAGTATCTCCAGATATTCTTGACATAGATATTTCTAGAAACCTGAATTTGACAATTTTTATGACCTCTTTAGCTGAACTAGATTCTGACCACTGTCCAGTAATGGCTGCTTTCTCCCATGCTCTCGATTTCGTTCCTCCACCACCAAGAATTATTAATGGCTTCGTACAGTGGAACGTTTTTCAAGAACGGCTGGATTCGGCTCTAACAACTTCATATCACATCGTTACTAAAGAAGATCTAGATGCAGCAGTTCACCATTTCACGGACAGCATTTGCTCCTGTGTTCGCCAGTCCACGGTTTCTTTTAACCATCCGTTTACTTACCATCTACCCCTCTTTATTTCTGCTCTCATCCAAAAGAAGAATTATATTCGACGTCACTGGCAACGGGAAAGGCGACCTTGGCTGCACCGAAGATTAAATGAGCTTATACGTCGTGTAAAACTTGAACTAGAGCAACATCGATTTCAAACCTTTCAACAACAGTTAGCCAGCATTTCATCAGATGACCACATGTTATGGCACACGACTAAACGTATTGTTCGGAGACCTACTGTTGTTCCTAGTCTACATTATAATGATACAGTTGTAACGTCTACTTCTGATAAATGTGATATTCTGACCTCTCATTTCGAACGAACATTTACTTCTCAACCTAATTTCGATGTTCTTATTTCGCAATCTCTTCGGAAAGAACTTGATGCATTCCAATCACAATGCACTGTTCCTATTCGACCATCTTTTACCAGTCCTAGAGAGTTATCGTTTTTTATTTCTCGCCTTCGGAATAAAAAATCTCCCGGACACGATTTGGTACCAAACATTGTATTAAAGAAACTCACAAGAAAGGCCCTAGCTTACCTTTCTTCTATTATGAACTCTGCATTACGCCTTGGTCATTTTCCCACCTCTTGGAAACTTGCTCAAATTATTGTCTTTCAAAAACCCAATAAGCCTCAGCATTTACCATCAAGTTACCGTCGAATTAGTTTACTACCAACTCTTTCAAAGCTTTTTGAGAAGATTCTTCATCGTCGTTTATCTAAATTTATCTTTAGTAATAATGTTATCCCTCCATTTCGATTTGGCTTTAGACCACATCACTCTGTTACCCACCAACTGCTTCGATTCACTCAAGCTATTGCTAATGGCTTTGAAAATCGACAATACACACCGTCTGTGTTTTTGGATATCGCTCAGGCTTTTGATAAAGTGTGGCATAATGGACTTATGCCCAAACTATTTCGTATAGGTCTTCCACAATACTTGCTAAATATTGTTTCTAGCTATCTTTGAAATCGAAAGTTCGTGGTCCGCATAGGTGGCACCTCTTCTTCACTGAAATCCATTCAGGCTGGTGTCCCTCAGGGCTCCATCTTAGCTCCACTTCTATTTAGTGTTTTTACTTCGGATCTTCTAATCTTCGAACATACTGAAGTGGCTTGATATGCTGATGACACAGTTCTTTATTACTCCAATCATGACCTTCATATTGCTATTGCTACTTTACAGGATTCCTTGAACTCTCTTATACAGTGCTGTTCCACCTGGCGCCTTTCTTTGAACCCTAATAAGACAGAAGCAAAAATTTTCTCTCTTCGTATTATTCGCACATCCCCACCCTTGTATATACATAACACCTGTATTCCCTGGTTACCTTCTAATGTTCCAGTGAAGTATCTTGGGGTATTATTTGACACTAGCCTTACCTGGCGTCCGCATATCAATCGTACTGTTGAGACAGAATATTAGAAGACCCCAAAAGAAAATCGTTTATGTGAATATTTGTTGAAAGTGTAATTTGTTTTTTGATGTTGGTATGTGTTGGTCAAATGACGAAAACGTGTTAATAATGTTCATTGTTACGAACAACTAAGTTTGCACAAAGACGTCATAAATCTTTCCATATTTGATTTTAATATATATGTATAAATATTAGAATTATATGTGTTCCATAATAAAAGTAGGGGAGGATGGTTAGGGATCGCTTCCCTAACAAGAAAGAACTATTTGATGGACGCATGTGCGGATGTACACGAAAAAGGCGGTGTCACGTGAGGTGATGCCATCATCTGTCCATTCGCGTGTGTGTAATCGAGGTGAAAGGAGATATTTAGGTAGTGTGAACTTAGAACTTTCACCAGACTTTCATCAAGCATTAGTTCCACTAAATGAAAAGGTGGAAACGTTTTAAATCATTTAGAATGGTGCTAAGAGGAATTATTTAATGTAAAATATCGAAAAAGTGTTAATAAAATAATACATTGTGGTGAAGAAACATCGTGTGATTTTTCATTCCATCCGTTACCACGCCCTGAGATCACAAAGATCTCAATAACTCAAAGACACAACGAAGAATATTTACAAAAATTGCACCACTGTTAACCTTGCATCAGCCCGGCTTTCTCAACTTTATCCACTACTCAATAGACGCAGTTCTCTTGGACTTGATTCCAGTCTATTACTCTATCGTTCCCTTATTCGCCCTATTCTCACTTATGCTGCTCCTATCTGGGGTGGTGCTTGTAAATCACACCTACATCGGTTACAGGTATAGGTTGCGCGTTCGTTCTTGACGAATGACCTTGAGCAGAAATCCAATGAGTGAGCCTACCCTTAATAAACAGGTCAGCAAATGTTTATGCTACGATAACAGACACCTTTGTTTTCCTCTGTCGCGTTTGTGTATACAGTCGACTGCAGAAGTTTTGTGCGGTACGGATGTATGTATGCATGCAACGAAAATAGCAATTCAGACGAGGGAGAGATGTCGGGAATAGAATAAATGCAAGAAAGTTAAGTGGAAGCAGTTATAGAGGTATAGTGTATAATGCGTGTGGCTGATATTACTGCAAGTGTCATAAATTGATTTGTAGTGTTGTACTACTTCAGCTCAGAAGCATGCGCGTCATCTCACTGCAGACTGTACCTTCTCTCTCTCGTTCCCGCAAAAGCTGAGTAGAGACTCGCATTCAACCTTTCATATAAAATTTTCATTCGTCAAGAAGTAACGCGCGACCTATAATTCAAAACAAGGTCATACGGCTCGCTACTAATGCTCCCTGGTTCGTGCGCAACCAACAGCTACATCAAGAACTAGGCCTTCTCCACATATCACAGTTCATACGCCAAACAGTACGCCGTTTTTTCCTACGCCTACAAGAGGTTCCTGGAGCTGTAAAATAACATCTCGGCGTCAGAACACGCCGGCCAACACGCCTTCGCAAACGCTTGCCTCAAGATATCCTGCTCACTTCGACTTCAAGCTCAGAAGACTCGGACCTTTAGTTTTTTCACAAAATGTATAAAATGTTCTCCTGTACATTTGACTTGTATCTGTGATCTATTATGTTACTTCCTCCTTTGTGAGACAAACTATGATTATGTTCGAGGAGCTACATTGATGTAGCCAACCTTAACAACTTTATAATGCTCTTTATTTTATATGTTATTCTCACAGATCTATAAAAGCATTATTGCTGATCGATCTTAATAAATTAAAAAAAAAAAAAAAAAAAAAAGATACCTACTAGCCGATTCTGGCTTTCATGGAAAATATTGGGAAGAAACACTAAATGGTATCTGCAGGTTAATAGCAGCCATGGGTGGCGGAATACCAGAAGTGTTGTGGAGTGGAAATAGGGTAGATTTAGCTCACCCGAGTGTTTGGACGTGTAGCGTATATACATGTACCCAGAGCTTCAGAACTATGATATATTTAAAATCCAAGCAAAAATAAATAAATAAATAAATAAATAAAAAATAAAAAAAAATAAAATAAAAAATAATGTGACAAAGCAACAAAATCAGCTCAATTACTTTTTGTCACTTTATTTTTCTACCAAACTTTTGTACAAAAACTTCTACCGCCGTTAACATCATACAGCCTTTCGCGATATTACAGATCCCAACTGTTTTCTTGTCGTAACCTTGACATAGTCCTTTCACGGCCTGTCTTCACCTTGTCTGTCTCTCATATATTAACTCCGACGATACAATCACTTGACGCTTGTTAAAACTTTTTCACTTCGACGCAACGTACCTTTTACGACGACAAAAATTACTTTGTTGTTAACGGCGCTGTCAATCGCTAGGATCACATCAGCGTCGCCGGTATGTCGCAATTTCGTCCCGCAGAAGTTTTTTTACATGCCAGTAAATTTAGTGACATGGAGCTGTCGTTTTTAAGTGCACTTAAAAACCACCGGTCTGTACCGGATTTGAAACCGCTACCTTGGGAGGGGAGGTCCGAAGCTACAGGACCACTACATACTCGTACCGAGCGTATGCTCAGCCTGTTCTCGACAATGGTCGAAGTTATCCCTCCTGCGGGGCGCTTGTCCCCAGGTAGTGTTAGCTACCTTGGGATCAGTAGGCCAGCATCTAACCAACCGAGCCACCCAGAACGACTTTACGACGGCAGTACCACACACAAAGTCGTATCGCACTCACTGACACACGGACTGGGTCATGTCTGTGGCCCTTTTCTCTGCTGTTTCCTTACCTCCTTATATAGTGAGGCTGACGTAACATGGATCTTTTGCGAACTTCTTCAAACAAACCGGCCACCGGACACTTCTCGAACCATCTGGAGAAAACTTCTTTTAGTTCTGTCGCTCTAATAGTTAAGTGTTTGATCGCGTGAGTGGTGAGCGCTTTTCATACGTGCCGCGCCCCTTGTTAGTCGCGTATACACAAACAGTCGCACGAGGCGCCTGACCTTGAGCGCCTTTGTTTCTCGCCAGTTTGGTATGTAGTGCGAAGTACTTTAGCACCGACCGACCCTTGGTGTGCACCGCGGCCCGCGTCACAACAATATTTGCGTACGGCGGAGATATAAAACGGTACAGACTAACTAATCCTTCAAGTCCACAGAATGTGATTTCTATCAGAACCAGTAACTATACCATTATTTATGATAGTAGCAATCTGTGAATACTACTGTGTTTAATAATGATATTCCTGACGTAAGTGTGTCTGAAGGTAAACATTTTACTCATGTTTAAAATGTAACTACTTTGAATGACCTTCACGAGAAGGTTAGGAAAATGGTTATCTTCAGAGATTTAAAAAGCTTCGATTATATCCAGCAGATAACAGATACATGAGCGTCGACGGATTTTTTTTAGCAGGCATTCAAACCATACTAATTCATTATTCTGTTGTCAAAATGTATAGTATTTGTTGCGGATAACCGTGCTAATTTGTACTAAATAAAAATTGCTCCTTGCATAAAGATTGAAACAATAGCCTAATATTCAGTAATTGACTGCACATTAAATTAATTTCCAAGCCCCCCCCCCCTTCTTCGCGACGCACATGCACAGATATGAATCACCTGGCCGTTGTGATGGTAATACGTCTAAGCTGACTAACCGATGATGATTGTCAGCCATATCCCCTTAGTTTTGGGGAGACCATGCCAAGCTCAGACAAGCATTGTTGAAAATTAACTATAACTTTTGAGATGTAATCCCTTATAAATAATGGAACTTGAGAAGAGTCAGTTCTTCCAGAACGGAAGAGGCACATTTCACGTAAGTGCATATTTAGACATAACCAGTGCAAATGGAAAACTAAAATTCAAGCCTATTGTCATTGCAAGGGGTTTTAATGAAGCTCCTGAGACAGTGGCGTAGACTCACTATCAGACTCGGGTATGTACCTCAATAGATATTGCAAACTTCGTCAAAATATGGTCCAACTTAAACAGAATTGCCCTTCGGAGTTTTCATCTTTTATCATTGTCTCTAAAGAATTTTGGTTGCTGTTGAGAAAGTGATTCAAAGGAGAATCTCCTTTTCTGGCAGAAATCTGTAAAGTAAATAAACCCTCTTCAACATTTCCGTGAACATTTATGTAACGAACGGTACAGAGTTGTTCCTCACTATTTATGCAAATGATTCCATCTAATATTAATGAAACAAAGGAGGCATCAGAAATTTCTTTCTCAATTCCACGTCATGATGGCACTCACACTCGAAGTTACTCTAAACATCCAAGGTAACTAGAGAAAGACTGAACATCCGGTGAAGTTGGACGAAAAACAGTCGGCTTTTCCGAACGCTCTTTCAGAGGTTATATATTGTTAGTTCACTTGGATATTCAGTGTAATTGCCTCTGAAGATTCTTCATTCTCATTGCGACCATGAAAAGCAAGCGCTTGTTTTCCTAGGAAAACCGTACAAAATGAGAAAGTAAAGCTCTGCTTTTTTCACTTCATTTTATGCTGCTCAACTGAAAGCTCATATTGATTATTCAATGAAAATTCTATTCTTGTATCTATCCCGAACATCTTTAATTGTTTTTGGTACATTTTGTGATTACAGAACTGGTTGCTTTAGGCTGCGTTATGAATGTTATTTAAATTTTCATAACCGCTGGGATTCCAGATGCACTTTTTGTTTGAAAAAAGATCAACAAGACATTTTGAGAAGTCGGAAACTTTCACGGCCGTAGTTAGAATTAAGGCTAGAGATTTCTTCCGGGCTTAAAAGCCGTGGTCGGCCGGAGTTTTGAGGTCCAGACGTTCCGTCCACACCTGCGGTGGACATCATCGGTGGCGTAGTCTGAATCTTCTCGCTGAAGGTTCAGTTTCAGATTTACTTTATTGAGGAATATTACCTGTTGGCGGTACATGTGGCCCGGCTTACAGGCTTAAATTTACATTATATTTACACTTGTGTCTATTTACAACATATCTATGAATAGCGGGGTTCTCAGAAACCCATACAGTGATCCGCTTTGGGTCACCGAGAACAGTTTCTCTGCGTATCGTTTTTCTTTTCTTTTTCTTTTTTTTTTCCTTCTTTTCTTTTTGTTTTTGAATTTTTGTTTTGTCTTTTCTTTTCCTTTGTACACATAAATATTTACACTTTATTTACACACAAGCGCTCACGCATTCATTCTGGGGCATATCGTGAGATATGTCCCCTCATATGCACAGGCACATACACACACAATTATATACACTCGAACACACGCACACACACACACACACACACACACACACACATACGCGCAGTGGGCACCCCAGATTAAGCGTCCCACTCGTCCATGTTTGCTGGGCACACCAAGCTATTCGTCCCAGCACATTAAAACACCCACTATTTATACTTCACTATGTACACTTCCGCTGTTTTCCTGAGCGGGCAGGTTGCAGCTCCTAACTGGTTCCCTGGGGTGCAGGCCTCTGAGGTAGTGTGTAGGTGTGTGTGTGTGTGTGTGGCTTGGGGCCTGTGGTTGCATGGGCGCACATCAGTCGGTGAGCCGAGCGCCCACGCTGCGGAGGCTAAGGTTCAGTTCAGGTTCAAGTTATTTATTAGGAAAGAATTGGCCGGGTACAGGTACATTGGGCCCGGCTTACAGGCTATATTTAACATCTTTTTACAGTTGGCTTTGTTCATATTTACACTTTTTTCGGTATACACAAAAACCCATACGGCGACCATCTGTAGGTCACCGAGAATAGTTTTTGTTTAATCTATACTAAAGTTATTCTGTTGTGGTACAATTTATTTTCAACAAGGGGTGACATGAGGTCCGGTACCGCCGAAGCAAACCGGATGATTGTGGGTGCATATTATGATAATGGTAGGTGAGGGCAGGTCTAATATCATGGCGGATGCCCTGACATTGACCTGCGACTTGGGGCGTTTGTGTGTGGCATTGGGGCAACAATGGGCAATCTGGGGAGTGTGATGATCTCAAATATCTGGTTGACTCTAGTCTCTAGTGTTGTGGTGTCTTTGATTTTCTGTGTGTTGCGGTAGATGGTCTCTGTATGTTGGCGTAGTCGGGCGAGTTCTTCGCTTGTTTTGGTGAGGATCTGTATGAGGTATGTCTGGATTGCTGCTAGGGCGTTGGTTGTGGCGTGGTCGTGGAGCTGTAGGAGCTCAGTGACGTTGGTGTTTGCCTGCGTGTTGTGTTCTTTGATAGCTTCCAGCCGAGAGCCAATGTTCAGAACCTCTGAATGGAGGTCTTGAACCGCATCTCGAAGGATGCTATCGGCGACGCGGGTGCTGAGACTGGTACGGTCTGTGGCGATGTGTCTTTGACTGCGGCGACTGGTGGTGTTCCTGTGGTGGTTGGGGCCGCTCGTGTGTACGGCCGTGGAGCTGCGGTGAAAGGTGCTGGCGTATGTGCAGGCCGTGAAGCCGCTTTGGGATGTGCTGGTGTGTATATATGTCCGTGCCGGGGATACAGTGGGCACTGTGCTTGTCCCGTGAAGTGACCAAAGTCACTGCAGGAGGCACAGTTCCGGCGTCGTCTGCGAAGATCATGTGATGTGCAGTCGCTGGTGAGGTTCTGGGCGCCACAGTAGTGGCACCGAGAAGCGGCGGTGCAGTGGGTGTCTTCATGTCCTTAGGCACAGCAGCGGCGGCAGGGTACTTGGCGCTCCGCTCGGCTCGCCTCAGCGCGCAAGCACCGCCCTAACAGGGACAGGCCCGTGCGTAAGGCAGCTTCCCGGTCGCGTGAATCGGCGAAGACTAGTCGCATGAGGCTGGATGGCCCTCTGCGAGTGATGATACGCGTGGCCTTCATTGCTGAGGTCCACTCGTGCTGTGCGGCGGCGAGAATGTAATGCGTTGGCAGCTCTCTGGGAACTCCGTAGATAACCACACTGAGGCCCGATTGGGCCACAGGGGGCGCTGGCTGCGACGGTGAGGTAGTCGAAGCATTGCTACTCTGAGCAGGCGAGATGCCGGAGTTGTCCGGTAGCCTGGAAGTGGTCGGCGGTAGATCTGTAGCACAGACCGGGAGCGGCGCGGCCACCACCGCATCCACAGTACTGCTGCTAGATGCATCAGGAGTTGCTGTTGAGATCTCTGTTGATTGGCTGGTCTGTGTGCTTGAGGCGCTGGTATCGGCTGTAGTTGCTGGAACTTTGCCGGCAGGAACCGGTGCTGTGCTGCGAGGTTTCTTCTTGGCCATGGTGAAGAACCGGTTCTGTCGAGTTCTCAGGTAAGTCCTACGTGCTCCGCTGCCAGGTGCAGACTCCCCGAATAGTTTTTTTTTTCAAGTGGAGGAAAAATCCATTTACGGAGCCCCATGCGCTGGGAGGCACAGAGGGGGACTGTGGGCCTCACCCGAAGGTACTACTCCACTAAAAAACCTCCACCATTTTCAGGAGTGGAAATCCGACAGTACCGCTAATGCACCTGTGGATTGTGGGTGTGAGTTTGTTGGCCGGCCACAAGGGCCTAAGCCAGGGAGAGATCGCCAGGACGTGAACATTGCCGTGGCCCTGGACACGCCATTGGGAATTGAGTGAGGGAGTATTGGGTTAGTGATGTCTCCGGATGGAGACGTCTTGTAGTGGTTCTGAAACAAAGAGCATTTAGGGTGAGAATTTTGGTTTAATCAGGCCCCGTGAGGTCTGACGTCTCTCTATATAGTGGTTGTGTTATGCATTCCTGCTAGGAGGAACAGAGTCCGTGGTTATTAATGTGCTAGGTATTTGGTAGAAAATTTTATTTGAATCATGCAGTTGAAGCAATTATGCATTCCTGAAATTAGGAACAAAGTCAGTGGTTATTTGTCTGTCAAAGGATTTGTTGGTTTACGCAGACCACGTGAGGTCTGACGTCACTTCATGCATTTGATGTATTAATGCATTCCTGAAATTAGGAACAGAGTCAATGGTTACTTGTCTAAGATAATTTGTTTTTGTTGCTTGTGCTTTCCTGTAATAAGGAGCAGGGTCATTGAATTAATTTACTATTTACAAGTAGAGGCTGGAGAAGCCATTAGAGTAAGTCCGTGGTGATTGCTGTTGGTCAGTGTCGGGTTTCGCCTAAGCCGCCTGCCCAATGTTACGCTCCTTTTGCGTTTTGCTTACACCTACTACCTTTCCCTTTCCTTACTAGCGTATTCCGCAGGATCGTTACAGGGTACTACCAAGTAACACTACACACTACAGCATAGCATAACATTTATTATAGTGAAAGGTGTTAAATATTAACAAGCAATTAGTTAAAAAACAATAATTTTAACAATGGACTCCGTTACGTAGTAACTTAAAAATATTAAAATGAAACCACCAACTTGATAATGAACGCTATTAAATATTAACATGAAAATTCTAAAATGAAAACAAGAACCTTTCCTATATTTGGAATCAGTTAATTACAGAGAAAATACTAGCTGGAAATCTTGCGTACAGTCTGTGACAATATCCACTAACTAAACTACCGAGTTGCTCTCCGGTTTACTGATAAGGGGCCTCGTACAGAGCAATCCCCCTTTGTTAACTGTCCCTCTGGAGTTTTCCCACTCCTACAAAGTATTATTAACAAAACTGATACTCATCCCGATGTCGGCACTAGAAGATATAGGATGTACGGAGAACTTCCTGCCTGGAGTAGCCACGCCCTGGTCGACAGTGTACAACGGTGTCCTCAGCTTTCACCGCCATTCATCGAAGCCTCCTTGCACATAGGCGACGTCTCTAACCAGACTTAACTGGCTCAACCACCTCAGAAGTCCATACCGCTCCTTTGCCAAAGGGAACCACATGCACCAAGTCGTATTCCATGTAACTGGGAGAATGAAGTTTATGCGCCTATCTTGCATTCCCCACGACCAGTGGGTGCCGACTTGCACTGGTGCCCGGGTTCTACTTCCCCTTGTTGATGGCGGACGAACTCCTGGTCACATCTCACGGTAGACTCCAAAAAAACGCACACTAACTACGCAGTAGAAACCTCTAGACCACAGGCTTTTTTTCTCTGGCGTCATCTCAAGCTGTTCCATCTCTTGCCGACCACCCTCTCTTTTTGGCTCTTCCAACTGCTGTTCGTGCCCCCCACTAATTAATCCGTTACACTCCCCCCCTTTAATCTATTGTGAAACAATAGCCTTGAAGAGGTGAACCCTTCATCCTACCCCGGAGAACATCTCAGTTTACAATTCCTATTCCTATTATTTCTTCAATTGAGACACATGCGCAAAGCTTGATTTTCCAGTCCCGCTCTCCGTCAATCGCACTGAGACTGGAGATGTGAATTCTTCTATAAGCCATGGGCCCTTATATCTCGGGGCGAGTTTAGCCGTGTACTTATTACTTGCCTTACTCTGGGGATGATTCTGTACGTACACTATATCGCCAACCTGAAAGTGAGGAGCTTGTCGTCCCGCATTATAGTACTTAGCCACTTTATCTCTAGCCTTCAATAAATTACGTCTGACCCGTTTCCAGGTCTCCCGAATCTCGGACTCGCTTACTTTATCCGGCAAAATGTCCTTAATCCCCCATAAATTAGATAGAGGACAGTTAGGCTGGAATTTAAACATTAACCTGAACGGGCTCTCGCCATGACTCTCGTGCCTAGCCGCATTAAATGCAAATTGCAACCAGTACAAGTTCTGGTCCCACTTGGTGTGATCATCTGAGTGATAGGCAATCAACGCATTCTTCAGGTTTCTATTAACCCTTTCACTTTGTGACGCCTTAGGATAGTAGGGTACCATGAATACGTTACGAATGCCACTTCCCCAACAAAACGATTTAAACGCCCTTGACTTAAAACACGTGGCATTATCCGAAACGACTTCCTCCGGTACTCCGAAGACAGCAATTATGCCTTGCAATTCCTTAATCACATTATGGGTGTTCGCTTCACGAACTGCTCGTATCCAAACATATTTTGTAAACGCATCAACTATCACCAGCGCATGTTTATTTCCCATCTTGCTCCTCGGAAATGGTCCGATGTAATCGACAAACAATCTCTCCATTGGCCGTTCAGCTACCTTGGAGGCCAAATACCCCACTTGCTTACTCTTTACAGGCTTGCTCTGTTTACACCTACGACACTGAGCTACTCTCTGGGTTATCTCTTTATCCATTCCTTTCCATCTGAAATACTGTTTGATCCTAGCTCTGGTTTTAAACCCCCCTAAGTGCCCCCCACTAGGCGCTTCGTGAAAATAGGTAAACAGCTCTGGCACTAAGCTCTTTGGTACCAGAATCTTTGCGTCCTGCGTTCTATTTTTACAACACAATACTCCATCCTGTACGACATATTTTGGTACTCCTTCCCCCCCCTCAACCTGTTGCAATAGGGGCCCCAATTCACTATCGTTACGTTGATAGGTCCGGATATCTTCAAACAACGAGGGAAGATTTGATAATATTGTACATACTTTTCCTGAAACTTGTTCACAATTATCCACTGGCGTATCATACATCCTTGACAGAGCATCCGCTATTGAATTACTCGAACTTCTGACATGTTTTACTGTGAACTTAAAGCTAGATAATTTTAATGCCCATCTGGCAATTTTCCCTGCTTTCCTCGGTTTCGCTAAGACCCATGATATCGCCTGATTGTCTGTTTCTAATTGAAATTCGGTATGTTCCAGGTAAAATCGATATTTCTCCAAGCCATATAACACCGCTAGGGCCTCCAATTCGTAAATTGAATATTTTCTCTCGGTCGCTGATAATCTTCGTGATGCATAAGCCACTGCTTTCCTCCCCTCGGCAGATTCTAATAGCAATACCGCCGAAATCGCTCCCGACGAGGCATCCGTTTGAAGCACAAATTTTTTTGAGAAGTCCGGTACTGCCAATATTGGAGGTGACATTAAACATTCCTTTAATTTAATAAACGCCTTTTCTTGCTCTATATCCCAATGAAACTTTACTCCTTTCTTACGTAATCTATTTAATGGTTCAGCCAAATCTGCATAAACGGGGATAAACTTCGAAAAATAATTAACCATTCCCAAAAATCTTGCTATATGCTTAACCGACCGTGGTCGCGGATATTCGCGAATCTTAAGTACTCTGTCAGGATCTACTCGTACTCCCTGTGACGAGATAATATGCCCCAAGAATCTCAATTCTGAAGTAGCGAACTTCACTTTTTGCGGATTAACTGTTAATCCAGCGTTACGTAATCTCGTAAACACCTCTCTTATATGGCAAAGATGTTCCTCAAAAGTACTCGAATAAATACAAAGATCATCTAAGTAATGATAAAGATAAGTAAATTTAATATCCCCAAAGATCTTATCTAGTAACTGTGTTAAGACCTGAGCTCCAACCGCCAAACCGAAAGGTAGTGAAGTAAATTCAAACAAATTATAATCTGTGGTGAAAGCTGTATACCGTCGAGAATTCTCATGTAAAGGGATCTGGTAATACGCACTGTTTAAATCCAAAGTTGTAAAATATCTTGCTCCTGCAAACCAATGAAATGAGTAATGAATATGGGGTAATGGGGTTGAATCAATCCGCAGTTTCTGGTTCAACTGTCTATAATCTACTACTAACCGCACGTCATTATTTGCCTTTGGTACTACGAACACTGGACTTGAATAATTTGACTGGGAGTGTACTATCACTCCAGTTTCTAACATTTCGTTTACTTTCTTTCTTAATAAATTTAGCCGATTTGGGGGTAGCCGATAAGGCGATAATCGTACCGGTGTTTGATCTTGTAACTGAATTTCATATTGCATAAGGTTCGTTCGTCCCAGGCGTTTCGTTAATACATCGGTAAACTCATCCAAAAGTGGTTGTAATTTACTCTGTTGTTGCGATGATAAATATCCCAGATCAATTTCCCTGTTTAACCGTTCTTCTTCCACATTAGAAATAACTGTACCCCCTGGACTCTGTTTTAACCAAGTTTGTAATGGAATATAAGTACTTGGCTGAAAACCGAAATAAGCTTTTGCTCTCGCTAAATCCACTACCATTTGTGTATGTCTAACAAAATCCGCTCCTAAGATCAGTGGTACAAATAATTCCTCTATGACATAAACTTTATAGTTCCAACGAAACTCCCCAATTTTCAATGGAATTACTAAGGATCCAATAATCTTCAACGGGCTGCTATCTACCGTAATGAATTGTGTTTCCTCAACCATTAGATCTCTACGCTTATCCTTAATATACTGTGCATTAACTAATGTTACCACACTACCCGTGTCAATCAACGCGAATGAGGGAATCCTATTTACCTCTATCTTCATAAAAGGCAATTCTTTATGCACTAAACCCTGTATTGCATTTATTCCGTGAACCAGCCTGTCCCTTAATTGTCAGGAATTCCTCCCGAAAGACGAGTTTTGAAATATCTGCTCTCCCTTAAGCCGTTTAACGTCACAATCTTTTACCATATGACCTGGCTTATTACAGTAATAACACACGAATACTTGTTTACTCTCTTGTTTCGTTAGTTCGGTATTCGATAGTGGCTGCCCCATTTGAATCTGAGACCCGCACGTATTTAAACTTGGCAATTGTGTACATTTCAAAGCTACCTCCTCCAACTCTTTAAAGGTCGTGGGCTTTGATTTACTCAAAAATAATGACCGGAGTTCGATATGAACTGTATTCTGTAATATATTACTCACAATCTCTTCTTCTGAAAGTACTACTTTTAGTGCCAAGGCTACCAACTTCTGCTGATTAATATAATCTAAAATACTTTCCGAAGTCCGTTGTAGCCTAAAAAAATGTCGATATAGGAGCTCATGAATTTGTGCTGATGACAGAAACATATGTAACACCTTACTATGAAAACTATCTAACGAGCCCTCTTCTGCAATTATTTGTAACAACACCGACTGTAAATTCAAGCCTACAAAAGGTTGTAACATCTGTAACACAGTCACTTGTGGTGTTCGGAAAGCTTCAGCTTGCATTTTAGCTTTCACCAAACAAATGAGAAAATCCAATATGTCGTCTGGTGATTTTACCTCAAATATTTTTAATGACGCTAAGAACGCTTGCCATGGATTCGGAACAACAAGTTTCGCGAATTTAACTTGAAGTAGCTCTGGATTGATATTCTCAGTATTTCCTGAACCAGTTGCTCCTTTATTTTCAATTCCGGTGGCATCTAATTGTGTTGCTAATGACGACAAGCGCCTCCCCAACTTATGAAGCTGTTCATTATTTTCTCCTTCTAACAATCGTGCATTTTCCTTTATCCTAAAACTCCAATACTTTAACCTTCCAACTATTCTTCGTTTCTGACTCGGTGTGATTTCCGATAACCTAAGTTCTTTTAACATTTCATCAAATAAATTAACATTCGCCTCACAAAGTCCGATTTCCTGTACCGGATCAAAACTCGCTCCGAGATTAATTGGGCTTGGTTGGCTTAATGCTTCTCGTAAACTTCTGGCCAATTCAACTACTGTACTTTTTGAATCATATTTTATCTGTCTTATTTTCAGTTCTCTTTCCAACTCCGTACGATGGAGGAATTCGGGCTGAAATACAATTTCCATTATGACACTGACAATATAATTGACCTGAAACACTATTTTGTGTACTTTGTAGTATCCTGTTAAATGTTCCCACCGACACTAAAACGTGTATGTAGGACAAAATGGCTCTGCTACCAGTGTTACGCTCCTTTTGCGTTTTGCTTACACCTACTACCTTTCCCTTTCCTTACTAGCGTATTCCGCAGGATCGTTACAGGGTACTACCAAGTAACACTACACACTACAGCATAGCATAACATTTATTATAGTGAAAGGTGTTAAATATTAACAAGCAATTAGTTAAAAAACAATAATTTTAACAATGGACTCCGTTACGTAGTAACTTAAAAATATTAAAATGAAACCACCAACTTGATAATGAACGCTATTAAATATTAACATGAAAATTCTAAAATGAAAACAAGAACCTTTCCTATATTTGGAATCAGTTAATTACAGAGAAAATACTAGCTGGAAATCTTGCGTACAGTCTGTGACAATATCCACTAACTAAACTACCGAGTTGCTCTCCGGTTTACTGATAAGGGGCCTCGTACAGAGCAATCCCCCTTTGTTAACTGTCCCTCTGGAGTTTTCCCACTCCTACAAAGTATTATTAACAAAACTGATACTCATCCCGATGTCGGCACTAGAAGATATAGGATGTACGGAGAACTTCCTGCCTGGAGTAGCCACGCCCTGGTCGACAGTGTACAACGGTGTCCTCAGCTTTCACCGCCATTCATCGAAGCCTCCTTGCACATAGGCGACGTCTCTAACCAGACTTAACTGGCTCAACCACCTCAGAAGTCCATACCGCTCCTTTGCCAAAGGGAACCACATGCACCAAGTCGTATTCCATGTAACTGGGAGAATGAAGTTTATGCGCCTATCTTGCATTCCCCACGACCAGTGGGTGCCGACTTGCACTGGTGCCCGGGTTCTACTTCCCCTTGTTGATGGCGGACGAACTCCTGGTCACATCTCACGGTAGACTCCAAAAAAACGCACACTAACTACGCAGTAGAAACCTCTAGACCACAGGCTTTTTTCTCTGGCGTCATCTCAAGCTGTTCCATCTCTTGCCGACCACCCTCTCTTTTTGGCTCTTCCAACTGCTGTTCGTGCCCCCCACTAATTAATCCGTTACACAATCAGAGCACAGCTGCACTTAGACCGCACCCTCCCAGTGAGATCCGCTTTGACTACAATGAGCAAGGACTTTCAAGTGCCACTGGCAGAAGGAGAGGAATGGACATGCCATGGCTGTGTAATTCTGGGTGTTTTATCTAACTGACGCGTCTAAGTATTCTTGGATATTTATTTCCGGTTCCTTCAGGCCAATTGTTCTATCGAACAGCGAGAGAGGTCTTTTGTGCGTATCACGTTCGAGGTTATACACACCTAGTTCTCGAATGAGGTGGTTGTGATTTTTGTCTTTCTTATCGTATAAGTTTGCACTTTGCGCTTTTATGCATTGTTCAATGGAGTGTAGCTTAAGCTCGTTGTGTATAAGATAAGCTGGTGCTACTTGTAGGAGCTTTGCTATTACTCTAACTATTCTGTTTTGTAGAGTTTGCAGCTTATTAATATGTATTTTGGCGGCATAGCCCCAAACGGGGGCCGCGTATGTTAAGATGGGCCTTATCAGAGATTTGTAAAGCGTAAGGCCCATATTTAGTTGTAATTGGCTGTTTTTATTTATCATAGGGTAGAGTTTATTTAATTGGCCGTTTGCCTTTGCCCTGATGGTATCTATGTGCTTTTTCCAGGTCAGACCTTGGTCCATAGTAACACCTAAGTAGGTGACTTGGTCTTTCCATTCAATTTGCTCGCCTCTGTATACCAGAGGCGGTTGTGAATGCCTGGGGAGCCTGTGCTGTATTCGTTTAGTGAATATGATTGATTGGCACTTAGTGGTGTTTACTTTGATTCTCCACTTTGCAAACCACGGCTCCAGCTCATTTAGAGCGTTCTGCAAGCGCAGGTGGATGATTCGAGGCTGCGTGGATTGCGTTACTAAGGCTGTATCGTCCGCATATATGTATTTATCAGTACGCGTGAATTCTGGCATATCGTTAATATATAGATTAAAAAGCGTCGGCCCAATTAAACTTCCTTGTGGGACTCCTGCCCTAATGGGCCTTAGAGTGGAGGAGCAGTCCTCCACTACCACCCGGAAGTGTCTTGTGCTTAAATAGTCTTTCATTAGCGCGATCATTGAATCGGAGAAATTGTAAGTTTTTAGCTTATGGAGTGGGCCCGAATGCCAAACTTTATCAAAAGCGCGCTCAATATCCAGAAAGATGGCGCCAGTTGATTTATTGGTGTTATAGCCTTTGGTAATTTGCTCTGTTAGTCGAAGTAGTTGAAGTGTTGTGGAATGTTGCGATCTAAAGCCGAACTGTTCCGCAATTAGTAAATTGTTTTTGACGATGTGGGCGTTAATTCTTTTGAGGATTATTTTCTCAAGTACCTTGCCTATTGAGTTTAATAGGCTTATTGGCCTGTAGTTGGCCGGTAACGAAAGATTTTTCTTTGGCTTAGGAAGCATGACAATCTTTGCCTCTTTCCATTTAGGTGGGAATCTACCTTTGTCCAGAGTGTAGTTGAAACTTTTTGCAAGCAGCCGAAGAGCTGCTTGCGGGAGATTTTTAAGTACCACATTTGGTATTTTGTCCGGCCCCGGGGCCTTTCTATTGTGCAAGTGTCTGATTATCCAACTTATCTCGCCAGCGTTTGTTTTACGCATTTTGTTGTGCGTGGTCGAGTAGTCGGTTTCGTTTACTTCGTGTTCGATGTTTAAGATTTCTTCTTCATTTGCTTGTTCCAGCGGTGGATTTGGGTTGAATACTTCCTCAAGTGTTGACGCAAAGACCTCTGCTTTGGCCTGAGGGAGTTCAGCGATGCTGTTAGTATTTCTATTTACTAGTGGAGGAATTATCGTTTTTGTTCGTGTCAAACATTTTGCAATTCTCCAGACCGCATTGGATTGGGGATTGAGGTTTTCCAAAGTTTGGTTCCACTCGTTCCCCACGAATTCCCTAGTCTGGGTCGTCACTGCGCTCAACGCGTCCAGATACTCTTGCCGGTGGATTGGATTTCTAGTCCTTTGCCACTTGCGACGTAACCGATTGCGGTTTTGGTGCAAGAGTTTAATATCCGTTGGATATCGAGTGTTGATATTTGGCCTGAATCTTAGTGGGACACAGTTTGTTGTCGCGAGTTTTATTGCGAGTTCTAATTTGTTAATTGCTTCGTCGTGTGTTTGTGGTGAATTTATTTCCATGTCAGGTAAATAGTTTTCGACAGAATTTCTAAAGTCGTCCCAGTTTACCTGGTTATAATTTAAGGTGGGTGCTTCTGGCTTGAACCTAAGAGGTAATTGGATTTCCATCAGCACTGGGAGATGGTCCGACGTTAGTTCGTGTAGGACGCTACATTCAATGTTGAAATTGATATTTTTGGTAATTGCGATATCTAGTATATCTGGAGAATGGTTGTTTACGTGAGGGATATGTGTTGGTTCTTCCGGCCCCATCACGAGAAAGTGAGTGTTATTTATGTAATTTAGTAATTTTGAGCCTTGCGGGTTCGGGTTTATACTGTGCCAAATTTGGTGCTTGCAGTTAAAGTCCCCAGCCGCTATAACTTTAGTGTCTAAGCGCATTACTTTGTCCACGTCCTCCGTGTCCACATCCCCCGGGGGATTATAGACAGCTGCTACGGTCAGTGTAGCATAGGACGTGTTAATTTTTACCGCGGTAGCTTCTAAACGGTTAAGCTCCGGGACGTAAACTTGATGGTGCCTAATAGTGGACTGTATGACTACTGCTGTCCCTCCTCCCCGGCGGTTACGGTCAGTCCTGTAAATCGTGTAACATGGCAGGGTAAATCTATCGGATTTACCTAAATGGGTTTCATTTAAAAGGGCAATTTGGACTGAGTGCGTTTGCAGAAAGTCCGCTAGATCTTTCTTCTTTCTGCGCACTCCTCGGCAGTTCCAGAAAACTAAGTTAATTTTGTCCGTTTCAGCCATGGCGATGTGCATTTAGGGCTGGGATAAGTTCGGTGAGAATGTGAACAAAAACTACGGAGTCTAGTTCCTTACCATCACGTGTGTGACTCCTGAACGTCCTAAGCTGTTCCTCTATGACCTCCAGAGGAACAGAGTTCTGGGGAAGCCTCATTGCGTGCATTAGTTTGGACGCGGCCTGTTTATTCACTTGGTGAATTTTAGGTGGTCTGGGGGCCTGTCTTGTGGGGGTGAGCGACTTAGGTGCGGGAGGGTGAGGCCCTCCTGCTACTTGTGTGGGTGTGTGTGTACTAGTGTGTGTGTGTGTGGGTTTTGGGAGGGGGTGAGGGGGTCGCTCATACCATGCTGGGCTCTCCTCGGTGACTAGCCGGGGAGCCACAGCCACAGGGGGCTCTGCTATAAGGGCCGGCCGGACTTTGCCTTTTCTTCCTACCGTGAGCCACCCTGTGTGGTGCGTTGATGCACTAGCGGCAGCCTCAGGGAAGCTATGTGTCCTGGGGGCGGGTCTTTGAGGCTGCGCGCGGGGGGGTTTAGAGGCCTTCGTGCACTCTGCCTGGTAGACGGAGCAACCGCGCCATGTTGCTCCGTGGCCTATTTGGCCGCAGAGTATACAGTGCCGTTCCAAGGGGGGAACGGCGCACGTACCTGAGGGGTGGGGGCCTGAACATTTGGCGCAGACGAAGTGTGGGGCCCTACAGTCCCGCAGTGTGTGCCATAATTGCTGGCATCTGGAACACTGCTTCGGTTCAGGAGTGCTTTTGTATACTTCCACCCTAACCTTAAAGTGTGCCAGAAATTTGAGGGCCATTAACTTAGCTTCTATATCAGGGGAAGCTGCCACCTCTATAAGGTACATAGGCAGCGGGGTGCGACGCCAGTTGCGTTTACGCATCCGTGCGGCTCTGAGCGCCGGTATTCCAATCTGTGCCAGGTCTTCTACTAGTTCCTCACTGGTGACTTCGGCGTACAACCCCTTAATAACATACCTTACGGATCTCTCTTGGGGGTGGGGGACTAGGTAGTGGGGTACGCCTTTTGACTTGAGGTAACCTTCCCAAATTTGGTAGTCCCTCAAGCAGGACACATTGAGTGTAATGTCACCGGAGTTCCGGGCCGTAGAAAAGAAATAGTCAAATGTGACTGTATGTGACTTATTAAAGTCTTGGGAAAGGGAGCGTAAAATACCTGCCTGGCTCTTGTGGATGTACAGTGGTGCCAGGTCTGCCCTCTTTACTGTGAGTGGGATCTCGGGGATTTTGGTGGAGCTGGCATTCTCCGTGTGAGTGTGAGTGCTTGGAACTATCTCCGTAGGATCGCTCGAGGTACTGGGCTTGGGAGAAGCTGGACGGGTGGGAGTAGGTTCCTCGGGTTGCGGAGAGTTCTTAGGTGGTGTTTTAGGAGTGGGGGTTGTAGGTTTTTTGTTGGGACCGGATTTGACCAGTTTGCTTCTCAGCGCCCTGGTCGTCTCCGTGGAGTTGGAAGTGGACGCCTTGGAGTTTCCAGCCATCGCGTAATAGCAAAGAGTGTGAAAGAGATAAAGTATTTAGTAAGGGCCTAATGGGATCTTAAAACTAAATAGAAACAGAGGAAAAGAGAAGAGTAGAAAGAAAGAGCAGCTAGTGAGCGCTAAGAAGCACGGGGAGAAGAGGGCCGAACCTCAAAGAGGCGCTTAAGCTAATCTGAGAGATTGCTCGCTATAGCCTTACTCCCCTACTCGTCTAAACTGTTGTTTTTGTGCCTTAGCGCAAGCGCTTTAGCTGAGCTTTGGATTTCTCCACGGCAATGATCCAACGGCGGCAGCTTCTTTGCTGCGACGATACTAGAAGTTCTCACTCTCTCTGATGATGTTGCTGTCTCGAAGTTCTCCGCCGGAATGAACTGGGGATAGTTATGACTGTAGGTGCCGTATTTATATGAGGGCCGCTGACAGGGTATTGGCTGGTCTTGAGCGGGATGTGTGTGTTAGATGAGCGGGGCTTCTCCGCTCTGATTGCTGAATGGTTTACGTGTTTTCTCTGCATTAGTGCTTCTTTTTTATGTTCGAGTATCGGATACCAGGTTTTGTTCAATTTTAGAGTTTCTTCCTTCCTGTTAAAATTATTGGGGTGTTTGTAAATTTCTATGGTTTTACGTTATAGTCTGGCGTGATAGTATGGCATAGATAAAGGAACAGCAGTCTCCTTATACTGAATTATGTCTTCGAACCGCAGGTGTGGACGAAACGTCTGGACCTCAAAACTCCAGCAGACCACGGCTTTTAAGCCCGGAAGAAATCTCCAACCTTAACAAGACATTTGTTTAAAGTATTGCGAAACAGCCAGGATTCACTTTCATAAACTTTGATGTTGAAATGCCTTACACATTTTTTAACGTTCACCGTAATACTCAGTGGAGGAGCTGTTTTAATTACATGTTGGTTTTTAGAGAAATTTTAATGTTTGGAGGTTTGTTACGTTGAGCTGTAATTTTCCAACATACAGTCCGGTGGGTCACTTTGGATGGATTTTGAAATCACCTTAAAAAAGACTAATCACTTGTTTTAGTGCTCTGCACTGTTTATATCAGAAGTTAAATCTATAAAAAAAAGACACCTGGACCTTTGGATGTCTCTATCCGATCGTGCATTTTCAAATGCAGTTCGAAAACATCATAATTTTGATGCAATCAATTAACTCATTAAATATCTATAATTAAGTAGTTATGGACAATTAATTAGGAATTAATTTAATCAAACCTTATATTTGCCCCAGGGAAACAAAATATCGTTGGATAGCCCTGAAAGAATCATAAATGTAGTGATTTTTGTAAACTCAGAAAAAAGAAAGAGATTCTTGCAAGATTTTGTAAGCAAATGGGAGAAAAAAAGAAAAGAAGAAGAGCATTCATGAAACCGTTGAACTTTTAAACGCATGGGCGAGGAAGCCACGTGATTTCTTCGTATTCCGATAGTTGGATCTTTGATTCGCAAGTTGTATTTCAACGGACTCAATTGTATTAAGACCGTTGTGTGGGCGACTCGTCCGCAGCATAGATATGGCATGTGTGTGTGTGTGTGTGTGTGTGTGTGTGTGTGTGTGTGTGTGTGTGTGTGTCTGTGTGAAGAATCGAGACGGAACAATTAAGAATAATGTAAATTAATTATCGCAGCTGGTGATTTATGTGAATTACTGAATCATGCGGACTTTTACAAAGAAGTGCAGGAAAAAGAAGTATGGTGTCAGTTTATTATTAAGAAACATCTTGCAGGGAATTCGGTGTGTGCAAAGTGGAGAAATTCGAAAGACAAGTGTGTATTAGTGAATATCCAAACGCCTCCATCCTACCTTACACATACGTTCCCGTACCATCTCTACAGCTAGCCAGGAGGATCAACCGTGAGACCCGCGTAAAGCAATCCAGGTCCTACGACGACGAACAAGGTGAGAGGTCGCCGGGCATAACGACGAAGAGATAACACGACACCATAGCTCAACAAAAAGAAGAGGTAAGGATACCGCTTCAGAGTCCCTGAGTTAGTCACTTTCATGCAATGTTCATCAGGCACCACATTTCTATTCACTAGTACATTAAATTCATATTTGAAATGTCCAGGATTACATACATAACGTGAGAAACCCTAATGTGAACGCCATAATGCTGTGAGATTCATCGTTTAATTTACTTTGCGATTTGATCCAATGACGCATGTTGAAGTTTGTCTGCGGGCACAATGGTGCATTGCTGCATCGATATGAAACAGGCCTTTATTACTGCACATTAATTTTAGATCCTTTATTCATTCCTGGTGTTGGAGAGAAACTGATCTGAATCTTGAGTAGGTTATCGTGTGATGAACTTGAAGAATACTCGTATTTCTTGCTCACATGCATAAAATGGCCCAAATTTCTTTCTTTTTTTTTTTTTTTTTTTTTTTTTTTTTTTTTTTCGAGTGGACGAAAAATGCATTTACGGAGCCCCACTATGCTGGGATGGCACAGTAGGGACTGTAGACTTTGCCCGAAGGTACTACCAACTGAAAAACCTCCTCCGGAGAGAATTCAGAGAGGGAAGGTGTGACAGTACCGCTATTGCACCTGCGTATTCAAGGAGCGGGTATATTGGCCGGCCACAGGGGCTTAAGCCAGGTGAAGACGGACTCACTCATTCACTCAGTCGATTACTCAATAAAATGCATTGGATTTATTAATAAAACATTATTGTCAAACGTTTTGAGAATGTGCTGTCTTACCTTTTTTCAATAAGTTTAACAGCATCTTTGACAAAGGACTGTTGAATTAACGCATCCACAGGTGAGTATATACATACAAGATAGTGAAGATCCGTTGTAGCTATTCATGAAATCCGATGCACTTTCTACAAACTTTTGTGAGGTTACATATTAGCACTACATAAACTACAGTCATATAACATTTTTTCAGATTTAATAAGGCAACTGCTGCATCACTTCTGCAAAACGTTTGACCTTGGCTTCCTTTAACTTTTTAAGTGGCTCATTTTTTCTACAATTGACTCTCAACAATAGAAAGTTTTTCGATATTTCGAACGGAACTTCCTTTCAACAACTCTGAAATTTCTCTCCGTTTAAACATTTTGCTTTCCGTGCCGTATTGGTATTTTTTTTTTTCAATTACTGCCAGGGACAACTATGTGGAGTGGAGTGCGAATATGAAAGTTTCAGAATAGGATGTTTTCTTGTTCACTGCCGTGCTAGGTTCGCTTACAATACTGTTCATATACAATAACAAATTTAGCCTGTCCATTCCATTCCGTTTCGTGTTTTAACAACATATGCCCCTTCTTGTTATATGATGTTATATACTACTTTGAGCTGGATTTACCAAAACTAGACGTTGGGCAGTGTGCACCAAGCAAATAGTTTTGTCATTCCTGATTCCAATGGGTTTCACTCTGTGCGGCATAAGAGAGTTTTAGGGTGTATTGGCTTTGTCTGTACCAGAGACCATGCAATACACATTTGGTCTGCCTAACCGGAAGTTAACGTCCAATTACGTGTAAACCTGTGGTGTAAACCCTTTCCTCAATGACATAAATAGTGACTACTTGATTTATTTAAAGTTTAAAATGTCAATGTTAATGAATGTAGAAGCATTTTGTAAAAATATATCATAATATTCATCATAGTTGTTATTTTTAGATATAGCCGCGTGAGAAAATATTGCAATTGTTACTCCAAACGGTGAGTAAGTTGACTTTAATTACGGAAAATCCCGACTGATCCCGACCGATGATTCCCAAATTCTCGCTTCATAGCCGTCACTGAACCTGAAGCTGATCCGTAAGTAAATGAGAGCTTTGTTTATTAAAGGAAATTGCTGTAATTTTTAAATCTGTATGTGTCTTTCGCATGTTAAAAGTTTGGTTTAATAATATTCCATAGGACTGATGCTTATTGGGTTCCGCATTTATTCATAATAATTTAGAATTTACGGAAAGGATATAGCACAAGGTGTTGGCCCAAGCGGCGACAACGATTCATTCTGCTGTTGTTATGCAATCTTTCGTTAAGGTGCACAAATTTTCACAAATTACCAACAGAGGTCTTAGAATAAAAGTTCCTGTCGTCCTTTTTTATAATTGTAGGAATTTGACGATTTGATTCAAACTTTCGGATTTGCTGAATAATTGGGTAGGGTCATGAAGATTTGATTAGTTAGGTTTTCGTCTTCTGTACATTGTGGCGTGCAATAATTAAATGGCTGTTATTTTACGTGTGTCAGTTCATAAAAGTTGAAGAGTTGAGATGGTGTTATAAATATCTGGTTATTGATGGCTGGAGTATACGGTCATCCTGTTCTTATACCTACATAACCTTCGGCATCGTAACCGAACACTGCCTAAATTTCGATAACACATCATGTTTATAAGCGATACGGTCATCAGTAAATAGAGACACAGTATAAAATTTAATATAGTTTTAATAGCTTTTCAAAAAAAAATGTGCAAGAGAATGTTTTAGGTTAACCTTATGAGTGGAATCGATGTCACTTCACAGGATAATAATACCCCGTAGATATAAATTGCAGGGGTTTAAGTCGGGGGACCGAAGGTCCCACAAATTACAAATAATTCTATCCTGAAATTCACTTGTAATGGTCATTGAAAAATGGCAATATCTCTGTCCCTGTCTGTTAATTCTTCTTAAATAAAGGAGTAAAATCGTATTCACGTCAACAGTTGACTCAAAAAAAGGTTGGTCCAATAACTCAACCTAATATTGTTCATGAAGTACCCCTTCATGATGAAAAAATTGGTGTGTGGTGCACATTAGTGAAGAAAGGTTTCTCAGAGCTTCAATAAGCGATTTCTATCTCTAAGGAGATTTAAAACATAAGGTGTACAAGACAAACCCACACACCCTGGGAGAATTAGAACAAAATATCTGCCAAAAAATTGTCAGTATTTCTGAATGTGAACTATGGCAAGTGATGGATAGTTTGCTAAAGAGGTGCCAAAAATGTATGGACAACGATGGTGGTCAGTTTCAGCATCTCCTTTTATAAAGTTGGTAAATAAAGGCTTTAAAAGTAGTTTTAAAACTGCTTGGTTTCATCCGTGCCTTTCTGTGATAGTGGCTGATGGCAATGGTTGCCAAGGACGCGGACAGGCAAAACACTGCACAGTCCCTTCTGAAGTTTTTTGCTCTCCTGTTAGTTAAATGCTCAAATTTCACTGTAGAGAAGTAGCTTAGATGTTGCTCTCAGTTTCAATACATGCTTTCATGTAACTGGCTTAGAAAACTGTTAGAAAATTTTCTTGCAAAAAAGGATACCAGCAGTGTACAGAAATCTATACTTAATCCACCATTTTATGCAGCTAAAAGATAGTCAACTCTGAATTCAAAAAAATTATTGCAAAATGTTGCAATGAAAAATCAAAAAATAAAAGATGGGAAGTACCTAACATTCAAGCAGCAATTCCCGAGTATCCTCAAAAAACGGCAGTTTCTACCTTCAGGTTGATTACAGGACATGATTGGCAAAACATTTATACAGAATTGGGATATATTCTTCACCACTCTGTCCTCTATGTGATCTGCAAGAGAAAATGGACCAAGACTACCTTCAAATATGCCCAGCCACTACTAGCGCCCCATCCATCAGTGAAAAATATTGGAGAGCAAGAGGATTAATGACTTCATTGTAAGAAATCCAACATTAGCCAACAACAACATTAAAAATTGCATAAAGGAGGAATGAAATGGATAGTGATCTAAGCATCTGTTTTATTTTAAACTGGGTTTACAGGTAATGTGCTAGTTATAAAACTTAATCACATTTAAATTTAAAGAAAAAAGATGATTGTCCTGATGTCTTCCCCAGTGATATCATTACGCACCCTTTTTCATCCCTTCACAGCACTGCTATCAATGTTAGATCATTTGCTTCTTACCAAAGCGGTCGGGGTTCGATCCCAGGCATGTGAGATTTGTGCTGGACGAAGCAGCATTGGGGCGGGTTCCCTCCGGGTTCTCCGGTTTCCCCTGCCATCTCATTCCACCGGTGCTCCATCTTCACTCCATATATCAATGTCACCACCTGCAGTGCCATATGCAGTAAAAGCAGGCGTTAAACACTACAAAAAAAAAACTATCAAAAATCATTTAAATCAGAAATACCAGGCAAGACCAATTAAGGTAAAAATTTGTCACATACCTAATAAAGTAAATCTGGAAGAAAGAATGATTTAAAGAAGGAAATGTATTGCACTAAACAAAAGTAAGTTTGATCAATACAAAAGCCTGTAAGCTACCTGGCTTGCCTTTTTAAGACACTTTTTCTTATTTAGGAAATCTCCAAATGGCAACAGAGCACTCCATTTTGTTACAACTGTGTACGCATGAAGGGAAGTAGCAACACATAATTAGTAGTAAAATCAGCAAAAATACTATTAGTTTTTAAGTTCTTCCCCATTCATATACGTACACTAGCCTGGGCATCGTAGCCTAACTCGAGCAGTATTTCAATCCCACAGGACTATGTCATCCTATTCATGTACACATACTAACATAAGCATTGTAGCCTAACTGGCGGTCTTGCAATATCCCAGGACTTTTCAATTGCTCGATCGATTGTCTCTTTCTCCATTTTTCATTTACGTGGTGGCAGCTCTTCATTATAAACAGCCAAGCCACAAATTGCCTTCCTCCGGCCAAAGGTTTTCGCTAACAAATTGAGCAATTTAAGATAAGTATCAAACTTTTACACAAATACACCATTATGGTTATAGAACCTGCAGTGCAAAAATCTGGCTTATATAGTTCATGCAGATACATATGTTTTCTTCTCCTTGTGAGGTTGCTTAGCCATGAAACTCAAGGATATTGAGCATATGATACAGCAAACCTTCAGTCACCATTTCCTCTCGCAGAAACATGTTGCTGATCATTCAAATCAGAAATAGCATTTAGCACAAAAAATTTTTCCACTACTATCATAATGAAACATGCAGTGCCAAAACAATTATAACTGGCTTGTGTGGTACAGAACCTTTAATGTATATAACTCAATTTAACATGAACATCCATATATTAAGTAGATGTAAGTTTCAAGGTTAAACCTGGATAAAGTAGTTAAGAAATCCTGTGTACAGTAATAGCCTTTTTACTTTCTCTACTGGTAAGTAGAAGGAAGTGTTGTATTCCACCCAAAAATTCGATGTAGAGATTTCACCAGAAATATATGTTTTGAGACCCCCTGAATCCAAAAAAAAGCATTTTTAGGAAAAGACCTGTGTGTGTGTCTGTCAGTCTGTGGAAGCATAACTCAAAAATGAAAAGTCGGTTAAAAACCAAAGTTGGTATTTAAGTTTAATGTCTTTCAAGGATGCAACATGAAGATTTTAAAGAAAATAGCCCCACCCTAAACTACCCTCTACATGGAAAATTTTGATTTTCTTGAAAATGGCTCTAACAATTTTGATTAAAATGCCACATGTTTGAGATATTTTTATGACAAATGAAATTTATATTTTGAATTTTCTGGCTATAGGGTATGTAGTCCTGTTTAGTCTGGATGACATGAATAACTCGTAAACTGTAAGAGATAGACAAAATCGTACTGTACAAAAAATGTACATCTCCCTGAAACACACATTTTGTTTCTAAATACATTTTTTTTAGAGTGAACCATTTTGGAGATATTCCTTGTTATGTGTGTCAGTTTCTGAAAACTTAAAACTTTGGTGAAATGGAACATTGTTCATTTTTTTACCTGTTAAGCGTGCAAAGATAACGGGATCTCAAAGCTTTAAAATATTTGACTATCACTCAAAGCCTACTGTATTCCCATATTCCCCTTGCAACTACAAGGAAATAAGCAATAACAAATTTCTGTAAATGTTTATCTCAACTAACACAAAGAAGATAGACTAATAAGAGTTTCTAAGAATGCTTAGTACAAGAGTAGATAAAGTCATGTGAGTGCAACACATGAGATTTTTTCATATTCACTGTGTTCGGCTTATAAGTATAATAAAAGAAACGTTTATAATTTCTAAACTGTGCATACAAATGAGTTGAGGTTGGTACTACTTGAAAGAGGAAGTTGGGAAGTTTTAATCCATTGGTGTTACTAAGTTTAGAATAGTCATGCATCGCACACACATGTGTAGATCATTGCATATGTCATAAGTCATCATGTGGATGCCACAGCAAAACGTCTTGTGTACTACCATCAGCAGAACATAAGTTGGTAATTTGTGTGCACTGCCTGTTTTGTTGTCAGTACAGCCTTAAATCTAGGGAAGCCATTCCAACCATGTCAATAATCGAATGGGATAGGCAACTCGGAGAAACAGGAAGTTTGGTGTCAAATGCAGTACATTCATGAGAAGTTTCAGAGAAGCCCTTGGAAATCCATTTGACAGGCTAGTTAGCAGTTGAAGATCCCAATGACAGTGTATACTGTAAAAGGTTGCATTTGCAAGCTGGAACTTCATCGGGTGATTATGCTGAGTGATAAATGTTGCAGCCATGTGCTGTGCCTCAACTTCCTGATGATGCAAAATTTCAGCAGGTTAGGGCACCATCACACTTTACCAATGTGGTATGGGATTCTTGGACATACAGTTCTCTGGAAGATGACTCGGAAGAGGATCGTCATACATCACATGGGCTGCCAGAACACCAGACCTGGCGCCACTTAATCCTGTGGGGATTTGTTAAGGGTCAGATCTACAGAACATCAATATGTGATTTAGCAGACTTAAGACAGACTTTATGCTGCTTTTGACAATGTTACACTACATATGCTTCATAACACAAGGGTCGTTGATTAGACATTTTCTGTGCCACTAATGGCAGCCATATTGAAATTTATGAAGCATAAGGTAAAAAATTCCCAGTTTTTGCTGTTTGTCACAAGTGGTTTCATCTTCAGATTTGTGTTAGCCCAGAAGTTACAGCTATTTGTTTTATTATACCTTTGAGCAGAGCCCCCTTATATAAAGCCGGGTAAGCATTTCTTCTGGGTGTCTGTCTAAAAGTCTGTCTGATACAGTGTTGTATATTTTGATATTATCATAGAAATTCCATTTTGTTAGCAAGTTTGTTGGTGTGTGTAAATATCCCTTTTGTCTCCTATTGAAATTATGTACTGGTTAAATTTTATAAATTAACTTGGATTTTATATGTGAAAAGAAAATGAGTTACTTACGAACATGTTAAGTGAGAAATGCAAGCAATTTTCTTCTAAGTCCAAAGATTCTCTACTATGCATGTGCAAGCAGACTGAAACGACCTATGACTACTGGCTCTTGCATAGCAGCCAACATGTGCTTCATTTGTGACAACTGTAGTCAACCTCTGAAAAAAAAATCCCCATACAGCTGCACAGTAATTGTGTGCTGTCATGTGGAAGCAATTAACAACCAGTCACTTTTGAAAAGTTCTGGCAATGTTTTTTCTTGGGTTTTATTGCTTTACAATCATGATTATGTAGTGGAATGGAATTTATTGTAGTGTGAGATGGGAAGTTTGTTGGTTTTTGAAGATATTCTTGCTGATTACAACTTTTACAAAGGCTTGTCTGATTAATGAGACAGATCTGTCGGTTTACCTCAATGATACACAGACCTGGCTTAAGCTGAGCATGTAGGGTTCACCAGCACGATATATACTGATGCCTGGAGTGGCTACCATGGACTAATGGCTGGAGGATTTGCTGCCCTCTGTGCAGTTAGGTTCTGTGCACTTTTAAACCCAGTGAGAAATGTGCACACAACATTGAATCATGCTGGTAAGTTCTATGACATCTATCCAGGAGTGACATTTGATGGGAACACCCAGATGCTCACATTTGTGAGTTTTTGTGGCATGCGGACACCAAGAACTGTAGACCCCTTCCAGGAACTAATGGAAGACATTGGATAGATCTACCCTGTGGTGTAGTGATTGAGTTTAGTTAAAGTTCAGGCTAGGTGTAATTAAGTTATGTGTACATAGCTAGAGTATGGAATGTGTACCAAGGCAAGTGAGTACTGGATGCTAAGTGGCAACACAAAAGCACATGACCAGTTCAACCAATATGCACCTGTGTTGCCAGTATCTCTATGGAGTGCAGTTCGTGTTGCAAAATTTGTGATATGCATGGAAACAGCAGGATGGCATACCAGAGTGGAGGGTGTCTGTCTCTCTCTAACTCTCTGTGCAACGACCTGCCTTCGTTCATGTTCACCAGTCAGCGTAATTTAGAGACAGTGTAATTAATTACATAGAGTAATTTAGTGATAAAAGAGTGTTGGCTGCATTGCTTTGGATGATGTAAGATGGATAATTTGGCTGCCTCATTCTTTCAGTATGGCTACAGTGAATGTGAATAAATAATTATAAAACTTAAGTTATGTTAAGTTTTCACACAAATGACCCAGACAAATAGTTCTTAATACATATTATACAAAAAAAGTGAATCTGTACTTAAAATAAAATATGTCACTGATGAACTTGTGAACTTGAACAGAAAATATACTTGCATATTAAAGTTCAAATTTCGACATTAACAGACTAAACCCTTTAGGGCACTCTTGTGTTTAGCTCCTGGAATTATTCTCACTACTGTTTTCTGCAATTGAAAAAATATACATATATCTCTACAGAGTTGTGTTAGGAAAACAATTCTTTATTTAATGATGGAATGAAAAATGGGCAAAGTTTACTAGCTTGTGAGTTTCTGTTGTGTTGAAACTGATTGAGAGATCTAAGGGCTTAACATGCTCAGCTTAGTTTAGATGCTATGTAACATGCAAATTCCATTTTAAGTGAAGATTTGCAAACCCTATTACTTAGTTTTCTGAACACATCTGTTATTTCCAATGTTCATATCTTTGGGAGCCATATGTGTCGAACCTCATTACATTATTAATTAAAGGTTCTTGGGTCACCAGCCATGTAATATCTATAAAATTATTTGTGATTTCGGCCACTTCAAACTCCATGGCCATAATCAGGAAATGGGTTTGAAATGGCTGAAAGCTTGAACAACTTTGCATATATTACGTGGCTAGTAACTAGAGAAGCTTTAATAATAATTACCGTGAAAGCTTAAAATTTTATACTCATTACATTAATTTTATCAAATTTAAGAGCAAGGTTTCTTTGTTTCAGACCATTTACACACCTTCTTAGGTGTATCATGTAACTTAATATGTAACTTGCCTAAATATTCAGAACTTAATAACAGCTTTGCAAAAAGGATTGAATGGACTCCACTCTAGAATTAGGAGAGGTAAATCATGTGCGTAAATGCAAAATAGTTAAGGGCCAAGTGTTGGACCTCTTGGAACTTCATGTTACTCTGTTAAAGTAATTATGTTCTTGATACCAATTTTGTGTTTCCACCCTTTGTTTTCTCTTTAAATATGCCATGCCCGGTCATAGAATGTTTTGTACCATAGAATTTATAATGGGAAGAAGGTCGTATTTTACACTCAAAAGCATTTGCCAAATCATTGAAGATCCTTCTGACATTTATTTTTAGCCATCAATTTATTCTATTTGATATGGAATATGTGTCATTTTATGTTGAGAGTTATTTTGTGAAGCTAAACTGCTCCTTTGGTACTAAGTTGGTAAGCATATCAAAATGTTGGTAAAGTCTGTTAAGGATTTCTCAGATATTTCAGAAAATGTTACAGGTATTTTTAAGGGTTGAATCAGCTTTATTACTCAATTCATAGGCATCCTAATGAGCAAGTAAGCAGTATAGATAGTTGAATTTGAACACAAGTACACAACTCGGCATTCTTTTCGATCAGGCATATATTGTTTTATATGGGATTGGGGTCACACTTGTAATCATGCAGCAATGTTATGACACTTCAAGGAACAAGGTGTATATTCCTGAAGGATTGAATTATCAAATGTATCGATACTGGGGACAAGAGGTACAGTGAAGAGTGTGAACCACAGCTCATGAAATGAAGCTGTAGGAGGTGGGTGAAATGAAGAAACTGTGACGGAGCCAAATCTGTCTAAACATCAGGCTGCGTTAACACTTAATTTCACAAAACATCAATGAGAGAGACAAGAAAGCAACCCAAAAGTTATGCATTAATGATCCTGTTTCTTTTCTATGGTAGATTCTATTGAATAATCCTATCTGCATTCTGTGTTCTTGTACTTCGATTTCCATCTTCCCATCTATCTTGTGAGTGTTCACTCTGTATGTTCAGTCTCTCTGTGTTCACTGTAATAAAACTGAAAGGGAAGGATTAGTATGGGCAAGAATAAGAGGTATGAGGCTAAATGGATTAAAGACCAACAAGGATTTGTACCCAGGATGTGAAAACAAAGCAACTTACATTGTGTAATGGAAGTACATGAATGGAGCTCCAAAAACCTCATGACTATCAATGTGGAAAAAACAAATTATGAATTATTTACACTAAAATACAAACCAGTTAATATTAACATAAATTATAATAGTAAACCACTCAAAGCAGTTGATGCCAAATACTTGGGCATCACTTTCGACAGAAAGCTAACTTGGAAAAAACATATAACAAACATCTCAGAAAAGGTTGAAAAGAAACTACAAATCTTGAAAAGGTTAGCTGGTGCTAAATGGGGCTGCTCAAGGAGAGTCCTTAACACAACATACAAAATGTATGTTAAACCAAACCTCTTGTACTGTTCTGAAGCTTTAATAACAGCAGCAAATGCTAACATCAATAAACTTGAACAAATACAAAATCAGGCTCTTCGCTTAATCACTGGAGCAGTTAAATCCACACCTATTGATGCCATGCTTGCCTTAACACGGACCCCATCAATAACAACAAAAATAGAAGAACAAGCATTGCTCCAACACGAGAAAATGTTACGACTGCCAAACTCTAAATGGACAGAAGAGAACTTCCCCCCTTCAATCCTTAAAACTCATAGTAGTTTCCTAGAAAAGGTAACACAGATTAAATCCAAATTGAACATTCCTAACACCAGAGAAAATCTACTTATAAGAGAAAATCCATTGGAATTATTACAACCTACCTTCAGTTTGGAATTAATAGAGGAAATAAGTAAATCAGACACACCAAAAGAAATACAAAAACTTCTAGCTCTGGAAACAATCAATACTAGATATCCCACAGAAGAATGGCTGCACATATATACTGATGGATCCTCCAAGGAAAACCTTACTGGAGCTGGAGTTACGTGTTCACATTTTTCCTTTTATCATTCTGTTGGCAGAGACACAACAAATTATGATGGAGAAATAGAGGCTATACACATTGCTCTCCGACAATTATTAAATCTTCCCTTAAATACATTTAACAAGGGAGTAATTCTTTCAGATTCTAAAGCTGCAATTCAAGGAATATGTTCAAATACTACAAAGAAGTCAACAAAAATTAGAGAATGCTACAAAATGTTAACACAACTCCAAAAAGTTAATAAGACTGTTCATCTCCAATGGATTCCAGCACACTGTGGAGTCATGGGGAATGAAGCTGCAGACTCACTTGCAAAGAAAGGCACAACAATAAAACAAAAATCTAAATTCAATTTCTCATATTCCTCAATAAAACGCTTGATCATTAAAAAAATTTTCTCATTCATACCTACAAGAAATAGAAACAAATGCCAAAGATAAAAAATTGAATTTTACTACTTTCCAACCCAGATATAATCCCCCAGAGACCAAGGAAAACAGCGGTTGCAGCCTTCCGACTATTGACAAATCACGACTGCTTAGCAAGTCATCTCTACAGAATAGGTATCTCATCCTCACCGATATGTGTCCTGTGTAACGATCCAGCAGAAATGAACGAAGACCACTTGAAGACCTGTGAAGCATTAAGATCAGAAGAAACTACAGTTCAAAAGTATTGGAAAGCACGAATGCTAATGGCTTCATTGCCAGATGCAAGGCACTAGAAAACAACAACAACATTGTGTAATGGAATGCCAGAATACTAAGTATGAAGGGAGGAATTATTGTACAGGAAGTGGGAAACTTAGGGTTAGAAATTTTTTAAAAATCTTTAAGTAGCAGGGAAATGTAAAGTTTTGGTGGTTAAACAGGGAAGGTGCGGGAGAAATGGAGGAAAATTGTACGGCAAAGGAGGACATTAACGTTAAAATACAGCGACAAACTTCCTTATTCAGTCCTCTGGTTGTTTTTGCTTTTGCCAGTAGGGATAACTCAGTTAACGTTGCGTTTCTAGTTCAAACATAGCAAATTGTATGAATTGTTTTTGAAGGGCAAGTAGAGAAGCACATGTAAATGTGTTGCATAATAGAAAAGTGAGCAGAGAAAACCATGTGAATGTAATGTGTTGCATTTCTATTTAATCAAAGAAACTTGTGCGTGTTGTATGTTGGATATGTGAATGTGTTGTGTAAAAGAAAAGCAAGTAGTGGAAACCATGTGAATATAATGTAGATGGATAACAGGAAAACCTTTATTAAAAATAATTTGGATTTGCCAATTTTCATCGCAGTTGGATGAATGGTATAGCAGCCGGTATGGGACACTTATTTTTATATAAATAGATGTTGTGTTTCCTAATTTTGCATCCTAGGACAATACACCTGATTTAATTCTTAGTAGAGATACTGGTTGTAACTGAACTCTTCCTTCTTAACAGTTGGCAGATTTAATTTTTGAAGGTCTTTTACACAAGCAGTTTAAGAGGTGCCCATATAATTTGGGAGTATGACATCATATCCTTAACTGTGATTCCACCATGGCCTTCTGAGGTCTTTAAGAGATTGTATAGTGTTAGTTTCAAATGGGGAGATCATATTCAGCTTACATTTGGAGGCTTGTATGGAAAGGAAAGTTGAACGAAAGTATAGAAATCTGCACTTTTAGCATTTAAGTAAACATTACATTCAGAAATAATTTGTTAAAGGTATTAGCAATCAATTATAGATTACACTTACATGTATTTTACTATTCACTTTCGGTGCTAGCAAATTGCTCATTTTGAGTTTGTGTTATATTCATCTTCCGCTTTGAGCATATTCCATGAAGTTTTAATTTTATGTTTTGACCTAATTATAGCCCTTTAATGAAATTTCTTTCTTACACTTTAGTGACAGTATGAAGGATTTTGTAAAAAAGAACTCTTACAATGCTTTGTGGGAATTACTTCATTATTTATTTTGCTGCTGAGATAACTTCCTATTTTTGTTTTAAAACTGTTTGAACTGTTATGCACTCTATGTTGATTCGGTTTATGTATTACTTTGATTAGGAAATAATGCATCACAGTGACACGTCAGCTGATAAATAGATGAGGTCCCAAGATTGTTCTTTGAGTGCCGATGTAGATGCTGTAAGATTTTCTGTACTAAAATCTTTCACTTTCTGATGTCAGTTTCTTGTCGCATGTTGCACTTGTATATAAGGAAAACTGACAATTTTGCATCGTGATAAGGACAATTTATAACTGTGGAAACTTTTAAGTCTAATGCATTTACTGATAAACATATTCTCTATTGCTGTTTCTGATGTTACTGTGGTGGGAAAATTGATGGTATGAACCATATTGAATGCCACAAATAGTAAGTTTAACTGAGCTTTCCTAGCATTTGGAATTAAGTAATCTGTGTTAAAACCTCTGCATATTATAATATCCCCATTTACTTTGATGTAAAGTCTCAGAACATGTGCTATCTGCTGCATAAATATATCAGTATTTCTTGAAGAACCCTTGATATATACTTAAATATAGCAATTACATTTGAGATTGTTATAGAAATTTGAATTGCATATATTTGCATGTCCTGTTACATGCAATATTTAATTAAGTCCATGGCTTTATGCAGTGTTTCCAGTTTGATGCAAACTCCACCAATTTTTAGATTAGTTATCCATGCAATAAAAGTAGCTTCAGTTCCTTTTGGTTCAAATGCTTTTCCAATAGACAAATTAGGGCGAGTTCATTAATGTTAATGTGACTTATTAAATGTTCATTTTACAATTCATTCCTCCAATAAAGTAATGTATTATTTTATTTTCTTCTTGGCTTGGTACAAAATTGTCATCAAGAATCCCTATATCCGTCTTATTGGAATTTTTGTATGAACCAACCAATGTGATCTGTACACATGGGACCTTGATCCCCTGACAACAGTTATCTTTCCCATAAATCTGCTGCTAATGGTAGCAATCATTCTTTAGCACATATAATATGCAGAGGAAGTACTCCCTCAAAATGGGCTCAAATGACCTACTTGTCGATGGGTTCTTAAATCCCATTTGCTCACTTCCACTCAAAAATTCTTCACTGGAAACACATGCTTGAGTTCCAATAATGATAATGATAATAATAATAATAATAATAATAATAATAATAATAATAATAATAATAATAATGATATCAGAAATGTGTGTGATTATAAATAATAATGATGATATCAGAAATGTGATTATAAACAGCATAATTCAAAAATGAAAAGTCATTACTTGCCCAGCTTGCTTCATGGGTTAAGCATCTTTTAAGGCAATGCATCGGTGGAATTTGGCAAAATTACACAAATTTTTTATTTTTACTTTTTGCATTTTTTATTATGCTTATACCGTACTTTAATGGTATGCTTGTTTTCTCAATATTGGCCATCTTTAAAGCTCTAGGAGGGCATTTAAGTGTCCCAGTATCATTGGGCATTCCTCGCTAAACTTCATCACTACAGCTTTCAAATGCAATTTTTGTTTTCACTGGCTGTGAATATAGCAGGCTTTTCTCTTTCAAGGAATTTTGCTTCAGAGAGGACTTGTTTAGTCCTGGGCACCACCTCAAACTTCAATGATTTATAGTTAATGCTACTGGATAATGAGCAGTTGCTCTCGAGTTGACTTATGGAGAGTTGCTCTCGAGTTGACTTATGGAGAGTTAATTTTCTTATGCATTACAAGTTGCATATATTTTATAGCTCACAAAATCTCAGTTCTACAGCAACACTTAGTATTGGCACACATCCAATGAAACCACAATTCACATATATCACAGAACACACCAAAACTCACTTTCATGACATGAAGCGTAGACTCAACTCAAGTCATACAGCATTGCTATGAAGCCAACTAACCTGTAACAACATATTACCTTTTAACTCTTCAGATTGGGGTGAAGTGAATAAAAAAAAGTATCTTTTACTTGCACATTTACAAGCAAATACTTGTGTTCAGTTGAATAACAGAAGTAAACATTTGTAAGACAAGTAAACTGGAAAATCTATCAGCATACTCTAAAAACTCTGATAAAATACAAGTAAATATCCTCCCATTTACAAGATTACTCAGAGGCAACCTCGACTGAACACACGTGCCTCTGTTGCAGTTTCTGTTCAAAGTCACAGCTGAAATGCATTTTTGGAAGATAAAGCTCTATGTTGAAGAGAGAGATCTAAGCACTATTTAAATTTGAAGATGAAACATTGACTATACATCTATTTTTTTCTCCAGCATGAAGGAACATCTAGCTAAAATATCTAATATGTGCACTAACATTACTTTTTCACTCCTCTTGTACACATTTTTTTACAAATGCTTACTCTTTTATATATTTTGTTCTTCTTTACCCGATTACCCTCCTCTTATATAGGACTAACACACCCTAGGACCTACAACCCAGTGCCTAGGGTCAGATGCCTGTCTGGGAGCAGAGGAACCTATGGACTGGACAGAGCAAAGACCTGGAAACGGGTGGTCAGCCCAGCTCTGGGTATAAAGTGAGGAAGAGGATGATATGAAATGCAGGCAAAGGATGATCGGAAAGGTGATGATGGAGCAATTTTTGGAATGAGTGGTGGGGAGAACTGGAGAACCTGGGGAAAACACCACAAATACAACATGTGCGTTTCTGGGATTGAACCCGGGCTACCTAGGTAGTAGGTGAACGGCCTAACCAATCGGCCACATCGTCGATTAAGTTTTTAAAATTGAAAACTTCAAATTGATCTTTTTGAAACCTTAACTGGTAGTCAAGTCTTAGAGCTGTTGCTATATGATGGCACTCTTTGCATGACCAGGAGGGGGGAAATTAATAACACCATTATATTTCAAAATAAAAACAGTTAATTAAAATGTCATTCAAAATGATGAGGACTTCTGAGACTATTCACAGAAAATTTAAGATATATAATTCATTTATTATTAAAATATCTTAAAGTTAAGTTAAACCTGTGGCACTACAGTCCATATCGGACCAGGGCCTGCCAACCTGACTGCCGGCCTCACGCCCACATACACAATGTAGAGGTGGGTGATCATCCAACCGATACGGGTAGGATACGTGGTCAGCATCTCGACACCCCCAACCGGAAAGTCGGCTTTCATGACCAGGGCCGCTTACCTATCGCAAGCTCCTCAATTTCCTCACGATGCTTAGTGGGCACTGGTCCTATAACCGGGACTTAAAATCTGCACCTCCAGGGGTGGGATTGAACCCGGGCCACATTCCGTGGCAGGGAACCAAGGCATGATGCCCTAGCCCACTATGCCATGGTACAGGACAAAATATCTTAAGCATGAATAATTTAATCAAAATCATTAGAACCATTTTTGAGAAAAACAAAGTTTTCGAAAAATGTTTCATGCACTGTTTACACTATCTTGAACCCTGGGATATAGTGCTAGCTATATTTTGTCCAACTAACAACTGAGCATTATTATCCATACTCCAATATTCCCACTTGTGATTTCACTGCATTGTGTTAACTTTGTTCCTTTACTCTTGCATTATACTGGTTTACATTTGTGTTTAATTGAGATGTAATTTTAAGTACTAAATGTGTATTTACACCTATGAATAGTAAAATAATAAGCCACAAGTGTAACCTTTTCCATTAAGCATTGGCTAACCTGGAAAAAGCAATTGCAGAAACTACAACTCAGGGCTCCTACAATATAACTGAAAGTATAATGGCGTAAAAGAAATGAAAAGTCCTAGTCTGTCATCGACAACAGTGCCATCTGAAAGCTCAAGGTAAAGTGTGTGAATAGTAAAAAGTCATTTGGGACAGGAGGATTTATTTATTTTCTTTTTTTTTTTTTTTTAATTCTTGTGTCGCGTCCTTTTAAGATAGAGAATTTAAATATCAAATTTGGTGTTTAACCAATTTTTTGTTGCGGAGTTATGCCATCCTCTCTCTCTCTCTCTCTCACACACACACACACACACACACGCAGCTTTCCTTAAAAAAGTTTCTTTCTCTTTCCAGGAAACTCAAAAACTTGTATTTCCAGTGAAATCTCTGTATCAAATTTTTGGGTGGAATACAATACTTCCTCTACTTCTGTAAGTACTCGTATGCTGTAGAGAAAGTAACAAATACACTACCTAAGCGGTTTCCTAATGAAATGGAGTTGGAAAACATTTCTTGATTGTTCACACAAGTTTATTCAAAGGTATCAAGTGTTTCTGAAAGAATTGCAAGTAAATCAAATGAATGGACATTTTCCCAAGTAACTTTTGAGGAAATTACAAGAAGAAAATAGGCAAATAAATTTGAAATTCGCGCCTTAGTTTCAAAAGTGCAGATATGAGCGTTCTAACTAAAATATTGGTCTAATGTTAAGAGGTAGATACTTATACACAATTGAATATAATCGGGGCAAGTAAATACTCTAAACTGGAAAATTGCGCAATATTTACAGTAAACATTCTTTTTATTCATTGAGACATGCAGCAAGTATTGACTGTCAAGTAAGTTCTTGCAAGCATTTACTGGTTTTTATTTACTTCACTCATTATTGCTTGTAAGCAAGGCATTCACAATGTATGTTTGATGTATGGGATACTTCTTTATTTGATTATCTTGAATGCAACATATTATCTAGAGAACAGCGTATTGTTAAATGTTTCTTCATATGAGGGAGAGAAACTGTGATATAGTTGGAGAGAGCTAAGCTGACACTTGACAGCTAGCTCATTCACTCACCTGTAAACAAGACTATAGCTCTTATCATCCAATCGTATTACAAACACATTGCGCAACAGTTATGGTCGTTTGGACAAGATAGGGCTAGCCCCATTTGCAGGTGAATGAATCAGCTAGCAGTCAAGTGCCAGGTTAGGTCTCTCCGACTTTAGTTAGGTACATTGTTTTCAGTACATATTTTAGATAATTTTTTTTGGTCAGCTATTTATTTTTTAGTGGGAACCCTATTTTTGTTAATAGACTTTGATTTTATGCATAAAAGAAAACTTGTTGGAAACATTGTTATATTAAACCAGCTATTATTTGAAAAAGAAGTATTTAAACATTAATGTATGTATTGTCATCCTCTTAAACAGTTAATAGCTTACTGTGTAGGGTTAAGTCACAATTTTGAGTTCAAATACTCTGAGGTATATTCATGTAGTTGTCATGGCATACATTTAAAAAGAAAGAGTTGAAATTATTTTCATTTATGGGTCTACAAATCAATGTACAAAATCAAGGTCACATTTCGGCACTCATTTGTCGAAGCTCAGCAGCAGGAATCCTTATGATTTCTTGCACATGAGCAAGAACTGTTTTATGACATATGCTCCCTGTTTGAGAACAGGTCATCATTCCCAGCATCTACTAAAAGGATTTTAGTGTGCCTCTGACTATACAATTTTTCCAGCGACACTTGGTTCTCACATGCTGCGTAGAGAGGCTGTGGAATTGGTTACTAGATGTTTTAATGACCCTGTGTCCCGAGTATTCAAAAAGAACTCCTGATAGAAGTTTGTCCTACTTAAGTGTGTAACTTGGTTGCAAAATTTAGACAGTCTGTTGCTAATAAAAAAAGAAAGGCACCAAATATACTTATAGTTGAAATTCATAGGGTGTTTCTTCTAATCCAGCTTAAACTTTATACATCATATGTCAGAATTTTGATTAATTCAATATGTAAACTTTTGGAAGTGCAGAAGTTCCATCCTGATAAAATAAATATAAGCAATTGGCTGAGGATGATTTTGACTAAATAGTAGAATTTCGTGAAGTACTTCACAAGATACTAAGAAAGTTTGCTTTTCTGATATTTTATCTCAATGGTTATGTAAATTGACATAACTGTAGATTCTGTAGTAAGGATAATCATGTATTTTGAGAAAAGGCCATACACAAAGACTGTAGAAAATGAAGTTGGGGAAGTATTTCAGGTGAAATGATCATTGGACTGTTATTTTTTTAGGCAAATCTAGCACACTGGTGCTATGTACCACGGAATATTAGATATGTTTAAACCTCTCATCATGAACTTGAACGTCAGGAGGATGAAAATGATAGAGCTTTTTTAGCTGTTTTAAATTGACACTTGTTTACATTCCAACATGATGAAGCACCATCATATACACAGACGAATTTAGCCAGCACGTTTCTAAATTTATGTAATTTTTTATACATATGACGTTGTAACATCTGAAGGCTGGAAATAGCATGCATTTTAATTTTGACCATTTTGTGATTCGACGAATGCTCCCCCCCCCCCCCCCCCCGCAAAAAAATGTGTATGTACGCGTTTGGGTGTGTGTGCGTGCACACGCCGTTCCCGGGAGGCAGAAAAATTCATCCTTTGAAAATTACAGTATGCACTGTAGCCGTTCAGCTGTTAGCAAATTAATACAAGGTCAGTGGTGGCAATAAAACCAGGCCATGGACAAGACTACTAGATGCTCTTGACTTGCTAATCACACATGCTAAATTAAGGTAACTCGTCTAACGTGTTATAGCAGGAGCTCTGGTTTAACAGATCACATTTTTAATGCTGTTGTATGTTGTTTATGCGTTAAATGTCCTGGTGTCAGGGTGCATAATATCGGTCAGAACACCAAAAAAAGACACTGATATGAGAAACATTGCAGAGCTTCCCGATTATTTCAGTTATTTGCTGGAACATTTTAGGCTTTTATAAAATATTTTTAAGTTACAATAAAACGAGCGGTTTTGAGCTTGAATTATACATATAGGTAGTTCTAAAACTATACTTGCTCTCCTAAACTTTAATAGAACCCTCACCTTATGAAATCTTGCGGTAATTAGGTACAGAAATAAAAATTAAGTTAACATTAATTTTATTACATTTACATTGCGGATTACATTAGGAATACTTCAATTAAAATCGCACGGTACAAGCGTAGTTTCAGGTGAGTAGGCATGGTTGAGCGGAATATGGGATATAGCTGTCTCAGGGCGCCGTGTCACAGACCGACCTTTGTCCTGACATGTGGAATGAAGGTTAGACCACGTTCGTAGTACTAATAGGTATTTGGCGGAGTTAACCCAGGGGATTCTTCTCCGCCGTAGTGCCAGAGATACACCCGGCCGCCAGTTTCGAACTTTGTCCAGTACAAGAGCTTGACTCTTCTGTGGGCTAATGGCCATTCTCCACTGTTCACTCCACCTGCCAATGGCGTCGAGCTGTCTCTGTAGTGGAGGGAAGCAATGTCGAACATTTTTGCTCTGCCAGTATGAGGATGTCGTCTGCATACTGGCACGTAACAGTATGCGGTTCCACGGGTAGGTCAGACATGTAGGCAACGAAGAGTAATGGCGACAGTACACTACCTTCCGGTACTCTAGCCGCTATGGGTCAGACCGAGGATAACTCCCCCCCCCCCCCCCCCCCCATCCGCACCCGAAAAGTGCGATCCCTTAGGAAGCTACCAATCAGGGTGAGGTAGGGGTAGGTATTTCTGCCTCTCTGAGTTTATACAATAAGCCCTGGTGCCATGTGGTTGCAAGGGCCTTTTCCACATCCAGAAGCACCGCGAGTGTTTTGAAGTTTTCCTGGAATTCCAGGGCAGCCTTCTCTATCAGTCGCAGCAGCTGTAGAGTAGTGGAATGTCCACGACGAAAACCGAACTGATCTGGGATGAGTTGCCGTTCTTCAAAGAGAGGAGTGAGGTGGGATAGGAGTAATCGTTCAAATATCTTTGAAACGTTGGGTAGTAGGCTGATGGAACGGTAGTTTGAAGGAAAGACCGTGTCCTTGCTGGGCTTTAAAATGCAGACCACTCTTACCTCCTTCCAACAAGTTGGAAAGTGGAGGAGATGCAGACATGCATTATAAATCCGCGTCAGGTGGACAGCGGCCTTGCGAGGGAGGTGCTGGAGCATGGGCGCCGTGACGCCATCATGCCCCGGGGATTTGCTGGGTTTCAAGCTTTTGATGTGAGAAGCCACCTGTCTTGGGGTGACTGTGGGAATATGGATCTCTGCGTGTGGCGGCGCGGGTGCGAGTTCAGTAAAGTCTTCGTCCTGGACATCTTCCCGGGGTTCGAATTGAGACTAAACTAAGTTCAGTCTTAATGTTTGTCCGCGTCAAAACAAACCCATGTGGCCAGTGCACCGTGGTACAACACGGTAGCAATGCGTGCAGGGAAGTAGTCCCATCCTAGTAATCATGAGTTTTGGAATGAATTTATCGTTAAATGATGTAATATTATACACATATACCTAAGAGGTTAATTAACGCTGGTGTATACTGATAAACAGAGCTACAAGTTCCAACATGCAACTCGTGGAATTACCTGATATCTGAGTATTGTTTACAGCCAGCAGTTTCTATTTAGAATGATGGCGGACGGCCGCGGTGAATTTGCTCTTGCGTCTTCGTCGACTTATGCAAAGCATAAGGCGGAAAAACCATTGTCTAGTGGTGAAAAAACAATAGTGTTCAACGTGTATTATAAGTTGTGTGAGAAATTTCCAACTGTTCCCGTCAAAGAAGTAGCGAAATTAACTTCTGAGTTCACCGGTTTTTCGAATACCAGTATAAACAGTGCTCGCAAAGAAAAATAATAATTATGACATGTGCATCGTTTATTTTGTTGTGACTATCAATCTTACCGTCTCTAGTTACATGTTAGTCACTCTTTAAATTGACGGAATAAGGGATCGTTTCCTTTCTGATACGTACCGCATGCACTCACTAAATAGTTGTGACAGTATTTCTGGCGCGAATGGCGGAAGGATACATTATAACTGTGAACTGGCCACCTGGGTTCAGTTTCGCGCGGATTAACCTTAGAATGAATAGATAGTAGATGGTCTGATGCTGATGCTGCCTGGGCCTGGTATAGCGTCTGTTCTGTCCTATTTAGGGCGTTTGCGAAAGAGATGCCAGCGCGGACCTCAGCCGCTTCTGGACGTCCTTTGCGACGGCTCTCGATTATTTTGAGGCGCGTCGCGCATCCTTTGTAGATGCTGCTCGCTCGCATGCCATACTGGAGTGATGGAAGCCCTAGCAATTACGGCATTGCGCCGGATCCTCGTTGCCGTAAAAGCGCTCAACCTTTACGGCAGTGTAGATCAGCCGGCTCACTGCGTCGATTGGCTGGACTTGCTGGTCGCGCACTTTGTGTACCACGACCAGAAAGAGAGGCATGGGCACCTTCTCGGAGCCGCTGTCGGAGACAATGGTCTTCAGCTGCGCCACTGATGCCGTGATATCATGTTCCTCGAGGAGCGCCAGCTTAACATCCTCGGGAGTGCAGTCAGAGGCAAGGGCTCTGATAATCCGACGTTTCACGTGATTGCGTATCGCCGAGTAACTAAAACGGGATGTTCATCTCCCGCAGAACGGCTTAGCTCAAAGTCCTCGAGCGTGGAGGTCTTGTTGTTTACCTTCCTTGGCTTCCTGACTGCCTCAAAGCGCCCTTTCAGGCGCGAGACTAGAAGCCGCATGGTTCGGGTATGCTCCTTAAAAGCATCCACTACAATTGGCGGTATTTTGGGCCCACATTTGGCTGGGGGTTGGGTTGCACCCTGTGGTTTGGGCTGCTGAGAGCCCGTGGAGTTACGCCTGTTCCGGCGTCCCTTCACTACAGTGAAGCCCTCGGTGTCTATATCGCCCTCTGAGTCTGAAGAGAGAGGGTGAGGGAAACCAGTGGTGGTTCCACGTCGACAATTTGTCGCGGGACAGAGCATTTGCACTTCTTGCGCGCTGGTTGTACCGCTTCAGGAACAGAGGTTGAGGTACTGGGTCCTGGTATAATACCATCGTCCACAGTCGATGCGGTTGCCCTCTGGCTACTCGCAGAGAACTGGACCCCCCCCCCCCCTTAGAGAAGGCGCCTATGCAAGCCATTACGGCTTGAGGTGTCGGGCCAGAGGCCCTTACCTTTGGCTGAGGTCTTGAGAGCCCGCTGTCTCGGGGTCCGTCAGTCAGTTTGTCTTCAGTCTAGAAAGAAAGATAAAAGTTGAAGAGCAGTAAGAAAACCTGGATCCTGGGTACCGGCGCGCACACTGACGGCCGAGCCGCAAGCTAGTAGGGGGCTTGTGCCCACTGCTTTGCCGCTATTTGGTCGTAGCTCAGGGAAAGCAGATTTAGCGTTGGGTGTACCCTAAAGCTTGCCTACCAAGCCTCTTATAGTGTACATCTGGACCCTGTGCTGTTGTCTGGCTCAGATGATTGAGTCGCTCTACCACAGTCGTTGCGGAACTCCTGCTGCTCTCTGGCGAGATATACTGGAAACTGCTATTCCACCAGTCACGAACCGTGATGAACACGTATGCATTCAACACAAGTATCTGGTCGAATCACCAAGCGATACACTAATCTCCTCCTCTCTAATAAAATAGCCAGATCCACAGATCTCTGGTGTTGCGCATCTATGCTTCAGGAGTGGGGGAGTGCCACGACGTTCTGGACGGGCTGTAGTATGTTGCCATGTTATGCATACATGTAACGCGTGTTATATTGCTTACTGGCTTTCTAAAATGAACGAGCAACGCTGTTGTCCCACCTCTCTGCTATGAGAGAACTATCACAAGTCGCTTCTCGTTTAACTGGTACTGTAGCAGCATTTCTTAACGTATCGTTACGTCCCATCGCGTTAAGTAAATTGATTTGCAAGTTGGCCAATATCTTTCTCTCCAAAGATTTCTTCTGAATGATGCACCAATGGTATATCCCGGTTATTAAATCAAATCGGAGAGTTGTATCAAGAACGCGCTTCAAAAGACCAGTTCTAATAGATTTTAGGCATCTGCTTTATTTATTAAGTCTGCCATATGTACAATAAAGAGCCACAGATATCTTCAAATATTCATACTTAAAGAAAATTGCGAAAATTGTGATATGTTAAAACTGCCTCCCCGAAACCCTCCGAATTAAACATTTTGTAAATACCCTTATAGCCAATGGTCGTAAAGAACGACGTTACTTTTCAGCGGCGAAACAATTGTAAATATGGTTGGTAATAATATGAATATAGTAAAACCGGAATTCTTAAGCAGTTAGCTTCAAGTTAGCTGCACTCAAACCATCATGATTGCATAGAACGTACACAATATCGACCATGGACATTGATGGTGGATAGAACTCCTTATTGAGCTGCTATACAAATGTACAAAATAATAAAAATGGAAGAACAAGAAATAAGCAAAATAAACATAAGATTAGAGTAAAAGCTTAAGAAAACTTAATTGTATTTCTAAAGGGTATATTAATCTACACTTACTGGAAACCATCACACAGTCGGACTTCTTATAGAAGGCCTCCCGCTGACGTAGTCGGGGAAAACTTGACTCGCCCTAGGTGGCTCAAAGAAGGTTACCATCGGTCGACAAAAACCTTCCAGTAAGTATTGACGCCATCTGACCGACACCGACTGACCTGCGCAGACAGAAGCCCATCTTAAACTTGGGCGTTTAAGCGAAATAAAAGGGAAGAACATGCTAGAAGAGTAACTATCTTAGCATTCGCCTACCAACCCGGAGGGAATAGAACCCGAGACCTGCCGTATAGGACTCTCACATTACCGCGGACCGTCTCGCTCGATGTTAGAGGGAGTATCCAAATAATTGTGTCGTGGGTAGATATGCAGTAGAGAAACAATGGCCGACACAAATTTAATGACAGCTGATGGCTACTATTCTCTTTCCTACTGTGTAAATAAATTTAGTGGGCGCAAATGGTACTATGACCGGTTTTACAGCGTGATTTCACAGCGTATTTAACTACATAACCCACAAGGCGTGGCAAGCCTCATATTAGATTTTATGTTGACCAGCTCCTCCTGCCTCCCGCCATTAAATTTTGTCAGCCATAAAAGTCTACATTTAGAGTTCACGGGAAATAGGTATATGTTTGATTAGATCACCTCCCAAAAATGTGAAAAATAGTTGTGCCTAAGAGAGAAAAGTAAAAAGATTTGAAGATGCAAGGCAAAGCTTTCCATGAAATTCACATATACCTAACAAAGCCTTTACATGTACAATTTTTTCGCTTTTTTAAAATGTTCTCCCTCGTATATGGGTTGAAACACATGTTTGAGACATTGACGTAATACAGGGGAAAAAGAGAAAAGGAAATATACCTATATTGGATCTTGTCCATAGCCTGTTGAAGTGATTTTATTGAATTTTAATGCTAAGAGGTAAGCATAGAAAGAGAGATTAATATTTCTGTAAACATAGTAGAGTCCTTCAAAATATGCACATTGTGCCGAATAAACGTCTGAAGCCTTAATTGGCCGCCATGCATGGGCATTTGAACATAGTGATATTTATTTACTCATGAGAAAACTGGCTATTAGTACAAGCTGACATTTTGTTAAGGCGTAAGCCATAGTCAAATCTTTTAAAAGCAGGTCATGGTTTACAAATTTTCTTCTCTTTGCATGACCGCGAGAAAATGCAGAATAGCGACTTATCACTTGAAACAGTTATTTGAAACAAAGTATATAATTTTAAAACAATATTTAAGTGGTTCTTACTATGAAAACTGGAACATCAATTCCATCAAATACAAAACGTGCATACGGCCCATAGTTATTTATGGATGTGAATCTTGGACCATGACGAAGACGGCCGAAAGCATAACACATTTAAAAGAAAGATCTTGAGAAGAATTTATGGGCCTATAAATGAGAAAGGAATATGGAGAATGAAATACAACCTTTACAAAGAACCGGAACTGTCCACTGTGGCCAAATTTAAAAGACTACAGTGGGCAGGGGAAGTACAAAGAATGGATGAAGGACACATACCTAAAAAAGTGATGTCAGGAGTGATGTTTGGAAAGCGGCCGATAGTTAAGCCTAGGAAAAGGTGGATGGATTCAGAGAAAGAGGATAGTTGTCAGCTCCTAAACTGCCAAAATTGGCAACAGATAGGCCTGGATAGATATGATTAGAGGTTTCGGATGAAGAAGGCCCAGGCCCCCTTTGGGCTGTAGCGCCATTGGAAGAAGAAGAAAACACGAGAAAGTTTACTTCTTAAAGGGTTGTTTTAGATGGAGTTCATTTAGTTCATGTCGCATCCTTGAAAGATCGAAATTTGGTATTGATCCGAAATTCAGTTTGAGTAATGCTGTTAGACATATGGACCTTGTGCTAAACATGCCCTTTGTTTTCTTTCTTCTGAGAGCCTCAAAACATGTATTTCCGGTGAAATGTCGATATCGAATTGTTGGTGAAACAGAATACATCCTCTGCTTAAGATAAGCACTTTATAAGAGTAGTTTATAGCATACCTAGATAAAATTAATAATAGCAGCTAGAGAAAGTAATTTGAATTCAACGCGCGAGAGCTTTTGTTTTTCATTTCTTCATTTCTGCTTTAAGTTTACCACCTTATGATCGACAGCAGATATCGTATGATGAATGAATTTATTAAATGCATAAGCTCGAGGGCAATCGAAAGCCCCAATTCCAGCACAGTCGGGCAGCTTGGCTCAACCGATATTCTAAACTGGGTGCTATTGACCCTCAAGAGTGTTCATTCTGTTTTTCAATCTGTTAAAGGAATAAACAAATATTGAAATGTTTGTGGACTGTGTGTTTGTTTTTCGCTCAGAACAATCCCTTTCTTTCACCACATATACATATGTATGTTCACTTTTTTTTTCTTTTTTTTTTATATATAGATTAGAGCTTGTCACCATGAACACATTTGAATGCTGTTTGTAATATCTAAGCACACCCTGCTTAATCTCAAATTATTCCCAACCCGGGTTCGATCCCAGGGACCCGCATGTGGTATTCGTGGTGGACGAAGCGGCGTCAGGGCGTTTTTCTCCGGATGCTCCGGTTTCCCCCGCCATCTCATTCCACCGGTGCTCCATCTTCATTCCATGTGTCATCAGTGTCACCGCCTGCGGTGCCGTAGTAGTAAAAGCGGGCGTTAAACACAACAACAAATTATTCCCAAACCCGCACCTATGGTGTGGGGGTAGCGTGTCTGGCTCGCATTCAAGATACCCGAGTTCCATTGTCGGTTAGGGTGAGTATCTGATAAAGTTTTTCATGGGATTATGCCTTATCCTTTGAAGACGAATGTTGGGTAACTTTATGGATCCTGGGCTTATTTGAAAATTCATTTAACCCTTTTCATTCATCCGATATTATCTACCAAGTTAAAGGAAGTTAAACTTAGATAAAAAATATTTCCTAGTGCAAACATATCGTAGGTGACAACTTGGACAGAAGAGTTTGGTATAATTTATAACGAATGTCAATTTATGTTGACAGTGATGTGGATTTATTAGAATGGATTTGATGTCCTGCCCATTGTTGCATTTTTGTGTAAAGCTGTATAATTGGGAAACCGCGAGAAATAGACCATTTACTGCAGAGAAAACGCAGAATTTGTACTCGTGAAAAGAGTGGAATTTCAAATTCACCAGCGACCAGCTTTCTAAGGATTTGACTGTTCCTTAAGCCTTTTTATTCCCTTTGCAGCTACAAGAAATGTTTAATAAAGTAATTTCTGCAAATATGTGTCTCAATTAACTGATAGAATAATAAAGCTTTATAAGAATAGTTTGTGGAAGTCAAACGATAAGGGACAGATATGTCATGTAAACGTAATTCATCAGATTTTTTAATTGGTTTCTCTACTACGTATAGTAAGTAGAAGTATTTCTCAATTAACAGATAGAATAATAACGGTTTATAAGAGTAGTTTGTGGAAGACAAACGATAAGGGATAGATAAGTCATGTAAACGTAATTCATCAGATTTTTTAATTGCTTTCTCTACTACGTGTAGTAAGTAGAAGTATTGTATTCGACCAAAAAATTAGAGTCGGGCTGGGTGGCTCAGTTGGTTTGACGCTGGCCTACTCATACCAAGGTCGCGGGTTCAAACACGGCCCAGGCCGATGGTTTTTAAGTGTGCTTAAAAAAGACGGCTCCATATGTAAAAGAACTCCCGCGGGACGAAATTCCGGTACAACGGCGGCTCTGATGTGATACTGGTAATTGACAGCGTCGTTAAACAGCAAAATAATTTTTTAATTTTATTTTCCAAAATTTAGATGTTGAGATTTCACCGGAAATATGTTTTAAGGCCCCCCCCCCCCCTCGAATAAAATAAAAAGCATCTTTAGAAAAAGATGCGCGCTCGTCTGTGAACAAACATAACTCAAAAATAAAAAGTCTGTTAAAAACCAAATTTAGTATTCAAGTTTAATATCTTTCAAGCATGCGACACTAATATTTTGAAGAAAATTTCTATACCGTAAACTACTCTTTCCATGGAAAAATTTCGATTTTTTTTTTTTTTTTTTAGAAAATGGCCCAAACGATTTTGATTACAATGTTTAAGATATTTTTACGACACAAAATGTATATTTTGAATTTTTTCGCTATAGCCCTTGTTATGTTTACTCTTGATATTTGCATAACTGGTAAACCGTAAGAGATATACCAAATCTTACTATACAAAAATATGTAGACCTAATTAAAATACACAATTTATATCCAAATGTATTTTTTGTAAAGTGAACCATTTCGGAGATATTCCTTGTTATTTGTGTGAGTTTTGCAATACTTTTCTCAAATGGAAAATCGTAATTCACGTTATGTCTTGACCGCGTAAAGACAACAGAATTTCAAAGCCTTCATATAGCGATTGACAATATTTGACTATCGCTGAAAGCGTACCGAATTCCCATATTCCACTTGTACCTACAACAACATTAGCAATAAGGTAATCTGTGCAAATGTATCTCTTTAATATGAAGATATAGGAATAACTGTTTGTAAGAAGAATTAGTACAACAGTAGAGAAAGTCATGTGAGTGCAACACGTCAGATTTGTTTGTATTTTATTTGATCATATAGATACCTATGCTGGATAGTTTAAACATGCTAATTAAAGAGATTCCTGCACGACTTATAGGTAAATATACACATATATAAAATATCAATCGCCTTTATTTCAACTAATAGCCATCCTAATATGTCCGTTCCCGTGTTTTCCTTCTCTAGCATAGGGAGCATGTGTGACGAGTTCATTGTACAAAGGTCGGAGGAAGCAGTAAAGCTGGGTTAGCCGGCATTCCTGAGCCCTCCCCAACTTCGAATGATGACTGAATCTAGGCAACGTTGCCAAAGCTGTACATGAAGAGCAATTTCGCACTAACGCACAATTCGCCGATGTGCCATGTGGTACTGGCAGTTGCCATCGTCATTCTGTGGCATTGGCCACAGCATGACACATTTGGTCACGTGATACTTTTTCCTGAGGGTTTTGTATAGAACACATTTTCAACCAGTTGCTTGCTGAGATACCATGTAGCGTAATACCACATCCATTTATTAGGCTTATTTTAGGTTAGCTATTTCGGGGGAATGGCCGACCTCAGGTGGGTCTGACAACAATGTGTTGTTAACTGCGACCTTGGAAATACTGTAGGAGCGTTGTACTTGGTTGCGCAGTCAAGTACCAAAAAAAAAAAAAAAAAAAAAAAAAAAAAAAAAAAAAAAAAAAAAAAAAAGATGGCATTGACCGTCAAAGTAACCGATCATTTTTAGGGCGTTTGTGAAAGAATCTTCTTGCTCAATATTTTGGAAAAGAAAATCAACACTCAACACAAATTCTGCATTCGTTATTGAAGCTCGCAATTACTTCTTTAGGGTAAGGCGTTTTCACGTTTGCATAGGTTGCAGCTATAGGTACATATATGTTTTTGTTCACCATCAAATCTTACAAGGTATTGGCTTCCACTTCCTTATATACGTATAAGCAAACTTGTTTATAGTAGATATACCGTAGAATTCATTATCGGTCCAACATTTAAATCCTTTAGAATATTCAGAATGATGTTTGCTCGGAAATTTTCATTTGCTGTGCAATTATTTAGAAGCTACAGTGACTCGAAAGAGTATTCGTTCCTACTTTAAAATATGTGTTAAATTCCTATGGCTTTCTCTGCCCACATTTCTACCGACTATTGGTACAAAAGTGTATTCTTTTATCCACTTTTAATTAATGGAGATAGACACTTACTACTAAACCTTTATGTTGAGCTTTGCTGTTCACACACTGTTCACACGCGCACTTATACCTGTTTTAATTTTCTTACCCAGGCTACCTCAGAACGTGTATTTCCGGTGAAATCCTCTATCTAATTTTTAAGTGGGATACAATTCTTTCACTGCTTATGCAGTTGGAAAATTCCTATAAGCAGATTAATGGAGAGAAGCTTCATTTTAATGCGCAGAGTAAAAAAAGACAGTTCGAAATGTTCAGGATTTTTCATTTTGTATCTTTCTGAATATTGCAACTGTTTAAGCATTTTGGTATGTTTATAGTTATCTCCGTTGTAATCATAGTTATAATATTCATGATGCTAGTGAACATTGGTATAATTTAGCCTCATGTGATACATTCGCTACTTAAATTTTCAACTGACGAGTTAAGATTATTTAGTTTCTTTTTACTTTCCTTTTTTGTACCTTTTACTTTATGGTAAGTAAAGATAGCATAAATATATTCCATCCAAAAATGGGGTTTTTTTGTGAGTAGGCTGCCCGGGTTCGAAGCCAGGGTAGGAGTCTTACACTCGCATGCTTGCATGCGGTTAGGACAAAGTAGCTTTTCTCGAGATTCCATAGAAATATGCTTTTACATAAATCATAGAAAAAGACCGGTGTATAAGTGCGTGCATACGTGCGTAATTCAAGCGAAGTCTGATGAATATCAAACTAGATATTGAAAATGAGTTTCCAAGGATATGTTGCAGAGACTATGGCTTTTCTAGGGAAAGATCAGATAAGATCAAAGATAATAATTAAAGATAAAACAATAGAACAAGTACAATATTTTAATTACCTGGGATCTGATATTTAATTTTATGATGATAGAGATATAAAACAAAAATTATATAAATTTCAGAATATACGAACTTCGAAATGAAACTATGATGAAGTTTTATAAAGTGATGGCCGTACCAATATTGACTTATGGTTCCGAAAATTGGGCAATGAACAGAAGGATAAAAGAATGGTGGAAACAGCTGAAATGAAGTTTTCGAGAAGCATTGCTGGATATAGTCGTTAACATCACGTGAGAAATGACACAATCAGAGAACAACTAAAAAATATATATCTCAAATAGCAAAATATCTATATACAAACAGAATTGGGCAGTTCACATAACACGAATGTCAATCGAATAACGAAAATAGTTGCAGGATATAAACCTGAAGGAAACCGCAGTGTGGGAAGACCTAAACGTCGCTGGAAGGATGATCTCTGAGCCATCAGGCCAGCCTGGCCTATCTTGGTGTCGATGTTGCAGAGATTTTCAAGAAAATTACCCCTATATGGAAGATTTTGTTGTTTACTTTTCTAAAAATGGCTCTGACGATTTTTATTAATATCCATATGTTTAAGAACTTTGCATGACCAATAAAATGTGTCTTGAAATTTCTGCGAATTACCTGCCAAGTCCTCTCCATTCTGGACGATTTTTAAAATTATGTTTTAATTAATAGTGCTAACCAAGACAGACAACTCACTACTCGAAAAATGTAGTTCTTGTTAAAATATACGATATAAAAACATATATTGTTAAAATATAACCTATATTTTTTGTGACGTAACGATTTTCGTGATGTTCATATTACTTTTATAAAGTGCTGTCACTGGCTTTGTAATGCAAATTTAGAATTTCAATCTAGTGTATAAGTGATCTGCTTTATAAAGAATTGACTTCACTTTTGGCACCTCCTCTTCCTGCGAGTACAACCAAAGCGCAAAACCACATAAACTAATTAATACGTAGTAATTGGTATACATAGAGAGATACGGGATTAATTAATAGGTGGAGTAAGTCATGTTCATGTATCATTTATTCCATTGTTTCACAATTAATACTATAAATTATAATAAAAGCTCTTAACGATTGAAAAGTGATCGTTGCTTTCTTTTTGTGATGGGAAGGTTTACAATTGCTTCGACTGTTAATGAAGTCTGAAACTTTTAAACATTCAGTACGGTCAAGGGAGGAGGCATGTATTTGTTACGGGATTTAAGGGGTGCTACCAAGAGACACTGTGAAGGAGAATGTTAGAGGGGAAGGAATAGACCCGAAGGGAAGACAACATGCCGTGTGCCTGATTCTTTGAGTTGGAGTGGGGGAACGTATTTGAAACAGTTGAAGATCAACTGCAAGAGAAGCAAGTGAAACTCAGGGGGGGAAACAAAATCTCGATAAAAAAAGACATCTTTTATAGGAAATAATGTAAGTTTGTATTTCATATAATTACTGAAGTATTTAAGTATGTTGGGTAACTGAGGTACGAAATATTTCATTAATGGCGACGATGGTGTTTAAGGCTCACAAAGGGATTGTGAAATTGTGGGTTATAATAGCAAGTGTTTTTTAGAACGCAGCCTATTTGTAAGTAAAAATTGATAAAGTACTGAATTTAGAACTAAAGCTTGGATCTTTGGGATAGAACGTACATTGCTCTAATGATTTCATATATTGATCGTTGTACGTGAATAGTCAGGCATTAAGATGGCGACCGCAACTCTCTGAGGTAATGATGACAGTTTAATTTACAGGAAAACGTGGTTCTTAAAACAAACAGATACCAAATAGGAGATCTTAAATCTTCCAAGAATATAAGTGATGTCGATAATTTTTCTTATTGCGATAGAGCAAACTGAGTATATTTTCTAGGCGTTTAAATTACGAAGTGATGCAGTGTGCTTTAACGAGATATCTGTTCTTTGCTTGACTATTTGTATTTTATTTATTACAGCTTCCCAACCTCCATTTCTCCTAAGGTGATACTTATTCATTGCCTGGGGGTCGACACACAAGCAACAACGGACGGCCCTAGAGGACCGGGGGGTGCTTCTCGTGTCTTAGGAGGAAGGTAAGTCATACATTGCTCAGTATAAAGTATTAAGCTCGAAGGCTCAATTCTTAGGTGGTACTTATTCAATGCATATATTATGTTAGTGATTTTAAGCATAGAAATAAGCAAAATCTAACCTGAAATGCAGTGATTGTATTTACATTAAAAAAAGCCATGTTCATGCCTTTTACTAGCTTGTAACATCAGTGGTCCTTTTTTGGGCAAATATTTTGGAAGGGAAAGAACAAGCTAGTTGAAGGGTTAACACATTTGGTACACTTAACACTAGCAGAGTGAATTTGGGGTTTTCAGTTTCTTTTCATACATTAAAAATACTTTGCTTCATCGAGTTAAAAATGTTCCTGATGGAGCAAAAACGTTCCAAATTGAGAGTAAAGGTTGAAGAACAACCACTTGGTACTAACATTATATTAGCTTTATTGCTGCGAAGTATTGTATGATAGGGATATCCAGTGAAATTAAAAGCAAAAATCATTTTGGACTTTGACATTTCAGGAAAGAAGGCTATATTTTGTAAGCATAGTCAGCTCATATGCATTCATAGTTATGGCATTCTAAGATTCCAGAAACATTTTATCTAGCAGAATGTCCTAAATGTGCCGAAAAGAGAAGCAACTTTAAATTTTAAATTACTTAGACTAAGCAGAGCTTACAAAGCCCTTCTACCACAATAAACAATGCATTGGCTTTGACTACTTGTTGAGCATGCCTGGACTAGAAAATAGCTGTTACTCCACAGAAAATGCATGTAAAAATCAAGAAGTAATATTTCATTCCAAGCAATATATGTACATAGATATAGCACATCCCACCCTTAGAAGACAGTACACGTTAAATGGAGTGCAGTGTTGCAACATGTACTAGTTGCGAATCTTTGTCCGCACGCGACCCCGAAGTGGACGGAGTCCTGTACTTAGTCCTTCAATTGCTGCTTGATGGGCACTTTTAACTTTGGTATCCCTGCACGCCTTTGTCACTGTATGAACTAAATTTATAAATGACTCGTCTGTATAAACAATTGTTTTCCCCCTGGTCCCTAAACCTTTTTATGTCTTATAGATATTTATGTCGCCATCTGATGGTATCGTCTGTTGTTTTCTAGTGCCTTGCATCTGGCAATGAAGCCATTAGCATTCTGATGGTATGTCTCTTTCTATTAATATGCACTTGTTACCCTTTCTTTCATATTCGAACCGACTTAAGAGTGGCCAGTAGCTTCTGAACAGCCTTAGCTGTTTCTTTTACTGCCTTACTTACACGCATTTTGCTTGAAAAGTTATCTAACACATTCATAATTATTTGGCGTTCCTTCTTAATTTACCAACATATCGTCTCTTCCTAGCTTCCCCCTCCATAACTACAAATATTTACGAAAATATTAAACAAATAACGCAATAACAGCTCATAGATTCCATACAGTTACACACACGACTTCTTTCGAACTAATGTTAGTGCTGCTCCTTATACTATCTTCTGTGTCAGGCCTGGCACGAGAATACGCTGAATAGATGAATACCTTTTGTTTGCCTTACTGGATAAAAGAAAGAGGCTACAGTCTTTTGGTTTATTTTAAAAACTTTCTCCAACCCTCCTCAACATTTGTTCTCGCTGGTTCCCTGATGTAAACTCAGTAACAAAAAAGTTTCACACTGCGTAACTTTTGCACAGATATAGAATTTTCCGAAAACATTTAATTTAAAAAATTATAGCACTTAACTGAGTAAACATAGAGAATTCAAAGTAGTAGCAATATAGTTTACTCTACCTAAGAACAAAATATAGACACATTCTAGCAGTTTGTTAGTTAGTGCATGATGAGTATAGGAACAGCACATTTCGGACTTCTATTGAAAAAAAACGTTTTCTGAAGAAATTTGTTGTTAGCTAATGCTGGATTTCTGACAATGAAGTCATTAATCCTCTTGCTGTCCAATATTTTTCACTGATGGATGGGGCACTAGAAGTGGTTGGGCATATTTGAAGGTGGTCTTGATCCATTTACTCTTGCAGATCACATAGAGGACAGAGTGGTGAAGAATATATCCCAATTCTGTTTAAATGATTTCTGAAGAAATATGGGCCTATAGAAATGCATAATAACTCTAAAAAGGATATAACCTGATAGAGAAAAAAATTCTGCGTAGGATGTGTTCAAACCTGAAATTTATAACTGAATATTTATACCATGCTATTAGGCACCTGGCAACAGTGCGAGGGTAGAAAAGGGCGAGGCGAATGGCAACTTGTATGCGCTAAATAGACAGATATATCCCATTTAACTCCATACTGTCATCTAAGAGTGGGACAAGGTATAGAACAGCAAAAAGGTACATATATTAAAACTAAAGAAATGGATCTGCTAATAATGGTGTGCAATAAAATACTTTCAGTACTTACGCCATCTTTTAACAATACTTTGTAAGAAAGATTTGTTATATTTCCTGTGTATACTGTAGTTAAATTCATTAGTGCCATGCCAATCAATAATTATAATTCAGAAAACAATTTTCTTCACTGTTTGCAGAGGATGTGCTATTTCCAAAGTATTAAAATTTGGTGTACTGAGAGTGGAGAATTATTTGCCAGTTTTGCCATATTTTTGCTATATATTGATGTTATGGATTTTTGAGCAATATTGGAATTCTGGGGCCCGCATAGTTTCCCCATAATCTGCAACCTCCCTCCACACCTCAGCAGTAACGCGTGACCGTGTGATGGCACATCACGTGACCGCCCACACCCTCCTTGCAAGCTCCCACATAAGTACGTCATGCAGAGTGCGCTCATGGTTGGAGCTTGCAGGGAGGGTGTGGGCAGTCACATGATGTGCCGTCATGGTGGGGAGCAGTCACTTGTTACTATACAGAGGTATGATGGGAGGTTGCAGATAGAGGGGAAATTCCATGAGCCCCAGGATTCCAATATTTCCAATTTTTGTATTATGTAAAAGCTGTGTAGTATGAACTAGATAAACCATGGAACCAAAGAGAAGGCATACAGTTTTACATGTTCAGAGGGCAATTATCTGGTTTATATCGAACACATGAGTCTACTAACGAGGAACCAATTGCTTCACTCACAGTGAAACACTAGAAAATGTTTACTAGATTCCAGCTCTGTATTGGAATCATAATAGCTAACAATAAAAACTGGTCTCCAACATGGTCTTCTAGTTCTAATTAGGTGTGCAGTCTCCAGAAAAAGGGGAATAGGAATATCAGCAATGAATTAAGAGAAATGCTGTATCTTTTTGTACATGAAGGTGGGAAGAAAAATCTTCCATAATCTAATGTTCACAGCAGTGTTGGCTTTGTAATGTCAATGATAAAACATTTCATGCTCATTCATTCAGAAAGAAGAAAAGGACAAAATGGTAGACAGGTTTTTGGAAATAGTGCAACTGTCACATTCAGAGTTTTGAATGTGAAATGGAAAGAGCAAACATTTTGAGGAGAGACGTGTACAAATGTTGCACAATCTATTAGCATACTAAACCATACACTATTTATGCTCACTATTAGTGTGGATGAATCTTTTTTCTGACTGCAGGAGAATAAGGCAGTTTTGGGACTAAAGTTTCAAGGTTGATGTTTTAGTGGAACGTTTTGTGAAGGTTGCAATATCAGGGAAAATGGAGAGAAATATTTCAATCCTGGATTAATGAGGCCTTATTCTGCTACTTATTTGGGCTCTACTTTTGTACTTGTTGACATTTTTCCAGAAATTCTTTCTATGGAACTTCTAAGATTCTTCCTGTTGCTATAGGGAAACTTGCACCTCTGGATAAGTTTTTCTTCTGCAAATGGAAATTTTCATGGCTAATGAGAAAATAAATTTTTTCGTCCCTGTGGTTGCCACATTGAATATTTGGTGCCTATGTTGTATACAACATATACAACAGTGCGACTCCCCTCCCAAGTTCATTGTGCCTCTTAAATTCTATCTACAAACAAGTGTGATAACGTGTTTAAAAATGTGAAAATGACTAATTCATTGTGCATGGCGTTGAAAGAACTTATGTTTTAAACCTCTATCAAATCAGTAGTTTTACTTTGCCTTTGTCCTTGGTTAGCCTCTGCACATCCATTTTGTGACATCAAGATGCTACACAAGCTGAAAATCGGTGTTTGTGTACTGGACCACTGAGTGATTCACTGCAACCGGGACTGTGAAGGATCGTCCGAGGGAGGGTCCCCCCATACAATGTCAGGACTCAGCAGCAAAATAAGGAGTGGCGGCTCATGTTTGGAGAAATCTGGTGCAGAAGCAGGCTGTCTTGTGCTATGAAATGACCAATCCAAAGTGGTCAATGTCCAGGCTTCTGTCAGAGGACCTTGGACTAAGGGCTTATCACGGAGGTAAAGGACATCTTGATGCACGCCTATAGAAGCTGAGAGTGCTTAAATGTCGATGCCTCCTGCAGCGTAATGCACAAAATCATCAGAACATCCTCTTCACTATTGAAGAATCTTTCCAACGTGCAAAACGACAGGTTTTATGCATCTCAGGAAGCCACTAATAAGATTCCTTAAGTTCAGATGGCCCATCCCACCTTGGTGATGCTGTGGTTAGGGGTGAGTTATTCTGGCACCGCCCAGCTGCATCTTTATGCCAGTGCCAGAAAGCACTATTTTGGAGCCTGTTGTCAAGAACTCGAGTGGCACATTTTCAAAATTAACCATGAACTTCCCAGTAGGATTCTGCTTCAGTCCACAAGGCAAGGTCAACTGAAAGGTGGCTTCAGTGTCATGTCCCTTCATTTAGCAGGAAGATTGGCTCAGTGGCAGTCTGGACCTGAACCATTTGGACCACCGACTGTGGTCACTGCTTGAGGGCATCGTCCGCAAGAGGGAACACCCCACCATTGAAAGTTTAAAGCGTTCCTTGTCAGCGGTGGCAGATTTCTCTCTGGATGTTGTCCGTTCTGCTATAGACGAGTAGCCACAGTGACTCAGAGCCTGCATCAGTGCAAAAGTTGTTTGTGCTGTGTGTAATGAATGCCTCAAGTACAACATACTAAAAGCAAATTAAAATATCTCTCACGGTACTTGCAGTTTTCACTTTTTAAGTTGTAACAGTATTTATGGCTAGACCATTACATAATTGGCAGAGAATTACTGTATTAACAAATGATAAACTTAATCATTGTTACCATAGTGAGGAATATTTTTGAATTTGGTGCAGAAAAGAGTGGGAGAAATACATAACTATGAAAATGCACAGAGAGAGCTAGTACTGTATGCCCAGGACAAGAAGGCAAGTCTTAGGAATGTGTAGTGTAATCAGTTTTTGCTTCCCGCATGGTGTTTATGCTTAGTTTCCGAGTATGACAAGGATGTTAGATTCGTTTAAAATAATCAGTGTTGTCACATAACTCACCCATAGCTAGAAGTCTAATTACCTCCCTTGCTTCACTGTGAATACTTCGTCCCTTCTTTCGAACTGCAGCAATATGTAAATATTAAGCCAAGAATAAAATTAACAAAATATGAGTATATAACTGTAGTGCGTGTTAGCAGCGAGAGCCAAATAATGCATAATACTAAAAAAAGATCTCTGCACCTATTGCTGTAGTACTGCAAAGCACATTAGATCTGGCAATGTGGGTGACTCATATGCATTCTCATACTCATTTCCTAGTAAACAGATGCACTACTGGAGCAGATGAACAGTTCAAGCCCCCTCTGCCCTTCATTCCCCTCTAGCCTTCTTGTCGTGGGCTTACAGTACTAGTACAGCAATTTACTCTTAATGTGTAAGTGACTTGTATAATGCAATTGTGTGTGTGCAAAAAATAATTGTATTTTAAGAAAGCTTAGAATCCAGACCAATTTCTGACATGGACCTGTTATGAGGGAATGTTTTCAAAGATATAAGTTCTGTGTTTTTTTGTTTTATCAGGGACGAATCTCGCTCCCTTTCCACAAAGCGGCGCTGGATCCCTCCTTCAACCGTAAGACGAGATGCACTCACCCCAGAAAATCGCAATGATCTCATTTTCCGAAAGGTAGTACACTTTTTCTACAATGTTTTTTTTTTTTTTTTTAGGTTGAAGTTATGCATTTTGTTCAGAATCAAAGTTGTAGTTTTCTTAAATCTGGTTTTCTAGACTAGTACACCTTACAATTCTAATCCTTATATATGAAATGAAGGAGAAACTTGTCCCTTCAGTGGAGTGAGGATAGGATGTGTGCTTTTCATTCAAGAAGTTGTGTGTTTGAATTTCAGTTGGATTTAACTGGATAGGATTTGCCCCTTACCTGGAGAAGAAAAATGTCAGGTAACTCTACGCCCTTTGGACTCATCTGATTTTTTTTAGAAAATGGCTTGTGACAATGTTGATTATAACACCAAATGCCATAAGATAGTTTGTGAGAAACAAAATGCACAACTTAAATTTTCTGTGAATAGCAGTGAGAGGTCTTCAAAGCCTACTCAGTTTTATATAACTTGTACAACATAAATAGTAGAGTTCTGCACGGGCTCGGGCCTAATTTGAAAAATGCTTGTTGGGCTCGGGCTGGGATAGGGACGGGCTCAGGCTTGAAAATTAAGGGAATAAACAACAGAAAATGGATTTTTAAAATTTTTCAGCCAAGTTAGCTGAAAATTTATTTTCAATGCTGTTTTATACCAGCATTAGAGGGTTTTGAATTTTAGTGTGATATATCCTTCAGTTTCCGAATTACGAAATGTTGAATCCGGATTTTATAATTTTATGCCAAATGCTCTACACGACAAATTTTTTTTTAAAAAATGTCTATTTTTAAGGTTCTATTGTATTTATCTGATTATAATGTACAAATCTGCCGTACAATTTGTTTTATTAGCATCAGCTCAAAAGACAATAATTTTTAAATTTTGTCGCTTGAAATTTCTAGTACAAAGTTTTATAAGTTTCTTTAGTAACTCAAAACCGTTCAAAAGAAAGAAAAAGTATATGACAGATTTACTTGTGTTTTGGAAATGATACGAAGAATTGCATGAAAACTGCATTGTGTGACATTTTCAAAAAGTGAATATGGTGAAAAAAATAATTTTCAAAAAGCTTAAATTTTAAAATGAAAAACATTGTTATTCTGCATTTTTAGGGTACATTATGCAACTACAAGTATTTATAATATAAAAAGTCAAAACACATTTTGAATTTAAGGTCCCTAGTATTTTTAAAGTCATGGAATACAAATGTAATGTTTTACCAGATTTGTACCAAATTTCAGTGGTACATTCACTTAGGAGGCAAAAAATAATGTATCATATTTCTTGGTCACCTATGCTGAAATGGCGAGAATAGCACAATTACCGCAGCATTTCTTTACTAGGAATTCTAAATGATTATTCTGCTGACACGTTTCAAATGCTGCTACTGATGCTAGTCAAAGCACACAATGAGAGGGTTTGCAACTATATTATTTCTCACTACTCGGCTGCAATTCAATCCATTCCATGTATAAAATCTTACACTCTTATCTCGAACCCAAGGCGTATTTGATTTTTATACCCCTAGTAACGCATGTTTCCTTCTGCTTTGTAAAGTGTAAACACAGCATCAATGTTTATACTGATACAATTACAGTTTGTTTTGGCTGACGCTGTAGTAATGTTACTGCATCATTATTGTTCAGCATTTCTCCAAATTGAAACGTTTATTTTGTTATGAGATGAATCACTACATATATCATACATCAGGGTCATTGCCCATCAGTCAGCATCGCCAAATTGCAACACACAAGCTGTGACACTTTCATTTTTCATTGCCCTTCTGTCTGTTACAACCAAGTTATATGTAGAAAAAAATATCTCCTCAGCACTTGATACTGGTAACCAAAGACATTGAAGGGACTTTTTGTAGAAAAGGTAATATCACACCAGTAACCTTTTCTTCAAACTTGGAAAAAAAAAAAAGGTTATTTCTAAGACTTTGGCGACACAATATCATGATCTTAAAGCAATATTAATGTACCTACTAACGTTATTTATGCAGGTACCCAACATTCGCTAGCTTAAGTATTTGGACGAAAATTGGATTTTAGCAAATATACAATATCATAAATAATAATAATAATAATAATAATAATAATAATAATAATAATAATAATAATATTGTTAATAACTGCAGGATACTTTTGTTTAAAATACATGGGCCATGGCCTATACACTTTTATCGGGTTCGGGCCAGGCCCGGGCCATGGCCTTTAGACTATTCTTGGGCCAGGCCAGGTCTAAGAAAGTCGGCCCGTGCAGGCCTCTAATAAATAGTGCATAAATCTTGCTACACAAATAATGTAGAATTTAACCTAAATTTTGTGTCAAATTTTTTGTGGCATTAACCATTTCCAAAACTTAATTTGAATTTTAAAATAGGAAAATATGAAATGTGCAGTAAAAGCAAATATTAAATATGTGATAGGGGGGATAAGGTTTTGTAAATAAGCTTGTAGAAGAGTGGGTAGAGGAAGTCGTGTGAGTTACCACATTGGGTTTTTAGATTCAGGAGCATCTGTAACTTAGCAGCTAAATAATGAGCATGAAACCAGATGTGTGTGAATTTTTTTTTTTTTTTTCTTCTTCGTTGAAATGGAGGGGAAAAGAAGTAGGTTAAGACCTAAAATTTTGATTCCTGCTCATGTCATTGTCTTCAGGAATGGGGAAGACAGCAGGTTCTATGAAGGAATGGGCATATCCACGACCATACAAGTGCTGCATGAGGACTTGCAATCTGTTCCTCACAGCAGACTTCATTGATACTGATACTGAGTTATATGAACAAAAATGTGTGTAATATTCATCAGCTTTTTAGTAAATCCTTTGCTTTGAAACATAAAACTTTTTGAGTACTTGGATCTGAGTATATGCTCAGGAACTAAAGTGAAACATAGTTGCACCATCTCTTAGTTGGTGATTGATGTTGGCTGCAGATGTGCAATTGAGGAGCGTTTTTTCAAAACCGATAGATGCACAAAATGCATTTCTGAGAAAAACGGTTTTTTCTATTTATTGGCAATACTAATTGGTTAGCGCAGCAAGCATATTAATCATTCAATTCTCCTTCCTGATACTGTCTCATTGAATGTGAAAAGAAACAAATAGCATAGTTTAACAGGTGCAAATTTGGGGTTTGAAAATGCTGAGTTTTTTCAAAAGCCGATAGATGCTGATTATACTCTGCGCCAATTAAGAAGGGGATTGACAGATGTGAAGCATGTGGCGGAAACGCATAAATGAACGGGAGGGGATGGATGTGTCTCAGCAGTTGCCATAGCAACAAAAAGAATAACCAATTATAGCTAAGGCGTTATAGTGGCATTTCCATAGAAACGGTACACACAAGGACCTTGTTGCCAATATGTAACACGTGATTAGCAGGTGGCTGATGAACCCAGCAGTAACTTGAAGTGCTTTTGTTATGTTCTGTTATCGCTGCATATAAACAAATAGTGCTGCAGGCTGCAGCCCGAGCTTGCAATGCTTGCATCAGTTAAGAGATTGCCTGTATGTTGAGAAGTTCGTTTGTATTATTTTAATATACGGTTATTTGCCTTGTGTTTACGTGTGTCTGAGTCTGTACATCTGTGCATGTGTTGCGAGCTTTTGCATTTGTGCTAACGCTTTTAATTTTTGTTTAACAATGTCAAAAAAAGTGACAATAGTGACAAAGATAGTGCTGCCAAACGAAAAATTGAGCCTACTCGCGAACCGAATAAAACTGTGTTTGGTAAAGGTATCCCAATTAAAGGACAAGTGTGGGAAATATGCTCTGTTAGAGAATATTTCGAAGAGGAGAAATTGAACGGGGGACCTCTTATTTGTCTCTAAGGTAATTGATAGAACCTCGCATGCTGTAGGAATCGGTAGGAATACTATAGTTAAAATTGGGAAAGAAAAGGACGACAAAGAGGGAAATCAGGCGTCAGGGTCTAAATTAGAAACCCCTGGAAAGAAAAGGATGTAAACGTGTCACCAACTTATATCCTTTTCAGCAGGATGCTATATGCAGACACATTTATTCCTACTATAAGAGAAGGGAACATCCTACTATCTTCAAATTACACGTATCTTTAAAAGAAGCCGAACTATTTGAAGGTAGCAAGTCTTTACGTAGAATAGTGAAGAAACTAGGTTTTAGGTACAAAAAAGTAAATGGCAGAAAATTGTTGATGGAGAAACCCAACATCTGTGCTTGGCGTTGTAGGTTTCTTCGAGAAATTCTTAAATACAATTTCCAACACATTGTTTGGCTTGATGAGGCGTGGGTTAATGCCAATCATTCTGTCAGCAACGGCTGGACGGACGATACGCTAGAAGCAATAACTAATGTACCGCTAGGTAAAGGAGGCAGAATAATACTGCTCTATGCTGGAACTGCGTCAGGTTTTGTTTCCAATTGTTGTCTTCTTTTTAAGTCCAAAAAAAAGTGGATTACCACGAGGAGATGAATCACAAGACTTTCCTTAAATGGTTTCAAGAACAGCTTCTTCTAAATTTAGATAGGCCATCAATAATAGTAATGGACAATGCGAAATACCACTCCGTAATTTCTGATAGAGCACCAACAATGCCAACAAGAAAAAACGAAATTATTCAGTGGCTTGCACGCCATAATGTACAAGTGAAACCAGAACTGAAAAAAATAGAGCTAATGGAACTTGTGAAAGCGAATAAACCACGGTTTCCAAGTTTTGTAGTCGATGGAATTGCTGCAGAACATGGTCACAAAATAGTTAGGCTTCCCCTTTATCATTGCCATTTTAACCCAATTGAACTAATATGGGCCGAAGTAAAGGGTTATGTTGGGCGAAACAATAAAGATTTTACTGTCGTCTGTAATAAAGCTGACAGAAGAGGCATTAACAAAAGTAAAAGCTGAAAACTGGGAAAAGGCAGTTATCCATACAAAGGGCGTATTAAGTGCAGCATGGGAAAATGAAGTAGTTTTGGAAGAAGAGATAGAACAGCTCGTCATTTCCGTGGGGAATTCCAGCAGCTCTACAGAGATGATGATGATGACGACGACGATGGTGGCAACATTGTCTACCAAGCGAGTGGCAGTAGCAGCAAATACAACAGTGATGCAAGTGATTCGGATATTAGTGGCATTTTTCCATTACAATAAGCATCAATGTTTCACAGCTATGTTTCTTTTGTTAATGCAAATATTTAGACATATAAAATTGCAATTCTGGCATTTGAATGCAGATTCAATATTTTATTGTTGTCTTTGCATACGAATATAAATAATATGCGCTCAACATTCCAGCCGCAGTGCAATCTTCGTACACATAATCATATTGCGGTCTCCACGTGGTCGTGGTCACGATAAGCGGCAACGTCGCTTCTCCCTCACTGCAAACTGTCAATCCCTTTCTTGGTTGGCGCCGACATTAACTTTTCTGCGTGAATGAGAAATTAAGACATGAAATTTCGTTATTTTTGTCATTTATTGTTTTTGTTGCTGTAAATTTATGCATTTATTATTTTTTTATTTATTTTCACCTCTTTATAATACATAATGTACTATACAACCAACATATTAATGCTTATAAGGATTATTTTATTAGGTATAAACTTGGAAACTAAGTACTGCTACATTCACAATAACATATTTTGTTTTATTTATATAATAAACATATTGAATACACACGAAGAAATTTCAAACAATATGAATAAGTAATCTTTGACCTTTATTAGTTCTTGTGCAGTCTGTACATGGTTCTTAGTTCGTTTCTCTTTTCCACAACTGCCTCTGTCTTAATCTTCATCAGTTCCATTATGCAGGTTGACCATGTCAGTGTGTGGTGCACAGTATGAAAGATTGAAGAAGTTGTAAAATATGTTTTTATATTTTGACAATGAGCAGACTGGTAGATTTCTTAATCTTCTTTCGTTGCAGAAGTTGGTCCACATTTTTCTGATATTAAGTTCTGAAGGTAAATATCCTCTCCTTGATTTTGCTCTTCCATAGTGGCTTTCTCCACATCTGTGCTTCTTAATGTCTTGCTTTATAGCAGCAGTAATGCCCTTCTGTAATATTCCTGTTCTGTCACCTCCTCTGGTTTCCTTTGGCGCATTCCCAGATAAGTGAAATTTTCTAGCCAGGAGAGAGAATCTAACTTTTGACACCCCTGTGATTCTTTGGAAGCTTTAGTTTTAGGATTTTGTGGAGTGCACTTGAAGCTATCTGAACATGTAATTGCTGGAGTATGAGTTTTCCTTGACTTGCAGTTTGATTTCCATTCCTCGTTATTGCAATTTCTACTTCCAGCGCATTCTACGACTGGTACAGTTTCACAATCTGAGCTCCTGTCCATTGTGCATAGTACAGTGCAGTGTCTCAACTAAGTATAACAAAGCTTGTAGAAGCACCTGCCTGCTGTGCAAAGGGTCCCGAGCTCGATTCCCGGCAGGGGGGTAGGAAGTTTCCTCCAGCCAAGATTATTCATCCTTCCCTGAGTCTGGAAGTATGAATGAAAGTGTGAAAGTATGTGAATTCTACTTATAAAAACCCCCAAAGACCGAAAAACCCACTGTTAAACGAGTAACACCATTGCCAATAGGCAAGGTTGCCGATATGACCTCTGCAGTTAAAGGCGGGATATAAATGCAACAATAAGCTTGCAGAAATTAATGTGAAATCCAAGCGCACAACCTGCGTTTGCAGTTATTTCCAACGAAGGAGCAGTGTACAAAGCTTGCAGAAATGATTGAGAATTCCCAGAATCGCAACAGTGAGATGGCAGTCAATGCCAACATGCATTTCATAGAATTGAGGTTGCTACACTTTGGATTATAAAATCATAAAATTGCATCTATCGATATTTGCTTTAACTGAGCAAGTGCATCTATCAAGTTTTGAAAAAACTGCTGATATTCCCTAGCTTCTACACAGGACAAGAATCAAATTTTGGAAAATCTGATTTCACAGAATGATGCAGAAGGTGAAAATTATGCCGATACTATAACCCAATTTCGTAAAATTTTGCATCGAGTGTTGAAAAAACGCTCCTCAATTCTGCTCTGAAAATGAAGCAGGGTAGGGTTAGTGTGTCACTGGTCTCATTACACCAATTAGAGGCAAGCCATTTCTAGGTGGTTTCCTTGACAATGTAAGGCACAAACTCGGGTGGCCAGAAATAACATTGAATACCACATTTTTCTATTTAACACAATGACTGAATTTCTAGGAATCTATCTGATGCTAATAGTATTGACAAAAGTGACAAATCAGTCTGGTTACTTTTGTCACTTTGGCTTCTAAAATGTTACCACAAATACACTGTTTTCTTCCTGTCAGCACAGTCAGGCTTTCTTGGGCTATCTCAACTCAGCTGTTTTTCTCCTAATATTGATTAGTCCTTTCAATGTCTTCACTTTCACTGTCTCTCATACACTACTGCGATGCTTGTGATCTTACACTGCCAGTGGTGTGGGGCAGTTCGGCTCCCTATCTCACACTGCACTCCGCATCACATTACAATTCTTGAATAGTCTTTTGGGCTGAATCCGTAGAGCAGTTGGTAGAGCACCTGCCTGCTGTACAAGGGGTCCCAGGTTTGATTCTTGGCAAGGGGTTAGGAATTTTTCTCCAGCCAGGATTATTCCTCATCCTTCCCTGAGTCTGGAAGTATAATGGCAGCACTGTGGCTGAGTGGTTAGACCGCTCGCCTACCACCTAGACGGCAACCGCATGTGGTATTTGTGGTGGACAAAGTGGCATCTGGACTGGTTTTCTCCGGTTTCCCGCACCATTCATTCCACCAATTGCTCCATTATCACCCTTCCAATCATCCATTTCGCATTTCATATCATCCTCTTCCTCACTGTTATACTGGTGCTTGGCTGACCACCTACCTCCAGGTCTTCACTCTCTCTGTTCCAGAGGTCCCTCTGCTCCTCGACAGGTGTCTGAACTTAGGCTGGTTTGTAAGTCCTACATAAGGGGAGGGTAATCAGGGAAAGAAAGAAGAATTGTCTTTTGGATTCCTGTCACCGTTGTGGGCTGGCATCACAGTATGCCAGGCATCTGCAAACATGTACTCAATGAGGCCTCACAACTATCACGTGTCAGGGGCAGCGCTACAGATTATACCAGATGATCGACTCTGTGTTATTGGGTGATGTCACAAATGGCGCTGATATCCGATGTTTCGACCTGTTCTTTTGGGAACTAACGATTCCGTCGGTAATGCCGTACGCCTCTATATCGACTGAGCTGCGCTACGCCATGCCACCTCCTCCCCTCCTCTTTGCCAGCATCACATACCGATTTTCTTTCGTAGTCACAACTCTTGCACTTGTGAATAGTTTACAGCACTTTTCGAATATTCACACTTTAGCCTAATACGCGTTACGTGAGCTGCGTGGAAGCCATATGCGGTAAACGATTCTTATCCACGTAGCTGATGTAATGCATATTACGCTAATATGTGATATGTGCTGTAAACAATTCATGAGTGCGCGAGATGTGACTTCGAAAGAAGTTCAATTAATTCCTGAATATAAGATCGGCAAGAAGAAGCCACTTCTAAACTTGACATTTTTTTCTATGTATGAATAGTTATGTGTCCAATTAATCGTAACTTTAGTAAGCCGATGGAGTGTGTCAGAGCACACAAATTGTTGAGCTAATGCAATATATTTTTATTTTCTTTCTGTCAAGAATTTCAAAGCTTACAGGAATTATAACTACACATTGAGTTAATGGCAGAGGAAAACAGGAAAGGATATCACAAAGTTATGTGTAATGCAATTTTTTTTTGTACACAGTAAATTAGTAATAATGTTAAAACGAACTTCTGAAAGATAACCTTAGTGACCAAGAAATAAACAACTAAATAGATTCTAAATGAAAATACACCAACAACTATGTACAAAAAAACCAGAACTATTTCAAAAAGAAAACAAAGAAGTCATGTTAATGCCTATGTTTAATGAGATTTTGAAAACCAATTACACTTTAATATATACATTATTTTCAGCACAAGTTTACAAAAGAATGTATTAAGAGAAAGACCTGAAATTTGAGATTGTTTCATATGGCATTCATAGTTTATTTAAACGTTTAAAATTAGTACATGAGACAATGTCAGCAACCTAGCAGTATGCAAAATATACACAATACATATAACACTATCCAAGGTAGGTGCTGCCAAATCCAATTATGCTCTCCTGAAACAAACAACAGGAAACAGTACAAATAATTCATCAGTGTTTCATATAGTTCATTTCAAAACGATATCAAGTCCCATCTTAATCAAAATTTAGTTTGGTACAATTTCCTACTCTTAGTGTGGATTCTATAGTACTACTGACACTATATCCTTTGCTATCCTTTTTCCTTTTGGGAGCTGGAATGTTGGAGTAAATCTTATTCTTTTCACAAACCTGATCAGTTCAAAACATATTAAATCCTAGTTGCTAAGCCTGCTTGATACAACACAGATTTGTTTCTATATTGTTGGTGTGACTTGGCTGCACACTGATTGTTTATTTTGTGTATGTGCCCTGGGTATTTGAATGTGGCTGAGGGCGAGGATTTTCAGGCATAAAATTTTCTAGCACAGCTTCCTTCAGAAGGGAAGTTTCCTGTGTTGTAGATATGCAGCACAAAAAAGAGCTCAAGCCTAATTAAGGAGGCCTCTGAGCAAAATTAAGCAATCTGTCATTCTCAACATAGTATGGGATGCTGAGAAGTATATTAGTTAAAGTGCATCCATAAAAAAACTAATTTTTTCTTGTATATATCTCTAACACAAGAATAGCATTGTTGTAATAATACCCCAAACTATTAAATGATCTCGCCCAACAACAAACTGTCAAACAGCTATATACTTCACCTAGTGCAATGTCAAAAAGTATATTTACATTTAAATAAACATAACCTAACACAATGATAAGCAGTCTGAATAAATTGAGCAATTAATGACTGAGTAAGAGTATATCTAAGATCATTAATTACAGTTTTGTGGCTAAAATTCTGTTTCTGGGTCACATGAAAACTCTGTTTACACCTGTGCTGCAAATATAATTTTAATGCAACACAGAACCAAATACAATTGTAACAACGGCTCCATGAATATTGAAAGCAAAACTGCTTTAATTGGTCCAATTATATTTTAACATGTTTATATGAATGGCTAAACCGAATGACATTTGGTTTTTACAGGATACTATAATTTAGCTGGTCCATCGCTAACTATAAAATATCCTGACATTTATAACCCATTCTCTCTTCATTCTCAGCAACTATTGTATGTTCATTATGCAGCAACACAGATCAACACTTCTCTAAGTTTGTAAATGCAACATTGTAGTATCACTTATTTACCATAAACTTGTTTCTTTATTTCAATATTTTTACTTACGCTGATGTCCACGTTCTAACATTTTGGTCCAAAGCATTGTATACAACTCCAGAGCATTGTAGGACATCGAGAGTTGGATACAATTCCTATCCTATTTTTTGTATCCAATCTGTTTGTATACAATGTGATATAGTTGCATCTAATTTTTTCCTCAAACAACTTGAAAATAGCCAAATCAGCATCACTAACAAAGCAATATGGCAGACTGCACAAGCAACATGTAGTCAGCTGTTTTATATGTATGGCTCATGGTTCTTTTAATGTGATGGGTATTTTAATAAAACATTTTAAACTTTTTCTGGAAGATTAAAAAACAATTTTTCATGACCATTAACATATATTACTAAGGTGGCCATTACGTAGCTAAATTTCATAAATAATAAGAAACCCAGTTAACAGTGTGTTCAAATTTTACGTTATGAAATGGGTTCAAATCCCCTGTCCATGTATACTAAGATTAAAACCATTACAATTGTACCTTATCTCTTTCGCACAGTAATAGTTTGTCTCATATTTGTGTCATATTTGTGTCCTGGTGTGTGTGTGCCTTCTACAGGATGTAAAAGGTTGAGAAATAAAGCTTCGCCAATTTGTAGAAAACTGCCATAATTTTCCAGTTCCTCTAACCTCAATTCGTTCTGTAGCAGACCCAGTATACCCTAGCCTGTGTCCTGTTCTCATGACCGTGCCCACCAACGTCTTTTACTTGTAATACATCTTTTCCTCCTACATAGACTTGTGGAAATATATCTCAAACCTATACTTAATATAGTAATCGCTAAATTAATATTTGCTTCTGCCATGTTTTTTTTCACACTTGCTACGTGAACTGTTATTTGTGTTGGACCAAAATTCATCAGTGTGACCGACACTGTTTCTTTTGTGTACAATTCCATTGGATACAAAAAGTTTGGACCGTGGGACCCCTGCTTTAATCTCATATCAATGGTTCTTCAAAGAAATGATACCATGAGCTATGTATAGGTCGCGCGTTACTTCTTGACGAATGAAAATTTTATATGAAAGGTTGAATGCGAGTCTCTACTCAGCTTTTGCGGGAACGAGAGAGAGGAGGTACAGTCTGCAGTGAGATGACGCGCATGCTTCTGAGCTGAAGTAGTACAACACTACAAATAAATTTATGACACTAGCAGTAATATCAGCCACACGTATTATACACTATACCTCTATAACTGTTTCCACTTAACTTGCATTTATTCTATTCCCGACATCTCTCCCTCGTCTGAATTGCTATTTTCGTTGCATGCATACATACATCCGTACCGCACAAAACTTCTGCAGTCGACTGTATACACACACGTGACAGAGGAAAACAGAGGTGTCTGTTATCGTAGCATAAACATTTGCTGACCTGTTTATTAAGGGTAGGCTCACTCATTGGATTTCTGCTCAAGGTCATTCGTCAAGAACGAACGCGCAACCTATACCAGTAACATCACAACAATATTAAGATAGTGCAGACTGAAACATTGCTACAACTTATGAAGTATGAATACCAGACATTTTACCACATCTTTCTTTACTGAAGTTTGAAATTTAAATGATTTCCTTGATAAAATGGCAGTATTATTTTACAAAGAACTTTATCTTAGCATGTGATCCTAGGCCATGTCATAATGCTGTACCCACAATATTCAGATTGTATGCACTAATCTCTCACAGTGACAAAATTAGAGAAAATATAATTTACTGAAGATGTAGCAATGAGTCTGCCATTGGGTTATTGCAGCAAAGTGGAAAATGTATTAAATATAACTTACTTCAAATGATAAATGAAGGAAATCTGTGCCACAGTCCTGAAGATGCACTTCTGGAGATGTCGAGCACTGCAGTAGTTGATTTTGTAATATGCACAGTTCTGAAATTCAAAGAATGCAAAAGTGAATTTAATATTAAAATGGGAAAGCAAAGACTTTCAATTCCAGTCTTCTAACAACTACATGCATAAACAGGTTTCCGAATGGACTTTTCTTGCTGACACATAGTTCATGAACTATCAAGTTACTATGTTACTTATTATTAATGTTATCATTCTAAGCAGAGTAGATTCGAACTACAGCTGATTTGCAAAAAGCAGTATTAGTCAATTCCATACCAACACAGTTCTATATTGAAAATAAGTAATGCAGATACATTACAAATCAGGTTATGTCAGGGTATTTAACATTTGTATTTAATACATGCATCATACTTACCAACGACCTTTTGACAATAGATTCATTTCCTCTTGCTGCCCATACGCTCTAGCACATATTTAAAATCTTGCGAGTTTTACAAATACAAGAACATTCTTCCAGATTTATTTTTGCTTCGCTGGCGTTAATATCACAAAACATTAACCATATTTCAAATCAAAATCAGTTTTAAATTACGTCACTGCATGTCGCATTACCAACTTACACTCCATTAAATTATGAAACTAGGTCTGTAATTTATGCATATTTGGGATTGACTCAGTTCTGTCATTCGGTAATTCCTTTTATTTTATGATTTATTCCTTCATTTTACTGTTTTATTCAGAATTTTCTATTAAATTGTTTCATATTGCGATACTCCCATAATAATGAATATTGGCATCACTGATACTCGCTCTACCTCCATTGACATCCGGTAAAAAGAGACGTGCAGCGATCGAAATGTTTGGTTCTCCTCGGAATTTTTTGGAAGCTCGATGCAGAACCGGAAGCGGCTAGTCCAGTCGACAGACTGTGAGCAGGGCTTCTTCTGTCTCCCCCTCCCTCGCAGCCTTAACTGGCACTGCATACACACCGATCACGGGCAAACTGTCCTCTCGTATTTACCTGCACTTCTAAACATGTCTGTCAAAGTGTAATTTAATACTAAGACTTAAAGATACATTTCTGCGCTTTAGAGGGCATGTAATTATTCCTGGTCTATTAAATTTGATATCTAGAATAGCACTTTGATTATTTCTTCTCTCATCATGTAAGGAACGTAAGGTGTTTGTTGTACTCTAAAGTTCAAAAAGGCACTCATCAATGGAACATCAAGCGGCATTATGATACATGTCATAAGATCACCATACAATTATAGACAAGCATGTATTCATAAATTTATACCACGATTTAAAGTAGCATAACACTGACGTAATGTCTTTTATTCATTTTTTTTTCAGAGTTGGACGAACCAACTGCAACAGCTCAAAGAGCAATATTCAGATAATACACCTAATATTAATTCAAATATTACAACTGATAAACAACTTCACGCCAGCTATGCTGTTGCTTTGGAGATTGTTCAGTCACTGAGGTGTTTTATTGATGGAGATTTCATAAAAAATGTGAGAGCACAGTTGCCAACATAATTTTCCCTGAACAATGATATTTTTAGTAATATTGCATTATGACCACGAACCATACAGAGAAGGATATATAAAATAGGAGAAATAGCCGAAAAAAAGACTACAAACCGAGGTCCATGAATTTATAGCCGTTTCTCTCGCATTGGATGAAAGCACTGACAACGTTGACACAGCATAATTGGTAATTTTCACTCGTGGAGTCACTAACAACCTCTCGATACAATATATGCTTGAAGTCATTCCACTTAGGGAACATACAACAGGGGCAGAATTATCTCAAGCATTTAAGAAATATGTAGAAGGAAAGAAACTGAATCCAAAAAAATCTTGTATAGCGATTAACAGATGTTAATTTGCATGCTATCCTGAGAGTGGCTACTTGTGATATATCACTAGATTTTCATTGTACATTGCAAATAGAAGTGAATTGAAATATATTGCTCAAACATCTAGGCCTACCTAAAGTATCGTAGACCACTCGTAGCTGGATTCAAGTATGTGTACTATTCCTTATTGTACTCTGTAGCGAGCAAGTGCAGCACTGACACTGAACGAAGGTCAATGCCATCCCCTGTTTTACATTACGTCATGTGTATTGCAGGTTGCATGTTGAGACGTCATACTCACCCCTCATTGAGTACATGTTTGCCGATGCCTACAGTATGCTATTGTGTTGCACCATAAATCGCTGAATCGTTGACATGACATCTGGTGTATCGTTTTGTTTCATGTGCATGGTTGAGTTTGTGTAGTGTTGGTATTTCTGTGGCATTTTCAAACACAATATTCAGTGATTATGTGTAGACGTGTGTATATCTGGTGTATCGTTTTGTTTCATGTGCATGGTTGAGTTTGTGTAGTGTTGGTATTTCTGTGGCATTTTCAAACACAATATTCAGTGATTATGTGTAGACGTGTGTATATCAGGGCTAAATATGGGTATTTAAGTATGTTGTCCGAAAATAATGTAGGTTTAAAAGCAAAGCTTTCTGGAAAAATGAACCAAAGTGTTTTAAGAACAAGTGTTTGAATAACATCAACTTGCAGGTATGGTTCCTTTGTGTAATATGCAGTAATTGAAATACTTCACATTGGCTCATTCTAGCTCTTGTAGTTTGTTACATCAAGTCAGGGTTGCCAACATTTGGAAGAAAAATTATCGTACCGGCCACTCAAAATTATAGATTTGGAGTCAAAATTATCATACATCATAAACCAAACGCTACAACAATAAAAATATCAGTATAATGCTTACGAGAATGTAATAGTATTGATGTTTATGGTACCCACTTACAAGATTGATGACCTCGACCAGTATTACAACTTTGGTACTTATATTTCTCGTGCTATTCATCTGAAAGTTCATCATCTTCCTCAATCCTTGCAGCATTATACAAATTTGTTTTTGAGATAAGCTTTAAGATCTTCTCATGGGGCAACGAGATCAATGCAAACTCCGCCAGTTCTTTGAAATCAGTATTTCCACCAAGGTGACATGTGTTTAACAGCACTCCAGAAACTGCCAGGTTCAGACATGTTCTTTAGTTCACACGGAATATCAGTTACTCCTAGTTTTCTCTATTGATCATCAATTTTCTGAACAGTGCCTTCATTGAGATTACCAAATCTAGGTACACAGGCAATAAGAGGATAAAGGGTAGAAGGATTAGTAGGATATGAAATGGTTGCCTTAGAGGGGTGGAGACAGGCTATGAGGGCAAAAGTGCTGTCGATATTGGTAATTAGTTTCAATTTGCTGGTGTGACAAACCAGTGAAAATCATATTTCGCCAGTATCGAAATTATCGTACACCCCTATAATTGTTGTACGGGTTGGCAACCATATGTACAAACATTAAAATTATCGTATGCCCCCATAATTATCATACGAGTTGGCAACCCTGCATCAAGTGAACAAGAACTTTAAGTTTACTTAACAACCTCCTCGTATTATTTTGCAATGCAGACGATTACTGCTTATTTAACAGTAAATGCTGAGGCAAGTATCAAGTAAAATGGTAATCAGCGTGTTTGAACATTTCAAAGCGAATCTCATTTTCTCTTTGTATTTATTGCATTAATCTGTTATGAATTGAGGAGCGTTTTTTCAAAACTCAATAGATGCAAAATTTTACGAAATTGAGTTATGTATAGTATCGGCATAATTTTCACCTTCTGCATCGTTCTATGAAATCAGATTTTGCAAAATTTGATTCTTGTCGTGTGTAGAAGCTAGGGAATATTAGCAGTTTTTTCAAAACTCGATAGATGCACTTGCTCAGTTAAGGCAAAGGTTGATAGATGCAATTTTATGATTTTATAATCCATAGTGTAGTAACCTCAATTCTATGAAACGCATGTTGGCATTGACTGCCATCTCACTCTTGCGATTCTTGGAATTCTCAATCATTTCTGCAAGCTTTTTGTACACTGCTGCATCGTTGGAAATAACTGCGTACTCAGGTTGTGCGCTTGGATTTCACATTCATTTCTGCAAGCTTATTGTTCCATTTATATCCCGCCTTTAACTGCAGAGGTCATATCGGCGACCTTGCCTATTGGCAACGGTGTTACTCGTTTAACAGTGAGTTTTTGGGTCTTTGGGGGTTTTTATACGTTGAATTCACACACACATTCACACTTTCATTAATACTTCCAGACTCAGGGAAGGATGAAGAATAATCTTGGCTGGAGAGAAAAATTCCTACCCCCCTGCCGGGAATGGAGCTTGGGACCCTTTGCACAGCAGGCAGGTGGTTCTACAAGCTTTGTTATACCTACATGGCATTTTTATTCTTAGTTGAGACACTGCACTGTACTATGCACAATGGACAGGAGCTTAGATCGTGAAACTATACCAGTCGTAGAATGCGCTGGAGGTAGGAATTGCAAAAACAAGGAAAGGAAATAAAAATGCAAGTCAAGGAAAGCTCATACTCCAGCAATTAAATGTTCACGTGGTCTCGAGTGCACTCCACGAAATCCTAAAACTAAAGCTTCCAATGAATCACAGGGGTGTCAAAAGTTAGATTATCTCACCTGGCTAGAAAATTTCACTTATCTGGGAATGCGCCAAAGGAAACCAGAGGAGGTGATAAAACAGGAATATCACAGAAGGGCATTACTACTGCTATAAAGCAAGACATTAAGGAGTACAGATGCAGAGAAAGCCACTATGAATGAGCAAAATCAATTAGATATTTACCTCCAGCACTTAATATCAGAAAAATGTGGACCAACTTCTGCAACGAAAGAAGACTAAGAAATCTACCAGTCTGCTCATTGTCAAAACATAAAAACATATTTTACAACTTCAATCTTTCATTCCGTACACCACACACTGACACATGTACAATGGGACTGATAAAGATTAAGACAGAGGCAGATGTGAAAAAGAGAAACGAACTAAGAACCATGCGCAGACTGCACAAGCACTAATAAAGGTGAAAGCTTACTTATTCATATTGTTTGAAATTTCTTTGTGAGTATTCAATATGTTTGTTATATAAATAAAACACAATATATTGTTATTGTGAATGTAGCAGTACTTGGTTTCTATGTTTAAACATTAATATGTTGGTTGTATAGTACATTATGTATTATAAAGAGGTGAAAATAAATAAAGAAATAATAAATGCATAAATAAAAAGCAACAAAAACAATAAATGACAAAAATAACGAAATTTCATATCTTAATTTCTCGCTCACGCAGAAAAGTTAATCAGCATCAATCGGCTTTTGAAAAAACTCCGCATTTTCAAACCCCAAATTTGCACCTCTTAAACTATGCTGTTTGTTTCCTTTGACATTCAATGAAACAGTACCAGAAAGGAGAATTGAATGATTAATACAATTGCTGTGCTAACCAATTAATATTGCCAATAAATAGAAAAAACAGTTTGTCTCAGAAACACATTTTGTGCATCTATCGAGTTTTGAAAAAATGCTCCTCAATTGTTACTGTATGCAGTCATTTGTAATTCCTGTGAACTGTGGGACACTTATTCGTGTTTCTACTATGTATTTGATTACCACCTGAACAGTAACAGATCGACAACACTGTTGTCTCCACTGATTTGAGATGTCAGTCACCAACTAAGCATGCACAGACTTTAGAATGGATTATGCAGTGCATGTCCTTAATGTTTATTTTGATGCCAAGCTTGTCAGTAACACTGTTAGATTCTTAGAAAACAACATAGGGGGATAGAAGTAAAAAGAAGCAGATGCTCCAAACTACTACTAATGAAATGGTTGAAAATCAGGCATCTCCTAAAGTTTTATGTTCAGTAAAATTTCTACTTTAACTGAGCGACTACTTCAAGCCAAGCAGCACTTGCTTTGTGATCTTTGTCACTGCATGTCTGCTGAAAAAGCATTGCGTCCTCAATGGGTGTGTCAGTTTACTTCCTTAATTTAATAAGTTGTCAGAAAACAAGAATTTCTTTGGTTTGTACAGTTTTTATTAATCTCTTGCATATCGGTATCAAATAATGAACAAAGCAGAGGCTAGCACTTTGTTCATGGACTAAATGTACAGAATGTGAAAGATTACCATCAATAAAAGTTATTCAATATTTTCTTGTTTATTTTGATATCACATTTTTGCTTAATACTATCCACGTTGCAGCTTGCATTGCATGCCACTGCTCTAGTGTGCTACAAATGTACCATATACTGTTTACACGTTACCATAACATAAGTCAAAACCTCATGTACACAGAGAAGTATCTAAGAAGAAACACTTCACACTTTTGAAAGTGTATGATATTGCTTTTTTATAATCTTACATTTCTTCTACATGTAAGGCACAAGGCCGGAGACTTCATTGAGAATAGCCCTAAATATCACTGTTAGTTAAAACAATTTACATATCCTAGAAGTACACCACTTCCCACAAACTGCTTTTGAATGTTACTTAATGAAAATGATCTATCATGTTCTAGCTGCAGTGTTCACATTATTTTACCACAAAAAGTTGGAACTGAAATTATGGATTGGGGAATTGTCAGCTGCTTTAACTAGAATTGTCCATGATAATTCATTTTATTAAAAGTTTGCATTTGGTTTTGTTTACTTGCCGAGATTACTTCCATCAATATAAAAGTAGTACACTTCATCAATTAACAATAACATCAGAAAGCCTTGGCATGGATATGCATAGTGACATGCAGTTTGGTTCAAGTTTGTATAGTCATGGGTCAATGCGAGATCTATTCTTATTTTTATAAAAACTGCTGAAATTGAAGTGGTAAGGACCTGGTAGAAATGGTTAAATATTGTATCTCGCATATTCCCCATAATAGTACTAACAATGTTAGAAAAAGACTAAAAACTAAAATAAGAATGGACACCAAGATCAAAATAATTTATGCTAGGCTTGTTTTAAGGCTTAAAAATGATCTTTCACCTGTGTGAAATGGTCATTCAATATTGTGTTCAAAATGTGAGTTCAAAAATATACCTCCGCTCCCCTCTCCCCTGCCAAAAGAAAACTGTTATTTTGCCTAATTATAGCTTACATCTTTTCACCTGATTGGAACAATTTAAAGGAATTAAAACGTGTCAGTGTAAGTAGTTAGAGACGGATCTAGCAATGAAACTGAGCTGATGTATGGTGAAGGAAGCTCCCGTGGCCAAGGTGAAAAAGGAGTTAAGCGACATGGCAGCTAAAGGGCAGGTAAACGAAACAGTTGTAGTAAGAGATAAAGGACTGGCAGAGAGATTTAGACAAGAGTGGATGAAATATGATAGGGGAAACAAAGAAATGGATATGTTAAAACGGGAAATTAAAGAACACTTGAAAGAATGGAAGATTAAAGCAGAAAATACAATGTAGTGATTCCGGGAGTAGAAGAAAAGCATAGTGTGGGAGCATATCAGGATTTAGAAGATCTACTAGTGAACAAATTGGAAATACATTTGAGAGGATAGGAGATTTGTGACACATTTAGAATCAGGAAAATACCAGGGAAAAGAAATATTCTTGTAAAGTTTACAAAGACACAAATGGCTAAAACAGGCAAGCAAATTGAGAGTATCAACTATTTACATCAACAAGGACCTAACGTATGCACAAAGGGTGCAAATGAAGGAGCTAATTAATCAGATAAGACAAGTAAGAAATGAGGGCAAGAGGGTTTACATTAAAAACTTTGAGCTGTACGCAGTTGACCAGGCAACAGTGAGGAAGAATAGACCAAGCGATGGGCAGAGGCAGGACCAGCAGGCATTGCACCAAGAAAAACAAGGAAACGACCAAACATCAACAAGAAATATCATAGAACAGACGACTACTCAGCAAATTGCAACACGCGTGGTTTCAGTGACAAGTGTTTCAAAGTCAAGGTCAGGGGTGAGCAAAACGCAAGGTGATGAAATGGTAGGATGTGGCACGCAAAAAAAAACAGGAAAGAGCCAAGGTGGGGGATAACATTGGGGAGCACAGCGATGAAGCGACACCATTGAGGGTGGGGGGGAAAGGGAGAACTAGGCAGGAGAAAAAGGAAGAAAAGGGTACTTCGCCGAGAGCAACAAAGTTTAAAACATGGTTGGGTAATCCATAAATGAGGCAGCAGAGGGTTTTTATACACAGTAAAAGTGAGATTATAAGTGTTATGGGTAGTGAAGTAATGAAATGAAAACTAATGAAGTGTACAATGTAAACTGATGAAAATAAGTTATGAGTGAAGTTGATAAGAAAAAGTTGAGAAAGTGGGAAAGGAATAGGGGTAGGAAATGACAGTAAAAAAGAAATAAAAATTTAAGGGTGGGAGCAGGATAAGATTAGTGAAAAGGTTGTTAGCTAATGCTGGATTTCTGACAATGAAGTCATTAATCCTCTTGCTCTCCAATATTTTTCACAATGACATTGAAGAGAGCAATAGCAGTAATAGTAACCGTTTTTTAGAGAGCACCATATTTTTATGTTTTGGCAGTCACATCACTCTCTCACAACCCCCAGAATGTCTGGAGGACCACACCTGTCGTTGGTTTACGGGTCTCACCGACCTGACCGGGAGAATTATCAAAATAAATTCACCGACCATATCCTTTGATTACCAATCAGAGGACGTATTACATGCCATGACAGGTCAGCATGTTGGGGTTAAGATTTTATAGAGAAATTAGAGAAATGGAGAGGTTGGAAAAATAAAGACTCCCTAGCCCTCGGGAGCCCTAATAGCATCGGGGTTGGAAGAGAACAAGAGATGACCAAGGTAAGGTCAGATAGAAAAGTTACAGTTAGGAGCAAAACACCAGTAAGTGGAAGTAATGTTCTGCTCAGCATGGGTACCTTGTGGTCGCTATTCACATATCCCCTAGACGGAGACCCCTGAGGCAGTGAAAGGGTAAACATGTGTATGTAGAAGGCAGTTTTATTGAAGGGCTACCCTAATAGCAAAGGGACCAGGGTCCAACTCAGGGGTAGTCCAAGGTGTATCAGATTTAGTACTCAAATATTCATGCAAAAAACAAAAAAAAATAGTTAAAATATAATGGGTGCCTCAGTTGAGTTCACAGCGAACCCTGACCATGTAAAAATGGTCAAAAATTCTGATTAAAATGGAACATGCTTAAGGTATTACCATATGTTGAACTTTCTGCTATTAGCCTGTGAAGTCCTCTCATTTTCTATAATTTTCTATAACTGGTAAATCATTAGAGGCAAAAGCTTGCCACACAAGTTCTCTTTACAACACACAATTTATATTTGTAGCATTAATCATTTTGAAAATATTGACATTGATTTGAATTTTGTAATATATGTGCATTTCTTAGAAGCACTGGAGTATTCGTGTTGTGTGAAGAGTGGAATATCAGATCTAGTGTAATGACCCACATTTTAAAGATTTGACTTTCTTCAGTATTCACCTTGTACCTACAATGAAAATGTGTAAGGAAACCATTTCTACAAATGCTTATCTCGACTAACAAAGTGAATAGAAGAATGAGTTTTTGTAAGACTAGTTTTAAGACGAGAACAAAATTAAATGATAGTGAAAGTGGTGTGAATGTAATATTTATATTTACTGTTGTGAGTGTAAATCAATTACCATGAGAAAATGCAGTCCCATTAAGTGCAACTAACATTTGCAATGGTTACAAGTTTCTTTTAAATCTTGCACTTGTATTTTAGCTGTTAAGGATTCTAGAAAAGTATATATTGCTGCTGTTCAAAACGACATACATATTTGTTGGTTGGTTGATATCTAATGTTAAGCAGTTGGTGGTGCTGTCTTATACTCAGTATTTTGATGAGAGGTTGGTAAAAATAAATCTTGATTGAAAACTGGCCTGTGATACGACAACTAGAAAATTTGTTTTGTGTTACATCCATTTTTCCTGCTTCACGGAAAGGTTCTCCAGTGAACATCAAGAAGCGCCGTATGTTGAATTGGCTTCAGTAAGAACCTACCTAAGATATGGGGGGGTGTCAAAAAGTAACGAGTTATTTTTTTTCATATTAAAGCGTCCGCACATGAGATGAGTGTTGGTAGTACCGGAGAGGTCTGACCTTGAGTGACGAAATGGCATACAGGTCATTGGCCTGGAGGTGCTCAGTTGGAGTGTAGCAGAAGTGTGAGGCCATGTTTACTGTACCCAACGTGGATCTCAAGTTGCAGCAGCGTGCATCAATTAGATTTTGCATTCTTCTTGACAAAACTGCGTCACAAACATTGGAAATGTTGCACCAAGCCTATAAAGAGCAAGCAATGGGAAAAACTCAAGTGTTTGAATGGTATAAATGGTTTCAGGAGGGTAAAAATGACCTTGAGGATGCTCCATGTCCTGGAAGACTGTCAACTTCGAAAACAGACATCGTCAACACAATTGATGTCATGTTGTGGGAAGACTGTCGTTTATCATTGACAAACATTGCCGAGATTATGAATATATCCTATGTACCACCTGAAGACATTGTACGAAATGTACTGGGGTATAGAAAAGTTGCAGCAAAGTGGGTGACTCGTGTGATCAGTGACAAACTCATTACGCCATCAAGACTCAAGAAATAATTCCTGAATTAGGCATTGAGGTGATGCCACATCCACCTTATTCACCGAACATAGCCCAGTGTGACTTCCACCTATTTCCTGCAATAAAAAAAAGAGCTTCAGGGTCATCATTTTCAAAGTGATTGAGAGCTAAACAACAAAATTTCAGGTGTACTCAACATACTTTCAAAAAGGGGCTTCTGGGAGTGTTTTGAACATTGGACTGAATGCTGCAATCCTTGTATTGTGTCCGAGGGAGAATACTTTGAAGATGTATAATGGATTTAATTTAAAAGGTGAGTTAATAACACTGAACAACAGTTCAATTGATAATGGAGGAAAGTTAACCTTCGAAACGCGTCCCGGAAAAATATTTTGTAAGTGTTGTTGAGTGTTATTAATTAACTCACCTTTTAAATTAAATTAATTACAACAACACTGTTTTCAAGCTTCTATGAAAGGAAGATGTATAATGGAATTTGAATAAAGGTGAGCAGCATTTTCCAGTAAAAAAAACGATTTCAGTTATTTTTTGATACCTCGTATGTTGGTATTACAAGCCTGTGTAGATGTTTGTTAAAGCAGTTATGGTCTGTTATTAAGCTAAAAGCTACTATGGAAGATTTTCTTGGTTGTGTAGTAATTCTAGTCTTGTTACGTAGACTTTAGATTGTTTTTTTTTTTTGTGATATTCACCTTTAATCTCTTGAGCGCTGGCCATTTAAAGCCTCTGCGGGCTGAGAACTGCTAACCAATATCCAACACCGGGCATTTAAATTGTTAAATGTGCTAAAAGTGCTTCGTAAATACACAGCTGTATTTTGCATAAATATTAAGTTATTTTAATGAAACAAAAACTGGTATAAAACTCGTTATATGCAGTATACATGTATGTCATCAACAAAGTAAATGAGAGCAAAAACTCTGAAACTTAAACACAAATTGGAAAAATTAATGAATGTTTCACCAAAATGTACACGAAAAAATTACACAGAAATTAAAATGCAAAATGAAAACAGAGAGGGTTCACATACAAACGTACGTTCAAACATGGCACAAAATGGCGGAACTACAAAAACTTATTTACAAAACTTTGAGAATGTGGTTAATCTTTCTGATCATGAATTCTCCAAAGAAGAAATTAATCTTTTAAATCAAGGTTTAAAAACGTGCGTCCATTTTTCTACGGAAATTGAAGACTATATAGCAGACAAATATTTCAACACAATGTTTACCATTATCTACACAAAATTCAGTAAAAACCCAGTGCAAAAAGATTTTAGAAGAATTAAAATACAGATCAAGTCACAAAAATAAACGAAATCTTATCCATTCTTTAAAACATAAAAACGTAGTATACATAAAGGTAGACAAAGGGAACAAAATAGTAATAATGAATAAATCAAATTACATAGAAAAAATGGAAGCAATGCTAAATGATAGTAACTACGAAAAAATCAGCAAAAACCCACTAACCACCTGTGTTCAAACCTTTGAAAAAACTATACAAAATTCAAGCATAATACCAAACAAATATGCAATTAAACCAAACAATCCAACCGTGCCTAGACTCTATGGTTTACCCAAAATACACAAGCCAGACATCACCATGAGACCCATAATTAGCAGCATAGATTCACCAACTTACAAACTGGCAAAATGGCTATCTAATAAATTTAATTCATTTCCTAAATTCGAATGTTTAAGCATAAGAAACAGTTATGAACTAATAGAACACATCAAAGACTTCAAATTAACAGAAGAGGACACTCTTGTCTCCTTTGACGTTGAGGCGGGGTTTTATTAAATAAGTTTTTACCTAGCAGCAGGAATATAGCAGCAGGAGTAATGTTTTTACTAAAAGGTGGAAAGTTTGTTATAGTAGACGCTACTCTTATTTTCAGGGTCGATGGTTAAAGAATGGAATGCACAAACCAACGTTCTTTTATCACAAACACATTTATTCGTTATTTACACTTTTTATCACAATTTCAGTTAGTTAACAACTTTTAAAATTCGATAGCGTCTACGCTGGTTAAAAGTTTGGGTGTAATTTACATGTTCACACGCCATCAGCAAAAATACACTTCCTTTCACTCTGAGCTCACAGACGCCAATGAATCTAGTTCCGAGCGTGGGTATGACGCAACACCGCCATTCTTATGTATTCATCCGCGCAACAGTTCTCATTGGTTGAACTCAAAGTGACGAGAAGACATTGGATCTTGAATATCAAAAAGAAATAGGTCCCTGATACACCCAAATTAAAAGAATTAAAAATTTACACACTCTTACAAAAATATTTACATGAACAACTTTCTATTAGTCAATATTCCGTCTCATATGCCCCTTGTTTTGTTTTTCAAGTTGTCACCTTATTTACAATCTTGAAACACAATACAATACTTCTCCCTACTCCTATGATTCAATCACTTTGTACAATATATATTTTTTTTTTTTTTTTTCTTTACAGTCTTCTTCACTGTTTGTCTTTGTCCTTCGTTTTGACATAATACAGCATGTCTTTATAAGTTTTACATATTCGATTACCACACAATACATTCAGTTATTATACAATACATATCCAGTTATTGTACAACACATTTAGTTATTACACAATATGTCCAATTACTATACAATATATATTCAGTCATTGTACAATATACCCAGTTATCATATCACATATGTTCTGTTATTATGCAATACATATTCAGTTATTACACAATACATATTCAGTTATTGTACAACACATTTGATTACTACACAACATGTCCAATTATTACACAATACATATTCAGTTATTGCACAATATATCCTGCTATCATAACACATATGTGTTCTGTTTTAATGCAATATATATTCAGTTATTACACAATACACATTCAGTTTTTGCATAATGCATTTAGTTATTGCTCAACATATTCAGTTATTACACAATATATCCAGTTATCATACAATACATATTCAGTTATTGTACAACACATACTCAGTTATTGTACATTTGACATTGACACAAATATAACCTAAGTGTTTCATGTGGTTTTTTGACTTGTATTTATTGCTATGAGGAGAGAAAAACAGGATACAAATTTTGAGCTAATGATTATGATCATATTTATGGCAATACTTTATTCAGTTCTTTGCCTTCTTTGTCTTATAAGCTTGTTATGTATAGGCAGGTTGTTGAGTCGGTTCTTAAACTCTTATGTTACTAATGGTACTAATTTTCTTAATTGGGTTATTATTCATTGTTGTTTGGTTCAACATTTCTTCGAGCTTAGCATTGGCTATATTCATCTTAATTCATGGGCATTGTTTTTCTGATTATGGTTTTCCTCACTTCACTAATTGTCATTTCTTTGTCTCTTATTTTTATAAGAGAAAACTTCTATACTTACAATTATTCTGTAATTGTATTATTTTTCTTCTCAATTTACCCTCGACATCTTTGTGTCGAAATATTATATCTTTTTCATCATAATTGATTCATTTTTATTTTTGTCCCTGACATCCTTATGTCAAAAACATATTATCTTCCGTCGCTATGATTCATTTATTTAATGACAATTAGTGTCCTCTTCTGTCTTTGTTGACAATGCTCTTTGTGGTCGATATAGCCAATGACTATGTTGATTTTCTTCCTTGTTGTAATTCCTAATCTGAACATAATTTTATTCTCTCTCATCTCTGATTCTATCTTTCCCATCCTATCTCCTACAATTTCTATCCTAGCTTCTAAGGCTTCCTTTGTTTCATTTAAGTTTTTATGTACTAATTTTAAATTAGTTTCCATTACTTTCATATTTTCTTTACACTCCTGTCTTCCTAATTCTATTTTCTGTTCTAGGTTCTGTCTACCTAATTCCATTTGCTGTTCTAAGTTCTGTCTACCTAATTCCATTTTCTGTTCTAAGTTCTGTCTACCTAATTCCATTTTCTGTTCTAAGTCTTTTCTCACTTCCTCCATTTTCTGACCTATCTCTTCCTTATTCTGTTCCAGTTTCTGTTCTAGTCTTTCAAACATCATCATCATTAACCTTTGGTCTTTGCTTATTTCCGCCTGTTCCTCACTCTCTAATTCTATCTGATAACTAGGCCTATCTGCCCCTTCCCCCACTCCTGTTTCTATCTCTTTTCGCGACATTTTAATTTCTTTATCCAATTCACTTAATGTTGAAAGTCCCGCTACTCTGCCACTTCTGAGTAGTATTCACAAATGGAAATAAAATAAAGACAAAAATTTTGGATCCTACTTTTTTTTTTCCGTTGGTTCTTCGTCCAGTTATTTACGTCTCCTGGGTAGTTGGCTTCGCCAGATGATCTCCGGTGTTTTTCCCACGTTGATTCTCCGTGTATCGATGTTTTGTTGATATCAGTCGATGGTCTAATGGCGTCTTTCTCCTGTGCGATGAGATGGCGTCCTTTTGATGTTAACACTTCGTAATTTTGCATTCCATTCTAAATTCGCGCTCCACGCTGGGCAAGCCATTTGAGGCGGGGTTTTATTAAATAAGTTTTTACCTAGCAGCAGGAATATAGCAGCAGGAGTAATGTTTTTACTAAAAGGTGGAGAGTTTGTTATAGTAGACGCTACTCTTATTTTCAGGGTCGATGGTTAAAGAATGGAATGCACAAACCAACGTTCTTTTATCACAAACACATTTATTCGTTATTTACACTTTTTATCACAATTTCAGTTAACAACTTTTAAAATTCGATAGCGTCTACGCTGGTTAAAAGTTTGGGTGTAATTTACATGTTCACACGCCATCAGCAAAAATACACTTCCTTTCACTCTGAGCTCACAGACGCCAATGAATCTAGTTCCGAGCGTGGGTATGACGCAACACCGCCATTCTTATGTATTCATCCGCGCAACAGTTCTCATTGGTTGAACTCAAAGTGACGAGAAGACATTGGATCTTGAATATCAAAAAGAAATAGGTCCCTGATACACCCAAATTAAAAGAATTAAAAATTTACACACTCTTACAAAAATATTTACATGAACAACTTTCTATTAGTCAATATTCCGTCTCAACGTAAAGTCACTATTTCCCAGTATACCAATAGAAAACTCCCATCACTGATCAAAAATTGGCTCAAATCACTTGGGATGTCGTCAGAAATTGCAGAATACATAGAACTCACCAAATTATGCACAGAACAAAATTTCTTCCAGTTCCAAACAAAGTATTTCCGTCAAACTTCAGGTTTGGCAATGGGCAACCCTCTCTCGCCATTCTTAGCAGATAGTTACATGAGTTCATTGGAAATAAGGATCACAAAAGGTTTCCCGTGGATGTTCAAACTCTGGCAGGGATACGTAGATGACATATTTGCAATAGTTCCAAAAAGACACATCAGTGACACATTAAAACTTTTGAACATATAGGACAAAAGTATAAATTTCACAGTGGAAGTAGAAAAAGATAATAAATTACCATTTTTAGATCTAAAATTAATCAAAAACAAGGATAGAATAAATTTCGGTATACACAGAAAACCAACGCAGGCAGACAACTACATAAAAGCTAATAGTTACAATCCAAGAAGCCACAAACAAGCAATTTTCAATGGTTTAACACATAGATTAGTAGGATTAATGACTTCATTGTCAGAAATCCAGCATTAGCTAACAACAACACATAGATTAGTGAACATCCCTCTTTCAGCAGAAGAATACAAAACAGAATATTACAAAATAATTGAAATAGCTCAAAAAAACGGCTTCCCCAAAGAATTAGTAGATTAAAAGGTAAAACGAGCAGAAAAGAAAAAATTATTAAAAGAAACTACAACCCTCACAGCAGCAAAAACAAAAATGATATTCAAAAAATTCACATATCATCCATGGGCCTTTGATAAATTTAAAAAAGTGTTCAAGGAATACAACATTCAGCTAGCACCAGTAAACCATTATTCCATTAAAAACCTACTACTTTCAAACATCAAAGATGCTATACCACCTAACAAAAAATCTGGCATATACCAAATTGAATGCAGTGATTGTAATGAAATATACATAGGAAAAACCAAAAGAAATTTAGAAATCTGATCCAAGGACCCCGTTAGAAACATTAAAGAGTAAACAATTAGAAAAATCAGCGGTTGCATTTCACTTTTGGACAAAAAATCATGACATAAAGCTAGAACCGAAACTTCTCAAACACATAACCGGAAAACAAGAACTGTTCACATGGGAACAAATCTTTATTTTAAAAAATTGAAACCGAGTATTTAATTTCGACATTCCTCAGAGGGACATTTTCAGTAAGTTCATTGAACCGTTACCAGAAGAAACATCAGAAGAAGCATCACCATCCGCACCATGAAACACCATGGAAACCCAGTTATTGTGCGGTTGATAATGGAGGAAAGTTAACCTTCGAAACGCGTCCCGGAAAAATATTTTGTAAGTGTTGTTCAGTGTTATTAATTAACTCACCTTTTAAATTAAATTAATTACAACACTGCTTTCAAACTTCTATGAAAGGAAGATAAAGTAGAGCTGCTGTAACAAATCGTTGAAATGGCACTATTTTGTTTCACTGTGGTGAAAAGTTAACTTTCCTCTGTCGAGTGCATCTAATATAAGTTCTCTGAAAGAAATAGTCGACCCATTGTATGTGTGGCTTTTGCATCAGCAAAACAAAGCATAGTGTCTGTGAAGTAAAGCACTGGTGTATGCGTGGTCTATGACTCATCAGAATAAAGCATGTTTGAGTCTTTTCCTTACGCGTGTTTCATAACTTGGATAGCAGGCTCCATTTCTTTCTTTCTTGAAATACATATATATACTTTCCTGCTTGTAGCTGAAGTGAGAAGTGGTATAAAAAGGTATTTTTGCACCCACTGGATGTAGCCATATGCAATTGTTTGGTAATTTGGAGAGCTCTAAACCCACACAAGACAATGACCTACCTGGACTTCTGACTATCAATAGCTCGCAGTCTAATTGAACAATACCACGTTGAGAGGCCTCTTCATACTGGGGGTAGAAAATCCAGAACCCCTGCATCCCTCAGACTTCAAGGAAAACATTATCCTAAAAGAATAGCGCCAAAAGCAAAGAAGTCCCGTCCATCTCAAAAGTGTTTTGTGTGACGCAAGAAGGGAATTCGCGAATGTGGAGATGTGCTCTTGTGTGTTTATCCCTGTTTTGAGGCATATCACTGCAGAATGAACATATTAAGGTAAGCCAATAAAGTATATAGGCTTTACTTAAATGTTTCATGAAGGGAAAATTAAAATAAGTTGAGTTAGATAAGGGATAAATACGAGTTAAATATGTTGTTGTTTTCTAGTTCCTTGCATCTGGCAATGAAGCCATTAGCATTCGTGCTTTCCAATACTTTTGAACTGTAGTTTCTTCTGATCTTAATGCTTCACAGGTCAAGTGATCTTCGTTCATTTCTGCTGGATCGTTACACAGGACACATTGGTGAAGCTGAGATACCTCTTCTGTAGAGATGACTTGCTAAGCAGTCGTGATTTGTCAGTAGTCAGAAGGCTGCAACCGCTGCTTTCCTTGGTCTCTTGGGGATTATATCTGGGTTGGAAAGTAGTGTAATCCATTTTTTATCTTTGGCATTTGTTTCTATTTCTTGTAGGTATGAATGAGAAAATTTTTTAATGATCAAGCGTTTTATTGAGGAATATGAGAAATTGAATTTAGATTTTTGTTTTATTATTGTGCCTTTCTTTGCAAGTGAGTCTGCAGCTTCATTCCCCATGACTCCACAGTGTGCTGGAATCCATTGGAGATGAACAGTCTTATTAACTTTTTGGAGTTGTGTTAACATTTTGTAGCATTCTCTAATTTTTGTTGACTTCTTTGTAGTATTTGAACATATTCCCTGAATTGCAGCTTTAGAATCTGAAAGAATGACTGCCTTGTTAAATGTATTTAAGGGAAGATTTAATAATTGTCGGAGAGCAATGTATATAGCCTCTATTTCTCCATCATAATTTGTTGTGTCTCTGCCAACAGAATGATAAAAAGAAAAATGTGAACACGTAACTCCAGCTCCAGTAAGGTTTTCCGTGGAGGATCCATCCGTATATATGTTGTTGTTAGCTAATGCTGGATTTCTGACAATGAAGTCATTGCTCTTGCTCTCCAATATTTTTCACTGATGGATGGGGCACTAGAAGTGGCCGGGCATATTTGAAGGTGGTCTCGATCCATTTCCTGTTGCAGATCACATAGAGGACAGAGTGGTGAAGAATATATCCCAATTCTGTTTAAATGTTTTGCCAGACAATCATGTCCTGTAATCAACCTGAAGGTTGCAACTGCTGTTTTTCGAGGATACTCAGGAATCACTGTTTGAATGTTTGGTAGTTCCCATCTTTTATTCTTTGATTTTTCATAGTAATATTTTGCAATAATTTTTCTGAATTCAGAGTTGACTAATCTTTTAGCTGCATAAAATGGTAAATTAACTATAGATTTTTGTACACCGCTGGTACCCTTTTTTGCAAGAAAATCAGCTTTCTCATTACCACTCAGTCCACAGTGAGCTGGTATCCATTGGAAGACTAGGTGTTTTTGAAGTGCTGTTAGATGGGTAAGGATTTTCCAACATTCTATAATTGTTTGGTTTTTTGGTGACAACTTGGAAGTAATGGCTATAATTGCTGTCCTGGAATCTGAGAGAATAACTGGTTGCTGAAAATGTGAAATTCTGTACAAAAGATTTTGTAGGGCCATTCGAATTGCTTCAACTTCTCCATCAAAGTTTGTAGTTCCATAACTTGAAGATTTGTAATAGGAAAAGAGGTGACATGTGACTCCAGCACCTGCTCCATCTTGGTTTGATATCAATGATCCATCAGTATAAATATGGAGCCACTCATGTTCTGGAAATCTAGTATGGATTGTCTCTAATGCCAATAATTTTAGAACACTAGTTGGAGTATCACTTTTTTTAACTTCTGTCAGGTGTAAATAATATGTGATGTCTAATGTATGTGTTGGATTGACTTTAGATATGAAGTTTTCCTTTGAATTAGGAAGGTGTACATCCTTCTTGATGTCTTGAATTTTGGAAAGAAAGCTCTCCTGAGTCTTTAGTGTATGTGTAAAATTTCTCTTGTGCCATGTATTGAATGGGAGTCTGATCAACTTTTCGTGTTGAATAAGAGCCGCTTTTTTTATTTCATATTCAATGGGGTATTGGTTGGTTAGTATTTCCATAGCTGCTATTGGTGTGGTTTTGATAGCACCTGTAATTAATCTAAGACTTTGGTTTTGAAAGATTTGAATTTTTTTTGTGTTTGCTGTTACAAGAACTTTGCTGCAGTAAGTAAATAATGGTTTTATATATACATTGTATGTTGTGTTAAGCGTTGCTCTGGAACATCCCCACTTCATTCCTGTTAGACGTTTTAACAGTGAAAGGCACCTCTCTGCTCTTAGTATTACATTTTCTATTTGTTTAGTCCATGTAAGTTTGGTATCAAATGTAACTCCTAAATACTTTGCTTGCTTTGTGTCTGGTAATTGTTAGCCCTCAAAATTTAGTTTTATTTTTAGTGGTTTTTTTCTTAGTGAAAAGATTTGGTAGTTTGATTTTGTTGTATTAACAGTCATTAAATTTTCTTTGGTCCACCTTTGTAAGTTGGTTAAGGATTGTTGCATGGTTTTTTCTAGTTCTGTACTTTTGCTTTTTGGTTTTGAAGTCCACATTACTAAGTCATCAGCAAAAAGTGCACAGTTCACGCCTGATTCTTGTATTTGTTGTGGTAGATCATTAATAAATATATTAAAAAGTGTAGTGCTGAGCAGTGCACCTTGTGGTAAGCCACGGTGTACTTGTTTATATTTAGATATATTTCTTCCATATCTGGTTGCAATAAAGCGTTGTGTTAGGAAATGACATAGCCATGAAAACATTGGACCTTGTATCCCTGTTTCTTTTACTTTCTCTAGTAATTTTGTTCTGCATATAGAATCATATGCACTTTGAAAATCAATAAAATGTTAGTAAATGATGCAGTCATAGCCGAAAGATTCAATAAATATTATGCTAATTCACACAAGGTAACAAGAAATAATAGAAAGGAACGTAAAGAATTTAAGAAAGATTTGAAACAAGAAAGAGAATGTAATCCTAACACTCAGTGCAATATCTTTTTTCAAAATTTTAATATGCAAGAATTGAACATTGCAATAATCTAAAAAACAAAAAGTCTCCTGGACCAGATCACATACATCCAGAGTTTATAAAAAACCTTGGAAAAACAGCAAGACAACAACTACTGAAACTCTACAATCTATCCTGGAAAACCACTGTACCTGCTGAATGGCGAAAAGCAATTATTGTCCCACTCTTGAAGAAAGACAAAACAGCATCAGAAATAAAAAATTATGGACTAATAGCTCTTACTAGCATAATAGCAAAAGTGATGGAAAGAATGGTGTCAAACAGGTTAAATTGGTTCCTAGAATCACAAAATTTAATATCCCCATGTCAAGCTGGATTCAGAGAGTTCCACTCTACAAATGAACAAGTCTTACTTCTCAGTCAAGAAATCAAAGATCCATCAGTATATATGTGCAGCCATTCTTCTGTGGGATATCTAGTATTGATTGTTTCCAGTGCTAGAAGTTTTTGTATTTCTTTTGGTGTGTCTGATTTACTTATTTCCTCTATTAATTCCAAACTGAAGGTAGGTTGCAATAATTCCAATGGATTTTCTCTTATAAGTAGATTTTCTGTGGTGTTAGGAATGTTCAATTTGGATTTAATCTGTGTTACCTTTTCTAGGAAACTACTATGAGTTTTAAGGATTGAAGGGGGGAGGTTCTCTTCTGTCCATTTAGAGTTTGGGAGTCGTAACATTTTCTCGTGTTGGAGCAATGCTTGTTCTTCTATTTTTGTTGTTATTGATGGGGTCCGTGTTAAGGCAAGCATGGCATCAATAGGTGTGGATTTAACTGCTCCAGTGATTAAGCGAAGAGCCTGATTTTGCATTTATTCAAGTTTATTGATGTTAGCATTTGCTGCTGTTATTAAAGCTTCAGAACAGTACAAGAGGTTTGGTTTAACATCCATTTTGTATGTTGTGTTAAGGACTCTACTTGAGCGGCCCCATTTAGCACCAGCTAACCTTTTCAGGATTTGCAGTTTCTTTTCAACCTTTTCTGAGATGTTTGTTATGTTTTTTTCCAACTTAGCTTTCTGTCGAAAGTTATGCCCAAGTATTTGGCATCATCAACTGCTTTGAGTGGTTTACCATTATAATTTATGTTAATATTAACTGGTTTGTGTTTTAGTGTAAATAATTCATAATTTGTTTTTTCCACATTGATAGTCATGAGGTTTTTGGAGCTCCATTCATGTACTTTGTTTAAGGCTGTTTCTATTCTGTCTTCAATGAATTGAGGTTTTTTTGGAGAGCCTGGAGTCCAAATGACTACATCGTCAGCAAATAAAGCAATTTTGGTTTCTGAAGTTTTTATTATTGATGGAAGGTCATTTATATATATATATGTTAAAGAGTGTTGTGCTCAGAACAGCACCTTGTGGAAGTCCTCGGTGTGTTCATTTATATTTGGAAATGTATGTATTATATTTTGTGGCACAAAATCTTTGTGAAATAAACTGAGTTATCCATTTAAGCATATTACTTTTCACACCTATTGATTGCAACTTCTCAATTAATTTGTTTCTCCAGACTGAGTCATATGCTGATTTAAAATCAATGAATACTGCCAAGGTATCCTTTCTATTAAAAGCTTCCTTGATGTCTTGGCTTAGTAGGAGTACATTTTCACTTGTACTATGATTCTGTCTGAAGCCGGTCTGTGAACTATTAATTAAGTTGTAATATTCTAGGAACCAGTTAGTCTGGATGCCACCATTCTTTCCATCACTTTTGCAATAACAGTGGTTAAAGATACTGGCCTGAAACTATTAATATTATTTGAGGGTTCGTTTTTCTTTAAAATCGGGATGATAATGGCTTTTTTCCTGTCGGAAGGTACAGTCATTCTCCAACACGTGTTATACAGTTTAAGTAGGATTTCTTTTCCTTTCCTGCCAAGGTGTTTAATAAACTCGGGGTGGATCTTGTCAGGTCCTGGAGATTTTTTGTTCTGTAATTGTTCTATTGCTAAATCTAGTTCTGTTTCGTTAAAATCCTGAATAAAAATATCATTTCGTATATGTTTTGGCTTATTAGTAAGAGTTAAATATACAAACGCACAGGATGTGTATACAGGCCCATAACGCTCATGCGTCATTTTAAATGGACGTGATTTGACGTCCATAGCGCTCAAGAGGTTAATTACTTTCTCTACTATGTAGAGAAAGTAGGGGAAGTATTGTATCCCGCCCAAAAATTTGATGCCAAGATTTCGCTGGAAATGTATGTTTTGAGGCCCCCTGAATAAAAAAAAAGAGCTATTTTAGAAAAGGTATGAGTGTCTGTCAGTCTGTGGGCAGCATAACTCAAACAAAAACTCAGTTAAGTTGGTATTTAAGTTTAATATCTTAAGGATGTGAAAGATTTTGAAGAAAATTCCTCCACCCTTTACATGGAAAATTTTGATTTTCTTGATAATGGCTCTAACAATTTTGATTAAAATGAGATGTTTAAGATATTTTTATAACAAATGAAATGTATATTTTGAATTTTCTGGCTATAGCCAATGTAGTCTTTTGACTTTTGCATAACTGGTAAACTGTGAGAGATAGACCAAATCTTACTATACAAAAATGTAGCTCTTGCTAAAAACATAATTTATGTCCAAATAAATTGTTTATAGGGTGAGCCATTTCGGAGATACTCCTTGATATTTGTGAGAGTTTTGGTAAACTTTCATCAAATGGAACATTGTTATTCATTTTTTTATGTTAGCCATGTAAAGAGAACTGAATTTTAAAGCTTTAAAAGATCTGACTCGCTCAAAGCCTACCATATTCACATAATTCCCTTGTAGTTACAAGGAAATAAGCAATAATGTAATTTCTGCAAATGTTTATCTCAACTAACACGGAGATGTAGGAGTGAGTTTGTAAGAATGGTTAGTACAAGAGTAGAGAAAGTCATTTGATGCAACACATTAATTTTTTTTTGTATTGTAGATGTAATTCTTTTGATAGTCTTAAGACAATAGACCAAATGATTTTGATGAGATTTTACTGCCTTTCTTGGCCAGAAAATGGGCTGTTTTGTACATGTAGATTGCACAAAGGTATGAAGGGATAGAACAGTAGAGATGCTGTGCATGGAAAATGGAGAGGTAGATGGAAGGAGAAAGAAAGAGGGATTTGAGAAGAATCTTCAGAATTAAAGGTGTAGGATATGGCACCAAGTGCATTTAAAAATCTACACAACTGTACTGATACATACTTTTTTTTTATAATTTAGTGACATGACCAAAGTTTATGATGTGAGTGGTGAGTTTGCACTTATAGTTTGGCCTCCAGCTATGTATCATCCTATAGTTATTTGTATCGCTTAAAAAGTGTAATTCTGTTAGCACACTGGGATACTGAACAGTGTGCTTTGCATAGCCACATCTTCCCTTAAGTAGTAAGAGCATACAGACATGCAAGTGAAGGTCATTGTGAGCTGCACTATTACCAAGAAAACTTTCAAGCTGAAATGCTTTCAGCCAGAGCCTATCGCTCTTTGTGCAATCACTAGTGTCCCATAGTTAGAAAGCGTGATGTAGGCATGTCTCTTTAAATGAAAAATAAAGCATAAACATTCTTTATTTGGTGAGGGAAAATTGGCAAGTACTGGATTAGGGCAAATATCTTTGTACATTGCTATAGTTCCAGATGTGCAAGTCAGACACTTCAAAATTCCACAAACAAATAATGGTAATGAAATGACCTTAAGTTTTTGGCTTGCATGTGTATATTGACCTTTATACCTGCATGACCTGCACTGTTAGGTTCATAAAAATTTCAGCAGCATAGGGTCATGTCCAATGATTGAGTCAATGTCCGTGATGTTCTTTTGCAGATAAATTAGTGACAGGTTTACAGTATTTGCTTCAGTTTCCAGCGTTCATTAACTATATTATTTTTACATGTATATTATCATTCTGTGCTATCATGTTGTATTACTGCCTTTGCAATAACAAATAACAGTGAATATGGAAATCTTATAAGTTACCTGAAGTCAAAATGCTGTGAACCATATGAATTCATCCAATCCTTTGAATCTTAACAGCATGACTATTAATGTAAATACATGTTGTACGAGTTATTTCTTACAAACCATTAAATTGCATTGCACATGAAAATTTTTCCGAGATGCAAATAAAAACAATGCCATGAAATGTAATTTTAATACCACAAGCACATATGAATATATTACATACTAAACGATAGGTGAGAGGAAAGAGTTCTAATGTTCGTGGTATTTGTTTTTATCCTAAAGATTATATGTTACATAACAGAGGATATGCCAAGTGTCATATTGGAACAAGACTTTGATAACTGAGTAAGCAATCAAATTTGTGTTTCAGGTTCGGGGTATACTTAATAAGCTCACCCCAGAAAAATTCCAGAAGCTGAGCGATGACTTACTTCAGATTGAACTCAATTCAAGTGTGATTCTTAAAGGAGTTATTCTGCTGGTAATTACCATAGAATTTACTTTAGTTCTAATTTGCATGCATTAACTCGTGTATTGCATTTACAGAGGACCAATTTCTTTGGAATAATGCCTGAATTGTGTGGTTTACATAGATGTGAAAGTTTGAAAATGCACTTCTGATAGAGGTATTGGGTGTGTAGGTCTTATGATTTCATTGTACTTCCAAACGGGATGACAGCCTGTGAGGATATGGCTATCTGTAAAATCTGTAATAGTGACACAATCTGCAGTCCAGCCACTGGATCTCCGGTCCTGACCTTTTGAGCTTGAGGAGGGGGAAGGTTTACATTGCCAAGATAAAGTTTTATTTGAAAACAAGTCGCAAAATTATTTTGAGAGTGAAACTGTAACATATTTACTTTAAAGCACTGAAATCCAACTTTCTGGTTTGTCATGCAAGATCTTGATTACAACTCCATTCTGTTCGAATACAGTAGAACTCTGCTAATCTGAACCCAGCAAATCTGTAATTCCGGATAATTAGAACACAAAAGTCATAATTTAAAAACGCAATAAAATGCTTATTAGTATGGATAAAGCATTTTAATTCTAGAACTAGCTCATTATTGTAACAACACACATCGGAATGAAATGTTTCATTAAACTTTGCTAAGGGCAATGTACATTTAGTCACTGTTAAAACATTTTCACGTTTACTTGGTACGGTACCGGTAACTATCACATGTTTATGAACCAGTAATTCTCACTTAACTTGCAAAATCAGTAATCTTCTGTCATGAAGAACTTTGTAATTTATGAACAAAAAGTTTAAATTACTGTAGAATGAGCACTAATAGAGAAACATACATACGTACTGCCACTATCACATGTGATCAGCTATGTCTACATGTCAGAAGAGTATATGTTTGATACATTGTCATTATTTTGTGTGTGGGAATCTCAATGTTGTCAATTCCTTACATTGCTATGCTACTTTACCTTGTAGCTGTTAATACTATGTATACCTTTTTTTTAATCTGAACATTTTCAAATCTAAACATATCACACCCCAATTCATTTGAATTAATGTTGTATTGTAATACTCTTACATCTGTTACATTCAGTAACTGTTAATGTTGGCAATCCTGGGAGCAACAGGATGTTTTAACTGTCTGCTAGCACCAATCACTGGTCTGAATGCTATGGGTGGCTTCCAAATCTAGTACTGTTGCCAGCTCCCTTTGGTAAGGACCAGTGGCTTTTTAGGTGTTGTGCAGGTAAAGTTTGTTGGCTCTTGTGAGTGGGTGGGAATTAAGACTTAAATGTTGGTAATTCACTGCTCTCCTACTTTATGCGCTCAGGCACATTTTACTCGTGCCTAAGGAGGTGCAGGTGCCATCACGAGCTTCATTAGGGCACTTATGAGGAGAAAAGGAAAGCATTGCTTAGGGAAGTAATGGATATAGCGTTAGGTTTACAAAGCACTTCATGGGTGTGTACTGGGCAGATATTTGGTAGGAAGTAGTGTTGTCTTGAAATTTGAATTAATATTAGAAATTGTTTGAGTAAAAATTTGCTTATGAAGGATGCCAGAAAAATACATCACGCCATGTTGGACAGGTCTGTTGTAAGTTGTATTATCTTATTATAATACTGCTTCTGGTTCATCAGAACCCAAGAAAAAAATTACCTCTTATGAGAGCCAAAACATGAATTTATACTTAAGTTTTGGAAATACTTTGAGGAGCGGGACAGTGGTGGACCCCTTGTGCTTGTTACCAAACTGGCGAAGAGGCTTAGTGAGGCATTGAAGGTGAGAAAAACCACTGTGAAGTGTGATAATTTGATGAAGAAAGTGTCCAGTTGAGTTTAATACACCTGTGCAGTTCTGCATAGTTGTAAAAAGACCATGAACTAGTCCCAAGGCTGCACTTGCAGCATTTCAGACAGATGTGATTGGGCAGTATGAGTATCATGAGGAAGGCATTTCCTACTCGTGAGAAGCTGTGATCATTGTTTATTCAATGGCAGGAAAAGTGACCTAAGTGCTGAAAGAGCTTACTTAAGAAATGTTTTGAGAGGAAAGCTGTGATTTAAAGATTAGACATTATTGCATGGTATGGCAAGGCCAATTTTTGTGGGAAATTGTAAGAACCAGTTCCAAAAAAAGTGGTATGGCTTGAAACTTGGGTAACAGTATACAGTAAGACTAAGATGGGCTACGTGACACAGGAGCAATAAAGGTGTTGGTTGGGAAAGGAAGAAGATTGATTCACCTTTGAGTCATTCCACGTCAAATCGAACAAAATATGGCAAAAAATGACCTTGATCTCTGATTTTCTTGAAATTTTCTTTTTGTGTTTTGGAACAAAATATATTTGACCCGTGTTTCTTCGTTTTATATAGAAACATTTATTTTGGCAGATATTAAGTTTTGAAATGTCCCAAAAATTGCGCTCTCCTCACTCTTCGATCAATCATACCTCCGATTGTAATAATGCAAATTACTTGATCCTTGGCTCAAACTAAAGATAAATCGCAGTATTTCGTGAGGTATTTATTAGAAAATTTTATTATTATTAATATTATATTTTATATGATTAAAGTTTTAAAGTTAGATAATAACATAAACTCGACCATTTAAAAATTTGGAAAAAAAACTAAAAATACAATGAAGTTTATTCAATAATCTCAGAAAAATCAGAATGGAGTCTATAATAGTTCAATTTTAATTAACTTGCAAATCAGTGCAGCAAATTCCCGTGGCAGCGGTGGCGGCTACCGTAATCTTGCACAATTGCCACCTTCCATTGCGGCAACTGTTCATTGCTTGAGGTTCCATGAACGTTACAACAGTACAGTAAGGAGAACACTGCTAGCTCACACTATTATATGTACACCATTAGCATCTTCAAAATGTTTTGAAAATATGCATTTTAAACTGTTTCCATACAACACAAAACTTCGAAAGAAAATTGTTTCACTAAAGCTTCAGTTTTTGCCAAAGGAATGAAGGAGTGTAATTTTAAAGCACAGCTGGACCCATCGTTCTTGGCCCCTGACCTTGACTGGAAGTCCTGTTGGCGAATCCATAGCTTTTGTCTGTTTCATCAGCTCATATTGTATAATTCTGCAAATGAAACCATGCACTACATGGGGAGGGAGGGGGAAGGTAGTGATGTCTGCATGATCTGAGACAGTCTTGCTAATTCAAAGGTGCTGTTTAGTGCAGTGTGCAGTTGAAGACATAGATCTTTGCGATAAAGAGTGAATATAGTGAATTTGTGAGACATTGATCATAGCGTAAATCAATTATGCCACCTGTACGTTCTAAATTAGGGACCAAAACATTACACAGTCAGAGTAGAGAAATTATTTCAAATGTATGGACGTACATGAAGGAAGAAGCTAAAAGCAAAAACTGCTTACATCAGAAGATTTTTTCAAAAAAATTCAAAAGTTCAAAAGCACGTATCACATGCCACAGGAGTATCAGAAAGAAGGTACATTGCAGAGACATTTTTCTGCATGGACTGTACTGCCTTAGTAAGAAGAAGTTATGTGAGTAGCATAGCTGACGCGGCAATTCGCATGCTGTCTGCAGTCACCTGGTTTGTTATTCGTCCGTGAGTGCTTGCAGGCCTCCAGAAAAAAAAATGTAGCAAATGCACTAATGCAAGCTCAATAGTTTTCAACATCTTATTTTATAGATGAAATGTCAGGGAATATGTGTGTATTTTTTTTAGATTTTTAACACATCGATTGAAATTCTATTTTTGGTTTTACAAAATGTACCATAAAAAAACAGTCCAAAATTTATGTGTAATAATGATTGATTGACAGTTGTTAAAAGTGTTATATTTACCTTTCCAGTGCGCCAAACCCCTACTCTCAAACTCTGTATGGCCTTAGAGTAACAAGTGATTTTATATTACAGTGCATGCAGAAATTGCTTAATTTCTAATAGCCATAACTAAGCAAAGTAATTTAAAAATACGAAAATAAAAAAATACGGGTCTCCTTATTTGATGCCTACTATTCATAAAAAAAATTTGAACCTTCTACGAAAAAGTCGTGTTTTACGGGTGTTCGATTTGACGTGGATTGACCCCTTTATGCCATAGCTGTATACGATGTTATTCCAGGGACAATGCTCTTATTTAAGTCAAAGAGCACTGGTGATGGGAATTAATGAAAATACATTCAAGAGCTGATTCCAAAAGTCCCTTCTGCCAAACATTGGTGCAAACTCCACTGTTGCAGATGATAGGTCATACCCCTTGCCGCAGTTCTAAGCACCAAGAATGACCAGCAAGAAAAATGTTCTGCAATGGTTGAAGAACAATGTACTTAGTGTCTGCAGAAATGTCAATAGCAGAACTTGGGAATATTTTAACTGTGTGAGCCATGGTTCTGCACTCATGAGACAGTCCTTTGCTGCTGTTCAGTCATACCGTCATCAGGATCCCCCCCTACCACATTCATTTAGATGCAATTAAATTAATTTGGGCCCAAGTAAAATGTTATAGCGTAACACAATCTGTACTGCTGATGTTTACCTAGTAGTGCAGCAAAGGATCCAAATGACATTGGATAAATGGAAAGTGTTTTGGATCTGAGACAAACATGAGAAGCTGATAGCATAATTTAGAAGAGCTGATAATTTCATTGGGTCAAGATAACAGCAGTGCCTCCATTGATGAAGCTGAAGTAAATGATTTACCCGACACATCACAGAAAACAGGAGTGGTGCAGAGATATTTGCCATTCATTGAAGTTAATCTAAATCTGGGCTTTGCAAGAATAAAAGTTGAGGTTTTTGTAGAATTAAATCCCAAGTTTAATGGACTCTTCATATCCTTTGCTGGAAATTTCTGAATTAAATTGAATGCATTTGGAAAAATCAGGAAAGGTAAGCGTGAAATTAAAGAGAGAAAGGAACTCATTTCTTTTTTTTTCACACGACACACTTTCAGTTAAAATGGTGCTGTGTGGAATTCCCTTGTATTTGTAGTTTTTCACATATTTATGTAACATCTCATTGCTAGCATTTTCTGGTTTGTTGTATATGTAGTAATATTCCAGTTCAGACTTGATTTCTTTGTTTTAGCTAATCTTTCATAACAGCTTTTTATGGAATACTGGACTATTAACATTAAATGATAGAGTATGATCTCTTAAATACAGTTCTGCTTTTAAATGTTGGTTAAGCTGTATCCTAATATAACCAGTCCTTTAACCAGCTTAACAAATGGAATTTAAAAAGTTGGTAGATTGATCCTCTAGTTCATACCTTTCAGTTTGCTTCTATTAGGATGAAAAGTTGTTTGTGTATGACAGAATGGTAACGGTTACAGATCTTCGAAAAAGCCCTCGATGAGCCGAAGTACAGTTCTATGTACGCACAGCTGTGCAAACGGCTCTCAGAGGAAGCTCCAAACTTTGAATCACCACCAAATCCTTGCACCTTCCGTATACTGCTTCTGAACAAGTGTCGTGCTGAGTTTGAGAACCGTTCCAAGGCATCTGAAGCATTTGAACATCGAGATGGCCCCTTGGCGCCGGAGGAGGAGGAGCGACGCCAGCTTGCCAAGCGCAAAATGCTGGGAAACATCAAGGTACAAAAATTTGCAGTTTTGTAAAGTGTAGGTCTTTTTATTTTTCAAGTGGTGGTTTAATTAAGAGTTGCAACTAATTACTTTACAGTTTATCGGAGAACTGGGTAAGCTGGAGATACTGTCAGAGAGCATCCTCCATCGTTGCATCCACCAGCTCTTGGTGGACAAGAAGAAGAGCCGTGGAGGAGGGTCCACTAAAGACATGGCCGAGGACTTGGAGTGCCTCTGTCAGATAATGAGAACTTGTGGACGGATTCTGGACTCTGACAAAGGACAGGTAGGTAAAGTTTGCTTTGTTTCAGAATGTGGACTTTTGATTTTCTTTATCTCGTAGACATTGAAGTGCTGGTAAACTTAAAGAAATGCATAACTAGTAGTTTCTTTTTCTGCAATACTGATCCAGAGCAGCCATTTAAATTGATCCAGACCACCTTATCATTCATTTCAGGCCTTTGTGCCAAGACATTGGTATTCATCAATTCTATATTTTCAGAAAATTAAAAATAAGTTCCAGTTTAGTCGTACTTCTTATTGCATATAGTAATTAGTGTGATTGTTATTCTGGGTTAGTTCACTTGCATGGTTGATATGTGATTATTTATGCAACTTATGGCAGAATTTTTTATGGCTGGAAAGATTTTCAAGGAAAGAAAGCATTGTGAGAAAAAATATTTCACATTCCACCTGTTGCATACATGATTTTATTTATAAGCCATATCAAAAGTTCCCAATAGAATCTTTACATGATTTTTGGATAACTTTTCAATGAATTTGTACCTTGCAAGTCAAGTTTATGAAAATGCTACTTTAGTAAATGTTATGACACAATGAAAAATGTAATAGTACGTTTTGTGAAGCCAAAATGAAAATATATCTACAATTGAGTTAACTGCCCATATTGAGCGCAAACAATTGTACAGCAAGCTGATGACATAAAGAGATATATATTACGGCTCAAGTTTAGATTAGCTTACTTGCCAGCCAGATTCTAAGTCCGAACTTACTTACTGCACATGTGCCGACAGTAGTTTCACAATCGCCCACTAGATTTCACTGCATGACTAGCAGACAATTTTCACATCTGCCAACATTGCTTTTTACACTACACTAGTTTTTGTTGCCAACACATTAAACACAAATGCACTCACTCACGTCGTTGCCGCCACAGACATACACCGCTATCGCGTAGCTATTGTTGTGGATTCTGTACATTATTTTTTTGCTCATTGTGTACATTATTTTGCTCTTATACTATTGTTGTGGATTCTATACATTCGAATTATTGTGTACATTATCCTTATTGCCTTGTTACTGGGTCCACAATACGCTGGCTCGTTCTTTATTATTATATTATTGTATTATATTATTATTTTTTAAAATTTATTTATTTATTAGGAGGAAACAAAAAAAAAATCATAAAGTTTACATTGAATTTAAACATTAACTTTGCATGCCTTGATGATTTTCTTGTGATATTGTTGATCACCCAAAGCTAGCTGAAGGTTCTCAGGAACCTTATGATGATATTATTATTATTATTATTATTATTATTATTATTATTATTATTATTATTATTATTATTATTATTATTATTATTATTATTATTATTATTATTATTATTATTATTATTATTATTATTACATTTATATTATATATTATTTATATATAATACTATATACTATACTTATATTTATTATATTTATATTATAATATATTAATATTATATTTTTATTATGTTTATTGTTTAATGTTATATTTATTATATTATATTTTTATTATGTTTACTATTTAGCGTTCTTTTTTTGTTTATTTATTTTATATTATTTTTAATGTTGTTAGATTTATATTATATATATTATATTATCATATTTATATTATTTTTATTTATCGTTCTTTTTTATTTATTTTATATTATATTATTGTATTATATTATATTGTATATATATGTTATATTTAATAGTATTATATATTTATATTATTTTTATTAATTGTCGTTCTTTTTTATTTATTTTTATTTATTTTATTTATTTATTTTTTTTAAATTTTCGAGTGGTGTAGCACGGCATCATATTCCCTGCATAGCATTCAAGTCCTCAACAGGCCCTCGTCATACAGGAACTGAATGCATGCCTCTTCATTTAAGCACAGAGGTGCCAAATCCAATATACTGATAAACCTAGCCATTGCACTAGTTGCTTCTAAGAAGGTCAACAGCATACTGCCGACTCCCGCAAAAACATTCAAACTTACTATTGGCAACAAACTCCTAGGGACATTCTGCTGTTGGCAGCGCTGCATTAACACAGCAACTTCGGCAAATTTCGTGACCATTCATACAGACTGCCGAGTGGGACTTCGCCGAAATTCTGACCAAGTCATTGCGAAAGCTAAACTAAACAATATCCATGTATTACAATACACTGCATACTTGTACTATCTCCAGCAAACCTAACAGTTGCATTGGTGACACATTGTTGTCCATTAATTTTTGTAACACGTGGAATATTAATATATATATACAATTTATTGCAGCTAAACAGCCATAGATATACATTAAAATACATTATATAGATTTACATTTTTGCATATTCTGTGATAGTAACCTTGTACTGCATAGTTCTAAGTGGTAGCGTTCACAAATCTGTCCACATAGTTTACATACACACATTTCCGATAGTTCATGAAAAGCTTTGTTGTTACATATCCTATGGCGAAAACCATGTACTGCCATTCTTGTTAACACATGTCTCATATCAAAGTTGGTTGCTGTCCATTGCTATCATGGTTAGCATGATGGTTGCTTGGTTACTGTTGGTTGCTATCATTGCCCCTATGGAATATTAATGCAATTGTGTAGTGAAATACTCGAGTCCTGTTTTCTTGTGTGTACAAGGGTAAGTCAATAAGTATCTGCAATCAATTTTTCTACTTTATTACAAAAGGAGTACACATGTATTGATAACATTTTTTAACATAGTCACCCTGCTTTTTAATGCACTTGGTCCACCATTTCACAAGCTTTCCTATACCCTCTGACAAAAAGGTTTTGAGTTATACAACGAGCCATGTATGGACTGCTTCCTTCACCTGTTGATTGGAGCTGAATTGACGGCCCCTTAGAGCCTTTTTAAGGGGTCCAAACAGATGGTAATCTACCAGGGCAAGATCAGGACTTTAAGCAGGATGCTCCAACACTTCGAAACACAGCATCTGAAGAGTTTGATCAGAGTGGGTGTCAGCGTATGGATGTGCATTGTCATGCAACAAAAAAGCTTCCGACAATCGCCCTCTGTATTGTTTGCAAATTGGAGACTTCAGCTTGTTGATCAGTATATCACTGATGTTCACTGTTTTGTTACTCCCTTTTCCTGGTAGTTCCAGGATTGGCCCTTGAGTCCCAAAAGATGGTAAGCATCACTTTTACTGCAGTAGGTTGACTCCTGAACTTCTTTTTCACTGAGGATCTGGGATCCTTCCATTCCATGCTCTGATGTTTGCTCTCTAATTCGAAGTGGTTAACCCATGTTTCATCTCCAGTGATCCGTTTCAGAAATGTTTCACCTTTGTTAGCATGATGCCCCACTATGTCATGAAAGATTCTCAGACAATTGCCCTTGTGCTTGTCAGTGGTTTTGGAACCCATCTCTTACAGACTTCGCAAAAGTTAAGCCTGTTATGCATGATTTCCTATGCAGAGCCATGGCTAATGTGCATATGGTTTGCCATGTGACCCACAATCACTCATCTGTTCACTCATTAGATTCAATTGATGCACTTGTTTAGTATGGACATCGCCGCAGTTGGACGCCTGGATCGTTCCTAATCCTTGATGTTCGTTTGATCCCATTTGAACTGCTTAACCTACTGGTAAACATTTTGTGGGGCAAAACTTTGTCCCCATATTGTGCTGCAAGTCGTCTATAAATTTTTGCTTCTGGTACACCCTCAGACCACAAAAAACTGATTACAGAATGCTGTTCTTCATTGGTGCATACAAAGTGGTTGCAGTCATTTGTACGCCGTCACAGTGCAATGTGAACTGATGTAATGCTACAAGCTACCACAGACGTAGACTATGGTGCCATCTAGTGACCTGATAGCATACAAAGCCATAGAGCTAACCACAAGACAATTAGAGCAGATACTTATTGACTTGACCTGGTAAATCAAGCTGTGACCACTGATGAAATATGGTATATCACCTTGGAGCCTCTTTACGACCAAGTAACAGTGGTATAATGTTAAATCATATTGGAGGAAATGCCAGTTCAAATGCTGTCTTGTCATAGTGTTTAGACGTCCTACTGTGGTGGACGTGGCAGAAGGTTGGTAAATACCGTATTTTATCGCATAAGGCGCCCCCTCGCATATTTCCCTCCCCTATGTTTTTAATCACTAAAAATTATTTACCTATTAAATATCGCATACTTTCCTTTCCTGGTTCGTTCTTATTGGAGTAGCCTTCAAATGACTTGATAATGGACAACAATCGACGCAGTGGTGCCTGTCATGGACAATGGACGCAGTGCTTGCCACAAAAATACTTGTATTGCCATTGTCATAATGTATGGTAAAATTGAAATGTGAAGTTGCAGACTTGTTTCTAAGTCAGTTTGTTACAAGTCATATTGTTAAGAAGAGTTTTAAAAAAAAACTGGTATTTCTTGTGTTATTAATGGTTCTGACGACATGTTGTGGAATAGTGAACATGAAGATGTTTTATCTGAGCCAGATATAAATGAAAATAGGGATGATAGTGAGAAAGTGAGACCGCAGAATAGTCAGAAAAGAAACAATGAAACAATACATTGTAGGCCCAATGAAACCGTGATATGTATCCAGTTCATTCACAAATTACTGTATACCTATATAACTTTTACATAATACTACATGGTTTCCCTTCCTTTCTGAATTCCTAGAAGCACCACTCACATAATTCCCTCCCCAGTGTTTTCAAGCAAATTTTTCGAGAAAAAAAAAGGGGGGGGGGGAATTACGCGATAAAATATGGTATATGTATAAACTTACAGCTAGGTCCCAAGAGTGCAGTACTCCAGGTATACTGGAACTTACAAATGGATAAATTAACTGTATATGTGAAAACCAGTATCCATTAAAAATGCTTATAATTAAGCTCATGATGCGTTCTTATATTAAATATTCTAGAGTAATAGTCCCCCAATTGGATCTCCAGATGGAGATAACCATGGGAAAAGAGCAAGATTACATGGAAAAAAACTACCGATTCATACTGACGGGCAGCTGAGGCATTTAAGGCATGAACACTTATGGCAGGTCTGCAGGTCAAATCCGAAAGAGTCATCCCCTATTAAGTTTTTTCCATGTTTTCCTCGGTTCTCATATTTGGCAAATGGCTTTAGGTACTGACAAAATTGAGTCTGGAGTTCCAAACTTTCCTTTTCCAATTATTTTGTTTATCATCAATGTTCAACTATGATAGTCTTATACAACAAGAATGGGCATTAACCTCTTGAGGGATATCGACCTGAAATCACGTCCATTTAAAATGGCGGATGAGCGATATGGGCGTCCTAAGCATTTAACCCTTATTTATCCCTTATCCAACTCAACTTATTATAATTTTCCCTTTATGAAACATTTTAGTAAGGTCTATATACTTTATTGGCTTACCTTAATATGTTCGTTCTGCAGTGATTTACCTCAAAACAGGGATAAACACACAAGGGTACGTACATCTCCACATTCGCGAATTCCCTTCTTGCGGCACACGAAACACTTTCAAAATGGGCGGGACTTCTTTGCTGTTGGTGGTATCCTTTTAGGATAATGTTTTCCTTGAAGTCTGAGGGGTGCAGGGGTTTTGGATTTTCAACCCCCAACGTGGTATTGTTCAATTACGCTGCGAGTTATTTATAGTCGGTAGTCAAGATCGGTCATTGTCCTGTGTGGGTTTAGAGAGCTGTCCAAATCCCCAAACAATTGTATATGGTTATATCCAGTTGGTGCAAAAACACCTTTTTATACCACTTCTCCCTTCAGCTACAAGCAGGAAAGAATACGTATGTATTTCAACAAAGAAAGACATGGACTCTACTCAGTTACGAAACTCGCGTAAGCAAAAGTTGTAATGTTGATCTATTCTGATGACTCAAGAGACCACGCATGCAGTAGCGCTTTATTACACAGTATGCTGACGCATAAGCCACACATACAATGGGTGTTTCTTTACTGAATCTTTCCGAGAACTTATATTAGATGCGTTCGACAGAGCAAAGTTGACTTTTCACCACAGTGAAACAAAATTGTGCCATTTCAACGTTTTGTAAATACAACTCAACTTTGCTGATGATGTACATTTATACTGCAAATAACGAGTTTTATACCAGTTTTTGTTTTCATTAAAATAACTTAATATTTACATAAAATACAGCTGTATATATACGAAGCGCATTTAACAATTTAAATGCTAGCTGTTCTCGGCTCGCGGACGTTTAAATGGCCATCGCTCAAGAGGTTAAACATTGAGACAGATTGATATTTTTACACATTTAATTTAATGGTTTCTTCACTGTTAAATCTAACGCTTTAAACATTCAGGAATGTGATTTTATGTTAACATTAAAAACAGCAACAGAATATCAGTGGGTTTTCAGTTTGAAGTAGTTAGAATTATATTTATTAGATTGAACTGTTATGTTTATGTACTATGCAGATTGACATTAAATTTAGCATCTGGCTGTGGTAACTGCCAATGTGCCAACTTAGCTGATTAATATTTGAAAGTTGTGTTCTCGCCTTTCAGAAACTGATGAATCAGTATTTTGAGCGCATGAGCATTCTGGCAGACAATCAAGAACTGCCATTGCGAATTCGCTTCATGCTCCGTGATGTGATAGAGCTGCGGAGGGACAGTTGGGTCCCTCGCAAGGCCACCAATACTGAGGGTCCCATGCCAATACATCAGGTAAAAATATACTGTGGAAAGTAATAATCAGAAAAGTTTGATCAGGGCTGTAGTTAAGTATTGTTAACCCTTCCCAGGAAAAAATTTTCAGAATTTTCTTGGCATGTCTTTGTAACGGGCACTGAAGTGTACTTGTATGAATCTAGTTACCATTTATGTAAACAAAATTCTAATTATAATGGTATAATCAAAGGCACAATCCAATGAAGGTGACATAGCCATCAGTAGTGCATATAAGGATGTTTGTCCTCGAAAGGATTAAGCTCAGCCAGTGCTATTGTAATGATTAGCTTCACTTGATTGTGGATGTCTTTGAATAACAAAATAGACTAAAACCATTTATAGCGACTTCATTGATAATTATTTTAGCAATGTAACTGCTATGTAAATCTTGCCATTCACTGTCTTAATTGAATTTTGTTCCCTTAAAATTTAAAAATCCTACTTTCACATTAGCTCAATTGCTAAATATTGTCATGTTACATGGATTGCTAAATATTGCATATTTTTCCATGCATAGGTTGGCAACATTTTTATTATATCACGTACAATGGCGTACTATTCCTTCCTGGCTCAAAAATTTATATAGAGTAGAGTTTAACATACATTACAGCACTATAACCTATACATCGTTTTATATACACATTTGACCTCCACAGATTCGAGATGAGGAACCTCGTGGTTCTATCCGTGGAGCTTACACCAACCACGTAGGAACAAGTGCAGCAGTGGGTCGCCTACCTGGTAGTGGGATACAGGATATGTTCAGGCATTTGGCTCCATTTCCAATGGGCTCACCCTCACTCACAAGCATACCTCCCCCACCTGATAAGTTTTCGTAAGTAAGAAGGATACTACCATGTACATACAAAGCTGATGGTTAATTAAAATAAGAGTAAAGATTTAAAGTGAAAGCCTATATTATGTTATTGATCAGTAGTTAGCTTTCTATGTTGCAGATTTGGGGGAAATGGATACCAACCAAACTTCAGAGCAGGTGGCAGCCAGTCACGACCACATCAGCAACAAAGTAACTTCTATCCTGGTGCACCTGCCGGCAACCGCCAGAACTTCAATCAGAATCATAACAAACAGAACCATAATGCTAGCAACTCTCAACAGCAACAGCAGAATTTCAATAATGGTGAGTTCTGTTAAATCCATTTACTGTTCTCTTTTTTGGAGATGTTGAGCTTTAACTAGATTCATGTAACACAAAAACTGATTTATGCAGAACTAGTTTGGTAGGAATCCTCTGCTGCTCTTGCCAATTGAATGCAATTGGCTGATCTTCCCTGGTTGACTTGTTTTCCCTCTGGTGTAGAATAGACAAACTTCATGAGCAAGTTGAAGTTTTCTTAAATCGTGTGGCAGTATTTTATAGGTTGGATAGCGATGGTCTCTTTACTTCAGGGTCATGTGGAGTGGGCAGCAAGTAAAGACAGCAAGAGTTAATACTCTTTTAATTAAAATTCTGCTTCCGCCAACATTAACATAAATTTCTTTATTTATAACTTTGAAGAATATTAGTTTAACTTAGTCTTAGTATATTCAATAAGCTGTTGTATTTAGAAGGGGAACCTGTAGAACATTAAAAGGAATTATTCCTAGTTTTTCTTGGTTCTAATTTAAATTCATTAACTTTTTATTTAAAGTTAATTTCTGTTGCTTTTATGTACCTATTGTAACACATGCGTGTGGAACCTAGGTCCTTAATGAAACAAATAATCAAAAGCTAATAGTATTATGTACTATATTTGGAATAGTGAAACAAATGGTAATACATGGAGAGTACCTTACAATAATGAATTAAGTGAATTAATCAAAAATGAAAATATTAACCACATAAAAGCTTTAAGCTTAGGATGGTTTGGACACACAAATCGGACCCAGGATGATAGAATGATTAAAAGAATATATAAATGGACCCCAATAAAACCAAGATTAAGGGGCCGTCCCAAAAATTGGTTAGATGCTGTACTTGATGACATTAAGCATATGAAAATAATAAAATTCGCCTGTTTGTGTACAAAATTGAAAAGTCTGGAAACAAATTGTTGAGAAGGCCAAAACTTGTCTAGTTATAGTGCCTTAGTAAGAAGAAGAAGACTCATAATTATTCCAATTATGGATTACCAGTACATTATCCAATAGTGAGAAGTGCACTTATCACTATTCGTTCAAAATTCACTACTATACTATGAGACATCAGATTCACAAATGTATTGAAGAAGGTCTAGTACAATCATTCTCTCTTTTTGCTCAATGTTGGCCATGTTCTATTTTACAGAATAGCTTTGGATTCGATAGTAAAATTTTTGAATATAAATACAATATTCATATGACAAATTCATGTTTTTGATGGACATAAATTTGACATATTAGAATGAATTTTCCTATTAATTTTCTTGGGCACACAATTTCTGTCACAAATGGAAGATGAAAGTTCGTTAGACATTTGGAGTGCCTTCATATAAATTTTTTCCCAGGTGTTGAGATCTTTTGCTTGGTGTATTTATTTCAAAAGATGGATATTATGTTGGATATAATGGTCTGCTTTCCAGAAATGGGCTGATGCTGCAGATTTTTCAATCTGTTTATTTTACTAAATGACTAAAATGCTCTCTAAGCCTGGCTCTTATGTTTCTTTTTGTTCTGTCAATGTAGACTTGTCATAGTACCACCACTTCTGAGTAATAATAGCAGTATTAACAGTATTAAATACCACACAAGTCCAAAACTGTAAAAGGGTGCCATTGTAAAAGCACATTTTAAAATGGGGTCCTTTTGGCATCGTAGCTTGTTAAGCAGGTAGACAATTATTGCAGAGGGAGGAGACATTACTATAGAAAATGTCCCCTTGTGTAAGCATAATAAACTGGTTTTTGTTTTATGGTTGTCCCAAAATTTAATGGCAGCTAAGAGCTATTACTATTCTTTCCTGTTGTGCAAATACATTTTGTGGGTGCAAATAATATTTATATTACTGACTTGACGTGATTTCATAACCTGTTTAACTATACAACACAGCAAAGTCTAGCAAGCATATGATAGAATTTAGTGTTGAGCCACCCGCCACCAAATTTTGCAACAGCCATAATTGCTCTGTAATATGTTCTTGGCTTCCGCAGCCTTTATGTAAAGTTTATTTCTGTATAATCCAAAAGGTGTGTCGATTAATAACACTACACAACTTAGTTTATTTTCTTGTTTAAGAAAATTATATCTGCAGTGAAGCTGATTATTCGTTGTGTCCTAGTTATTGGATCGCCATTTGAAGCTGAAGTCGTTGGTGACGTGATGTTGCCCTTTGATGTAGCTCGCTCCGGCTAGTTCTGCAAGAGATCTCTTTATCTCGGGTTTGCGTAAGTGTAATGGACAACCCAAGAACAACTTTTTATATGATTTATTGTCTATTAAATATTTTCGGGAGTTATGCCGAAAATATTTGTATCTGTAGAGGAATCGCACTCACATCCGCGCAGCACGACCTGCCGTACTGGTCTCTGGTTGAGTAGTGACGCTTTCTAGCTTACCCACGCTAAGAAGACCGTTCTCTTCCATTTGAATGTCCTGACGTCATCCAAGAAAGCCTCGTATCCAAAATGCTATTTCCTTTTCCCGCAATTTAGAAATGTCCCTTTCTATTATAACATGTTCTTTTATGAATTTCAAATATATAATTACCTTTTTAGGATTAAACGATGTTTACTTTATATTTTATTAAATATATCGCGCGACTTTTAATGTTTTCAGACCTGACTTTCGAACGTGTATTTAAACTATGTAGTATGACGTCATGACTCGTTAATTTCAAACCAATAATGCGTTTATACTACAAATTTAACGACTATTATTTACTCATATCTTGTTCACCTTACAACACTTCCTGCTCTATTATCTATTTATGTTATTACTCAACACTTATCGCAAATCTCACATCCGGCAATTAAATTAAAACGTGTCTTTTTCAAAAGCCCATTCGATCGGAAATCTAAATTTCGGTATCAAATGCCCCCATTTATATTATTTTATTATTTCATAATAAAATAATGTAAATGTCTTGCCCGAAAGAAAAATTAAAAATTACTCCTGTATTTTGAATAATCGGCAACACTCCCATTATATACAATTTTCAATTACACTGTTTTTGAAATTGGTTATTAACACATTTTCTCATTAATCTTTTTAACATGACAAACAATTATACACTTGACTTAACATTAATCCTTAAATACTAATTACAATATGTTATGGTTTCTTCTGTGAAGCTTTTATATAAAGGTTAAATTTCAAGAGTCTTTCTTTATACTTCCTTCTTTTAGTTCATGTTTGCTCACTTCGCTCTCACTATCACTTGCACTGTGATTTTTCACTTTTGTTATTGTAACACATATCTGTACTATATCCTTTAAGCACTAAAATGTACATATATTTATATAAATCCATTACACTCTTTAGACAAGTTCTTTCTTTGTCTTTCTGTGATAACTATCTATACATCTAAATATTTTAACAAATGTTTACAAAGTAAATATTCTGTTTTCTCTCTATGCGGAGATGAACATTTTAACAATCTTTCTGAAGCTGTTATTGTGAGCTCTATACAATATATTTTTTTAAGCTCTTGGTAGTAGATAGCAATTCACATTCTGCATTTTTCATGAATATGTAAGTACCTGACCAATATATGATTTTCAAGTAAGCTAACATTTACATTTTATCTCAAAGCTGATTGGGCGCCAATAGACAAATGACACTTCCAATTTTTCTTTTACATTAAATCAAGGTTCCAAGGCACCACACGGTTTCTTGTATGGTCGAAGGAGTTGTTTATGCCATCTTCCCAGACATTTTTCATTTTTAACATCTCTTAATTCATAGGTATGATAACCAAATTTTGATATAATTTCTGCAGGACCTTTATATAACAGTTCCATCCTTTTGTTCCTACCTCGCAATGCACTTGATAACTTATGGTCTTTAACTAGTACCCAATCGCCTATCTTAGGTTCCCATTTATGTTTTCTACTCTTTTTCTTTAATTTTCGCTTCTCTGCCTTTTTCTTGATTCGTTCAAAAGCAATTTTCGCTCTTTCTTCTTCACTTAACTGAATGTCATTAATTTTCAGTGTTTTTGGTTCCCCGATCAATATTGGTTCTGGTTCAATTCCTAACATTAATTTTATTGGTGCAAACCCAGTAGTTATATTAATGGTGTGATTGATAATCTTTTCTATCAATGGACAATATTTCACCCAATCCTTGTGATTATGATGTGTAAGTACACGCAAATAAATTCCTATATCTCGGAGGACACGTTCTGTTGGATTCCCTGATGGAAAGTATGAGGAACAATGATATAACTTTATCTCATGATTTTCTAGGGTTTCTTTAAAGATTTTGCTCCGATGAACTGTAGCATTATCTGTTAAGATTGCCTGAATCTTGCCATATTTAGGCACATAATCTTTTATTATCTTTCCTACACATGTTTTGCTGCTGATATTCCTAACAGGATAAATTTTAATAAATTTACTAAAAACATCATGAAGAACAAACATATATCTACATCCAAATTGTCCTACTGGTAGCTCCCCATGTGCATCAGCAGTAACTAGTACATTTTTCCCTTCTCTTATGATTGTCTGAGGTTCTATATCAAATTTGATATTAAATGGTTTGGCCCTTTGACATAAATCACAGCTTGAACATATTTTTCTCACTTTCTTTGCCAAATGTTTTATATAAAAATGATCACTAATTACCATGATTAGCTTTTCACTACCTGTATGAGCTAGTGTTTTGTGATAAGCAAGTATAAGTTTCTCTTGTAAAGCTTTTGGTACCATTACTTTCCATTTAGGTTCAATTCTTCCATGAAATTTATAGATTTTTCCCTCATAAATACCTATATTATCTTTTAGATTTTCTGTGATTGGTTGTGCCTTTTCTCTCAATTTCTTAAGTTCATCGTCCTCTGTCTGTAATTGTTCCAAATTTCGAAATTCTTTAGCTAATTGAGTCCCTTCTAAGGTTTTCAAATATAGTATGGTTACATCATGTTTGATGTCACTAATTGTATCTGGTATTGTATAATTGGTTTTCATCCTTGATAACAAATCACTAAAAATATTTTGACTTCCTGCTATGTGTTTGATTTCTATGTTATGGGATGTGATCTCATGTATATATCTAGAAATACGTGTGCTTGTGAGTTTGCAAGAGTTCATAAATGCCAAACTAACATGATCTGTGTAAACTATTACTGGGTTGTTATATACATATTGCTTAAATTTTACAAGTGCAAAGTAAATAGCTGCTATTTCTTTTTCTGTAGTGCAAGCCTGTGATTCAGTCCTTGAAAGCCCCCTTGAAGCTACAGCAATGAGGTGATCTTTTCCTTCCTCATCTTTTTGTAATATGACACTACCATAACCAAGTCCTGAAGCATCTGTATAAATTATGTAGGGGAGATCTTCCCTAGGTTTTTCCAATAAAATTGACGCTGCAAACAATGTTTTTACCTTTTCGAAAGATTCTTGTTCTACTGATGACCATTGCCATTTTACATCTTTTCTCAAAAGTTGTCTTAATGGGGCTACTACGGTTGCATATTCCAGGATAAATCTTGACTGATAATTTAGAATACCAAGAAATCTTCTCAATTGTTTTATATTTTTAGGAGCTGGTATTTTATTTATGCTTTCAATTCTGTCGGGATTAGGCCTGATTCCCTCATTTGAAATAACATAACCTAAAAATTCTGTCTGTTTCACAAAGAATGCAGTTTTACTTGGCTTTATTGTCATGTTTGCTTTCTTTAACTGACTAAGCACATAATTGATATGATTTAAATGATCCTCTATATTTTCTGAAAAAATTACAAAATCATCCACATACTGAGCTACAAATTTCTTTATGGTTTCTCCAAAAATTTCATACAAAGCTCTTAATAGTGCACTACCACTGGTATTCATACCAAAGGCGCAAACTCGAAACTGATATAATATTCCTGAATGTAAAAACGCTGTATATTTTCTTAAATCTTCTCTAAGTGGGATCTGCCAAAAAGATGCTGTAAGATCTAGAGTAGAAAAAATTTTGCCCTTCTGCAATTTGTTCAATATTACCTCTACACTTTCTGGTCTAAATCTATCAGGTTTACAATGTTGATTTAGTTTTCTCGCGTCTAATGTTACCCTAATCTTTCCATTGGCCTTATTTACAATACATAGGGGATTCACAAATTCTGAATTCGAAATTTCAATAACCTCATCTTCTAACATTGACTTTATAACTGCATCTACCTCTTCTCTTATGGTACTAGGGATAGCTCTCGCTTTATGTGTAAAAGGTTTGATGGGTATCATCTCAAACGAATGAGTATAAATATTACATTTACCAGGTTTCTCAGAGAATACTTCTTTATTTCGGATTAATATTTCAAACAATTTATCCCTCTGTTGTTCATTTAGTTGATCAGCCTGAGTTACTTTTTCCCTCAACAATTCTTCTAAGTCTTCACTACTCTCCCTATCATAGTACCTAGTTGCATCAGAAAATCTCAAATTGTCTATGAAATCATTTTTATCCCATTCTACATTTTCTTTATTATCGATACTGTACTCTTTGACATTTACTTCAGTTAATTCCATAGCTCCTACTTTAACATATTCTACAAAGAATGTATCCCCTTGGATTTCTTCTTCCTCTTTTTCTCGTAAAATATTTTCTGAACTACTATCTTCCACAAAAGGCACTATAATGGTCTCATCTTCAACTTTCATTTCTAGAATCATGTTTTTAAAATTCACCACAGCTTCCCAGGCATAAAGACAATCACAACCTATTATAATATCTGTCACAAGTCTTCCTACAATCAGAAATAAAATTCCAAGTATTCTCCCATTTATTTCAATATTTATCATTGCTTGAAATTTTACTCTCTCTTTTCGTTTTCCCACAGCTAGCGAGCAATATATCCCATTAACTGGTAAAGACATTACTTTAAAGCCACTACTTTGTAAATTATCATAAAAATTTTGTGAGCATACTGTGCTATTTGATCCCGTATCTATAATTGCATTGTATTGTTTTCCATTTACTCCAATTTTGATTTTAGGTGGATCTCCTACTTTTTCGTTTTCGTCGATTCTATTTTTACATTCTCTTTCCTTTTGTATCATCATTTGCCTTCCAGGACTATTTATTTCCGAGTACTTATCACAATCATTACTAGGATACCCAGTTCTCACTGAAGGCGCGTTTGACCGGGTCTGGCGTTTCCCTGATTTTTATGTATTGCTCCTGTACTATTTCCCGAATTGTTACTTCTGTTTTCCTGCATTAAATCGGGGTTACTTCCTACCATGTTTTTGACCGTGTTAATGGCCTCGACCATTTCCGCATTTTCGGGGGAATTTCGTCCATTAGAATACCTTTCTTCCTGTCTTGGTGACCTCGGTCTAAACTCATTATCTCCATTTGTCCAATACCCATCATTTGAATTTCTACTATGTCCAAAATAACGTCCCCGTCTACCTCGATCAAATCTATTTGTATTCATATAATTCACCCTTATATTTCTTCCCCTTTGATTACCATTTCTATTTTGGTGACGCCCTTCCTGGTTATATCTACCTTGATTTTCCCACCGGAATGATTCCATCCTTGGTATTGGTCCTTTATATCTTTCCCTAATCTCACTTCTATTCTGATAATACTGTGCCCCTTGCCCGAAAGAATTGACAGTTTCTTTTCCTTCATATTTATTTCCAAATGCGTGTTTTGGCTTATTGACTTCTAAGGCTGATAATAATTCGATCATAGCTGCAATGCTATCGGGTCGGGCTATGATTAGGTAATGTTGAAGTGTTTCCGGAAAATGTGGGGTAACTATATTTATTAGATCTTTTTCGTCTAAGGGAGGATCCAACATCTTCGATTTTCTCGCTATTCTCATAAAATAGTGACCATTGATTCCTCCGATCTAGGATTAAATTTTCCATTGCTTAATTCAACTCTAATATTAGCCTGCCTACTAGCTCCCCAATATCTGGTTAAAAAGATGTTCCTAAAGGTCCTGTAGTCATTATTGTTACCCATAGAAAGGCCTAGCCAATTGGCAGCATTACCCTTTAGACATTTTCTTACTATCACCATCTTGTACTCCTCTGGTATACGTTTCACCGTGAAGTACTCTTGTAACCCTTCTAAAAAGGCTTTAGGATCATCTGAATCTTCATTTTCAAAAACTGGAGGTGTCATTTCATTTAAGACATGGTTAGGCCAATGTAAATTTGAATTGTCACCTGTCCCTGAACTATTTCTGAGATCAGAATGGGAATTACTGTTACCCCTATTTTGCATTGAAATGTCAGCTGATACACCTGGTATTGCCTCGTTTCTTGCAACTTCATCACTAAGATTGTTGTGATTACATGCATTTTCATTTAATTTCAAATTTTCTAAGGCCTCTTTTACCTGAGTAATTTCTGTTACTACCCCTTTTATTTTGTCTGTAACATCCTCCAAATTTCTAGCCTGCCTTTCACTTTCTACATTAGATCTTTCCATTCTAACTTTACACCCCTGTAGCTCTTCTCTAATTTCTTCCCTGTCTTTATCTAACCTTTGTACTACCTCTTCCCTTTGTTTGTCTAATTTATATGTTACTCTTTCCCTTTCTTTCTCTAATTTTTCACTAACTTGTTGACCTAATTTCTTTTCAGAATTCTTTACTTCTTGCCTTATTGTCTCTAATTCTCCCTTAACCTGTTCTCTATTTTCTTTTACTTCACTACTAACTTTATTAATTTCCTCCCTAACTTCTTCCCTAAAGGTTTCGAAAGCTCTCTTCTGATTTTCCAATTGCATTCCCAATTCCTGTTGTCCCTTCTCTACTTTCTGTCCTAACTCTTTACTATTTTCATCTATCTTTTGACTTAACTCTGTTCTTAATTCTTTACTATTTTCATCTATCTTTTTACTTAACTCTGTATTCATCTTTTCCACTGTTCTTAATTCTTTACTATTTTCATCTATCTTTCGACTTAACTCTGTACTCATCTTTTTCATTATCGTTTGAAACATATTCTCTATTTCTGACATAAATGCTGGCCTTTCTGAATTACTACTAAACATTTCTGAACTACCTCTAGGTGTTTCTCTAACGTTCTGATCTTCTAATTCTTGGCATATTCTGCTACCAATTACATTCTGATTAAATTCTTCCATCCTACTTACACTTTTCTCAATTTCCGGACTGTCAAAACCTATAAAATCGCTATCACTGTCTTCCATTTCTAAGCTATTTACATGTGTTTTTCTACTCACCAAAATTTTCAATATTTTCACTATTTCACTTTAACTGCACTTAAACTTGTTCACTACACGTTTCACAGATGTTGACACGCTGGGCACCTTCTTGTCTGCTGGCTCGATGCTGATCTGGTCGTCTTGGGGGGTTGGTCCATTCTTTCGATGCCACACGTTGGGATGCCAATTTGAAGCTGATTATTCGTTGTGTCCTAGTTATTGGATCGCCATTTGAAGCTGAAGTCGTTGGTGACGTGATGTTGCCCTTTGATGTAGCTCGCTCCGGCTAGTTCTGCAAGAGATCTCTTTATCTCGGGTTTGCGTAAGTGTAATGGACAACCCAAGAACAACTTTTTATATGATTTATTGTCTATTAAATATTTTCGGGAGTTATGCCGAAAATATTTGTATCTGTAGAGGAATCGCACTCACATCCGCGCAGCACGACCTGCCGTACTGGTCTCTGGTTGAGTAGTGACGCTTTCTAGCTTACCCACGCTAAGAAGACCGTTCTCTTCCATTTGAATGTCCTGACGTCATCCAAGAAAGCCTCGTATCCAAAATGCTATTTCCTTTTCCCGCAATTTAGAAATGTCCCTTTCTATTATAACATGTTCTTTTATGAATTTCAAATATATAATTACCTTTTTAGGATTAAACGATGTTTACTTTATATTTTATTAAATATATCGCGCGACTTTTAATGTTTTCAGACCTGACTTTCGAACGTGTATTTAAACTATGTAGTATGACGTCATGACTCGTTAATTTCAAACCAATAATGCGTTTATACTACAAATTTAACGACTATTATTTACTCATATCTTGTTCACCTTACAACACTTCCTGCTCTATTATCTATTTATGTTATTACTCAACACTTATCGCAAATCTCACATCCGGCAATTAAATTAAAACGTGTCTTTTTCAAAAGCCCATTCGATCGGAAATCTAAATTTCGGTATCAGCAGTCTCAAGTTACTGTTTTATGTAATACAGTTGTGCAGGATTATTTGTTAAAATATATTGTTTGTGAATTTGTGCAGCAGGTAACAAGGAGCTTCCTCCAAGATTCAAGAACAAAATGATGTTGGCTCATCAACAAGGACAAGCCAGTTTAGAAGATGTTTCACTTCGTCCTGCTTCTATTTCAATGATGTTCAAACCAGCTAACACAAAGCCAACATTAATGACTACAGGTTAGTATTGCACTTACCAAGAACTTCACAATAGCTATAATGACTTTCTGACAGATACTAGTGGAAAGCATTTTGGATCTTGCAATGCAAGTTCAGTAGATATGATTTTTCCCAAGAAGGTAGAAACTGTCAACCTGAAGATGCTATAGATCGTTATTTAAGAATATTAGTCTTACTAGAGATTTGGATTTTATGAATACAAGTTGGATATGAACAGGTTTGACAGTAATCATTAGAGATTTTGATTTAATCTAGAGAACATCAAAACTTGGGTGAGATTTGAGTACTTTACAATTAGTATATATAGGTTAGAAAATACAACTGCAGTAAAATATTTGCTTACTAAACTCTGAAAAATGTTATTGTACCATCTTGTCACTACAAATATTCTACTAGATGGCGGTAATGTGTTACGATCAGCTCTGATCAGCACTTCTCTTGTTGGCAAACAAGAAATGTTAGAAAGGTGATAAAGGCAAACAGCTGCTAAAATGAGAGGTAGAATCAGAACTGAAAAATTCAATGTCAAAGCAGAAGGTCTGTGGTTCAAGTCCTGGCTGTGACATTGAATTTTTCAGCTCTGATTCTACGTCTCAAAACATTGCCCACATATGGCTTCTGCGTTTAAAAACTGGGACGGGTAGTTTTGTGTGTTGTGAAGGGAGGAATATGTGCTGCCAAGATGTCGTCTCTGTTGCCCTCGGCTGTTGACTCTTCTTCAGGGGTGGTTATGCAGGTGGATTAATAAGTGCTTCTTAGCATTCGGACATTGACTTTATTCACTTTATCTTATACCAGCTCCCTCATAGCTACACCCGTCTCATTCAAGTAGTTGAGTCTTTCTGCCACACAGAGTTCACTGCGCCGATCCTTTTGTGGTCCTCCACTTTGTTCATAACGGTACCCCCCTTGCTACAGTCAGTATGCCTCCCTTAGAAATACCTGAGCAGTGAGGGTTGACAAATGTCATACCATGCCCCACATCCTGTTTGTTTCCTCTCAATACCTGAATGAGGCGTTTGAAGATCGCTTGGTCGCTATTTACATTTTACAAGTTTCCAAGTGTAACTGCTTATCAGTAACAATATTTAAACAATTACTATCCTAAAATATTTATCTATATACAAATTATGTTCTAACCTAATGTACAACATACATACTAATATGTACCGTTTCATATGCCCCTAAGTATAAAATAATTTGTTGGTAACAAAAATTATTTTTGACTTACATGCTCTAACAGCGAAACCAATCCTAAATAACGTTAAACTATGATACACTTCTCGATGTGTGAGAAAATCTGTTTGTCGAGGCTGCGTGCCTGATTAATTGCATGTGTCTATTTTTTATGGCATATTTACAGTTTTTTTTTTTTTTTGTTTTTTTGTATCTTTTGTCACTTTTCACTTTCCACTGTGCACTATGTATTTTTGAGTTTTAACAAAAGACAACACATACTTTTGTCACTTGACACAAATGAAACAATTTATAAATACGTACAAATGTTTTGTGGATATACCACTTGGTCCTCATGCATAGAACTGTGTGCTATGTTATTGCCCCATCGCTAACAACTATGGTCTATAAGTAACCTATTTTACTTATGGTGAAAAGAACTAATATTATTTTAGAATGATACATATATTTACCTTTTTTTAAGGAGGAAAATAATTTGATTGCATGAAACACAGTAATGTAAATGGGCTTCTATTTAGTTTTGTTTCTACCTATATCTTTGAATTTCTACTTTACTAACTGCCTCTGCATTACTATTGCCGATAAACAGATTTGCGTGAGGATTTAATGATGTTGGCAAACCTGTATTTCCATTTAACGCTTGGGGCAGAAATTGATTAGTTCTTGTTTCACCCTGTACTCGATTGTTTTGGTTAAAATTACTCGCATAAATGTTTTCCTGCCTTGTGTTATGCCTGTTATGATATCCTCGATTATGGCCATAAAATCTAACTGTATTAATTTGTCCATTTCTTCCCCTCTGATACTGATAATTTTGATTTCCATTTCTCTGTGGTGATTGTCTACCCGTAGGAAAATTATTTTCTCTTCTACTTGAAGTTCTGTTCTGAAAATGTGGTACTGTGTATTGGTATCTCTGCCTTGTATCCTGACCGGGTCCTCTGTTCCAACTTCTGTAATATTCTGCCCCTGCTCTAACTAAATGTTTCTGTTTCCATTTTTTGTATTGAGATCAGTGGAATCCCTGATATTTTGGGTTGGTTTTACCTGACTGTAGTAGAACGCAGAAAGCAAGTCTACCATTTCTGAGAAACTTCCTGGTTTTGCCACTATAAGGTTATTTCTAATGTGCTCCGGATAGTGACCGATTACTATTGCAATGAGTTCTTTTTCCTTTAACGGTGAATCTAATAATTTGCTTCTCTGAACGATCTTCAAAAAGTAGTCAATCATGTTTATTCCCGAATTTGGATCGTATTTCCCGTTTGATATTTCCATCCTAATTCATTTTGCTGGTTTGCCCCCCAATATCTAGCCAGAAAATATTTTCTAAATGACTTGAAATTTATGTCCTTGCCCAAAGTTAGGCACAACCAATTTCTAGCTCGTCCTTCTAAGCCTTTGCCTACAACCACCATCCTTAATGCCTCAGGAATTTGCTTTACTTTAAAGTAATTCTCTATTTCTTTAAGAAATAATTTCGGGTTATCACCATTTTCCTCCTGAAAAGTTGGTACGGGAATTTCATTTAATATATGATGCGGCCATGTTTGGTAACTAATGGGGTTTATAGCATGCACACTTGATTCACCGGATGCAGAAATTTGTTCTGCAAACATTTCACCTGGATCAGCTGAGGCTTGAATTGGACTTTGTACTCTGTCGGTTCTAGCGTCAGCTGAGACTGCAGGTACATTTACATCAGAAACGGTACATGTGTTTGTTACATTTAATTCTAACCTCGAAAAAGTACTCCTAATATCCTGTATTTCTTTACTTAAATTATGTTGGCTTGCATTTAAATTCACCACGTGGCATCTGACAGATTCAATTTCTTTAGTAGTTTTTAAAACATCTGCATTTGTACTCGATACTGAGGTTTCTACCAAGTTCTTCAACATTTGTACATCCTTGTCCACTTTGTTTTCTAAGCCAGTTTGTTTGTCAGATATCTCTTGGTGAAAATTTTGCAATTTGGTCTCTACCCCTTGCTGCATACTACCCAACTCTCCCGTAACTGCTTCAATTTCTGATCTCATTTCTGTCATTTCTTTGTTCATCTCCCCCTGACTAACTATAAGAGACTGCCATTTCATTTCTATTCTCTTTTCTAAGTTCACTATATTTTCCTCTAACTTTTTGTTACTTTGCTCAACTTTACTTTCTATTCTGTTTTCTAAGTTCGCTATACTTTCCTCTACCTTCTTATTACTTTGCTCGACCTTCCTATTGTTTTCCTTAATTTCCCTGTTAGTTTCCTCTAGCTTACTTTCTATCAACCTCCACAATAAACTAATAGAATCTCTATCATCTCTTGACTGACTGAGGCTACAGCTTGCCTGTGTACATGTTCCCGACTATCACTACCTACTTCTACCATTTGCATATCTGCCTCCTTCTCTGCTTCACAATTGTTTCCATTTATTTGGTGTCTACCTTCCATTTTATCTACAATTTTCCCACTTCTTAGTAGCATGCAAAACTGTTTACATAAATATTATTGTGGTTCTTCACAACTCACTTTTAGAGCTTCCTATACTTAATGGGCGTATTTCCTGTGAAGATGTTCTGCTGGGATGTCTAGTAGTAGATGCACTCCAGTCTTTGATGACGAATGTTGGTACTCCAGGGTGCTGACTGGATGCTGAATGATGATGCTTGTAGCGTGGATGCTGAATGAAGATATCTTCGTAGTCCTTGGTTTATACCTGCTGTCTTAACTTTACACGTTGGGTGCCATCTATGGGACGGGTAGTTTTGTGTGTTGTGAAGGGAGGAATATGTGCTGCCAAGATGTCGTCTCTGTTGCCCTCGGCTGTTGACTCTTCTTCAGGGGTGGTTATGCAGGTGGATTAATAAGTGCTTCTTAGCATTCGGACATTGACTTTATTCACTTTATCGTATACCAGCTCCCTCACAGCTACACCCGTCTCATTCAAGTAGTTGAGTCTTTCTGCCACACAGAGTTCACTGCGCCGATCCTTTTGTGGTCCTCCGCTTTGTTCGTAACGGTACCCCCCCTTGCTACGGTCAGTATGCCTCCCTTAGAAATACCTGAGCAGTGAGGGGTGACAAATGTCATACCATGCCCCACATCCTGTTTGTTTCCTCTCAATACCTGAATGAGGCGTTTGAAGATCGCTTGGTCGCTATTTACATTTTACAAGTTTCCAAGTGTAACTGCTTATCAGTAACAATATTTAAACAATTATTATCCTAAAATATTTATCTATATACAAATTATGTTCTAACCTAATGTACAACATACATACTAATATGTACCGTTTCATAAGCAGTAATAGGTTTGCATTAATAATTAACTGCTAGAAAAGTAAAAAAAAATAATAGGGCTAAACAGCAATGTTTGGTTAAAACAAGTTCTATACTATTTTATTGGTCAAAAGTCATACTCATACCTATGGCATGGTGAGGAGAGGGAGTGTGGGAAGATCAAGAGAAAAAATATTTAATCTTCTGGAAGGTGGGACTAATTTCGTCACATGAGTAGGTGCACATTGTAAAATTTACAACATGGACATTTTTAAATAATAGTAAGTGTATGATAAACTGGTTAATATTTTGAATAAAACAGTTCAAAACAACTATTATCATATCCTATAACAAAAACCTAGCTCTCTTAGTTCTCTATGATACCATTTTATCCAGCTATTCTGAAACCCCCCCCCTCCCCAGGGGGACCTACTACAGTAGGTCTGGGTTTGGCACACCCGGGGCCCCAAGCACTATCATCCCCTCACCTCCATCGGGTCTAGCCACGTTTTTTTTTCATCCACTTAGTTGTAGTGTCGTACGGTTTTACGTAGGTTAAGTTTTAGAGTTATAACTCCTGTCTCACCAACAGGGATCTATCCTGTCTCCGTGGCTCCTGTCCCACGGTTTCGGCGCAGCTTCCAACTTGTGTGCTCTTCGGAGGCTCAGGCATGAAGGTTGAGTGGACCCTCCGCACGACACTGTGCGACACTAGGTGCAGAGCCGTTCCTTTGTCATGTGCACTTCCTTAGGGACTGGGTCCCCATGGGTATCTCGGCGGCTGTGCTGCCGCTGGGGTGTACTGTGGGATCCGACGTGTTACCACTGTCTGGGGCCCGATGTAATCAACCACAAGTCCCCTGAATCCATGCTGACTTCGTTGAGGCAGCGTGGCCTAGAGTGGGGAGCCACAGGCGGTTATTCCTGTGGTAGGGGCATAAAGTCGGGCCTGCTTTTGGTGGAAATGTCGCATACCGGTAAGTAGTGACAGGCGGAGGGTAACTTTTTCTGACGTACTCCTTGAGATCGGGTCTGAAGCAGGTGCTTTGGGCCGGCACAGACCGGAAGGTTTAGGTGTCTTTTATCCCCCAGATGGCAGGCTGATGCCAACGGTCCTGAAGGGGGACCCTTTCATAATCTCTCCTCTGCGCTCCACCCCTTCAACTCCACGTTTTTTGGTTATGCGGCTTATCAGTGAACAAAAGACCATGTCCACTATTAGTCTATTTTATATTAAGGAGGAGCTGGACAGGATCTGTGATCCAGTAAAAAAGTGCCACCCGATGTAGAGACGGTAGCTTATTAATCGAGGTTGCTCAGGACACCCAGACTGCGAAACTGCTAAAAGCCAGTCTGCTTGGTTCATACCCTGTCAAGGTCGAAAAACACAAGACCCTGAATACCTGTCACGGCGTGGTTTCCACCCGAAGTTTGGACAGCCTCTCGAATGAGGAGATTGCTAAATGCCTGGGGGACCAAGGTGTAACTGCTGCGTTTCGCTTAATAGGGAAGAGAGATAACCAACCATTCGAATTATGTACAGTTTCCTCACATTCGAACGCATCACCCTACCGCAATACATCTTATGCGGGTACGAACGTGCCACCATACGTCCCTATGTGCCCAACCCCATGCGATGTTTTCGTTGCCAGAAGTTTGGGCACACGCAGCAGCGTTGTTACGTGCTGCCCACGACGGCTCCTTGTGTGACCAGGACCCCCACCTTTGTCAACTGTGGAGGTGCCCACCCGTCGAACTCACGCGATTGCCCCCGCTTGTTAGAGGAGAAGGCAATGCAGGAGCTTTGGGTCAAGAAAAACCTGACATTTATAGATGCGAGAAAGCGATACCAGGAGCTTCATCTCACCACCAGTTTGAAGTTTTCTGCAGCTGTTCGCCAGGTTATTCCCAAGCTGGATGCTGTCATACAGACTTGCCCAGTTTTGCCCTCTTGTGTTTCAGTGGGAGTGCAGATCAACTCGTCTGCCACACATATTTCTCCACTGACAACATCCTCTGCCGTCCAGACACCAGCACCGCAGCTGTCCTAGAGTACTACTGCCTCTGTGACGTCTGAAGAACAACACCGATCAAGGCACAAACCTCGAGCGAGTAGCCGTACGTCCTCTGTGAAAACCTGGTCTTGCTCTGTGAGCCGCAGGGTATCTTCAGACTCCCGAACATTGGAAGAGTCGCCATAGGACGGAGAACCTCGTATCATCGGTCCAAAATGTGCGAAGGTCAAAAAGAAAATCAAGACTACCATTAATTCTACTTTAGCATGGAAATAATCCAGTGGAATATTAATGGGTTCTGGGCCAGGACTCTGGAAGGTCTGTGGTTCAAATCCTAGCTGTGGCATTGAATTTTTAAGTTCCAGTTCTACCTCTCAAACATTGCCCACACACGGCTTGTGTGTTTAAAAACACCAACAGTAAGTTTGTTGGCATGAATAAATAATACAGCATTTAGTTTTTCAATGGTCGCCCTCCATACTCTGTCTACAAGAAACCCATCTGCAGCATCATCACAGTTTACATCTACGTGATTTTACGGTATTTAGACACAACTCTGCACCTGATAGGCGAACAAGTGGTGGTGTTGCTATCTTGTGGCGCATAACTCTGCCACCAGCATACCGCTTAACACACCGTTTCAAGCTGTAGCAGTATGTACAGCTGCAGGGCCTATGTTTCACTATTTGCAATGTCTATCTGCCCCCGAGCAGTGCCTTTTGGCTCAGATTCCCCTACCGCTCCTCTTTCTAGGGAATCTGAATGCCAAAAACACTTTATGAGGCTCCGACACTGACAATGGTCGTGGGTGCCTCATAACAGACGTGTGTGATATGTTCGGCTTGTATTTGCTAAACACTGGTGACCCTACATTCTTATCCTCCACTTACGGCACACTTTCAACCCTGGACGTTGCTTTCTGTAGGCCGGCATTAGCTCCACTGCTGCATTGGTCGGTGCTCTCCGACCTATTTGGCAGTGATCATTACCCCATTAATATTCACCTCCACCATACCCATACTGTGCCAACACGACATCCTCACTCGATTATTTCCAAAGCTGATTGGGGGAAATTTCACTCCCTCTTTCACCTTAGCGACAACGGTTATACCAATATTGATGAAATGGTGGAATATTTTACATGTTCTATCTTGCTCGCAGCAGATTCTAGCATTCCCCGAAGTACTTCGTCGACACGGTACGCTCTTGTACGCTGGTGGTCCGAGGAATGCTATTTCGCTATCAAAGCACGCAAACGTGCTCTGAGGCTTTTTAGTTTACACCCTACTGAAGAGAACTTTATCGTTTTTAAACGTTCTCATGCCAGGGCACGTTTTGTGGTTTGCAGTGCAAAATGCAGATCCAGGGAAACCTACATCTCTTCCCTATCACGTCACACTTTGACAAGGGTTTGGACTGATGTTCGGCGCATGTATGGCAAGTATTGCCGGACAACCATTTCCGGTCTTGCCTTGCAGGGCTCCATTTATACCTCTGAGCAGGACATCGCTGACACCCTTGCCGACTCGTTTGCTGCTGATAGCCAAACCCAAAGTTACATTACTGCCTTTCTACCAATTAAGGAATCTGTGGAGCGGATAGTCCTTGATTTTAACAGCGATTGTAGTGACCCGTACAACACCCCTTTTACAGAAGCAGAGCTGTGCATGCTTTGTCTCTAGCCAAGGACTCCTCTCCTGGTCTTGATAATATCCATCGCTGAATGCTGCTTCATCTTCCACCTAAGGCTCTCTCCCTGCTGGGCATTTACAACTGTATCAGGCTCCAGCAGGTTTTCCCGTCTTCCTGGCACGAGGGTATAGTCATCCCCATCCCTCTGCCTGGAAAAGACCTAACACTTTCCTCTAGCTACCGTCCTATTTGCCTAACGAGTGTCATGTGTAAGACCTTCGAACATATGATTAACACTGGTGTAGTGTGGTGGCTAGAGAAGAATAACCTGCTGAATAACGTTCAGTGTGGTTTTCATCGCCATCGTTCGTGCATCGACAATCTGGCACGCATGGAAGCCTACATACAAAATGCTTTTCATCTGAAGCAACATGTCGTGGGTGTCTTCTTCGATCTGCAGAAGGCCTACGACACCAGCTGGCACTATGCGCACTCTGCACTGGTACGGTTTACAAAGTCATTTAGTGATCTTCCTTTTATATTTTTTAAAACTAGCCGTTTTCGTGTCCGCATTGGCAATACACTACCTCACGAGAGGATCCAGGAGAATGGTGTACCCCAGGGGTCGATTCTCAGTGTCACAGTGTTTGCCGTTGCCATTAACGGCATCCCTAGCGTTCGTGGTGGAATACCGATGTCACTAATAAAATAAAAATCTGTATAATAACCCTGGCACCTAATTACTTAAACCAGGGCTAATATGCCATATCTTTAAAATTTATTTATTCTACACATTCATACCTACAACATACTTTACAGAAAAATTACCGATGTCACTGTATGTTGACGACTTTGCATCTACTACCGCTCGTATAATCTGGAGCACATCGAGCGTCAACTGCAGCTGACCATAATGTCCATTGCCGAGTGGTCACTTCGTACCGGGTTTCAGTTTTCCCCCACAAAAACGCAGTGTATTCACTTTTATCGACTTCGTGGTGTACACCCTCCACCCGATCTTAATCTGCGTGGCACACGTTTACTGTTTGTTCCACACCTTAAGTTCCTGGGCCTTCACTTTGACAGCACACTCAAATGGGAGTGCCATATTTGCCAGATTAGTGCCTCCTGCGATCGTTCACTTCTGGTACTCAGGGTTTTATTTGCGGCATCTTGGGGTGGCGATTGCACAGTTATGTTGAGGTTGTATCGCTCACTGGTCTGGTCTAAATTAGATAACGGCTGTTTTATTTATGGCACGGTGTCCTCCTCTAAACTTCGCCTTTTAAACATCGTACATAATGCTGGTATCTGTCTTGCCACTGGGGCTTTCCGCACTAGTCGAGTGTCTCTACGCTGATTCTGGGGAGCCTCCACTCTCGGTATGCCACTCATTCATGCTGTGCTCTTATGTAGCAAGGTTAGCAGCTCACCCAGGTCATACTTCTTTTAACCCTGTTCTGCGTCTAGAACTGGTTCACTGTTATATGCAGAAAAACACCATCTCTCGCCCAAGCGGTATTTGGTTTCATGAATTGCTCGCCGTGCATTACCTCCGAATGCCTGCCGTGGAGCGTTTTACTCTTGGCCGCTATCCTCCTTGTGAACTCCAACGTGCCCGTTTCAATCTAGAGCTTTCTCGCTGTGCCAAGGTAGCCACCCCTCAAACGGTGTTTTGCCAACTGTTTGCAGAAACCCTGGGATGTTACCGGAATTACATTTCGGTATTTACTGACGCATCCCAGGTGAGGGGTACTACAGATTGTAGTTTCGTGTATAACGGTGCGGTTCACCAGTACCATCTTCTGGACAATAGCTCTGCTTTTACTGCCAAGCTTTTTGCCATATTTTATTTCCTACTGTTTATATCCGGTTCAGTCCCTGGAAGCTTTAGTCTGTTGTGACTCTCTTAGTGCTCTTCAGGTGCTGTAACACTTTGTCGGCAGCTCGGCATTGCTTTTTAAAATTCAGACACTCCTATATCAGTTGCTTTCATGCGGATACCAGCTTGTTTTTACCTGGACCCCAGGTCACGTGGGAATTCCCGGCAACGAGGAGGCAGATGCGGCCGCTAAGTCCTCATGCCGCCTGCCGTAATTCTCAACCCGTACTGTGCCTTATACAGATGTGTGACGGTACTTCTGTCAGCATCTTCTAACTGTATGGCAGCAGTCATGGGAAAAGTTGACTGGCACTCAATTGCAGACGATTAAGGACAGCGTACAACCCTGGGTGACATCCTGTAAGGATTCCAGGTGGGAAGAAGTTATTCTCACCCGCCTGAGGATAGGTAAAATGCGAGCCACTCACAGATACCTCCTGCGTGGGGACGAAGAACCTGTATGTCCGAGATGTGGCGTCCAACTTTCTGTGGCTCATGTCCTCGTAGGTTGTCTGCAATACGATCGTGAGCGCCAGTCCATTGGCCTGGGGCGAACAATTGGTTCCATTTTGAGCGATGATCCAGATTCTGTCTCTAAGGCGCTGCGTTTCATTGCCCATATTGGGTTCGCTAAACAAGTCTGACTTGTATTCACGTTTTACAGAGTTTTTAGCTTTTCAGATGGTGCAGTTTTTATAAATGGGTGTTTACCTAGCAGCGGGAATATAGCAGCAGGAATAATGTTTTTACTGAAAGATGGAAAGTTTGTTATAGCAGACGCTACTCTTATCTTCAGGGTTGTGGTCACAGAATGGAATGCACAAATCAACGTTCCTTTATCACAAGATATTTATTCGTTGATTTACACTTTTATCACTATTTTAATTAGTTAACAACTTTCAAAATTCGATAGAATCTACACTGGTTAAAAGTTTGGGTGTAATTTACATGTTCACACGCTATCAGCAAATATACATCCTTTCACCTTGAGCATACAGACGCTAATGATAAAAGAGTCCCTAGCGTCTCTATGACGCAACACCGCCATTCTTATGTATTCATCCGCGCAACAGTTCTCATTGGTTGAACTCAAAGTGACGAGAAAACGATGTCTATCTTGAATATTGAAAAAAATAAGTCCCTGATACACCCAAATTAAAAGAGTTAGAAATTTACACACTCTTACAAAAATATTTACATGAACAATTTTCTATTGATCAATATTCTGTCTCATATGCCCCTTGTTTTGTTTTTCAAGTTGTCACCTTATTTACAATCTTGAAACACAATACAATACTTCTCCCTACTCCTATGATTCAATCACTTTGTACAATATTTTTTTTTTTTTTTTTTTCAGTCTTCTTCACTGTTTGTCTTTGTCCTTCGTTTTGACATGATACAGCATGTCTTTATAAATTTCACATATTCGATTACTACACAATGCATTCAGTTATTATACAATACATATCCAGTTATTGTACAACACCTTTAGTTATTACACAATATGTCCAATTATTATACAATATATATTCAGTCATTGTACAATATACCCAGTTATCATATCACATATGTTGTTATTATACAATACACCTTCAGTCATTATACAATACATATTCAGTTATTGTAGAACACATTTGATTACTACACAACATGTCCAATCATTACACAATACATATTCAGTTATTGTACAATATATCCTGCTATCATAACACATGTGTTCTGTTATTATGCAATACATATTCAGTTATTACACAATACACATTCAGTTTTTGCATAACGCATTTAGTTATTACTCAACATATTCAGTTATTACACAATATATCCAGTTATCATACAATACATATTCAGTTATTGTACAACACATATTCAGTTCTTATACAACACATACTCAGTTATTGTACATTTGACATTGACACAAATATAATTTAAGTGTTTCATGTGGTTTTTGACTTGTATTCATTGCTATGAGGAGAGAAAAACAGGATACAAATTTTGAGCTAATGATTATGATCATGTTTATGGCAATACTTTATTCAGTTCTTTGCCTTCTTTGTCTTATAAGCTTATTATGTATAGGCAGGTTGTTGAGTCGGTTCTTCAACTCTGATGTTACTAATGGTACTAATTTTCTTAATTGGGTTATCATTCATTGTTGTTTGGTTCAACATTTCTTCGAGTTTAGCATTGGCTATATTCATCTTAATTCATGGGCATTGTTTTTCAGATTATGGTTTTCCTCACTTCACTAATTGTCATTTCTTTGTCTCTTATTTTTATAAGAGAAAACTTCTATACTTACAATTATTCTGTAATTGTATTATTTTTCTTCTCAATTTACCCTCGACATCTTTGTGTCGAAACATTATATCTTTTTCATCATAATTGATTCATTTTTATTTTTGTCCCTGACATCCTTATGTCAAAAACATATTATCTTTCGTCGCTATGATTAATTTCTTTAATGACAATCAGTGACCTCGTCTGTTTTTGTTGACAATGCTCTTTGTGGTCGATATAGCCAATGACTATGTTGATTTTCTTCCTTGTTGTAATTCCTAATCTGAACATAATCTTCTATAAGTAACCCATTAAAAATTGTTATCTTCTTTCATCTCTACTACTCCTGCCTTACACATTTGTTGGCAAAGACTATTTGGTCCTTTCTTTGTATGGCTTTAATTTGTTTTTATGGTATCTTCTTACCAACTTGCCATTTGTATTCTGTAGCTCATACGTGTGGTCACCCAGCTGTTTTGTTATGACCAGTGTTCCATCTCTCTCTTCGTGTAGCCATCATGGTGTCGATATCAATTGTAAGTTGCTGAGATTTTGTTGTTTGTCATCCACTCGGTTGGGACGAACTTAGTTGTTATAATTTCCCTGAGTGTTGGTGGTGGTTGTTGTTTCTGTATTCTGTGCAGCATCTGCCCTATTTGGCACATTTTCATCTACTTCTTGCTGTCTTATGTTGTTAGTGTACCATTGGTCTCTGCCCCTTTGGTGTGAACCTCTGTCATATGACGGTCTGTGGTTGTTTAAGTGTTCCCTACTGAATCGTATGTGATTCACTTGATGGGTATGGTCTTCTGGTCTTCCACGATCATATGTATATGTTCTGTATCTCGATTCACCCCTCGGTATTGTGTCGTGGTACCGCTGTCTTGTGTTCTCCATCCTCTCGCCATGATTATGTGGTTGTGGGAAATGGTGTGCCCCTCTCCCCCTTTCATGGGTACTCCTAGTATTTCTATGTTCTCCCTCATTCTGGTTGTTCGTAGTCGTGTTCCGGTTTAGGATGGGTGAGTTTGGGTGACCGTTCCTATGTCTATGCTCATTAGGCCGACCATTTTGTGTTTCGAAGGCTGTCAGCAGTTCTATCATATCTGCAAAATCTACTGGCCTCGCAACAATTAACCCTGTTCTCACTGTGTCTGGGAAATGTCTTGTTATGCTGGCAATTAGTTCTGCCTCCGACAAGTTTGGGTCTAATAGCTTTCCTTTGTTGGCTACTTTCATAAAATAATCGACTAACGACAACCCTTTGGTTGGATCGTATCTACCTGTCGCTAGCTCTACCCTAGTTTGGTTTCGTTTAGCTGGGCCCCAATACCTTGATAGGAATAAATTTCTGAATGAGCTATACGACTCATGACCAGCTAGGGTTAACCTGAGCCATTCTAATGCCTTGTTTTTTAAGCTTTTCTTAACTATCATCATTCTAAGCTCGTTTGGTATCCTTTTCACTTTAAAATATTCTTCCATCTCTTTAACAAAGAGTTTTGGATCGTCTCCCTTCTCCTCGTCAAATGTAGGTGGTGTGATTTCATGTAATATGCTGTTGGTGTAACATGTGTTATGTGTTGTGTCATTGTTTGGTTGTGAACCTCTTTCTCTGTATGGTGAGTCAACATTTTGTACATTATTCAAATAACTCTCATCTTGTACATTACTTACATCTAAATCATCTTGTCTTTGTAATGCCTTCACAACATCATTTACATTAGCCAAACTTTCTTTCCCTTTTTTCATTGCTTCACAAATTGATTTTAAATCATTCTTTATTTCTAAGTGGCTTTGTTTCATATCATTTATAGCATCCTGTTGTGAAAGCATCACATCATTCATTGTCTTAATTTTAGGAATTACAATTTGTTCTACAGTTTCATTAATAATGTCTTTCTTTACTACCTCAATCTCTTTCCTTAATTCCTCAGTTATTTCTGCTTTTACATTTGTTATCTTACAGTCTACACTTGTATTACATTCTGTTATTTCATCCCTACATCTAGCAATTTCTCCTTCTAACACACTCTTATTCTCTCTCATCTCTGATTCTATTTTTCCCATCCTATCTCCTACAATTTCTATCCTAGCTTCTAAGGCTTCCTTTGTTTCATTTAAGTTTTTATGTACTAATTTTAAATTAGTTTCCATTACTTTCATATTTTCTTTACACTCCTGTCTTCCTAATTCTATTTTCTGTTCTAGGTTCTGTCTACCTAATTCCATTTGCTGTTCTAAGTTCTGTCTACCTAATTCCATTTTCTGTTCTAAGTCTTTTCTCACTTCCTCCATTTTCTGACCTATCTCTTCCTTATTCTGTTCCAGTTTCTGACCTATACTCTGACCTAAACTTTGTTCTATGTCATGTTTTAATTCTGCCTTATTCTGTTCCATTTTTTGTTCTAGTCTTTCAAACATCATCATCATTAACCTTTGGTCTTTGCTTATTTCCACCTGTTCCTCACTTTCTAATCCTTCCTGATAACTAGGCCTATCTGCCCCTTCCCCCACTCCTGTTTCTATCTCTTTTCGCGACATTTTAATTTCTTTATCCAATTCACTTAAGGTTGAAAGTCCCGCTACTTTGCCACTTCTCAGTAGCATATGCAATGGAAATAAAATGTATGTAAAAACAAAAAATTTTGATCCTACTTTCTTTTCTGCTGGTTCTCCGTCCAGTTATTTACGTCTCCTGGGTAGTTGGCTTCGCTAGATGATCTCCGGTGTTTTTCCCACGTTGATTATTCATGCATCTATGTTCCGATGGGTCGTTAATATCAAACGATGTTTAATGGCGTCTTTTTCCTGCACGATGAGATGGCGTCCTTTTGACTTTTTATCGTACTCGTAATTTTGCATTCCATTCTAAATTCGCGCTCCACGTTGGGTAAGCCATTTTGTTACGGTTTTTATAAATGGGTCTTTACCTAGCAGCGGGAATATAGCAGCAGGAATAATGTTTTTACTGAAAGATGGAAAGTTTGTTATAGCAGACGCTACTCTTATCTTCAGGGTTGGGGTCACAGAATGGAATGCACAAATCAACGTTCCTTTATCACAAGATATTTATTCGTTGATGTACACTTTTATCACTATTTTAATTAGTTAACAACTTTCAAAATTCGATAGAATCTACACTGGTTAAAAGTTTGGGTGTAATTTACATGTTCACACGCTATCAGCAAATATACATCCTTTCACCTTGAGCATACAGACGCTAATGATAAAAGAGTCCCTAGCATCTCTATGACGCAACACCGCCATTCTTATGTATTCATCCGCGCAACAGTTCTCATTGGTTGAACTCAAAGTGACGAGAAAACGATGTCTATCTTGAATATTGAAAAAAATAAGTCCCTGATACACCCAAATTAAAAGAGTTAGAAATTTACACACTCTTACAAAAATATTTACATGAACAATTTTCTATTGATCAATATTCTGTCTCACAGATTTCCTTTATGGTATTTTAAAACTACTTCATTTTTTATGAAGTCTGATTTGTTGATTCATTTAAGAGTTTTAGATGTGAGAGCTTTTTAGATCTAGCATTTTTTAGATTTTTCCGACTCAGGTATTTTACCTTTCTTATCCTGGACACTTTCTTTTCATTGTGTAGCATTTTAGTCTTATTTTAATACTCAGCGTTTTAACCTTTCACTTGAGTTTTAGTTTTCATTTTACTACGGGCCGAAATGACCTTGTTGTCTATGGCCCCTTAAATTTAACACTCCACTCTTATTCTGAAACACATTCACTTTTATAACACCTTTCACACACAATTTGTTTTAGTGTGACCTTTACAAGGAAAGTTTCCACATCTATCACATTTAATGAAAGTTGCTGTTGTTTTCTAGTGCCTTGCATCTGGCAATGAAGCCATTAGCATTCGTGCTTTCCAATACTTTTGAACTGTAGTTTCTTCTGATCTTAATGCTTCACAGGTCTTCAAGTGGTCTTCATTCATTTCTGCTGGATCGTTACACAGGACACATATTGGTGAAGCTGAGATACCTATTCTGTAGAGATGACTTGCTAAGCAGTCGTGATTTGTCAGTAGTCAGAAGGCTGCAACCGCTGTTTTCCTTGGTCTTTGGGGGATTATATCTGGGTTGGAAAGTAGTGTAATCCATTTTTTATCTTTGGCATTTGTTTCTATTTCTTGTAGGTATGAATGAGAAAATTTTTTAATGATCAAGCGTTTTATTGAGGAATATGAGAAATTGAATTTAGACTTTTGTTTTATTGTTGTGCCTTTCTTTGCAAGTGAGTCTGCAGCTTCATTCCCCATGACTCCACAGTGTGCTGGAATCCATTGGAGATGAACAGTCTTATTAACTTTTTGGAGTTGTGTTAACATTTTGTAGCATTCTCTAATTTTTGTTGACTTCTTTGTAGTATTTGAACATATTCCCTGAATTGCAGCTTTAGAATCTGAAAGAATGACTCCCTTGTTAAATGTATTTAAGGGAAGATTTAATAATTGTCGGAGAGCAATGTATATAGCCTCTATTTCTCCATCATAATTTGTTGTGTCTCTGCCAACAGAATGATAAAAGGAAAAATGTGAACACGTAACTCCAGATCCAGTAAGGTTTTCCTTGGAGGATCCATCAGTATATATCTGCAGCCATTCTTCTGTGGGATATCTAGTATTGATTGTTTCCAGAGCTAGAAGTTTTTGTATTTCTTTTGGTGTGTCTGATTTACTTATTTCCTCTATTAATTCCAAACTGAAGGTAAGTTGCAATAATTCCAATGGATTTTCCCTTATACGTAGATTTTCTCTGGTGTTAGGAATGTTCAATTTGGATTTAATCTGTTACCTTTTCTAGGAAACTACTATGAGTTTTAAGGATTGAAGGGGGGAGGTTCTCTTCTGTCAATTTAGAGTTTGGCAGTCGTAACATTTTCTCGTGTTGGAGCAATGCTTGTTCTTCTATTTTTGTTGTTATTGATGGGGTCCGTGTTAAGGCAAGCATGGCATCAATAGGTGTGGATTTAACTGCTCCAGTGATTAGTCGAAGAGCCTGATTTTGTATTTGTTCAAGTTTATTGATGTTAGTATTTGCTGCTGTTATTAAAGCTTCAGAACAGTACAAGAGGTTTGGTTTAACATACATTTTGTATGTTGTGTTAAGGACTCTCCTTGAGCAGCCCCATTTAGCACCAGCTAACCTTTTCAGGATTTGCAGTTTCTTTTCAACCTTTTCTGAGATGTTTGTTATATGTTTTTTCCAACTTAGCTTTCTGTTGAAAGTGATGCCTAAGTATTTGGCATCATGAACTGCTTTGAGTGGTTTACCATTATAATTTATGTTAATATTAACTGGTTTGTATTTTAGTGTAAATAATTCATAATTTGTTTTTTCCACATTGATAGTCATGAGGTTTTTGGAGCTCCATTCATGTACTTTGTTTAGGGCTGTTTCTATTCTGTCTTTAATTAATTCAGGTTTTTTTGGAGAGCCTGAAGTCCAAATGACTACATCGTCAGCAAATAAAGCAATTTTGGTTTCTGAAGTTTTTATTATTGATGGAAGGTCATTTATATATATGTTAAAGAGTGTTGTGCTCAGAACAGCACCTTGTGGAAGTCCTCGGTGTGTTTATATTTGGAAATGTATGTATTATATTTTGTGGCACAAAATCTTTGTGAAATAAACTGAGTTATCCATTTAAGCATATTACTTTTCACACCTATTGATTGCAACTTCTCAATTAATTTGTTTCTCCAGACTGAGTCATATGCTGATTTAAAATCAATGAATACTGCCAAGTTGAGGTGTATTTTTTGACATCCACAAAGGATACATGTCCCACGTTTCTTTGCCAGAGGTTCAAGGATCTTATGTTCAGAAGACAATGCTTCTCCATAGAACTGCGTAAGAAATACAGTGAGATTGACTGGCAGCAATTCGAGTTGGGTTCTAGGTGCGAGTTGTTCTTTCATAAGACTTTCTGCTAGCTTTTTTAGGTAAATACGTCGTGAAGTTGCCTCTGGCTTTGTAAAAGAAAACAATACTTGCGAATTTATTTACCAGGAAAAATACGAACTGGTTTGAGAATTCAATGCCATCCTGGCAGATTGTCACAGTAGCTCAATGGTTAGAGCAGCCACCTGGTAAGTGGAAGTTCTGTGGTTCAAGTCCCAGCTGTGGCATTGAATTTTTAAGTTCCAGTTCTACCTCTCAAACATGGCCCACACACGGCTTATGTGTTTAAAAACACCAACAGTAATACTCAAGATGTTCTTGGGCTTCTAGTTTGTTGGCATAAATAAATAATTACCATCTGAAGGTTATTTAATCCTGGGACATAAAGTACTTACAATAGTAAGTCACCATTGGGCTAATTGTCTCTGATGTGAGACTGCCTTTGTCGTTTACCAGGAAAAATACAAACTGGTTTGAGAATTCAGTGCCATTCTGGCAGATTGTCACAGTAGCTCAATGGTTAGAGCAGCCACCTGTAAGCGGAAGTTCTATGGTTCAAGTCCCAGCTGTGGCATTGAATTTTTATGTTCCAGTTCTACCTCTCAAACATGGCCCACGCACGGCTTGTGTGTTTAAAAACACCAACAGTAAGTTTGTTGGCATAAATAAATAATTACCATCTGAAGAAGTACATTTCACATTTTATTATACTCACCTCTGCATGTGTACTGCTAGAAACAAAGCTTGCAACTGTTACAAGAGCAGGCATGCGTTGTACTTATTACAACATTCAACACCTCATTGCTTATAATGCAGAAAACAAACTGACACAGCTGAACAAGAAAACTGAAACCATAGTAACATTGTCGGGTAAACAACAGTAAGGGAATATTGTAGTGGAGACACATTAGCTCAAGGTTAAGTCATTGATAAAGCATAAAAACAGCTGCTGTTGTACTTTTTACAACAGCGTGCCTGCCGGTGGGTTAAAAACACACAAGCACAAGTTGACAGTAAATTAGTGGTTGATAGCTTCCTCAGTCATTATATGAAGCTTAAGATAATCAGATGAAGCAATGAACAATGTAATGGTGATAGGTAATGCAAATTCTTAGCAGCCCATGTACTCTATGCCACAATTTTAAAAGTTCCATTCTCGCTTGTGTAGATTATCCAGTCCACATAAAAAGGTAATTTGAAAATTATCCATAAAGCAGAAAGGCGAATGACAGAGCAAGATTATAGGCAACTTTGGCTGTAAGCAATTAAGGTTTTAAGTCCAAAATATGTGTAGTGCCTAAGCAAGTAGGTTGCGAAAGGATAAAGTATTCCAAATGTCAATTGCATAATGCAAAAACTGGGTTATTAAACTAGATCACAGGTTGTATAACATGGATAAACATGGAAGAAAAGTGTAAAGGATGATTCTACAAAGAATCTCCCATTTAATCTCATGGCCATTAGAAGGAAAGCTGTTAATCAATATAGCAAGTTTTCAAATTTAGGCATTCAGTGACAATCTAAACTACTGTTCACTAATGAGTGAATGTTAAAGAGTCAAATTTTGCAATATGTTTGCTTCACTTATACTCTTCATTAACAGGACATGTTTCCGAAGCTCTTAGGATATTTCTTGTTGTTAGCTAATGCTGGATTTCTGACATTGAAGTCATTAATCCTCTTGCTCTACAATATTTTTCACTCATAGAGCAATAGCAGTATAGTAACCACTTTTAAGAGAGGACCATATTTTTATGTTTTGGCGGTCACATCGCTCTCTCACAACCCCCAGAATGTCTGTAGGACCACACCTGTCGTTGGTTTACGGGTCTCACCGACCTGACCGGGAGAGTTATCAAAATAAATTCACCGACCATATCCTCTGATTACCAATCAGAGGACGCATTACATGCCATGACAGGTCAGCATGTTAAGGGTTAATATTTTATAGAGAAATTAGAGAAATGGAGAGATTGGAAAAATAAAGACTCCCTAGCCCTCGGGAACCCTAATAGCATCGGGGTCGGAAGAGAACAAGAGATGACCAAGGTAAGGTCAGACAGAAAAGTTACAGTGAGGAGCAAACCACCAGTAAGTGGAAGTAATGTTCTGCTCAGCTTGGGTACCTTGTGGTCGCCATTCACATATCCCCTAGATGGAGACCCCTGAGTAAGGGAAAACTAAAAGTAACATTGGCCTAAAATTGATAGAAGATTCAAGAAATATAAAATACAAAGAAACAAAATGAACCATCACATGTGGACAGAAAACCTAAAATAATAAAGGTAGCAAAATGAATAAAGATCTAAAAGCTCGTAACATGGAAAAAACTACTAATACAGAAGTACAGAGATCACCTAATGAATTTCAGTTTCCCACCTCATCCCCAAGTTCATCAAGCCAATAGAAGTGTCCAACAAGCTAGGAAATAGTAAGTGGTTTGGCTTGATGATGGAAGATGCTTATGAAACATGTTTGAGGTAAAGAATCAAATAGTAAAGTTTTTGAGTGAGAGATCCACCAAGTTACACTACTTCATTGGTTAATTTGCTTCACTCTGGTCTTCCCAAAAGTTATGACTTATTTTTCATTATGTGTTGGTTAGTTCACCCAGTTAGTGTCCAATGAATCACTGCTACAATTGCAACAAAACAAAGGTAATAAGGAGAAATGCAAGTCCCAACATTCACCTAGATTCAAACCCTGAATGTGTTATGCCTACATGCATGAACATTTATTTCCATATACCCTATCATCCCTGTAACCAGAGTTATTGCTTTTTGATCACTCATAAGTTTCACAATGTTAAAGTACATTTGTGTATACTGTTAATGCAGTCTTTGCTCGCTAATATGGATTCCACATCATCTGCCTCTTAGCTAGCCAAAACCATATGTTCTAGATGCGGTAATTTCAATAAGCTAAGCTGTAATGAAATCGCTATCAGAAACAATAACAAAGTGTTTTGGAAAAGCAGGGTTTCCAATGAGTCAAGTTAGTGACCATGAAAAACATGAGGATAAGACAAGAATTACAGAACTACATCAAGGAATGTGCTTTCAATTGCAATGCCGTAGAATATGTCAACATAGTGATGTGAAAACTGAAACAGACACAGCTGATATAGATGGCTTAATTGAGAATATGCAAAGTTGGAAAGAAAAAAAGGTGGAGGAAGATCAAGAGGAATATGTCTCTGAGATGGAAAAGGAGTATAGACTAAAGACTTATCGGGATGCTGTCAAAAGTTTAAAGGACCTGCAGCAATTCGCCCTATGGTGAAATGTCTCAGATGTTTGGTGTGATTTCTCCGGCCATAGTGTTTCTGGAAAGTTGAGGAGTTAAGCAGCAATGTGTCCAAAAAATTCTCCTTGACTACTGGAAAAAATAAATGAATTGTGCACACAGCTATTTCTCATTCATTATATGTTTCGGTGTGTATTATTGCAGCAGAAACATCTAAATTCACACAACTGAATGAGGTATGTACCTTTTTTACTTCATTCTGTCCATTTATGCATGTCAATGGTTTAATTTTGTTAATGGCCTAGACTTACCATCGTTAACTGGAAATCTTTTTTAACATAAATGTTCCAAAGTCCCATTCAATTCTGCGGAAGACAGGTTTTACTGTACCACCTTCCAGAAATCAAACCCATATTATTTATGTTCCTGTGCACATGCAACTCGCTTCCTTCTGTTGCTTTTACTCATGTATGGTTTTCTATGGCCTGTTCGGCCTTCCTGTTTCTTACAGGCTGTCCTAAGAGAGACTTTCCTATATGCAGTTGAACTGCTGTAATAAGTTTTGGAGCATTTATTTTTGGATTTTTCTAAGTAGCTGTCGTTTTTTCATCTCGGATAAAACTACAGGATGACCACTTCCTGATTGGTTTTCGTAAGTTTTGTATTGATTGAACCTGTACATAATAGACTTTACTGTACTGGTAGGTCTGCCAATGGTTTCTCCAATTTCTTGAAAAGATTTTTCTTTTCGAAGCAACCTGATGCGGATTCCTCCCTTCTCTTCTAACTTTGTGACTTTTCAACCCATATTACATAAATACCATGTAACGCTTTGAATACAGTGATGGAACTAGCAACTACAGTGGATGAAACACAACTGCACAAAAAAAGTGACAGCTATGACATTGAGGCATGATTTTGAACAACACAGATTTGTTCATAAATTAAGCAATGTATAAACACAAATACATTATTTCTAAATGTAAATATTAAACGACATAAGGAAATAGCCATTGTTCATTTCTTGACTATATTTTTATGATTGTGCCTGTTATATTCTATGTGCTATGGTCAAACAAATACTTTTTGGAGTAACTGTAGCTTTCTTACCCATTCTTCAACAAACTATTTTTATAAAAGCTTATTCTTCTTCTATCAATTTTGTGCTAATTGGGATAAAATTTGTATAAATGGTTTAGTTACGTACTTCCTTGTAGGTACAATGAAAATAGGGGAATATGTTGGGTTTAAGCAATAGTCAAATATTTCAAGAGCTGGTCACTATGCAATGGCTTTGAAATTCAGTTCTCTTTACATGATTAGGAGGGGAAAAAAATTAATAACTTCCCGTCTGAGAACAGTACAAGCATTTACCAACAATAATAAATGTCTTGGAAAAGATTTTCACCCTTTTTTTTTGTTTACTTGAAGATTCAGGTAACATACAAAACGCTGGTCCAGACGAACTGCAAAGCAAGGAGATGATTGAAAAGCTCTTCGTGCCTATATTTATTAGTATACCTTAAATAGAGAACTATCTGCAGATAATTTCTGGTATACTGCAGGCAATCAAATAAGGGATAATAACACTTCTAATACTTCATTAATGCATACTTTCAACAGCTGCTGAATAGCAGCAGCACGTGGACTTTCAAAGCATGTCCAGGTACTGTGCATTTTAGTGAAGTGCGTAAATAAGTTTTCCTACTCTTTATTTTTCATGGGGATAATTCATTTACTTACTGATTTCAGCATTAATTTGTAAAATTGATATGGATTTGTGTAAAACACCATTGTTTGTATTGTTGGATTACAAATACCACCACCAGTTTTAGCAGTGTAATAGATGCCAGTGTATGAACTGGTGTTTTTATATATATTGAGGCGATATTATTTGAAAAAGCCTCCTGAAGTAATTAAAATGTGTGTTTATAGTGGTGGCAGAAAAAGCCCCCTAAAATTGTGAATCATTGTTATAGTGGGCAATTATGTATATATTCAATTGTCTTGTTCTTCTTGTTCATCTGTTGTCTGGATTGGCGTTGTGTGTGACACGTGAAGTCCCGATAAAATTAGAATTTATCGGGAAATAACATTCTGATACGCAAATAGACTTGTATAGAAGAATTTAGAAATCATTCTCTACAAAAGAGACGTATAGTTTATGACACGATTGATAAAATCAAATAATTAGAGATAATACAAAAGTGCGTGGTCCGTGGCATCGACGGGTGAACCCTGTACGTATAAAAAAATGGACGCCAATCCATAGTATCGAAGTGTATATTCTTGTGTGAGAGTGAAAATAAACTAGTTCCACAAGGTAAAGTTGAACTTTTAATTAATCATACTGCGTGTTGTCCCGTACCACTCCCTGGATGTGAACATTTAACCGGACTACTGATAAAAGAAAGAGTCGTTCATGCTCACCGCTGTGCTAGCCCGGCAAAGAAGGATTGACGCCCCCCCACACCAAACAGCAAATGGTACCCTCAGATCTCAGTGAGGTAAGCTTCCCTTAACCTCTTGAGCGATGGCTATTTAAACCATCCGCGAGCGGAGAACTGCTACCCAATATCCAGCGCAGGGCATTTAAAGTGCGTAGTATACACACAGGTGTATTTTGTGTAAATATTAAGTTATTTTAATGAAACAAAAACTGGTATAAAACTCGTTATATGCAGTATAAATGTACGTCATCAGCAAAGTTGAGTTGTATTTACAAAACGTTGAAATGGCACAATTTTGTTTCACTGTGGTGAAAAGTCAACTTTGCTCTGTCGAACGCATCTAATATAAGTTCTTGGAAAGAAACAGTAAAGAAACACCCACTGTATGTGTGGCTTATGTGTCAGCATACTGTGTAATAATGCACTACTGTATGCGTGGTCTCTTGAGTCATCAGAATAGAGCAACATTGCAACTTTTGCTTACACGAGTTTCGTAACTTAGTAGAGTCCGTGTCTTTCTTTGTTGAAATACATACGTATACTTTCCTGCTTGTAGCTGAAGGGAGAAGTGGTATAAGAAGGTGTTTTTGCATGGTATAAGAAGGTGTTTTTGCACCAACCGGATATAACCATATACAATTGTTTGGTGATTTGGACAGCTCTCTAAACCCACACAGGACAATGACCGACCTTTACTTCCGACTATAAATAGTTCGCAGCCTAATTGAACAATACCACGTTGGGGATTGAAAATCCAAAACCCCTGCACCCCTCAGACTTCAAGGAAAACATTATCCTAAAAGGATACCACCAACAGCAAAGAAGTCCCGCCCATCTCGAAAGTGTTTCGTGTGCCGCAAGAAGGGAATTCGCGAATGTGGAAATGTACCTACTCTTATGTGTTTATCCCTGTTTTGAGGTAAATCACCGCAGAAAGAACATATTAAGGTAAGCCAATAAAGTATATAGACTTTACTAAAATGTTTCATAAAGGGAAAATTAAAATAAGTTGAGTTGGATAAGGGATAAATAAGGGTTAAATGCTTAAACACACAGGTCGTGTATACATGCCCATATCGCTCATCCGTCATTTTAAATGGACATGATTTCACGTCCATATCCCTCGAGAGGTTAAGAAGAAACGTTACAACACACGCACACACACAGCCTTGATCCGAGGTAAGGAGGACTGACAATACCTCAGATAATCGAAAACTCTGATAACATGGACTCTCGTCAAAAATTGAGAGGGAAAAGTGTGGTAAACTGGTGAAATAAATGAAAACGTGATCAAATGTGTGAAAGTCATCTACTGTATTATCAGATGAAAAAGTGACATTTTTCTGTTTAACGGAATTCGCTCGCTTCTTTGACACCATTTCATGCAATCATCACAGCAGTAAAACCGTGTTGGTTGTTGGTTGGCTGTTGGTTGTCTTGATTGTTGCTCTACGTGATTTGAGGTCTTTTCTGTCGCTTCACATTCTTCACTGTGGCAGATTTTCTCATTCTGCATTTCAGTGTCTTCATTGTCACTTTCATTTTCTTCAGCCTCTACACATTCACTGCCTCTGCTATCAGTCATTTTGAATTCTTTGTCTGCATTGATCCACTTGGCTACATCATTTTCAGTAATCGTTTCATCTGCCAGTCTTTGAGCTAACTGTGAAAGGCTAAGGTCATGCTCTATGGACAAAGTTTCTTGATTTTCCAAGAAAATGGAGTGATGTTTAATAACTTTGCGTGGCACATTTCATAAAACTGGAACTCGGTTGTTCCGTACTCAAATAACTGCTGTATGTATATATAAACTTTGTAAGTTTCATTTTAAGAAAATTGGAAGATTGTCATGTTTTATTCTAAATATAAATAGATCAAAGAAGTTCATCCCTCATTTTTGATATTCTGCAGGTCGGCCTACTGGTTTGATGACTGAGCCATTAATGGCTCCGCCACAGCTGAAGCCTAGTCCTCCACTATTGCACAAGGATCCACCAATTCTCATCAAGCAGGCTTCTCTGGATAAGAATAAGGGAAGCAAAAAGGACAAGGTATGTATATTGTTAGCAGCACACACTGCAAGTATTTCACATATAATAAGCTTGCTGTAGATTTTAAAATTGCTTGAAACAACATTCATGTAATTAATAATTGAAATACCGCAATTTATTAACATATGGAACATTAAATAAGGAAATAATGAAGCTATTAACAGTGAAGCAACAAGAATCTAAAGTAAAAACAAATTAGAAACTAAAAGCTTCACTTATCTTAGTAATATTCCAAGTTGTTTGGTGTTGACAAGTTTCGAGTTGACTCCAATTCATTCTCAAAGCTATCATAATAATAATAATAATAATAATAATAATAATAATAATAATAATAATAATAATAATAATAACTACCTTCTGAAGGTTAATTAATCCCGGGACATAAAGTACATACTTACAATAGTAATTCACCATTGGGGTAATTGTCTTTGATGTGAGACGAACTGGTTTGAGAATTCAATGTCATTCTGACAGGTTGTCACAGTAGCTTAATGGTTAGATCACCCGCCTAGTTAGTGGAGGGTCTGTGGTTCAAATCCCAGCTGTGGCATTGAATTTCTAAGTTTCAGTTCTACCTCTCAAACATTGCCCACACACAGCTTGTGTGTTTAAAATCACCAACAGTAAGTTTGTTGGCATAAATAAATAATGAAGCTAACATAGTTTGATGAAAGAGAAATTTTCTTAATTTCGATGTTAAATCACTTTACCTTGAAATTAAAATTAAACATCCATTGGTAAAACCGGCCCTAAATGTTTTTTAAAAAATTTCCCTTTTCCATTCTTCCTTAAAGTGAACCCTTTTTATTGATTACACATGGCAGCACTTGGTTAATGGAGACTAGAAAAATTATAATTCAGCTAAAATGAAGCGCATACTGTTGCATACCATTCCAAAGAAACACCAAAATCAAATGAGATTAGGAAGTTTTATATGAAACTCCATAGTGTGCAGTATTGCTATAATTATCAGTATTCTGGGAGAAAAAAGATTCAAGTACAATACTCATAAGAGAAATATATATCACTCAAAATTTTGAATAAATCTGATGCAACAGTGTTACTCTTGTTTTATGTGCTGCATCCTCCATGTCCTATAGAAAATGAATGAAAAGTACATTATCTTATGTGCTCTATTTTTCTTTGCTGTTCTAAGCAAGCCATGGTCTTCCTTCAGTTGTACAATTGATGTCCTATCTCAGCTTGAGATTTCAAGAGTAAATGAAACAGTTATGGATTGCAGCAAGAGAATACGTAATGTTTACAGGCAAATTATTATATTTAATAAGTTTTATGAATTTTTGTGCAAGTACACAAATAATGACTTCAGTATAAAATAACATAGCAAGGAAATAGTAAAAACCAGTGTATCTCTCTCCCTTTCTTCCCCCCCCCTCTCTCTCTCTCTCTCTCTATTGTTCATTGGATATTATTGTAAATTCACACAATATCATGGGTTAAAAATGAACATGTTTCAAAGTAACTCGGAATCTGTCTTATTTTGAAAGCTCTCTTACAGATGTTATTACATATTTGCTTCTTGTCATTTTAATAAGCTGCTGTAACTGAAAATTACAGGGTCCAAGCAAAGAAGAAGTTTTAAAAAAGATAGAATCATTGATGGAAGAATATACAACTTCTGGAAATTTGCAAGATGCCCTTAGTTTGTACAAGGAGCAGAAAGTACCAGAAAGATTTGTGCGATATGTATTGTTGGCAATAATGACACAAACTCTAGATAAAAGTGGTGAGTATTAAGTTTTTTTACAGTACAGCCATTGCATTTTCATCTGGTAGTAATACCTCCATAGAGTTTACTTCAGTTTTTATAAATTAGTAATGCCCAGAAATGTCGCGGGGATTAAAAGTGGAGATACTGTTCTTTCCAGTAAGTACCCAACTTCAAGAATGAGCACCCATTGACACAAATATCTTAGGTTTTATTTTTAGCAATTTTCCCAAAATTTACTTTTGTAAGCATAAATGAAATAATACAGCTATTAATGTATTTGTTTAAATGTTACTTATTACACCTAGTCACATATTTTATTAATATTAATAGTTTATTACATAAACTCTTGCATTGAGAAACAAAAAAGGATTCTTCGTAAAGCACTTTCTTATAAGTATTAATAAAATAACCTTGGTAACTGCAATTGCATACTTAACTACTGCAATAAGTGCTGGGTTCTAATATGCCAATATGTATTATAATGAATTTAAATAGAGATCCAATATATGAAGAAATGAAAAGATACAATATTTCTCGATGAGTGTCTGAATGTGAAACTGTCACACATCTTTTAATGACCATTTATGATTAAAAAATAAATGCTGAGATAAGGCATTAATAAATGGTTTTGTGATAGCTGAAAATTATTTTGCTAGACTTGTTTTTTGGTGGATGATAATGTACATATTTGTGCTGTTGCTAGTGTTAAGTCTGAATGCATAATAAATTCAAAATTGGCATTGAGATTAAAATATAAGGTGCTGATTTCAGGGTTCCCTATCCATTTAGCTTCTATAAATACAGACTTTAACTAGAAAACCAACACAGACAGACAACTACATAAAAGGTAATAGTTACAATCCAAAACAAGCAATTTTCAATAGTTTAACACATAGATTGGTGAACATCCCTGTTTCAGCAGAAGAATACAAAACAGAATATTACAAAATAATTGAAATAGCACAAAAAAACGGCTTCCCCAAAGAATTAGTAGATAAAAAAGTAAAATGAGCAGAAAAGAAAAAATTAGTAAAAGAAGCTACAACTTTCACAGCAGCAAAAACAAAAATGACATTCAAAAAATTCACATATCATCCATGGGCCTTTGAAAAATTTAAAAGTGTTCAAGGAATATAACATTCAGCTAGCACCAGTAAACCATTACTCCATAAAAAACCTGCTACTTTCAAACATCAAAGATGCTATTCCACCTAACAAAAAATCTGGCATATACCAAATTGAATGCAGTGATTGTAATGAAATATACATAGGAAAAACCAAAAGAAATTTAGAAATTAGATCCAAGGAACACGTTAGGAACATCAAGAGTAAACAATTAGAAAAATCAGCGGTTGCATTTCACTTTTAGACAAAAAATCATGACATAAAGCTAGAACCGAAACTTCTCAAACACATAACCGGAAAACAACTGTCCACATGGGAACAAATCTTCATTTTAAAAAATAGAAACCGAGTATTTAATTTCGACATTCCTCGGAAAGATATTTTCAGCAAGTTCCTTGAACCGTTACCAGAAGAAACATCAGAAGAAGCATCGCCATCCGCACCATGAAACACGGTTGTTGTCCGGTTGATAATGGAGGAAAGTTAACCTTTGCAACGCGTTCCGGAAAATTATGTTGTAAGTGTTGTTTAGTGTTATTGACTCACCTTTTAAATTAAATTAGATGAAATGTGTTTAATTATCTCAAAATGAGTAGAGTAAAACTGATATTATTGGTAATAGTGTTCATAGTGTTAGCTTTTTGGACACTTCACCTTTATTTTTAAGTGAAATTCTGAAAATTTTTGAAGGGAAAGGGCTTTCCCTTCATTTTTCAGGGTGGAAGAGAAATAATTTTTTCAAAAGCTTTTACGTGCTAAGTATACAAAATGATTCTAAAGTAAGAACAAATTAGAAACTAAAAATTTCACTTATCTTATTGTTTTGGTGCTAACCCTGGGGTTTCAAGCTGTGTCCAGCTTGATATGGCTTTGAGAATGAGCTGGACACAGCTTGAAACCCCAGGGTTAGCACCAAAACAATAAGATAAGTGAAGTTTTTAGTTTCTAATTTGTTCTTACTTTAGAATCTTGTTGCTTCACTGTTAATAGCTTCAATTGTTCCTTATTTAATACAAAATGATGTTGGCTAATGCTGCATTTCTGATAATGAACCCATTTATCCTCTTGCTCTCCAGTATTTTTCACTCAGTGATGCTACTTTGATGATAGCTGGACAGCATTGATGATCTTAAGCCATTTCCTCTTGAAGATCACATAAGGGGCAAAGTGGTGAAGAATAAATCCCAATCCTATGGAGATGCTTTGCTATACAGTCATGGCCTATGAATAGTCTAAAGATTGCAACTGCACTTTTTCTTGGGTATCCAGGGATGTTATAATTTGTGATATGTCAACAATACAGAGACTGGTAGAGAAATTTGAAGACAGAGGATCAATGGTGACAATAAAATCATCTGGACATCCTTGTTCTCATCGAACGTTAATGTTCCTCTCATCTGTTCACAAGTTTTATGGCTGCAATTGCAAGAATTGAATGTGGAAGACTTGTGGCTCTAACGGATGGGGCTATCTGTCACACTGCTGTTGAAACAACAAGGCTGCTGAGAGAAAGATTCCCCTGCTCGCCTCTTCTGTCACAACAGCGATCAAAACTGGCCACTGAGATCATGTGATTTGATACCATGTGAAATTTGTCTGATTTGATTCTCAGGTGATCATTTTGATGCGGCTGATCACCCAAGAATCAATTATTAGTAACACTTGCTGCGAAAGTTTTAAGTCTTATATTTGTCGGATGTTAAATCTTATGTTTATGTGAATATTCCACAAACCATTCTCCAACTTAAGGCAGTAATCAGACTTGTCATGGGCCAAATTTCAGCAGAACTTTGCTCTAGAGTTGTCAAATTTCTGCATATTACATGTATACTATATTTGAGCTCGGATTTTGTGTATTTTTGGGTGTATATATTCTTTATATCTGCTCAACATCTTCTGGTAACTGCAAGATCCAAATACAAAAATTCATTGCAGGAATAAAATAAATCAGTGCTGAATAACATTGTTTATAAAGGCTTGTCTTATATTTCAGACAGTGATCGAGAACTAGCTGGAAGCCTTATTGTTGAACTGAAGAAGGCATCACTTGTAACCTCTGCTCAGTTTTTGGATGCATTCCGTGAACTAGTGACACAGATGGCTGAAAAAGAGCAAGAAATACCACGAATTTACTCTCACGTTGCAGGTTAGTGACCTTGAGTACAAGAATTTGTTGAATTCTACTGTGCTAAGTATTCATACCATGCAGGTCAAATCTCAAACAATTTTACAGCAATAAGTCACTTTTCAAAATATAGTTGGGAAGTTTCCTATCAGATATTCCGATTGTGTAGGGGGAGAGGGGAGGATTTCACTTCAGCACAATGCCTAAATCATACATTTTTACATAATAATTGGTTGTCTCCATTAGCAAAGAACTAAAGGTGACTTATTCTTTAAAATTATCTGAAATTCTGTCTGTCAGTGGTTGTAACGTTACTCATATGTGAACAGAATTTCAGCTTTTTGATAGTTATCAGGGACATTAATTTGCAAAACTTCTGAAGGTTCAAAGAGACTTGCTGTTGTAGTGAGTGGGATTTAGGGACCTGTCAATGATGTTTGCCAATAGATTTGCTTACAAATTTCTGCCAATGTCCATTTGATAGTTTTAAATTTATAGTGATTTAATAAAATTAATACATAGAAAATTTATTTATAGTTTGTCTAGATCAGGCCTGTGCCTGTGGGTGTCATGGGGCCCGTGATGTATTTTTCTTATACCCTTCATAAGCAAATTTTTAATATTAAATTTCAACACAAAACTGTTTCCTTCCGAACATCTTCCTAATACACACCCATAAAGTATATTTTTGTATACGTAAAGCTGTATTAATTACTTTCCTAACCAGTGCTTTCCCTTTTTCCTCATTTCAAGCAGCTGTGCTGCTATTGGAACATAGAACTTTCCACTCTAGACAAGACATTCACTGGATACCCACTCTCTCCTTATGTAATTTTTGCTTTCCTCAGACCTGAACTTGTCTGAATGGAGACAGTCACCTTACGAGAATCTTCGAGAAACATGTATATTTCAGAAAACTTGCTGGTAATTCACCTCGACTATATAGGTGGGCAGGCAGTCATAGTGGTTGTGATGGTACCTGTGCCTCCTTAGGCATGAGTTAAATGTGCCCAAGTACATAAGAAAGTTGAACATCGCTCTACATTGTATAAGTATTTATTGATAGTGTACACATTTGGACCAATCAAGTGCATCTACATGGTTATTCTGTTGTCAACTTGAAAGTTATGTCTGCAGTGAGAAGCAGCATAGGAAGCATCACTTTGTTTGTGCTTTGTTATGGCAGTTACGGAAGAATCGGTCAACTGGTTGACTGTAGCAAAACTTGCCATAGATAATCTGCTGTGTCTGCTCTTTTTTTTAAAATTTAATTTATACATCGGATGTTGCTTAAGAGATTTGCCCTTCCAGATGATTAATCAACAATGCCACTGTGTAAAAGAAGCTGACATTTCAGGAGACAATTATTTCACCGTTAACCTCTTAAGGGATATCTACGTGAAATCACGTCCATTTAAAATGGCAGATGAGCGATATGGGCGTCCTGTGCGTTTAAGCATTTAACCCTTATTATCCCTTATCCAACTCAACTTATTATAATTTTTCCCTTTATGAAACATTTTAGTAAGGTCTATATACTTTATTGGCTTACCTTAATATGTTCGTTCTGCAGTGATTTACCTCAAAACAGGGATAAACACACAAGGGTACGTACATCTCCACATTCGCGAATTCCCTTCTTGTGGCACACAAAACACTTTCAAAATGGGCGGGACTTCTTTGCTGTTGGTGGTATCCTTTTAGGATAATGTTTTCCTTGAAGTCTGAGGGGTGCAGGGGTTTTGGATTTTCAACCCCCAACGTGGTATTGTTCAATTACGCTGCGAGTTATTTATAGTCGGTAGTCAAGGTCGGTCATTGTCCTGTGTGGGTTTAGAGAGCTGTCCAAATCCCAAACAATGTATATGGTTATATCCAGTTGGTGCAAAAACACCTTTTTTATACCACTTCTCCCTTCAGCTACAAGCAGGAAAGAATACGTATGTATTTCAACAAAGAAAGACATTGACTCTACTCAGTTACGGAAACTCGCGTAAGCAAAAGTTTGTAATGTTGATCTATTCTGATGACTCAAGAGACCATGCATGCAGTAGCGCTTTATTACACAGTATGCTGACGCATAAGCCACACATACAATGGGTGTTTCTTTACTGTATCTTTCCGAGAACTTGCGTTCGACAGAGCAAAGGTTGACTTTACACCACAGTGAAACAAAATTGTGCCATTTCAACGTTTTGTAAATACAAACTCAACTTGCTGATGACGTACATTTATACTGCAAATAACGGAGTTTTATACCAGTTTTTGTTTCATTAAAATAACTTAATATTTACACAAAATTACAGCTGTGGTATATACGAGCGCATTTTACAATTTAAAATGCTAGCAGTTCTCGACTCGCGGACGTTTAAATGGCCATCACTCAAGAGGTTAAGTTTTAAAGATTCAACACCAACATTGTATACTCCCATCAGGTCATCTTTTACCAGAAAAGGAGGGATGCTTATGTTTTAGACTTAGCTGAAAGTGGCTAATCTTGTCTTCTGAATACTAATCCTCTAATTTCATCCCTTTACAGAAGGATTTGTACAACCCTGGTAAGATTGTTAGCTCCATATATATGAGACTGTGAGCGTAGTGTCACAAGAGAATATTGCAACCCCTTGGAATTCTTAATTTAAGCAGGAATGAAACAGCAACATTCCATTGGGGATCATTTGAAACTGCGATTCTTACAGACGATCCAACTATGTAACATCCACTGTCAGTTTGAAAATGAATGTATTTTGATAATTATAGACATGTGAACACAAATTCAAATTTTCAGCTATGTGTATTCAGATATTAAATAGTTATTTATGTTTTGAAGTATGCAAAATAAGGCTTTAGCAGACAAATTTAACTTTTTCAGATGAGGCATAAACTGTATCTAGAATAGTGCATGAAGGCCATGTCTTTTGCATAATTTTTTAGTAAAAGCAGTCTAAATTATGAGTAATCTGAAGTATATATTATAAATTTGGTTTCAGCATGTGCACATTAATGAATGAGTGATAATTCATAAGGAGAGCAATGTGAATGGTAAAGTTTGTGTATGAATAATTATTTTAAACACTAAATATTTTTATTTCTAAATACAAATATTTTAAAGAAAATACAAGAAACAGCTTTGATGAAAATAAGTTCCATCTGAAGTTTTTAAAATCTTCTGAGGCAGAAGATGAGATTCTAAGGTATCCTTGAAAAACTGCCCAATACTGACAATAATTAAGTCAATTATTCAAAATAAAGGACATACCTGTTTCAGGTTTTGCAGCCTGCTGTTTCTGAAGAACTTGCCACTCTGGTGGATATCTCGGAAGTGACAGAGAATGGAGCACATTATCCACTGTTCATGTTGATCTTACAACAACTTCATAAAACACAGGGAAAGGCCCGATTGACTCAGCTGTTCAATGATAGCAAAGTAAGTACCTCAAATGGTAACTAATTAAATACCCAAATAAACTATTTATTAACAAGAAATTAGGTGGGCGGCACCTTGGCCGAGCGGTTAGACCATTTGCCTACCACCTAGATAGCCCAGGTTTGATCCCAGGGACCCGCATGTGGTATTCATGGGGGATGAAGTGCGTCTCGGTGGATTTTCTCCAGGTTCTCCGGTTTCCCCCACCACTCATTCTACCAATAATTGCTCCATGCCTTTCAAATCATCCATTTCCACCTGCATTTCATACCATCCTCTTCCTCCACTCTCATACCTGGTGCTGGGCTGACCACCCATTCCCAGATCTTCACTGTCTGGTCCATATGTTCGTCTGCTCCCCTACAGGGCGTATGACCCCTAGGCACTGGCTTGTAAGTCCTATGTAAGGGGAGGGTATTCAGATAAAAAGAAATTAGGTGGGAGCATGATTAAATAGTTCACTTGCTCTATTTCATAATATTCACTAGAACATGCTTAATAAGTTTTTTTAACACTATAGCTTATGTCATTGAAAATGAAAACATTTTTAATATAAACTTTTACACCTTGAAACTTTACCTTTCTACTGTTACACTCGTCACTGGATTTTGTTAACCTCCCTAAATTTAGGGCAGTTCAACCCATTTGAAACTTTAAATTCTGATGCTGTAATGTTGAAACCTTCATAAATAAGATAAGAAAATGCAATTTTAAGATGCATGAGCAATGCACTGAGGTATTGTTACTAAAACATAGGTGCTTGTTGGTGATGTATAGTCTGTTCATCAAGAGATTAGAGGAGACGTAAACAAAGTCACATGTGTTTTGACCACAGCATGGTCATGACGCTTTCGCCGTGTAAATAGTTCCTTGAAGAAATACTGTTACTAAGGACTAAAATGTCACTTAATGATTGCTAATGCATAAACTAAGTGTACTAAGCATAGTTGAAGTCTAAGAATACGCAGTTAAATGAATCTGGTAACCAGCCTAATTCATTCTGCGTGCGCATTATTCCAGTATGAAAGTAACATGGCGGAACAAGTGAGTTGGAAACAAGTGCGGCAAACGCTGCGAAGTGGTGAAAAGACAATATTGAACGTGTTTAACAAGTTCTGCGAGAAATATCCCGAACTTGTTATCGAAGACATGATGAAATTAACATCTAGAGTTTACCGGTGTGTCAGTTTCAAGTATTACAACACACGCAAAGAAAAATTATCAGTTGGTGAAGATGCCGGCCCAAAAGCGACCACGTGCCAGATAAATGGTGGATGTAGTTTGCGACGAATTTGTGAGATCTGCAATCCGTCGAAAAGTTCACCAGTTCTTTGTTAACAATGAACCCCAACCTTAAACAAAGTGCTGTTGGCAGTTAACTCTGATCCCAATCTTCCAGATTTAAAACAAACTTCCCTCCACAAGCTGCTTCTGGAGATTGGTTTCCAGATTGTGAGCAGGAAACGAAAAAGTGTTATTGTGGACAGAGGTGATAAGTAGTAGTTAATTTCCATGTGCTATATGTTATTTGGATCAAGTAAATATATCCTTTTAGTAGTGTAAAGTGCATATTATTCCTACGCGTAGCAGTAGGTAACTGTTGCGTCATTGTGAATGCACGTGGCCGCGAAGTGATACAAACCGGTGCTTTGTTTATATCTCCTCTAATCTCTTGATGAACAGAGTATAGTTAGGAATTGTAATGGAAAATAGCTTTTTGAATATAAACCTACAACCTGCTTGCATAATTGATATTCAGTGAGTATTTAGTCATGTTGGTGACAGAATCTACTAAGGTAAACCCACGTTACCATTGCTTCTCTTCTAAATTTTGTTTGTTGCTGCAGTCACATGTAATTTTATGCCAACTAAGTAGCCACCAAGCTAATAAAGGAGATAAAATGCATTTATTATGGTGTTGGTGTAGCATATTACTTTCTCTACTGGTAAGTAGGGGAAGTGTTGTATTCCACCCAAAAATTCGAAGTTGAGATTTCAACGGAAATGTGTTTTGAGGTCCCCTGAATCCAAAAAAAGCATTTTTAGAAAAAGGTCCGTGTGTGTGTCTGTGTGTCAGTCTGTGGACAGCATAACTCAAAAACGAAAAGTCGGTTAAAAACCATAGTTGGTATTTAAGTTTAATGTCTTTCAAGGATGCGACACGAAGATTTTGAAGAAAATAGCCCCACCCTAAACTACCCTTTACATGGAACATTTTTCGGAAATTTTGATTTTCTTGAAAATGGCCTAACAATTTTGATTAAAATGTCATATGTTTGAGATATTTTTATGACAAATAAAATGTATATCTTGAATTTTCTGGCTATAGCCCCTGTAGTCGCGTTTACTCTGCATAACTGGTAAAATGTTAGAGATATACCAAATCATACTATACAAAAAATGTTGTTGTTAGCTAATGCTGGATTTCTGACAGTGAAGTCATTAATCCTCTTGCTCTACAATATTTTTTACTCATAGAGCAATAGCAGTATAGTAACCGCTTTTAAGAGAGCACCATATTTTTATGTTTTGGCGGTCACATCGCTCTCTCACAACCCCCAGAATGTCTGGAGGACCACACCTGTCGTTGGTTTACGGGTCTCACCGACCTGACTGGGAGAATTATCAAAATAAATTCACCGACCATATCCTCTGATTACCAATCAGAGGGCGCATTACATGCCATGACAGGTCAGCATGTTAAGGGTTAATATTTTATAGAGAAATTAGAGAAATGGAGAGATTGGAAAAATAAAGACTTCCTAGCCCTTGGGAACCCTAATAGCATCGGGGTCGGAAAAGAACAAGCGATGACCAAGGTAAGGTCAGATAGAAAAGTTACAGTGAGGAGCAAAACACCAGTAAGTGGAAGTAATGTTCTGCTCAGCTTGGGTACCTTGTGGTCGCCATTCACATATCCCCTAGACGGAGACCCCTGAGTATAAGAAGTAGAAGAAGAATAAGCTATTGCAAGAATAGTTTGTAGAAGAATGAGTAGAGAAAGCCATCCAAATATTGAACACGTCTATTTCTTTTTTAGAACAATTTCCAGCTACTGCAGTGTATATGAACAAAGTCGATGTTACAGAGTTTTCTCACAAGGCAACAAAAGCCTGATTGATTCTTGCAAAAAATGTAATCTTGCTAAAATACACAATATATGTCTAAATAAATTTTCTTGTAGGGTGGACCATTTCGGAGAGTGTGAGTGAGTTGGGTTTAAGGGCCTGTCGACAACTAGGTAATTAGGGCCCGATTATTCCTTGTTATGTGTGTGAATTTCAGAAAACTTAGAACTTTCGTAAAATGGATCATTGTTCATTTTTTTATTGTGCAAAGACAATAGAATCTCAAAGTTTTAAAACATTTGACAATCGCACAAAGCCTACTGTATTCTAACATTCCCCTTGCACCTACAAGGAAATAAGCAATAAGATAAGTTGGATAAATGTTTATCTTAACTAACACGAAGAAGATATAGGAATAAGACTTTGTAAGAATGGTTAGTACGAAAGTAGAGAAAGTCATGTGAGTGCAACACATCAGATTTTTTTTAAGTATTACTTAAGGGTTCTAAAGTAAGAACAAATTAGAAACTAAAAACTTCGCTTATCTTAGTAATATTGTAAGTTCTTGGTGCAAAGCTGGAGTCAACTCGAAGCTTTAGTCAGCTTTGCACCAAGAACTTGCAATATTACTAAGATAAGTGAAGTTTTTAGTTTCTTATTTGTTCTTACTTTAGAATCTTGTTGCTTCACTGTTAATAGCTTAAATTTCCTTAATTAAATAACTTTACATGTGAGTGCCTTTCACGGAATCTAGTTTTAAAGCATGGTATGCAGAAACTAAGTTTTCTTCTCCTAAATTAATTTCCTTATCACTGTTATCTCTGCTTCAATTGGACTAGTGCTGTGGAGCCATTTCGCATGTTCACAATTGGTGGTTGGTACAAACTAAAAATGCTATGATTTGATCAACAAATTCAAACTGTAAATGAGGTGGTATAGAGTCAGGCAAGTCATATCAGTGATTATCCTGAAAGTACCAGGGGTGGGGGGTGGGGTGAAAAAAGCATCACTTGCGTTGTATTCTCTTTAGTGATTACACTAAAACTTAAGAAAATACGCAAGGTCATTCATATATTGTAATTACCTTACCAAATTGCCTTCATGCTGTAATTATTTTTGGATAATTTATTTGGGCTTTCAAAATCATCCTTGTTGTCATTAGAAAATTATTTTTTAACCTTCAGTCTCAAAATAATTATGACTAACATTTGAGCTCAAATTACAAAAATATTATCTGCACTCATGTTATTTACTAATATAACAAACATCCTAGATATTATTTATTTATGCCAACAAACTTACTGTTGGTGTCCTTAAACACAAGGCATGTGTGGGCATTGTTTGAGAGGTAGAATTAGAGCTGAGAAATTCAATGCCACAGCTGGGATTTAAACAACAGATCTTCCACTTACGTTGCAACTGCAGCATAATGCTCCATAAATGCACCATTTCAAGATAATGGTATAGGGGAAACAGTTTATCTGCAGTTCCCAAGAATTCAGTATGGCAACATTAAACTGCACAGTTCTTTATACCAAAAGGCAGTACTGCCAACCTACCTAGTAAAAGCATTATTTGTAACCTCAAATATCACAGGGTTAAAGTAACATGCTTCCAAACAATAATACTTGAACATGTTACCACACATGATCCTATTCACTTTTGGCAAATCTTGTTCTGGAATAACACTTTCGAATAAAATCGCTTCTGAATGCCAAATATCGATATATATTTTTAATGCACTACTGTGTTGTGTACACAAAACTAAGTGCATATAATGCTCTAAAATAAAGACAAAACCATGCACACACAATCAATATAAGTTTCCACAGTTTTCTTCATTAATTGATAAAGCGTCTAAACAGAATCTTGTTTTTAAATCTATCGGTTAGCTTCTCTGCAACAGGTTTAAAAATAAGGGCTTCTGTGGGTAACATAACAGATGCGATTACAACCAACTATGGTGATAGCTTTACCATGGTTATATTTTAAGAACAATTGATGGTACTAATGCAACCTAACAGATGGAATATCACCAAAATATAACCAGATTGCATCACAATGGGGGGAAAATGTCAGTTGGTTTTGGGGGTATTCCAATAAGCTGTTTACTCTATACATTAGTGAGCTTAAATTAAACTCCTTTAACTTGTTAGATCATATCGGACAATGAATGGATGAAATGAGTGAAATATTCAAATGAGCCCAGGGTCCTTAGAGCTTAAAGTTACTGTACATGACAGGGGGGAAGAATCCTGGAAGAAACCATATCTAGGTAATTTACCCTATGATTTGAGCTTAGAACCTCCTGTGTATTCTGTCTACCTAGATTCTGTCACTTCAGCAATAATTAGAGGAATTATAGAGGAATGTAGCCATTTAAACCATATTTAATATGACTCTGCAGAATGCTGTTGGAATAATTTATGGATGTTACATTTCTTGCTTTATTTCTTTTTTTAGGTGAATCTTTTAAATATGCTGCCTGAGGTAGATCGCACTAAGGATCGCTTGTCAGAGATACTTGAAGATCGTGGACTCACCTTCTTGTTCCCATTGCTGAGGATCCAGTCTGAATTGTGGAAACAGCTTCAGGCAGATCCTAACCCAACACAATTCTACAAATGGATAAAGGAAAACTTGGATCCATCTCATCATACAAATCCAGGATTCATAAATGCACTTATGACCGTTCTTGTCAAGTATATAACTCAGGTTAGTATGCAGAAAGTTGTATAAAATAGAAATTAACTATACGGTGTTATTGCAATATTAGAGAGCAGGAAGGTCAAACCATAATTTATAACATTTGTAATGTGCCCCAACATTTACCTTTGGCTTTAAATTTGTACATGCTAAATGTATCAAACATTAATAGTGGTGCTGAGTTTTTAATAATTATACTTTGAGTTGAGCTATGAGATTCTTTTTTCTATCCCAGGTCGCAGTACGGGTGAAAATAACGAACACAGGATGTAACTTTACTATATCACCTTTATTTGCACTTTTTTCGTTGAATATTACACTCATTACATTTAAATTAACTTTCGTTGCACCTGAATATTTTTCTTTGATAGTCTTTTCACGTTATCTGTTATTTTAGACTGGTTTTAGCGTCCATATCTATGCGTATCACAAAACGTGTCTTTCCTTTCCAGACTCCAAGACGCTATTAAGAAAAAAGTTGGTGCCTCTTTACATAATGCTTTTGTATTCATACGTGTATGTGCTTATTTTCCCGCAAAGTACACTTTGAAACCCTCCTACACGCTAAATAGTTCCTGTAATGTTAGGGAAGCGATCTTTATCTATCCTCCCTACACTTTTAACATTAAATATATATGGTTCTTATATTTCTACATATTAAATTTGAACATGTAACTTAACATTTATGACATTTTTAAACAATTACTTCTTTTTTAACAATTAAGACAATGGCAATTCATTTTCAGTAATCAACAAATCCTTACCAACATGAAAAATAAACCATATTTACAACAAATATTTAAATAAGTGCCTTCTTTTCGGGGTCTAACCATATATTCTGTCATGCCCCTTGTTTTGTTTTTCAAGTTGTCACATATATTCACAATCTTGAAACACAATACAAAACCTCTCCCTATTCTTTTGATACAATCTTTTACTTTGTACAATAACCTTTTTTCTTTACAGTCTTTGCTGTATGTTTTTGTCTTTTGTTTTGGCATGACACAGTAGTAGGCCTTTATAATTTTAACATATTTAGCTATTGCACAACACAATACCATAGATATTCCTAAGTTTTTACATTTGACATTGACACTAATATTATTTAAGTGTATTATGATTTATTATGTGCCCTTTGACTTATGTTCTTTGTTATGAGGAGAGAGAGACAGGATACAAATCTTGAGCTAATGATTATGACCATACTTATGGCAATTTTATTCAGTTCTTTGCCTTCTTTGTCTTGCAAGCTTATTATGTGTAGGCAGGTCGTTCATTCAGTTCTTTAACTCTGATGTTACTAATGATACTATTATGGCATTGGGTTCTTATTCACTATTGTTTAGTTCGTCGACATTTCTTTAAGCTCAACATTGGCCATATACATCTTAATCTGTGGGCATTGTTTTTCTCTGTTTACTAATTGTCATCTGTTTGTCTCTTATCTCTATAAGGGAAAACTTCTATATTTATGATTATCCTGCAACTATATTATTTTTCTTCTTAATTCTTACTTGACACCCTTGTGTCAAAAATATTTTCTCTTTGTCACCACTGATACCGAAATTTAGATTTCAAATCGAATGGGCTTGATAAAGACACGTTTTAATTTAATTGCCGGATGTGAGATTTGCGATAAGTGTTGAGTAATAACATATGTAGATAATAGAGTAGGAAGTGTTGTAAGGTGAGCAAGATATGAGTAAATAATAGTCGTTAAATTTGTAGGATAAACACATTATTGATATGTTTAATAAAATATAAAGAAAACATCGTTTAATCATAAAAAGGTAATTATATATTTGAAATTCAAAAAAGAACATGTTATAATAGAAAGGGACATTTCTAAATTGCGGGAAAAGGAATGAAATAGCATTTTGGATACAAGGCTTTCTTGGATGACGTCATGACATTTAAAATCAGAGAGAACTTAGCGTGGGGACGCCAGAAAGCGTCAGCCCAGACTGGTATTGCACGTTGTGGTGTAGAGACGTGAGTGCGATTCCTCTGCGTATAGAAAGTCGGCATAACTCCCGAAAGTGTATGAGAAGTAATAAACAATATACAAAAGTTTTTCTGGGGTAATCTATAACACCTACGCATACCCGAGATAAAGAAAGAGATCTCATACTGAACTCTACCGACTGAGCGAACCACATCAAAGGGCGACACAACGTGATCAACAACATTACGCATCAAATGGCGACACAACGTGAATCGACCAACAACATTCGCCATTAAATGGCGACCCAACGTGTGGCGTCGAGAGAATAGACCAACCCCAAGACGACCAAGCCAGCATCGAACCAGCAAACAAGAAGGTGCCCAGCGTGTCAACATCTGTGAAACGTGTAGTGAACAAGTTTAAGTGCAGTTAAAATACAAAAAAAATCACAATAGTGAAAATTGTGAAATATTGGTGAGTAGAAAAACACATGTAAATAGCTTAGAAATGGAAGACAGTGATAGCGATTTTCTAGGTTTTGAGAGTCCGAAAATTGAGAAAAGTGTAGTTAGGATGGAAGAATATAATCAAAATATAATCGGTAGCAGAATATGCCAAGAAGTAGAAGATCAGAACGTTAGAGAAACACCTAGAGGTAGCTCAGAAATGTTTAGTAGTAATTCAGAAAGGCCAGCAATTATGTCAGAAATAGAGAATATGTTTCAAAAGATAATGAAAAAGATGAGTACAGAGTCAAGTCAAAAGATAGATGAAACTAGTAAAGAATTAAGAACAGTGAAAAAGATGAGTACAGAGTTAAGTCAAAAGATAGATGAAACTAGTAAAGAATTAAGAACAGAGTTAGGACAGAAATTAGAGAAGGGGCAACAGGAATTGGGAATGCAATTGGAAAATCAGAAGAGAGCTTTAGAAACCTTTAGGGAAGAAGTTAGGGAGGAAATTAATAAAGTCAGTAGTGAAGTAAAAGAAAATAGAGAACAGGTTAAGGGAGAATTAGAGACAATAAGGCAAGAAGTAAAGAATTCTGAAAAGAAATTAGGTCAACAAGTGAGTGAAAAATTAGATAAAGAAAGGGAAAGAGTAATATATAGATTAGACAAACAAAGGGAAGAGGTAGTACAAAGGTTAGATAAAGACAGGGAAGAAATTAGAGAAGAGTTACAGGGGTGTAAAGTTAGAATGGAAAGATCTGATGTAGAAAGTGAAAGGCAGGCTAGAAATTTGGAGGATGTTACAGACCAAATAAAAGGGGTTGTAACAGAAATTACTCAGGTAAAAGAGGCCTTAGAAAATTTGAAATTAAATGAAAATGCATGTAATCACAACAATGTTAATAATGAAGCTGCAAGAAACGAGGCAATACCAGGTGTATCAGCTGACATTTCAATGCAAAATAGGGGTAACAGTAATTCCCATTCTGATCTCAGAAATAGTTCAGGGACAGGTGACAATTCAAATTTACATTGGCCTAACCATGTCTTAAATGAAATGACACCTCCAGTTTTTGAAAATGAAGATTCAGATGATCCTAAAGCCTTTTTAGAAGGGTTACAAGAGTACTTCACGGTGAAACATATACCGGAGGAGTACAAGATGGTGATAGTAAGAAAATGCCTAAAGGGTAATGCTGCCAATTGGCTAGGCCTTTCTATGGGTAACAATAATGATTATGGGACCTTTAGGAACATCTTTTTAACCAGATATTGGGGGGCTAGTAGGCAGGCTAATATTAGAGTCGAATTAAGCAATGGAAAGTTTAATCCTAGATCGGAGGAATCGATGGTCAACTATTTTATGAGAATAGCGAGAAAATCGAAGATGTTGGATCCTCCCTTAGATGAAAAAGATCTAATAAATATAGTTACTCCACATTTTCCGGAAACGCTTCAACACTACCTAATCATAGCCCGACCCGGTAGCATTGCAGCTATGATCGAATTATTATCAGCCTTAGAAGTCAATAAGCCAAAACACGCATTTGGAAATAAATATGAAGAAAAAGAAACTGTAAATTCTTTCGGGCAAGGGGCACAGTATTATCAGAATAGAAGTGAGATTAGGGAAAGATATAAAGGACCAGTACCAAGGATGGAATCATTCCGGTGGGAAAATCAAGGTAGATATAACCAGGAAGGGCATCACCAAAATAGAAATGGTAATCTAAGGGGAAGAAATATAAGGGTGAATTACATGAATACAAATAGATTTGATCGAGGTAGACGGGGACGTTATTTTGGACATAGTTGAAATTCAAATGATGGGTATTGGACAAACGGAGATAATGAGTTTAGACCGAGGTCACCAAGACAGGGAGAAAGGTATTCTAATGGACGAAATTCCCCCGAAAATGCGGAAATGGTTGAGGCCATTAACACGGTCAAAAACATGGTAGGAAGTAACCCCGATTTAATGCAGGAAAACAGAAGTAACAATTTGGGAAATAGTACAGGAGCAATACCTAAAAATCAGGGAAACGCCAGACCCGGTCAAACGCGCCTTCAGTGAGAACTGGGTATCCTAGTAATGATTGTGATAAGTACTCGGAAATAAATAGTCCTGGAAGGCAAATGATGATACAAAAGAAAAGAGAATGGAAAAATAGAATCGACGAAAACGAAAAAGTAGGAGATCCACCTAAAATCAAAATTGGAGTAAATGGAAAACAATACAATGCAGTTATAGATACGGGATCAAATAGCACAGTATGCTCACAAAATTTTTATGATAATTTACAAAGTAGTGGTTTTAAAGCAATGTCTTTACCAGTTAATGGGATATACTGCTCGCTAGCTGTGGGAAAACGAAAAGAGAGAGTAAAATTTCAAGCAATGATAAATATTGAAATAAATGGGAGAATACTTGGAATTTTATTTCTGATTGTAGGAAGACTTGTGACAGATATTATAATAGGTTGTGATTGTCTTTATGCCTGGGAAGCTGTGGTGAATTTTAAAAACATGATTGTAGAAATGAAAGTTGAAGATGAGACCATTATAGTGCCATTTGTGGAAGATAGTAGTTCAGAAACTATTGTAAGAGAAAAAGAGGAAGAAGAAATCCAAGGGGATACATTCTTTGTAGAATATGTTAAAGTAGGAGCTATGGAATTAACTGAAGTAAATGTCAAAGAGTACAGGGTCGATAATAAAGAAAATGTAGAATGGGATAAAAATGATTTCATAGACAATTTGAGGTTTTCTGACGCAACTAGGTACTATGATAGGGAGAGTAGTGAAGACTTAGAAGAATTATTGTGGGAAAAGGTAACTCAGGCTGATCAACTAAATGAACAACAAAGGGATAAACTGTTTAAGATATTAATCCGAAATAAAGAAGTATTCTCTGAGAAACCTGGTAAATGTAATATTTATACTCATTCGTTTGAGATGATACCCATCAAACCTTTTACACACAAAGCGAGAGCTATCCCTAGTACAATAAGAGAAGAGGTAGATGTAGTTATAAAGTCAATGTTAGAAGATGAGGTTATTGAGATTTCGATTTCAGAATTTGTGAATCCCCTATGTATTGTAAATAAGGCCAATGGAAAGATTAGGGTGACATTAGATGCGAGAAAACTAAATCATTGTTCCTCATACTTTCCATCAGGGAATCCAACAGAACGTGTCCTCCGAGATATAGGAATTTATTTACGTGTACTTACACATCATAATCACAAGGATTGCCTGAAATATTGTCCATTGATAGAAAAGATTATCAATCACACCATTAATGTAACTACTGGGTTTGCCCCAATAAAATTAATGTTAGGAATTGAACCAGAACCAATATTGATCGGGGTACCAAAAATACTGAAAATTAATGACATTCAGTTAAGTGAAGAAGAAAGAGCGAAAATTGCTTTTGAACGAATGAAGAAAAAGGCAGAGAAGCAAAAATTAAAGAAAAAGAGTAGAAAACATAAATGGGAACCTAAGATAGGCGATTGGGTACTAGTTAAAGACCATAAGTTATCAAGTGTCTTGCGAGGTAGGAACAAAAGGATGGAATTGTTATATAAAGGTCCTGCAGAAATTATGTCCAAATTTGGTTATCATACCTATGAATTAAAAGATGTTAAAAATGAAAAATGTCTGGGAAGGTGGCATAAACAACTCCTTCGACCATACAAGAAACCGTGTGGTACCTTGGAACCTTGACTTCATGTAAAATTCGAAGTGTCATTTGTCTATTGGCGCCCAATCAGCTTTGAGATGAAATTTAAATGTTAGCTTACTTGAAAATCATATATTGATTAGGTACTTACGTATTCATGACAAATGCAGAATGTGAATTGCTATATACTACAAAGAGCTTAAGAATATATTGTATAGAGCTCACAATAACAGCTTCAGAAAGATTGTTAAAATGTTCATCTCCGCATAGAGAGAAAACCGAATATTTAATTTGCAAACATTTGTTAAAATATTTAGATGTATAGATAGTTATCACAGCAAGACAAAGAAAGAACTTGTCTGAAGAGTGTAATGGATTTATATAAATATATGTACATTTTAGTGCTTAAAGGATCTAGTAAAGATATGTGTTACAATAACAAAAGTGCAAAATCACAGTGCAAGTGATAGTGAGAGCGAAGTGAGCAAACATGAACTAAAAGAAGGAAGTATAAAGAAAGACTCTTGAAATTTAACCTTTATATAAGTTTCACAGGAGAAACCATAACATATTGTAATTAGTATTTAAGGATTAATGTTAAGTCAGGTGTACAATTGTTTGTCATGTTATAAAGATTAATGAGAAAATATGTTAATAACCAATTTCAAAACAGTGTAATTGAAAATTGTATATAATGGGAGTGTTGCCGATTATTCAAAATACAGGAGTAATTTTTAATTTTTCTTTCGGGCAAGACATTTACATTATTTTATTATGAAATAATAAAATAACATAAATGGGGGCATTTGATACCGAAATTTAGATTTCAAATCGAATGGGCTTGATAAAGACACATTTTAATTTAATTGCCGGATGTGATATTTGCGATAAGTGTTGAGTAATAACATATGTAGATAATAGAGTAGGAAGTGTTGTAAGGTGAGGAAGATATGAGTAAATAATAGTCGTTAAATTTGTAGGATAAACGCATTATTGGTTTGAAATTAACGAGTCATGACGTCATACTACATAGGTTAAATTCACGTTCAAAATTCAGGTCTGCCAATCTTAAAAGTCGCGCGATATGTTTAATAAAATATAAAGAAAACATCGTTTAATCATAAAAAGGTAATTATATATTCGAAATTCAAAAAAGAACATGTTATAATAGAAAGGGACATTTCTAAATTGCGGGAAAAGGAATGAAATAGCATTTTGGATACGAGGCTTTCTTGGATGACGTCATGACATTTAAAATCAGAGAGAACTTAGCGTGGGGACGCCAGAAAGCGTCAGCCCAGACTGGTATTGCACGTTGTGGTGTAGAGACGTGAGTGCGATTCCTCTGCGTATAGAAAGTCGGCATAACTCCCGAAAGTGTATGAGAAGTAATAAACAATATACAAAAGTTTTTCTGGGGTAATCTATAACACCTACGCATACCCGAGATAAAGAAAGAGATCTCATACTGAACTCTACCGACTGAGCGAACCACATCAAAGGGCGACACAACGTGATCAACAACATTACGCATCAAATGGCGACACAACGTGAACCACCAAACGACATTTCGCTTCACCACAATTGATTCCTTCTTATTTTTGTCCCTGACATCCTTATGTCAAACACATTTTCTTCGTCGCTATAATTCATTTCTTTTATGGCAATCAGTGTTCTCATCTGTCTGTTGACAATGCTCTTGGTGGTCATTATAACCAATGACTGTTGATTTCCTTTCCTGTTGTATCTTCCAACTTATATACATATTTTCTATAAGAAACCCATTAAACCTTATTGTTTTTATTATTTATTTATGCCAACAAACTTACTGTTGGTGTTTTTAAACACACAAGCCGTGTGTGGGCAAAGTTTAAGAGGTAGAACTGGAACAGCGGAAGGTCTGTGGTTCAAATCCCAGTTGTGGCATTGAATTTTTAAGTTCCAGTTCTACCTCTTAAACTTATTGTTTTTCCTCATTTCTATTGTTCCTGCCTCACATATCTGTTGGCAAAGACTATTTGGTCCTTTCTTTATATGGTTGTAATTTGTTTTTGTGGTATCTTCCTATCAACTTGCCATTTAAATTCTGTAGCTCATATGTGTGATCACCCAGCTGTTTCGTTATAACCAGTAGTCCAGTGTACAGTAGCTCCATTTTTCCAGCTCTTTTTTCAGATGCCTTGATGCTATGTGCCTTCTTAGGAGCACCTTCTCTCCGATTTGTGGGGACCATTTCCTGATATACCTTTTCATTTTATTTCTTCCTTTTTCAGCTTTTTGCTGCAGTCTCTTGAATGCCAGTTGACATTTCTCCTTTTCTGTTAATTCCCTTTGGGCAGCCGTTGTGGTGTCCATGTCACTCGTCAACCGCTTAGGTTTCATGTTGGTCATCAATTCAATTGGGACAAGCTTAGTCATGGTAATTTTCCTGGGTATTGGTGGTGACTGTTGTTCCTATGTTCTTTGCAGCATCCGCCCTATTTGGCATGTTTTCATCTACTTCCCGCTGTCTTATGTTGTCAGTGCTCCATTGGTTTCTGCCACTTTGGTGTGAATCCCTGTTGTATGACGGTCTTTGACTGTTCAAGTATTCTTGACAAAATCGTATGTGATTTACTTGATGAGTGCAGTCTCCTGTCCTGGTCTCTCACGATCATACCTATGTGTTCGGTATCTCGATTCACCCCTTGGTATCGTGCCTTGTGTTCTCCCTCCTTTTGCCATGATTGTGTGGTGTCATGGGTGCTCCTAGTGTTTCTATCTTACCTCTCGCTCTAGTTGTTTGTGGTCGTGCTTCTGTTTGAGATCGGTGAGTTTGGGTGACCATTTCTATGTCTTTGCTCATTAGGCTGACCATTTTGTGTTTCGAAGGCTGTTAGCAGTTCTATCATGTCTGCAAAATCTACTGGCCTTGCAACAATTAACCCTGTTCATTAATCCTCATCCCAATTTCACTACTTTCACTGTATATAAAAACCCTCTGCTTTCTCATTTACGGATTACCCAACCATTTTCTTAATCTTGTTACTGTCAGTGAAATATCCCTTTCTTTCTCATCTGCTTAGATGGCATTTTCGGGTTGGACATAGTGTACAATGAGGTCCTTTTAACATGGAACACCAAAGTTATTGAACTTTACCCCCATCCCCGAAACGAGAGTTCCACCAGATTTCTAAGTGAATTTAAGTTTAGGTTTTTCTTACAACTGATGATCTGTGGTCCAAAGTACATCGTAACTGCTCATTTCTTCATTTATATTTCTTGTGTGTTCTTGAAATATTGTCTGTTCCTTTTTGTGTTCTTATGTCTATTTTCTCTTGCTGCTTCGAGATCTTAAGCTAGCCATAAGGCAATATTTTCCTCTCCATTTGCCACCTGGTTTAATTCCAATCTTGCTTTGTACTTTTGTGAATATGAACATATCTAAAGTAAGAACAAATTAGAAACTAAAAACTTCACTTATTTTAGTATTATTTGCTGACCCTGGGTTTCAAGCTGTGTCCAGCTCATTCTCAAAGCCATATAAACAAATTCGTTGCCAAGCTACAAGCTTTTATTTTTTCTGAAAAACAATTACTCTTATTCAATTTTTATTTACCAATCTCTGAAAACAAAAATTTATAAATAAAATCTATAGATGGTAATTCGAAGTTCATGACACGGTTCCTGTTTTTTAGAATCTTGTTGCTTCACTGTTAATAGCTTCAATTTTTCCTTATGAACATATCTTCTTACCATTGTTATTTCCAAGTTACATTTGATCATTTTGCTTTTTGGTATCACTTCTGTGATCAGTAATGTTACCTCTTGAGTGTTAATCAAAATTGTTTGCTTGGATTTACATTGGGAATACTGGACACCATATTGTGGTAGATCAGTGTTGTCAATCAACCTCATATTTGCTGCCTTAATGTCTATAGTTGAAGTCGGAAGTTGGAAATTTAGAAGATATTTGATGTCTATCTTGCAAGCTCCCCTTCAGGTAAATTTGATATTCTGTGCATCCAGAACATAATTATTAACAGATACAAGAATAATTTTATAGTATTGACTCTAAGCTGTGCTATCCAACAGTAGGTTGTGATAATGAACTTTTGCTTCATTCGCGGTTTCCACCTGAGGTTCTTTGTAACTTTCTGAAGGCTGAGGATGTCTGAATCACAGCAGAAAAAAACTCAGTGTAAATCCTTTAATCTTCATAATTGATGTTTGGACATTTTTTAATACCGTGGTGTGATGGTCGATCCCAGCTTTTTCCAATTCTTGCCAAAAATACACATACATTCATTAGTAACAAGTATATAACTTAAATATTGACGCATTTAAATATAATAGAATTCATGTAATACTTTTGAACAATTCCATAGTAAGCGATCAATAATGCGTTGAAGCTAATTTTTGAAGACATATAAACTCTTACATTTAAATATGAAAACTAGTTTAAGTAGAAGTACTACATGTACTTGGAATAAAGTTTGAGATGTTAATGTCGGATGAAAGATAACCACATTTAATCATTTGTCAAGCCTATTTTGATGAATTTAGTAATAGATCCTTCAGTATATCTCATTGTAAAATTTTATTTTTAAGGAATCTACACTGGCAGAAGGTTGTGACCCCCAAATAGTACCAGACAAAGCCTTGCAAGAAAAGGAGAAAGCATTGTTGGAGAAGTTCAAGCTGGTGCTTCAAGCATTCCTGCATGAGCAAACTGACTTGCAGGTTACTGCAGTGTATTCACTCCAGGTCTACTGTTATTCTTTGCACTTCCCTAAAGGTAAGTTTTCCTGATAATGTGTAATTAGATGTGTGAACTGAGGTATTTTATTTACTTTTTCATTCTATACTGGTTTCATCAAAAGAAATGTTCCTTATGTAAACAGAAACATGTGTACAAACTTGAATCAAGTGTACATTCATTGACTGATACCGCATATTACAAGGTACATCAGTTACAAAGTAGTTTTCTCTGTACTAACAAAAACTATTGGAATTTCTCTGTATAACATAAATAGTATGTTTAAAGTGATATAGCATCAAGAACTGCAGCAAAATGAATCTAAAATAATTAATTGCACTTAACCAGAAAATGCGCGAAGAGCATCCACAGACTACCTTCTGCTGGTCAGTGATGGAAGCAGGAAGGTGAACCGTCATGGCCGACCAAGTGTACTTTGTAAAATATTGCAGAAGGAAGCCTCTTAGTGATGAGAAAGTTATAATTCTCTGTGTTTCACAAAGTATGTGAGAAATATCCTACTTCAGCTATCAAGGATGCTGTTAAACTGACAGCACAGTTTACAAGTTGTAACAACTCAGGGGTCTCCGTCTAGGGGATATGTGAATGGCGACCACAAAGTACCCAAGCTGAGCAGAACATTACTTCCACTTATTGGTGTTTGGCTCCTCACTGTAGCTTTTCTATCTGACCTTACCTTGTTCATCTCTTGTTCTCTTCCAACCCCAATGCTATTAGGGTTCCCGAGGGCTAGGGAGTCTTTTATTTTTCCAACCTTTCCATTTCTCTAATTTCTCTATAATCTCTTAATCCCTTACATGCTGACCTGTCATGGCATGTAATACGTCCTCTGATTGGTAATCAGAGGATGTGGTCAGTGAATTTATTTTGATAATTCTCCCGGTCAGGTCGGTGAGACCCATAAACCAATGACAGGTGTGGTCCTCCAGACATTCTGGGGGTTGTGAGAGAGTGATGTAACTGCCAAAACATAAAAATATGGTGCTCTCTAAAAAGTGGTTACTATTACCGCTAAGTCTCCAATATTTATGAAATATGACTCAAGGGGTAAAATGTTCTGGAATTAAAATAGTCCCCCATTCGGATCTCCGGGTGGGGACTACTTCTCGAGAACCAAAACATATTAATATATGTAACATCAGAATTCTACAATGGAATGTAGGTGATCTGACCCAAACAAAAAGAATAGAACTCAATAAAATTGTATTTGACTATAACATAGATATATTTTTCATACAAGAAGCAAATCTAACAAATGATCAACCTAAATACTTCAATTTTACTAGATTTTTACTACACCTACTACCCAAAAATAGATTAGTGGAATATAGCTGGAGTCAGAAAGGACATTAAATCCTTCTTTCAAATTGTTAAAGAAATGGATAAAATAGATAAAGGTGAATTAATAAAGCTAAATTTTTGGGATAACAAAACACATCTTCATTTATATAGTAACTGCAATCCTCCCAGGAATGAACCAGATCTCTCACTTATTGAACAATTAAATAAAACAATCATAATTGGGGATTTCAATGCCCATTCCAGAAGATGGGGTTATGAAAAAGTGGATTCTACAGGGCAGTTAGTGGAAGAATTTTTGAAAACCACAACCATTGAACTGATTTATAATTAAAGAAGACCCCACAACCTTCATACATCACTCTGGAGCAGGCAGTAACCCAGACCTCTTCTTAGCTACAACAGATATTGATTCAAAAATTTAAAACAAGTTATAGAAGACCTAAGTTCCAGTCACAGAGCAGTAATTGCTGATATAAAACTAGATAATACAAATGACAGTCAACATCACACGAATCTGTATTGGAACTTCAAAAAAGCAGATTGGAACAAATATAAAACTGAACTGGAACATAAATTTAAAGAACAAACAAACTCACAGCTGCATGACCAACCAGATCATATGAACAAAAATTTCTGTAAAGTCATCCTAGAAACTGCAAAAAAACATATTCCTCGTGGAAGAATTAAAAATTTCAAACCCTTTTGGAACCCCCAGTTAGAAGAATTGAAAAAGCAAAGGGATATAGCTAGAAATACAGCTGAACAAACAAAAAACATATCGGATACACAAATATGGCGGAAGAAATGTTATTGTTGTTTTCTAGTGCCTTGCATCTGGCAATGAAGCCATTAGCATTCGTGCTTTCCAATACTTTTGAACTGTAGTTCCTTCTGATCTTAATGCTTCACAGGTCTTCAAGTGGTCTTCGTTCATTTCTGCTGGATCGTTACACAGGACACATATTGGTGAGGCTGAGATACCTATTCTGTAGAGATGACTTGCTAACCAGTCGTGATTTGTCAATAGTCGGAAGGCTGCAACCGCTGTTTTCCTTGGTCTCTGGGGGATTATATCTGGGTTGGAAAGTAGTGTAATCCATTTTTTATCTTTGGCATTTGTTTCTATTTCTTGTAGGTATCAATGAGAAAATGAGAAAATGAGGCTCGTCAAATAGCAAGTGGTATTCTTACAGGCGGAAGAAATGTGCCTCACTAAAAACAAGAAATGAATACTGCTAAAAGGAATCACTTTAATAATTTCTTAGAAAAAAATGGATTATAGGACAGATGGTAACAAAGCCCATAAGTTCATAAAAAATGTCAAGGACAGGAAAGAAAACAACAGCACACCTATCATTCACAACAATAAAATATTAGTAAATGATGCAGTCATATCCGAAACATTAAATAAATATTATGCTAATTCACATAAAGTAACAAGAAATACTAAAAAGGAACGTAAAGAATTTAAGAAAGATTTGAAACAAAGAGAATGTGATCCTAACACTGGTGCGGTTTTTTATAATTAAGCTTCGTTGGGTCTTTGAGCCTTTGAAATCTTTGTGATCTCGGGTCGTAACGGATGGAATGAAAAATCACACGATGTTTCTTCACCACAATGTATTATTTTATTAACACTTTTTCTATATTTTACATTAAAATGAAAAAAGGAAAACAGCGGTTGCAGCCTTCCGACTATTGACAAATCACGACTGCTTAGCAAGTCATCTCTACAGAATAGGTATCTCAGCCTCACCAATATGTGTCCTGTGTAACGATCCAGCAGAAATGAACGAAGACCACTTGAAGACCTGTGAAGCATTAAGATCAGAAGAAACTGCAGTTCAAAAGTATTGGAAAGCACGAATGCTAATGGCTTCATTGCCAGATGCAAGGCACTAGAAAACAACAACAACATTAAAATGAATCCTCCTAGCACCGTTTTGAATGATTTAAAACCTTTCCACTTCTTTACTTAGTGGAACTAATGCTTGATGAAAGTCTGGTAAACGTTCTACAATGTTCACACGTTACATCAACACGTCCTTACACCTTGAATATATACACGCTAGTGAAAGGATTATAGCGTCACCTCACGTAACACTACCTTTCTCGTATACATCCGCGTATGCGTCCATCAAATAGTTCCTTCTTGTTAGGGAAGTGATCCCTAACGATTCTCCCTTCGCTTTTATTATGGAACAAATATAATTCTAATATTTATACATATATATTAAAATTAAATGTTGAAATATTTGTGACGTCTTTAAACAAACTTAGTTGTTCGTAACAATGAACATTATTAACACGTTTTCGTCATTTAACCATCTCATACCAACATCAAAAAACAAATTACACTTTTAACAAATATTCACATAAACGATTTTCTTTTGGGGTGTTCCAATATTCTGTCTCACATGCCCCTTGTTTTCTTTTTCAAGTTGTCACCTATATTTACAATCTTGAAACACAATACAACATTTCTCCCTACTCCTCTGATAAAATCACTTTGTACAATACTTTTTTTTCTTTACAGTCTTCTTCGCTGTATGTTTTTGTCTTTTGTTTTGGCATGACACAGCATGTCTTTATAACTTTCACATATTCAGTTACTATACAATACATATTCAGTTATTATACAACACATGTTCAGTTATTATACAAAACATATTCAGTTATTATACATTTGACATTGACACAAATATAATTTAAGTATATCATGGTTTATTGTGTGGCTTTTGACTTATGTTCCTTGTTATGAGAAGAGAAAAACAGGATACAAATCTTGAGCTAATGATTATGATCATGTTTATGGCAATATTTTATTCAGTTCTTTGCCTCCTTTGTCTTGTAAGCTTATTATGTATAGGAAGGTCGTTGAGTCAATTCTTAAACTCTGATGTAACTATTAATACCATTGTTGTTGTTGTTGTTTTCTAGTGCCTTGCATCTGGCAATGAAGCCATTAGCATTCGTGCTTTCCAATACTTTTGAGCTGTAGTTTCTTCTGATCTTAATGCTTCACAGGTCTTCAACTGGTCTTCGTTCATTTCTGCTGGATCGTTACACAGGACACATATTGGTGAGCATGAGATACCTATTCTGTAGAGATGACTTGCTAAGCAGTCCTGATTTGTCAGTAATCAGAAGGCTGCAACCGCTGTTTTCCTTGGTCTCTGGGGGATTATATCTGGGTTGGAAAGTAGTGTAATCCATTTTTTATCTTTGGCATTTGTTTCAATTTCTTGTAGGTATGAATGAGAAAGTTTTTTAATGATCAAGCGTTTTATTGAGGAATATGAGAAATTGAATTTAGATTTTTGTTTTATTGTTGTGCCTTTCTTTGCAAGTGACTCTACAGCTTCATTCCCCATGACTCCACAGTGTGCTGGAATCCATTGGAGATGAACAGTCTTATTAACTTTTTGGAGTTGTGTTAACATTTTGTAGCATTCTCTAATTTTTGTTGACTTCTTTGTAGTATTTGAACATATTCCTTGAATTGCAGCTTTAGAATCTGAAAGAATTACTGCCTTGTTAAATTTATTTAAGGGAAGATTTAATAATTGTCGGAGAGCAATGTGTATAGCCTCTATTTCTCCATCATAATTTGTTGTGTCTCTGCCAACAGAATGATAAAAGGAAAAATGTGAACACGTAACTCCAGCTCCAGTAAGGTTTTCCTTGGAGGATCCATCAGTATATATGTGCAGCCATTCTTCTGTGGGATACCTAGTATTGATTGTTTCCAGAGCTATAAGTTTTTGTATTTCTTTTGGTGTGTCTGATTTACTTATTTCCTCTATTAATTCCAAACTGAAGGTAGGTTGTAATTATTCCAATGGATTTTCTCTTATAAGTAGATTTTCTCTGGTGTTAGGAATGTTCAATTTGGATTTAATCTGTGTTACCTTTTCTGGGAAACTACTATGAGTTTTAAGGATTGAAGGGGGGAAGTTCTCTTCTGTCCATTTAGAGTTTGGCAGTCGTAACATTTTCTCGTGTTGGAGCAATGCTTGTTCTATTTTTGTTGTTATTGCTGGGGTCCGTGTTAAGGCAAGCATGGCATCAATAGGTGTGGATTTAACTGCTCCAGTGATTAGGCGAAGAGCCTGATTTTGTATTTGTTCAAGTTTATTGATGTTAGCATTTGCTGCTGTTATTAAAGCTTCAGAACAGTACAAGAGGTTTGGTTTAACATACATTTTGTATGTTGTGTTAAGGACTCTCCTTGAGCAGCCCCATTTAGCACCAGCTAACCTTTTCAGGATTTGCAGTTTCTTTTCAACCTTTTCTGAGATGTTTATGTTTTTTCCAACTTAGCTTTCTGTTGTTATATGTTTTTTCCAACTTAGCTTTCTGTCGAAAGTGATGCCTAAGTATTTGGCATCAACTGCTTTGAGTGGTTTACCATTATAATTTATGTTAATATTAACTGGTTTGTATTTTAGTGTAAATAATTCATAATTTGTTTTTTCCACATTGATAGTCATGAGGTTTTTGGAGCTCCATTCATGTACTTTGTTTAGGGCTGTTTCTATTCTGTCTTTAATTAATTCAGGTTTTTTTGGAGAGCCTGAAGTCCAAATGACTACATCGTCAGCAAATAAAGCAATTTTGGTTTCTAAAGTTTTTATTATTGATGGAAGGTCATATATATATGTTAAAGAGTGTTGTGCTCAGAACAGCACCTTGTGGAAGTCCTCGGTGTGTTTGTTTATATTTGGAAATGTATGTATTAATTTTGTGGCACAAAATCTTTGTGAAATAAACTGAGTTATCCATTTAAGCATGTTACTTTTGACACCTATGGATTGCAACTTCTCAATTAATTTGTTTCTCCAGACTGAGTCATATGCTGATTTAAAATCAATGAATACTGCCAAAGTATCCTCCTGTCTATTGAAAGCTTCCTTGATGTCTTGGCTTAGTAGGAGTACATTTTCACTTGTACTATGATTCTGTCTGAAGCCGGTCTGTGAACTATTAATTAAGTTGTAATATTCTAGGAACCAGTTAAGTCTAGATGCCACCATTCTTTCCATCACTTTTGCAATAACACTGGTCAAAGATATTGGTCTGAAACTATTAATATTGTTTGAAGGTTTGTTTTTCTTTAAAATCGGGATGATAATGGCTTTTTTCCAGTCGGAAGGTACAGTCATTCTCCAACACGTGTTATACAGTTTAAGTAGAATTTCTTTTCCTTTCATGCCAAGGTGTTTAATAAACTCTGGGTGGATCTTGTCAGGTCCTGGAGATTTTTTGTTCTGTAATTGTTCTATTGCTAAATCCAGTTCTGTTTCGTTAAAATCCTGAATAAAAATATCATTTCGTATACCTTTTGGCTTATTAGTTTCTCTGATAGTTTTTTGGATAGCCTTATCTTGTTTTTTATACGCTTGGGGTATTCTTTGTGACTGAGCATAAAACTTGTTAAGGGATTCTGCTATTTCCCTATCTGTTGTTAAGCTTTTGTTATTATGTTTTAATGGTTCAGTTGTATATTTTGATCATTTGGTTTTATTAAGGAATTTGTATATTTTATTTCCATCTTTCCTATAGTCCATATGTTCTACAAAATTTGTGAAACTGGCCCTCTTTGCTGTAATTAATTCTTTCTTAAAAATGGCTGCTTTTCTTCTCCAGTTTTGTACTCTTCTGAACACTTGGTTCTTTCGGCTTTGACTCTTGCTACATTTCTTTCGTGATTTAACTTAGATAAAGATGGAGACCAAAAGTAGCTATATTTCTTTAACTTTCCTTTGGGGATATGTGTTTTGGCTGCTGTCAATAATATTTCACAATTTTTTTTATTCATTTCATCTGTTGACTTGAACTCTGATTCTAACAGTATATTATACTTCCCTTCTATCTCATTTTGGAAACTGGACGAATCTGCTTTTTTAAAATTCCAAGAAGTTTTAATTTTTGGTTTGTTACTTTTATTTATTAGACCTCTTATGGAGTTTATGGTGATTCTGTGGCCTGAACCTGGGTCTTCTATTATTTCTCTTTTTGTATTGTCAATTATGTCAGATGACACCATCAGAAGATCAGGATTTGTACCTGAACCATTATAATGAAGGTAAGTGGGTGGATCATTTGGATTAAATATTAATTCCATTGTTGATGAGTTTAATAGGTCTTCTATGACTCTTCCTGCTGAATTTATATCTCTGTAGCCCCACCTAGGGGAGTGTGCATTAAAATCACCTATTAAAATACTTTTGGGTTCTATGGGAATAGAATTTAGATCTAGTGTATTGTCTGGAGGATTGTAGATACTGTAAATTCTATAGTGGTAGTTACTTTTCCATACTTCAATTTTAACTATTTCTGATTTATCTTGTTCTTCCATTGTTTTTTGGATTTGGATAGTAGCTTTCATATTTCTTTTAATTCCTGTAAGAATACCACTTGCTATTTGACGAGCCTTTGGAAGTATATTTGTAGTGTACTGATCCATTTCAAAGTGTATTTCCTGTTCTTGTGATATATTGGCTTCTTGTACTGTGAAGACATCTATATCTTGGTCTTTTAATATTTTCATTAGCTCTTGTTTTTTAGGCTGGGACATGCCTCCTGCATTCCATTGTAGAATTCTTAAAGTATTGGAATTGTGATGAAATTTGCCTAAAGATGTCCCCACCTGGAGATCCGATTGGGGGACAGTTTTAACTCCGGAATATTTATCTTTAGGACTCATATTCATGTCTGTGGCTTTCATGTAACTGTTTTCTTAACGGGCACCAGTTGTACAATGTGGCAGTTACATCACCCGACTTAAACCCCCATTTTGCAAGGAGGACCACACCTATCGTTGGTCAACGGGTCCATTGGACCTAGCCGGGAGGACTAAATAGGTGGTATTTAGATCCACCGACCTTCCCCTCATGTGCCTCTGAGGGACGCTGTTGTGCTGTGATAGGCCAGCACATATGTAAATGACATTTCCTCCATTTTAGATGAAACAGTTATACCGCTGTGATTCGGTCCCCAGAGCCTCATCTGTTAAAAGCAGGGTGCACCACGGGCAGGATGAGGATGAGAATTGGGTAGGAGAGGCTATAGGAGGCGCATCACTACCCCTTACTACCCTTAATACCATTGTAATTGGGTCCTTATTCACTATTGTTTAGTTTGACATTTCATCAAGCTTAGCATTGGCTATATCCATCTTAATTCATGGGCATTGCTTTTCTGACTATGGTTTTTCTTACTTCACTAATTGTCACCTCTTTATCTCGTATCTCTATAAGAGAAAACTTCTATACTTATAATTATTCTGCAATTGTATTATTTTTCTTCTCAATTCACCCTCGACACCTTTGTGTCATAAATATTTTATCTTTGTCATCACAATTGATTCCTTTTTATTGTTTTGTCCCTGACATCCTTATGTCAAAAACACATTTTCCGTCGCTATTCACTTCTTTAATGACAGTGTCCTCATCTGTCTTTGTTGACAATGCTCTTTGTGGTCAGTATAGCCAATGACTGTTGATTTTCTTTCTTGTTGTATTTTCCAATCTGAACATAATCTTCTATAAGTAACCCATTAAAAATTATTATTTTCCATCATCTCTACTATTCCTGCCTTACATGTTTGTTGGCAAAGACTATTTGGTCCTTTCTTTGTATGGTTTTAATTTATTTTTATGATATCTTCCTACCAACTTGCCATTTGTATTCTGTAGCTCATACGTATGGTCACCCAGCTGTTTTGTTATGACCAGTGGTCCAATGTACAGTAGTTCCATCTTTCTCTTTGTGTAGCCATCATGGTGTCGATGTCAATTGTCAGTTGCTTATGGTTTGTGTTGGTCATCCAGCCAGTTGGGACGAACTTAGTCGTGGTAATTTCCCTGAGTGTTAGTGGTGGTTGCTGTTTCTGTATTCTGTGCAACATCTGCCCTATTTGGCACATTTTCATGCTGTTCTTGTAGTCTTATGTTGCTGGTGTTCCATTGGTTTCTGCCCCTTTGGCGTGAACCCCTGTTGTATGACGGTCTTTGGTTGTTGAAGTATTCCCTACAGAATCGTATGTGGTTCACTTGATGGGTACGGTCTCCTGGTCTTCCACGATCATATGTATGCGTTCGGTATCTCGATTCACCCCTTGGTATTGTGTCGTGGTACCGCTGTCTTGTGTTCTCCATCCTTTCGCCATGATTGTGTGGTTGTGGGAAATGGTGTGCCCCTCTTCCTCTGTCATGGGTGCTCCTAGTATTTCTATCTTCTGCCTCATTCTGGTTGTTCGTAGCCGTGCTGCGGTTTAAGATAGGTGAGTTTGGATGACCGTTCCTATGTCTATGCTCATTAGGCCGACCATTTTGTGTTTCAAAGGCTGTCAATAATTCTATCATGTCTGCAAAATCTACTGGCCTCGCAACAATTAACCCTGTTCTCACTGTGTCTGGGAAATGTCTTGTTATGCTGGTAATTAACTCTGCTTCCGACAGGTTAGGGTCTAATAGCTTTCCTTTGTTGGCTACTTTCATAAAATAATCGACTAGCGATAACCCTTTGGTTGGATCATATCTACCTGTTGCTAGCTCTACCCTAGTTTGGTTTTGCTTAGCTGGGCCCCAATACCTTGATAGGAATAGATTTCTGAATGAGCTATACGATTCATGACCAGCTAGTGTTAACCTAAGCCATTATAATGCCTTGTTTTTTAAGCTTTTCTTGACTATCATCATCCTAAGCTCATTTGGTATCCTTTTCACTTTAAAATATTCTTCCATCTCTTTAACAAATAGTTTTGGATCGTCTCCCTTCTCCTCGTCAAATGTAGGTGGTGTGATTTCATGTAGTATGCTGTTGGTGTAGCATGTGTTGTGTCATTGTTTAATTGTGAACCTCTTTCTCTGAGTGCATTCACATCATTTACATTAGCCAAACTTTCTTTTCCTTTTCTCATTTCTTCACAAATTGATTTTAAATCATTCTTTATTTCTAAGTGACTTTGTTTCATATCATTCATAGCATCTTGTTGTGATTGTACTACATCAGCCATAGTCTTAATTTTACGAATTACAATTTGTTCTACAGTTTCATTAATAATTCCTTTCTTTACTACCTCAATCTCTTTCCTTAATTCCTCAGTTATTTCTGCTTTTACATTTGTAATCTTACAGTCTACACTTGCATTACATTCTGTTATTTCATCTCTACATCTACCAATTTCTCCTTCTAATACAATCTTATTTTCTCTCATTTCCGATTCTATTTTTCCCATCCTATCTCCTATGATTTCTATCCTAGCTTCTAAGGCTTCCTTTGTCTCATTTAAGTTTTTGTGTACTAATTTTAAATTAGTTTCCATTACTTTCATATTTTCTTTACACTCCTGTCTTCCTAATTCTATTTTCTGTTCTAAGTTCTGTCTTCCTAATTCTATTTTCTGTTCTAAGTCCTTTCTCACTTCCTCCACTTTCTGGCCTATATCTTTTTTATTTTGTTCTAAATCCTGTCTTATCTCTTTTTTATTATTTTCTAAGTCCTGTCTTACTCCTTCTATTTTCTGACTCAATTCTACGTTATTTTGTTCCATTTTCTGACCTAAACTTTGTTCTATGTCCTGCTTTAATTCTACCTTATTTTGTTCCATTTTCTGACCTAAACTTTGTTCTATGTCCTGCTTTAATTCTACCTTATTTTGTTCCATTTTCTGACCTAAACTTTGTTCTTGTCTTTCAAACATGATCATTAATAACCTTTGGTCTTTTCCTATCGCTACCTGTTCCTCGCTTTCTGGTTCTATTTGATAACTAGGCCTATCTGCTCCTTCCCCTACTCCTGTTACTAGAACTCTCTCTTTTCGCTACATTTTAGTTTCTTTATTCAGTTCACTTTGCCTTAAAAGTCTCACTATTTTGCCGCTTCGCAGTAACATAAAAATAAACTGGATGTAAAAATAAAAATTTTTGGTCCTACTTTTTTTTCGTTGGTTTATCCAGTTACGTGCGTCTCCTGGGCAGTTGGCTTCGCTAGACGATCTCTGGTGTTTTCCCCCGTTGATTATCCGTTCATCGGTATTCTGATGTATTAGATTTCAAACGATGGTCTAATGGCGTCTTCTTTCTTTTTGGCGCGAAGATATGGCGTCACTTAGTATTTTGCGTAAGTTCATTTCCCGTAATTTCCATTCCATCCCAAATTCGTGTTCCACGTTGGGCAAGCCATTTGGTGCGGTTTTTTATAATTAAGCTTCGTTGGGTCTTTGAGCCTTTGAAATCTTTGTGATCTCGGGTCGTGGTAACGGATGGAATGAAAAATCACACGATGTTTCTTCTCCACAATGTATTATTTTATTAACACTTTTTCTATATTTTACATTAAAATGAATCCTCCTAGCACCGTTTTGAATAATTTAAAACCTTTCCACTTTTTTACTTAGTAGAACTAATGCTTGATGAAAGTCTGGTAAACGTTCTACAATGTTCACACGTTACATCAACACGTCCTTACACCTTGAATATATACACGCTAGTGAAAGGATTATGGCGTCACCTCACGTAACACTACCTTTCTCGTATACATCCACGTATGCGTCCATCAAATAGTTCCTTCTTGTTAGGGAAGTGATCCCAAACCATCCTCCCTTCGCTTTTATTATGGAACACACATAGTTCTAATATTTATACATATATATTAAAATTAAATATTGAAATATTTGTGACGTCTTTAAACAAACTTAGTTGTTCGTAAGAATGAACATTATTAACATGTTTTCGTCATTTATCCATCTCATACCAACATCAAAAAACAAATTACACTTTTAACAAATATTCACAAACGATTTTCTTTTGGGGTCTTCCAATATTCTGTCTCAACTCAATGCAATATCTTTTTTCAAAATTTTAATATGCAAGAACTGAAAATTGCAGTAAATAATCTGAAAAACAAGTCTCCTGGACCAGATCACATACATCCAGAGTTCATAAAGAACCTTAGAAACACAGCAAAACAACTACTAAAACTCTACAATCTATCCTGGACCACTGTACCTAAAGTAAAAACAAAATAGAAACTAAGAGCTTCACTTATCTTAGTAATATTCCAAGTTCTTTGGTGCTAACAAGTTTTGAGTTGACTCCAACTCATTCTCAAAGCTATACAAACAAATTAGTTACTGTAGATACTGATGCTCATTTTAATCGCCAATTTGTGAAAACAAAAACCTATAAATAGTCTCTTGGAGGGATTTCAAAATTCATAACATGGTTTTTGTGTTTTAAAATAAATATCTTTTCCCAAACCATTAAATCTATAGGTCCACTTAATTGTTTTCATAATTTAACACCTGGATTAATTTCATTATTAAATGACCAAAAATGATCTGCCACAGCTGATTTATCAGTTTGTTTATACATATTTAATATTTCTAACGTTCTTTTATTCTGGTTTCTAAATGACGTTCAGTTTTGTCAATATAAATCTTACCACAATCCAAACAGTCCAAACAGCCAAATTGATAAGTGACAGATTTTTTATAATTTGGAATTTTATCTTTTTTAGAAAAATTCGTAAATTTTGTACATTAAATTTATTTTGAGAGACCAAATTTATTCCATATTCTTTAAAAAAATTTGTAAATTGTTTATTGGCCCACGGATGATAAGTAAACTTTTTAAAGATACAATTATCTTTTTTTTTTTTTTTAGGGTAGAAACCTCTCTAACAGCCTTTTGATACTTAAATTTTTCTATCTTTTTATGTATAAAATCTGTATTAAAACCATTAATTACTGCAGTTTTAATACAGATATAATAACCCCTGCCTTCCTACATTCAAGCAAACTTTTTGGCACAAACTATTACTTGACGTTGGTTTCGAGTTCCAGAAAAGAAATAGTAAAAACACCATTAATAACCGTGAGGGTATATTTGTTATTTATGTCTAGTTCAGAGTGTGATATGCAATTGTTATCTAATGAGTAGCATGTTTAAAACTATTACGCAAATAAAGGCTGGTGGGTCAAAGGCAGGCAGTGATAGTTCCAGGTTCCATGTAGTTACAAAAGTAGTGCTGATAACGCACCAATCAAAGCGAGAAAGTGGAGGGCCATTGTTTACATTAGGACCCATCCTATAGTATAGGTGTGCTTTCTTCAGTGGTGAAAAAAATATTATGTTGTTGGCCTTTGTCTAATTGCAGTATTCATTAACCTCTTGAGCGCTAGTCATTTAAAGCCCCCGCAGGCCGAGAACTGCTAACCAATGTCCAATGCCAGGCATTTAAATTGTTAAATGCGCTAAAAGTGCTTCGTAAATACACAGCTGTATTTTGCGTAAGTATGAAGTTATTTTAATGAAACAAAAACTGGCATAAAACTCGTTATATGCAGTATACATGTACATCATCAGCAAAGTAGAGCTGCTTTAACAAATCATTGAAATGGCACTATTTTGTTTCACTGTGGTGAAAAGTTAACTTTTCTCTGTCGAACGCATCTAATACAAGTTCTCTGAAAGAAATAGTCGACCCATTGTATGTGTGGCTTTTGCGTCAGCAAAACAAAGCATAGTGTGAAATAAAGCACTAGTGTATGCATGGTCTATGAGTCATCAGAATAAAGCATGTTTGCAGCTTTTGCTTACGCGTGTTTCGTAACTTGGATAGCAGGCTCCGTTGGTTTCTTTCTTGAAATACATACATATACTTTCCTGCTTGTAGCTGAAGTGAGAAGTGGTATAAAAAGGTATTTTTGTACCAACTGGATATAACCATATACAATTGTTTGGTAATTTGGAGAGCTCTAAACCCACACAAGACAATGACCTACCTGGACTTCTGACTATCAAGAGCTCGCAGCCTAATTGAACAATACCACGTTGAGAGGCCTCTTCATACTGGGGGTTGAAAATCCAGAACCTCTGCGCCCCTTAGACTTCAAGGAAAACATTATCCTAAAAGAATAGTGCCAAAAGCAAAGAAGTCCCGCCCATCATCGAAAGTGTTTCGTGTGCTGCAAGAAGGGAATTCGCGAATGTGGAGATGTGCCCTTGTGTGTTTGTCCCTGTTTTGAGGCACATCACTGCAGAACATACATATTAGGGTAAGCCAGTAAAGTATATGGGCTTTACTTAAATGTTTCATAAAGGGAAAATTAAAATAAGTTGAGTTAGATAAGGGATAAATAAAGAGTTAAATGCACAAACGCACAGGACGTGTATACATGCCATTAACGCTCATCTGTCATTTTAAATGGACGTGATTTCATGTCCATAGCGCTCAAGAGGTTAAACCAATTGCATACAGGCAGTTTGCTGTCAAATGATAGTGGCTCACTGCTTTGACTCCTGCATATGGTGATACGGTTTTATTTTATGTTGGATCATTTATTAACTGTGATACAAATGCAGTAAGTGCAGCTTTGTAGAAGCTTGAAACTGGGAAACAAAGTTAAGTATTTTCATTTCAAAGTTTCTACAAAGAACTTCATGCATGTGTATTGCATACTAGTTTTTTTACAATGGTGAATCATGGAAATATGTATGTGAAAATAAAATTTATCACTGTCAGCTGTTCAAATGCAGTATCAAGGTTAAGTGATAGATTAATCATGCTTGGTAGTATTACGTCTACTATTGAAGGTGTGGCTGCTGGTGCTGAAAGAGTTATATGTAAATGCTGCATTAATATTCTTAACAAAGGTGTGATACAGTGAAGCACAAAATTAATATAATTTGATTCAAAGTAATACTCCATGCTCCTCAATGAAAAACTGAAGCTATTAGCAGTGAAGCAATATAAATCAACAAATAAAACAAATATTTAGAGGCAGGGCTTCTCTTATCTTTTGTATTTGGTGTAAGTTGTTAAAAATTAATCACAAACCAAGATTTCGTAACACATTACATTGTCAGAGTGCGAACTGTTTCTTGGGATGCCATTACCTTGGTTTGTGATTCATTTTCAATAACTTGCATCAAATACAAAGGTAAGTGAAGCCTAGTCTCTAATGGCCATGTGCACCAATCCCGGTTAAGAGAATACCGCGGTAAAGTTTATAGTTTACCAGGGTAAAGTCGTATTTCTGTTGCACCAAGCTCGGTTTCAACTTTACCGGCGTTTAACCGTGGTAAAATGTTTACCACTCACTGGGGACTGGTTTTCAACGAAAACCTCGGTAAAGAATCCAACATGAACTTTAAAAATTGTATGTTGCACCTTCAGTACCTCCAACGATTTGAACACAATGAAGAGAGAATATTACAAGACATGAGAGATCTGTTTGATGAACTGAATGACGTTTTGTTTCGAACAAGATTCCGTTTGAAAAAAGAAACATTAACTTCAATTTTAGATAAAATTGGGCAACAACTAGAGTTTCCTACAGCAAGGAACTATCCAATATCGCCTAGAACTCACCTTCTTGCAGCACTGCGATTTTATGCGACTGGAACATTTCAAAGACCGCCTCCGTAGTGCAGTTGGTAGCCTCTGGTGCAGAGGACCCGGGTTCGATCCCCGGCATCAGCATGGGGATTTTTCCCCCTCTGGGAGGTCTGGCACAGGGTGAACTTGTTAGGTTCCAGGGGGCCAATTGAGGAGCTACTTGATGGAGAAATAGCGGCCCCAGGTCATGAAGACTGCATAACTGGCAGGGAGGGCTCGGGATACTGACCTCGTCCCACTCTCCAGTACTGCACCCCACCAATGACGCCTATAGTTGGCAGAGGTGGGGGATGCAGCAGCTGGGCAGTAGGCCTTGGCCCTTCAAACCGGTCTGGGTGGCTCAGTTGGTTAGACGCTGGCTTACTGATCCCAAGGTCGCAGGTTCAAATCTGGCCCAAGCCGATGGTTTTTAAGTGTGTTTATAAACGACAGCTCCATGTCAGTAGATTTACTAGCATGTAAAAGAACTCCTGCGGGACAAAATTCCGGCACACCAATGACGCTGATGTGATCCTGGCAATTGACAGCGTCGTTAAACAAGAAAATTATTTATTTATTTATTTTGGCCCTTCAAGGGCTGTTGTGCCGGCATTTAGTTTTAGTTTGGTTTAGGAACATTTCAAGAGGTAATTGGTGACATGAGTGACAGACAGAACCTCGGCATGTCGCATAATACACAGGGTTTCAGATGCCATTGCCTTATGACCTCAGTACATAAAACTGCATAACCCACATCTGAGTCGTGAGGGCTAGCAACATATACATTTTTTTCCGTGATCATCGCAAGCACCCTTTTATCTAAATCCTTCCAGTTTTGGCAATGCTTTAGATCCACTCCCCAGTCTTGTATGTTTCTACCTTCTCGTTGGCCTAAGCTCTCCTCGCCTTTCTTTTCAAATTTTCATATGCAGTTTTTAAGTTTGTGTGGGTCCTTTTTGTGGTACCTGCACATTAAACAAAGAATAAGAAGAGGAATGCATACAGTAGAATGATAATAAAACACACAAATTATAAATGTATTTGTATTTTCTATTATGGACTTGTATTTATCCACTAATTTCAATAAAACTGAATTCTCATGAGTGTTAAAGTTCGGCACTAGAGCGCTTTGAGGACTTATTGTCTGTTTTCTTATTTTGGTCCATCGCGCTAATGAAATGCCATTAAAACTTAGGTTATGGACACCACAAATAGACACCACTCAATAACAAACACAGCAAAGTGAATGTCGAAAGTAATCACTGCCTTCTGAATACTACCGGAATTGCTTCGGAGGAGAAAAATACAGAGAAAACCAGGTGCTACGAAACCGCAGTATTCAAACCGTGGGTTAGCAATGGTGCACAGCTTTTAACACTTCACCATGGTAATAGTTTAACCACTATCGTAACAGCTCATATTTACCGAGGTTGATGCACTCGGCCATAAATATTTGTTATACTTGTTGACTCTACACTCCATTTATTTCTTTGTTCTTTGTCACACAACACGTTGAGCTGCTTGTAAATTGGCGGCACATCAAGATTATACTCGGCGCCAAATAAGAAGGGGATTGACAGTTGCTACCCACGTGGTGAAAAGGTCTAAATGAACAGGAGGGGATGGATGCGTCATGGCGATCGTCATGGCAATGAAAAGAGCAACCAATTAGAGCAAAGATGTTTCCATAGCAATGCTAAATCAGTGTTGTCGATATTTAACATGTGATTAGCAGGTGCCTGACCTGCAATCTAGCAGTAGCATAAACTGTGCGTCTTATCTTGTTTTCCCTGCAATGTATACAATGTCTACTTCCAGCTTCAGCTTGCAATGTTTGTATCAGAGATTGCATATGTGCTGACAAGTTCATTTGCATCATTCTATTTATTGTGGTTATTTGCGTATGTTGTGACCATTTAGAACTGTCTCACTCTTTTAATAAATAATTATGTCCAAAAATATTGACAGAGACAGGTAGTCAACCGAAACACTTTACGTATTCGGGAAGCGAGTGAAATTGTGCTTGGTAAGGTACATATCCCAAATAAAGGATAATGCAGTTGATGGTATTGCTGAAGAACATGGTCACAAAATTGTTTGGTATCGCCCTTTCCTGGTGTACTCCGATTTAATTAATTTGGGCAGAAGTAAAAGGTTATGTTGTACGAAACAAAGATTTTACTGTGTCGTCTGTAATAAAGCTACATCAATAAAAAGCTGAAAACTGTGAACAAGTGGTTACCAATACAAAGGACGTAATAACTGCAACATGGGAAAATGGAGTCTTAGAAGCAAGGATAGAACAGTTTGTCATTTCTGCAGGTAATTCAGGCAAAGACAGCAATAATGCAAGTGATTCGGATATCAGCGGCATTTCCCATTACAATACCTCACAAGTATGTTTCTTTTGTTAACATTAATCGTCACAGTGATATAATACTTCCATATTCCATCCTTTGTATGTAGATGAACTATTTTAGTATTGGTTTCGAATACGAATATAAATTATACCTGCTCTACATTCCAAATGCAATCCAACCGTCTTCTTACACATAATGCTAACACGCTCTCCACGTTGCATGATAAGTGGCAACGTCACCTCTCTTTCACTGCTAACTGTCAATACCTTTCTTGTTTGGCACCGATAATAGCATTATAAACTAATGGATAAATAACATACATTCAGTATTGGACATGTCAAAATATAAACATACATTTCCAGTCAAAGCCTTATGGCTAACACTATTTCTAGTATTTACCTAGAATATGCTTCGTTATATTGTCAACTGTCTATCCTTGGAAAGAAAGAAGTAGCACTAAAAACAAAAATGCAGTTATATCAATCGGTATTGGTCCCTACGCTTACATATGGAATAGAAAGCATTCCACTGCAAGATAAGCAAATAAGTAAAATACAATCCAGTGAAATGAAATACTTAAGAAAAGCTGTAAATAAAACCAGGAGGGATAGGATAAGAAATGAGAGGATCAGAGAAGAAGTAGGTCAAGGATCACTGGAGGAGAAAATCGAACAAAAACAATTGAAATGGTGGGGACATGCATTTAGAATGGCAGAGGATAGTAAAGTTAAACAGATGCTAGAAGTAAGGGTACAAGGAAGGAGAGGAGTAGGAAGACCCCGGATAATGTTTGAGGACAGAATGGAAAAGATTGGAAGAAAAAGGAACAAGACAATGGAAGAAATGAAGAGAATGATGAGGGATAGGAATGACTGGAGAAGATGGATTTACGGAGCCACCCCTACGCTGTAAAGGTAGAAGGGAAAGAGGAAGAAGAAGAAGAAGATATTGTCAACTGTAAGAAAAATAACTTTAAAATTTGTTTAAAAAGATATTTGATCCAAAAATTCTCTTGAGGAACTGTAAACATGTTTATGTAAATATCTATGTGTAAATGTAAATATTTAATTTTGACATCTGAAACTTGTATACAAGTCTATAGACAATAAAGGACCTTCCTAACATACTAGTTCATGTCAGCTGTTGGATAAATAAACAGCATGGCGTGTTAGACTTAAATTATACTCATAAGTAAATGTTTATAAATAAAAGTAAAGATGGTAAGATTTAAGTGGTAAAATTCAGCTGTCAAGTCTAATTATATTACGTGTCTCCAACAATATAGATGTAAATATTTGGTCAATAGATGTTAATAAACACATTTTATTAAATTATTATTTATTTATGCCAACAAACTTACTGTTAGTGTTTTTAAACACACAAGCCGTGTGTGGGCAAAGTTTGAGAGGTAGAACTGGAATTTAAAAATTCAATGCCACAACTGGGATTTGAACCACAGACCTTCTGCTTACCGGGCGGCTGCTCTACAGTAAATCCCAGTTGTGGCATTGAATTTTTAAATTCCAGTTCTACCTCTCAAACATTTTATTAAAGTCTATGGTAAAAATGCCAAAAACATGAAGTGCTGAAATTTCAACTTCCCATGCATGTCATTGGTGGAAAGTGTATAAGAACATTCAAACAATTTATTACTTTACTTTAGAAACTGGCACAGTTGTTTTCCTGTACTTATCATTTTGATTACACTATCCCAAAACAGCTCCATTATACATGTTAATAAAAACCAGCAGTTATTTAAATAGGCATAGGGAAGTGGCGACCCCACTGCAAACAGCCTCCAGGATTGGCAGGAAAACCAAAGAACTGAGGATCTACCCGAGTACCCTGTTGATAAAACAGGGACCTTAAGCTTTAGGCTAATCCCCCACCTTAAGTAAAGTTGAATTCAAAAGGAAAATGTGAGCTTCAGAATAATCCAAGGATTATTCACACCGCGATATTGGTAGAACAGGGAAGTAGAAGTTATCGTTTAAATGTTTTCTCAATCATTCATTAAGAAATTGCAGCACCAGCAAAACTCTATTCACAATAGGTCATTTTCAATCTGGAATGATGGAAGCAGGGTTCACATTTAATGCTTTTTAAAAGAAACTGTACAGGAATGAAAAGCTGGATATTTTCCAGATTTTTAAAAAGCAAAATGGCAACAGATCACATGAGCCTTTTGGCCTCAGCTTATGTTATAATCCACTATAAAATTGCAGGTCCAATTAGTAAAATCAACAATGGCCAATGACAAACAGGAACTTTTGGAAACATCTTAAGTTAATAGCAAAACACTAAAATGTATCTTTTTATAAGCTAGTAACAGTGATGTGAATTTAAATTATAATGAAAGCTGACTCGGTTTGAAACACAAAACATCACTTACATATAATTAGACTTGGCCAGTTTCAAGAGCCCAACTTGCTCCCATCAGAATTAAACTGGTTCTTGTTGATACTGTTTGATGTATGTATGTTTGATGTATGTTCATTACACGCAGCTTGTTTTTATGTGAATTTTTTTCCCAAGTATCCAACTCTGTAGCGTGTTTCGTAGCTTTTAAAAGTTTTGTGTTCGGCATAATGTTGTGGTTGGATGTCCAAAAATGGTGTGCAACTGCAGATTTATCCATCTATTTGTATTTGATACTTCTCATGTGTTCTTTTAACCTGGTTTCTAAATTCCTCTTGGTTTTTCCTACGTAAATCTGGTCACAATCTGAGGATTGTGATCAGTTGCCCAGATTGTGTTATCAAATAACAAACAGATTGATAAATTTGCAGTTGCACACCATTATCAACAAGAACCAGTTGTTTAATTCTGATGATGGGAGCAAGTTGGGCTCTTGAAACCAGTCAAGTTCAACTTTAAATGTAACAAATTTAGCAAATCTTTTTTTATTTTCTCAAGCTTCAAGTACAGCCATACTACTCGTTTCTGTCTCTTAATCTTTTCAAACTCTCACACCATACTAGTTTCTTTCTCTTCATCTTCAACAACTCAAAACTGTCTCTATGGCAACCTCCTTGAAAATCAAAGAGTCTTAATGACATGGAGAAGCCATGTCACACTGCTCCCTCCTCAGAGCTGGTCGTCCCGACCAGCACTATCACTGCGGCATCTCCCTTGCGCCCCGGTGGATTAACCCATCGAACCTCTTCTCCTGGTGGTCCACGAGGGCCTGGTGGTCCTGGTATACCTTGAGGTCCTGGGTTTCCATCTCTTCCAGGCATACCTTTAGTTCCAGGTTCACCATCTTTTCCCGACAATCCTGGAGGTCCAGTCATGCCTTTGTCTCCTGGAGGTCCCTGAGGTCCAGGTAACCCTTGTAGACCAATGAGACCACGGTGTCCTTTTGCACCCTTTGGACCTTCTTCTCCTCTATCACCCTTACCTCCCTCTGGCCCTGGAGGTCCTGGCTTTCCTCTAGCTCCCTGTGGCCCTTCTACACCCTGTGGTCCAGTTTCTCCTCGAAGACCCCGTTCTCCTGCTGGTCCTGGAGGTCCATTTGGACCAGGTGGCCCTGGAAGACCTGGTGCCCCTGGAGTTCCCGGAGGTCCTGAAGGTCCTACAGGTCCCTTATCTCCCGGTCTTCCTGCAATACCAGGTGTTCCTGCTTTACCTGGTGCTCCCTCTGGTCCCTGTTCTCCAATTGGTCCCGGTGGTCCTAGAGGTCCTGCAATACCTTGTGGTCCTGGAGGTCCTTCACTGCCTGGCTTCCCTGGTGGACCTGTCTCACCTTGTGCACCTCTCTGACCTCTGAGGCCAGCAGGTCCTGTTGGGCCGGGTAATCCTGGAAGTCCTCTGTCTCCTGGAGGGCCCTGTGGACCAGGTTGTCCTGGAGCTCCATGTTGTCCTTGAGAGCCTGAGTCACCCTTAGGTCCTTCAGGTCCTGGTGCACCAGCTTGTCCTGGAGGTCCTGGATTGCCCTGTTCACCTTTCATTCCTGGGAATCCACGTTCACCCTTCATTCCAGGCAAGCCTACCAGACCCTGAGGGCCAGGGAATCCTTGTAAACCTTGAGGGCCAGTAGGACCTCGCTCTCCAGGGGGCACGATCCTAGGTATCGCTGTTGGATAGTGTCCCTTGGTCCAGGTAGGACGATGTATGCCATCCTGCTTCGAAATTCTGCAACAGTACCGCCGGTCTTGACGGTCCCTCGTCCAGTTGCCCTTCTTCCTGGTGTGTTGACGGGCCATCCTGCGCACTTTGAAACGGCTCACTGGGTACCATGTCCGCCGACCTCTCTGGCGCACCTTCGCAGCCACCTCGCTTCCGATGGGTCCGGCAACAAACCCCACCACATCCGCGCGAGTCGCGTCCACCGCTGCACTCGTGTTCACTCGTGCTCGGCACGGCCTCTCCTGTATCCTGCCGTCCACGATGATGTCCACCATTCTTCCGTTCACGGCACTATGCGTCAGGTGATTGGATGGCCCCGACGGTCCCCCCATGTCACACGCCAAGTCGGTTCTCGCGTGTTGCTCGTTTGCTTGTGCGCTTCCCTGCTGATCGTCCGAAACGGGCGCAACTGTCGCCTCGGCCACTAGGTGCTCCCTCCCCGGCTCCGCGCTATTCCGTCTGCCCCTGGCATCCAGTACTTTGACGCTCTCGTCAACTCCTACTACCAGGGCGCCAAGACGTTCCCCGTCGTCCTCCACGACGTCCACGTGCTGGCAGAGGTCTTCCACCTTTTCGCCGAGTTGCTCGTCAATTTTCGCCGATAGCTCCGTCTTTATCTTTTTCAGCTCGGCAGCGAGGTTGTCGTTTCTCGTTTCCATTTTGGCAAATAATTCTTTCATCATTGCCATCATCCTGGTTTCCGAATCTCCCTCCATCCCACTTCCTGACACCAAATGTAACAACTTTAAATGTAACAAATTTAGCAAATCTTTTTTTATTTTCTCAAGCTTCAAGTACAGCCATACTACTCGTTTCTGTCTCTTAATCTTTTCAAACTCTCACACCATACTAGTTTCTTTCTCTTCATCTTCAACAACTCAAAACTGTCTCTATGGCAACCTCCTTGAAAATCAAAGAGTCTTAATGACATGGAGAAGCCATGTCACAATATGTGTTGTTTTGTGTTTCCATGCGACTCAGTTTTCATTATAATTTAGTTACAAATGGTTTATTACTGAATTATTTGATTCCCTAAAGGGTTCCCTATATTACACATGCCTCTTATCACATTCCTGCAGCCTAATAATTTGGAAAATCTTATACATTAATTTGGTTTGAAGAGTACTTACAATTGCCTATAAGACAAACTGACAGAATTTCTGAAATCTTACATGAACTTCCAACCAGTATTTGATAAGGATACTTTGGACTCGTGCAGTTTCCAACTTAAGGTCCTTTATGACCTTCTGTAAGTTTGAAGATTTGATTTGTAAAATGTTTGTACTGATAGTATTGATTTCATCTAATAATAATAATAATAATAATAATAATAATAATAATAATAATAATAATAATAATAATAATAATCTTATTGGTTCATAGGAATGCTTCTACGATGGTTTGTCAACCTGTATGATTTGGAGATTGTGGAAGAAGATGCATTTCTCAAGTGGAAAGAGGATATAACTGATGCCTATCCTGGGAAGGGGCAGGCTCTCTTTCAGGTAAATTTTACCCTCCTCGGGTTTTAAGAGCTAATTGGTCCCATCATTGATGTGACTGACCAGCTCCTGTTATTTTCCAGTATGTAGTGGTGGTTTATGGTGACATTTAACTGTGAAGTGATGAACATCCATAGTGGATATGGTTGCAGCAATTCAAAATTCATTAAGCTGTTTGTTTTATGATCAAAATCTTTTCCCAAGTACCCATATCTGTTGTATGTTTTATAGGTTTGCAGCAGTTTGTTCTATGTGCTTGTGAGTTATGAGATCTTGGTTTCAGGGCACACATAATGGCGTGGGCAAAGGTTTTTATAAAAATAAATTTTCACCAGATATTGTTTTTATTTAATATAACGTAGTAATTGTTTGACAACTGGTTCTGTGTCTAATGTCTGAAACTATCTGTGGAAAGGTTTTTGGATTATTTTTCATGCAAAACTTAAACTTGCATCCTGTTCACTGTAGATTAACTTTTACTTTATTTGCACATTTGATCCTTGGAAATCCTTTACAAATTGATTTTTGTAAATGCCATCACTTATGTTATTCTCTCAATTCTTGTTTTCACTTCATTTATATGCTTTATCTCCAAAATTAATTTACTGATTGCTGTTTGCAAATTATTGCTTGTACAAAGATCGCAATTGAAGATTGATTTCCGCTTGGTTACTATCCCTGACTGCTTCCATAGCGCAGTTGCCTCTGGCGCAGAGGATCTGGGTTCGATCCCTGGTACCAGCATGGCGATTTTTCCCCCGCTGGGTGGTCTGGCACGGGATGCACTCAGCCTCGTTAGGTTCCGAGGGGGGGGGGAGCGCAATTGAGGAGTTACTTGATGGAAAAGTAGCGGCCCCAGGTCGCGAAGGCTGCATAACTCGCTGAGAGGGCTCGGGGCACTGACCATGTCGTACCCTCCAGTACTGCACCCAACCAGTGACACCTGTAGTGGGCAGAGGTGGAGGACGCAGCAGCTGGGTGGCAAGCCTTGGCCCTTCATGAGCTGTAGTGCAAGGGTTTTTTTCTTATTATCCCTAGCAACGATTATTTCTTCATCATTCCTTACAGACGTTAATGCTGGCTATGTTTTTATATAATCTGGACTATTAGTTTTGGACATAATGATAATATAAAGAAAATTAATGTAGGTAATAATGTGATAATAAATATGAAGTTCATATGAACTATATTCCTTAACATGAATCACCGTTTCATTTTGGAGTTTCATAATTTCCATCACAGGTCAGGAGTATTGTTTGGTGTTATGCTTTTATTGGCTATCTAAAAGTGGTGTTAAATTGCAGACATCCCATCTGTATTTCCTGTATCTAACAAGTTCTTTTAATCTGATTTGTTTCTCTTAGTTTTACCTATGTGAATTTGGTCCAATTCTAGGTAATTGATTTGAAAGCAATTCCTACTTTTTTGATCTGAGATGTTGGGTCCTTGGATTGTTGCAGTTGTGCAAAATTAAAAATGAAGCATTTAAAATGTGGACCACAGTAATCAAATTTGTTAAAAATTTGGTCAAACTAAAACATTTTAGCTGTACTTGCCAAGATTATTGGCAGATCATATTTCAAGACTTCATCAGTTAATAAATTGTCATCTTTCTCCTTCCTCCATTGTTTGACATGCTTTCATTTCTATTGTAGGGTCATATAATGTTGATGCTGGTATTTCAAAATCCATGTGACTATATTGAAATTCTTGATGGATATGTTGTCCCACACTCTTGAGACAGGATATTGTAAGACCCCAAAAGAAAATCATTTATGTGAATATTTGTTGAGAGTGTAATTTGTTTTTGGTGTTGGTACGAGTTGGTTGAGTGACGAAAACGTGTTGCTATTGTTCATTGTTACAAAAAATTGTTTAAAGACGTCATAAATATTTCCATATTTAAATTTAATATACATGTATAAATGAAAGAATTATGTGTGTTCAATATTGAAAGCGAAGGGAGAATAGCTAAAGATCGCTTCCCTAACAATACGGGAACTATTTGATGAAAGCATACGCGGATGTACACAAAAAGAAGGTAGCATCATGTGATGCGGTGCTGAAATCGTTAATAGCGTCTGTGTGCTTGATATGAGAAGACATATTTTTATAGTGCTCTTGGATGTGAGGTAGAAAATTGACTAAACTTTCATGAAGCTTTTGTTCTAAAGTTGTTAAAAAACTGGAAAGACTATCAATATAATATAAATTGGTGCGACGAAAGTGTAAAGATGAGAAAAAGTGTTAATAAAGTAATGTATCATAGTGAAGTAACTTCGAGTGTTTATTCATTCCATCTAGTACCACGACCTGGGGTAGAAAAAGAATCTCATAGCTGAACGCATACAAAGCAACATATAAAAACAGCACCAAATGGCGCCCAACATGGGGCACGAATTTCGGGTGGAATGCAAATCTATGGGAAATGAACTTACACAAAATACCAAGTGACACCAAATCTTCTCGCCAGAAAGGAAGAAGACGCCATTAGACAATGCTTTGAGATTTACGACTTCGGAGACGTTGCCAAGTTGGAAATCAACGTGGGAAACATCAGAGATCGTCTAGCGAAGTCAACCGCCCAGGGGATGCACGTAACGAGATAAATCAACGAGAAAAAGTAGGACCAAAAATTTTTATTTTTACATTCATTTTATTTTTATGTTCCTGTGAAGCAGCAGAATAGTAGGACTTTTAAGCCCAAGTGAACTGAATCAAAAAACGAGAATGTCGCAAAAAGGAAACGGAGTAGGAATAGGGGAAGGGGCAGATAAGCCTAGTTATCAGATAGAACCAGAAAGTGAGGAAGAGGCAGCAATAGGAAAAGACCAAAGGTTACTAATGATCATGTTTGAGAAATTAGAACAAAGTTTAGGTCAGAGAATGGAACAAAATAAGGTAGAATTAAGACAGGACATAGAGCAAAGTTTAGGTCAGAAAATGGAACAGAATAAGGAAGAGATAGGTCAGAAAATGGAGGAAGTGAGACAGGACTTAGAACAGAAAATAGAACTTAATAAGGAAAGAATTAGAGCTAGATTTGGGAAAGAGAATAGAATTAGGAAAACAGGAGTGTAAAGAAAATATGAAAGTAATGGAAACTAATTTAAAATTAGTACATAAAAACATAAATGAGACAAAGGAAGCTTTAGAAGCTAGGATAGAAACCATAGGAGATAGGATGGGAAAAATAGAATCGGAAATGAGAGAAAATAAGATTGTATTAGAAGAAGAAATTGGTAGATGTAGAGATGAAATAACAGAATGTAATGCAAGTGTAGCCTGTAAGATTATAAATGTAAAAGTAGAAATAACTGAGGAATTAGGGAAAGAAATTGAAGTAGTTAAGAAAGGAATTATTAATAAAACTGTAGAACAAATTGTCATTCCTAAAATCAAGACTATGGCTGATGTAGTACAATCACAACAAGATGCTATGAATGATATGAAACAAAGTCACTTAGAAATAAAGAATGATTTAAAATCAATTTGTGAAGAAATGAGAAAAGGAAAAGAAAGTTTGGCTAATGTAAATGATGTTGTGAATGCACAACAAAGGCAAAATGATGATTTAGATGTACCAAGTGATGTTCAAGATGAAAGTTATTTGAATAATGTACAAAATGTTGACTCACCATATAGAGAAAGAGGTTCACAATTAAACAATGACACAACACACAACACATGCTACACCAACAGCATACTACATGAAATCGCACTACCTACATTTGACGAGGAAAAGGGAGATGATCCAAAACTCTTTGTTAAAGAGATGGAAGAGTATTTTAAAGTGAAAAGGATACCAAATGAGCTTAGGATGATGATAGTCAAGAAAAGCTTAAAAAAGCAAAGCATTAGAATGGCTAAGGTTAACACTAGCTGGTCATGAATCATAGCTCATTCAGAAATCTATTCCTATCAAGGTATTGGGGTCCAGCTAAGCAGAACCAGACAAGGGTAGAGTTAGCGACAGGAAGATATGATCCGACCAAAGGGTTATCGCTAGTCGATTATTTTATGAAAGTGGCCAACAAAGGGAAGCTATTAGACCCTAACCTGTCGGAAGCAGAGTTAATCACCAGCATAACAAGTCATTTCCCAGACACAGTGAGAACAGGGTTAATTGTTGCGAGGCCAGTAGATTTTGCATACATTATAGAATTGCTAACAACGCAAAATGGTCGGTCTAATGAGCATAGACATAGAAACGGTCACCCAAACTCACCTATCTTAAACAGAAACACGACTACAAACAACCAGAATGAGATGATAGAAATACTAGGAGCACCCATGACAGGGGGAGAGGGGCACACCATTTCCCACAACCACACAATCTTGGCGAAAGGATGGAGAACACGAGACAGCAGTACTACGACACGATACCAAGGGGTGAATCGAGATACCGAACACATAGGTATGATCGGGGGAGACCAGGAGACCGTTCCCATCAAGTGAATCACATACGATTCTGTAGGGAATACTGAAACAGCCAAAGGCCGTCATACAATAGGGGTTCACACCAAAGGGGCAGAAACCAATGGAACGCCGGCAACATAAGACAACAGGAACAGGATGAAAATGTGCCGAATAGGGCCGATGCTGCACAGAATACAGAAACAACAATCACCTCTAACACCCAGGAAAACTAAGTACAAGTCAACTTTGTGTCCCGGAAGTTGACCTGTGTGGCAGTAGGGGCAATATTGACCAACATTGCATATGTACCTTGAGGAAACAGGCAAGCGAAAGGAAGGAAATAACTAATCCACCAATGATTAGGCTTAAAGTATGGGGTATCGAATACCCCATCAGGAACATCAAAAGTAGGACTTGCCTGAACAAAATCGTTAAAGATTATATTCCAAGATATGGGAATATAAAAGCAATTCTTTCTGATAATGCAACAATGCATAGGAGTAAACTGTTCCAGGACACCTTACGAACATTGGGAATAAAGTTATATTATTCATCGGCATATTATCCTCAAGGAAATCCAACAGAAAGGACAATGAGGGATATATCAATATATTTCTGCCTACTTTGCCACAGAGACCACACTTCCTGGACGGAAAAATGCGGCTACATAGAGGTGGTGATCAACAATTCAGTGAACCCCACGACCAAGTTCGCCCCAATCGAATTGATGACCAACACAAAACCTAAGCGATTGACAATTGACATCGACACTACGATGGCTGCTCAAAGGGAATTGACAGAAAAGGAAAAATGTCAATTGGCATTCAGGAGGTTGCAGAAAAAAGCAGAAAAAGGGAGAAATAAAGTAAAAAGGTTCATCAGGAAATGGTCCCCACAAATTGGAGAAAAGGTGCTCCTAAGAAGGCACAAAGCATCAAAGGCATCTGAAAGAAGAGCTGGGAAAATGGAACTACTGTACACTGGACTGCTGGTCATAACAAAACAGCTGGGCGACCATACATATGAGCTACAGAATACAAATGGCAAGTTGGTAGGAAGATACCATAAAAACAAATTAAAACCATACAAAGAAAGGACCAAATAGTCTTTGCCAACAAACATGTAAGGCAGGAACAGTAGAGATGATGAAAAATAACAATTTTTAATGGGTTTCTTATAGAAAATTATATACAGGTTGGAAAATACAACAACAAAATCAACATAGTCATTGGCTATAATGAGCACCAAGAGCATTGTCAACAAAGACAGATGAGAATACTGATTGTCATTAGAGAAGTGAATTATAACAACGAAAAAAATGTGTTTTTGACATAAGGATGTCAGGGACAAAAATAAAAAGGAATCAGTTGGGGTGAGAAAGAGAAAATATTTTTGACACAAGGGTGTCGAGGGTGAATTAAGAAGAAAAATAATATAGTTGCAGAATAATTATAAATATAGAAGTTTTCTCTTATAGAGATAAGAGATAAAGCGGTGACAATTAGTGAAGTAAGAAAAACCATAGTCAGAAAAGCAATGCCCATGAATTAAGATGGATATAGTCAATGTTAAGCTTGAAGAAATGTCGAATAATATTTGTGTCAATGTCAAATGTAAAAACTTAGGAATATTCTTGGTGTTGTGTTGTGTAGTAACTGAATATGTGAAACTATAGACATGCTGTGTTATGCCAAAACAAAAGACAAAAACATATAGCAAAGAAGACTGTAAAGAAAAAAGGGTATTGTACAAAGTATTAAGTATTAGAGGAATAGGGAGAAGTGTAAAAACAAAACAAGGGGCATGTGAGACAGGATATTGTAAGACCCCAAAAGAAAATCTTTTATGTGAATATTTGTTGAGAGTATAATTTGTTTTTGGTGTTGGTACGAGTTGGTTGAGTGACGAAAATGTGTTGCTATTGTTCATTGTTACAAAAAAAATTAAGTTTGGTTAAAGACGTCATAAATATTTCCATATTTAAATTTAATATATATGTATAAATAAAAGAATTATATGTGTTCAATATTAAAAGCGAAGGGAGAATAGCTAAAGATTGATTCCCTAACAATACGGGAACTATTTGATGAACACATACGCGGACGCACACACAAAGAAGATAGCATCATGTGATGTGGCACTGAAATCGTTAATAGCGTCTGTGTGCTTGATATGAGAAGACATGTTTTTATAGTGCTCTTGGATGTGAGTAGAAAATTGACTAAACTTTAATGAAGCTTTTGTTCTAAAGTTGTTAAAAAACTGGAAAGACTATCTGTATAATATAAATTGGTGCGACGAAAGTGTAAAGATGAGAAAAAGTATTAATAAAGTAATATATTATAGTGAGGTAACATCGAGTGTTTGTTCATTCCATCTATACTCTGTTCATCTAGAGATTAGAGGAGACGTAAACAAAGCCACGTACGTTTTGACCACAGCGCGCCCTCTTGACGCTTTCGCCATGTAAATAGTCCCTTGAAGAAATACTGTTACTAAGGTCTAAAATGTCACTTAATGTTTGCTAAAGCATGAACGAAGTGTACTAAGCATAGCTAAAGTGTAAGAGTACGCACTTGCGTGAATCTGTAACCAGCCTAATTCATTCTGCGCGCGCATTATTCAGTATGACAGTAACATGGCGGAACAAGTGAGTGCTGTAAAACATAAGCGCGGCAAAGCGTTGCAAAGTGGTGAAAAGACAATAATATTGAACGTTTTTAACAAGTTCTGCGAGAAATATCCCGAACTTGCTATCGAAGACGTGATAAAATTAACATTCGAGTTTACCGGTGTGTCAGTTGCAAGTATTTACAGCACACGCAAAGAGAAATCATCAGTTGGTAAAGATCCCAGCCAAAAGCTTCCACGTGCCAGATAAATGGTGGATGTAGTTTGCAACGAATTTGTGAGTGTGAGATCTGCAATCCGTCGAAAAGTTCGTCAGTCAATGAATCCCCACCTTAAACAAAGTGCTGTTGGCAGTTAACTCTGAACCCGATCTTCCAGATTCCAGATTTAAAACTAACCTCCCTCCACAAGCCGCTTCTGGAGATTGGTTTCGAGATTGTGAGCAGAAAATGAAAAAGTGTTATTGTGGACAGAGATGACGTAAGTAGCAGTTAATTTCCATGTGCTACATGTTATTTGAATCAAGTAAATATATCCTTTCAGTAGTGTAAAATGCATATTATAACTACGCGTAGCGGTAGGTAACTGTGTTGCGTCATTGTGAAAGCACGTGGCCGCGGAGTGATACAAACCGGTGCTTTGTTTATATCTCCTCTAATCTCTTGATGAACAGAGTATAGTACCACGACCTGGGGTAGAAAAAGAATCTCGTAGCTCAGCGCATACAAAGCAACTTATTATAAAAACAGCACCACACAATACCAAAAATGTATTGAGATTAAGGAGACTATGCAGAGAAATAGTTACTGAATGTAGCTTTTAAGAGAAAGGCTTTTTAAAGCATTTAAATGTTCTGTTATTTTGTTTAAAAATAGTGTAACTTTCAAGACATCCCTCAGTAGTTACTATAGCTACAAATGCTCAATTACTTATTTTTATTTATTTATTTATTTACTAAGCTATATACATGTGAATATGACCGGTGTTCAGCCCTGGCTCATTGCCAGTCATATTCTTATTCTACAATAATTCCTTAATTCTAACTTATTCTATCACTTATATCTTATTGTTCAACTCTATTTACTGTCCAGATCCATTTATTTTTCACCTTATGTAAAAATCTTCCTACCCTCTTACTGTCTTTATGAAGCATTTCAACTATAGATCTATTTCTATTCATATTCGACCATTTCTTATTAATATATTCTTTTCTCCAACCTTCAGTCCCAATACATTTAAATATTATATGTTCTATGTCTTCATTTCCACCACATATAGGACATTGGTTTTGAGGAATGCCCTTCCTTAGACCCTTTAATCTCCATACTCCTGCTTTCATCCATGCAATGCCTTCTCGCTCCTCTTTATCTGCCACGTCTATATACTTCTCCCTACCCCAAGAGTTTTTCATTTGTACATAAAAAATTAAGGATCTCTTTTCAGCTATCTCACTAAATATGTTTTGTATTTCTATATCGTCAAATCTTTTTCTTGCCAGTTTCCAAAAATTGTGTAAATTATTTTCTCTATTCCTCCATACTTCCCCTAAACCACTACTTTCCAAGTTATTTCTGAGACAGTCTGCCCAGCCCTTATTCTTTAGGCTTTTTTCTTGATATAGTAGGCACTGTTTCAACAGGTTCCTTTCTTCCAAATTCAATATTCTAAACCAGTATTTCAGTGCCCTCTCCATAATCTTCCCCTTACTTGTTACCCTTCCCAGTTCTATTTGTGCTACCTGCCTAACAGTTGCATTTGGTAATCCAAGCAATTCTTTGCAGAAAGTTCTATGCACCTCATCTATGACTTCCCAACCTCCTCCTAATCCCCATACTTCTGTCCCATATAACATCTTTGCTTCAACTACCATATTGTATACATTTTCTAACCATTTAACATTTATATTAGGTACTTTGTATTTGCAGTTTCTGGTTGCTGATAAAGCCCCTTTTCCTTTTGCTAATGCAAATTTCTTTTGTTTTTCCCAATTACCACTACTATCTAACTTCACTCCTAGATAAATGCATTCTCTCACTACCCTATACTCTTTTTTATTTTCATTCCTCCATTTTTCATATTTGCTCAATTTCCCTCCTTTTTTAAAAACTATGATCTGTGTCTTGTCCTGGTTCACTTTTAGGCTCCATTCTTTACAGTAATTATTTAATACTTGTAAGGACTGATTTAAGCCATTCACTGTGATTGAACCTACAACTAGATCATCTGCAAAAAGTAGTCCTGGAATCTGTATGTTATTAATAACAGGCATAAAGTTATTATTTCTCCCAATATCCATTAATACATCATCAATATAAAGATTAAAAAGAACCGGACTCAACTTACATCCTTGCCTAAGGCCTTTCTCTTGTTGGATTTCTCTTGTTACAACTCCCTCCTCCACTCTTATACAAAAGGTATTGTCTTTATATAATGCTTTGAGAGTTTTCACCATTTGTTCACTCACTCCTTTACTCAACAGTTTGTGCCATAACAAATGAAGCTCAATTCGATCATATGCTTTTTCTAAATCAACAAAAGCCATATACAACTTTCCTCTTTTAACTTTCAAATATTTATCTACCAAAGTTTTTATAATAAATAGATTATCAACTGTTCTCCTCCCTCTTCTAAACCCCATCTGAAATTCCGAGAGAATATTAAATTTCTCAACCCACGTTTGTAACCTACTTGCCATAATTCCAGTAAAAATTTTCCCTACATTTGATAATAAAGCAATACCTCTATAGTTGTTTGGTTTGTCGACACTACCCTTACCTTTGTATATTGGATGTATGATTGCTTTCCCCCACTTTTTCGGTATATAACCCTTCTCTTTAATTTGATTGAATAAGTCTACAAGAACCTTGACTCTATTTTTTTCAGTACACCATTCCTTAAGGAACTCTGTTGGGATCCCATCTATCCCAGTTGCTTTATTTCTCTTCATTAATTTAACTTGCTGTATTATTTCTTCCCCTCTTATTTCATCATCCAGCAAATCTACATAATTGTTACCTATTTCCCTTCTTCCTATTTCTATTTTGCTCTTTTCTCCCCCATACAATTCTTTAAAGTAATCCACCCACTCACCTGGATATACATCAGGTTTTATTACATAATTATTATACATTGATTTTATAACTTTCCATACTGCATTTACATTATTTTCGTTTAGAACCCTTATCAGTTTACTTTCTTGTTTTTTCCTCCAGTTTATTTTCTTTTGTTCTAATAATGAATTATATAAATCCCTACCTTGCATATATTCTTCCCTTAATTCTTTACCACCTATTTCCCTCCATTTTATAAGCATCTGTTTAACTTGACTTTTTATTACTCTGCATTCTTCATCAAACCAACCCTCGTCTCTTTTGTAAACCCTCTTATTTACTTTCATTTCGTCCCCAGCTCTTACCATCATATTATTTAGAATATCCATCGCATTTTCAATTTTTTGTTCTTTTATCATACAATTTATTCCACACTGACATATCTGGCCATAGTTAGAGCTTAACACCTGCTTAAATTTAATGCCATACTCCTCCTTCCATTTGTATCTGCTATACTTTTCTACCATACATCCATCCTCTCTTAAATTGTCAATCATTTGTTCAGAGTGTATTTTTATATCCACTATCAGTGGAAAATGACCACTACTAGAGCTTAAATTTAATACCTTAAAATTACTTAAAATGTATCCCATGTTAATTGGCCACAGAACATAATCGATCACACTTTGCCCATTACTGCTTACAAAAGTATATTCCCCATTCACATCTTCTCCGAATTTCCCATTCAAAATATCAAAAGAATTCAATTCACAAAATTCTATAAATTTTTCATATCCTTTATCTACCATCTTATCTTTACTCTGTCTAATTCTTTCTGATTTTTCTAATACATCACAACTCATCCAACCATTCCCTCCATTAACATCATTTTCCCCAATCCTAGTATTAAAGTCTCCCAATAGTATAACCTCCGAATTTATATATTTCTCCTTTAAAGTTTGAATATCTAGCTCTAGATCCCTAAGGAGTTCCGGATTATGAAATCGCGAGGAAAGAGGAGGATTGTATATTATTCCTATACAAATCACTTTTTCGTCTATTTGTTCGTCCTCTAATACCACCCATAATATCTCTTTCCTCCTTGACCATGATTTTTTAAATCCTTTATTTAACGTCTTCCTTACAAGAAATCCTATGCCTCCTGAAACCCTTCCCTTCCTTGCTAGGGTATGACCTTTTAATCCTACGTACTCAAAACCCTTTACATAAATTTGTTCCTCTTTTAACCATGTTTCGACTACCGCAAGGTAATCAAGTTTTGTCAATAACTGATTTAGACTCCCTTTATCTATTTTATTTTTTATTCCCTCACAATTCCAGAATCCAAGCCTCCTTATAGACCCTGTTCCCTATTGCGATCCTGATCTAAATCTGAATGATTCTAGTGTTTTTTTACTCCTTAGTCGTATTCCTTGTTTCGAGGTGGACGGTTTATTTCTGTCTAAAACTAAAATACTGCCATGTTCAGATGATACGATGCTGTCATCTTCCCCTTCCCCTTCTGTATTTTCCCCACTACTCGGACGCCACGCCTTCCTTCCTTCCACCACCAATTTGCGTGCAGCTATTACTTCCCCCTTACTCGGTGACACTATTTTCCTGTGTGACGTCTCCCCACTCGCTCCTCCTCCTGCCGGCTCTGCCACAGGTCCCTCCGCTGACGTCATTGCACTCTGTTCTGACGTACTCGCTACGTCATCTCTTCTTGCTTCTGACGCAATCATCTGCCTGCCAGCCCCACGTGCCGGTAATGTAAGTTCTTTATGACTATCCTTTTCCTGTGGTCTCCGATCGTCCATTGAACTTCTTTTCGATCTGCATTCCATCACTCTAGTTGCTGATGTATTAAGCTGAGTCATTTCCTGCTCGTGTGTTCTGTATCTTCTTATGCCCGTTTCGTACCCATCCACTATGCGTCCGTCGACCCACAATTGTAAATTCTTTATGAAAGCCGATCTTCCTTCCAATCTTGCCATCTTCATTTGTTGTAATAAGTTTCTCTTTAAGGCTCGTTGTTCCACCGTTAAATCCCTATTTATAAAAATATCTGACCCTTTTAGTTGCTTTGTTTTCTTTAACACTTCATAAACAAACTGCACTGACGTAAATCTTGCAATAATCATTCTGGCTCCTCTTGATCTGCCCACTCTGAAAGCCTCCCTTATCTCCCAGCCCTGTAGTACCATTCCAAGCTTCCCTTCTATGATCTCTCTGACTTCTTGCATAGGCCATACTCCATTCCTTTCTTTTACTCCTGATATAACTAGATTGTATCTCCGGTGCCTCTCTTCCATCAGCTCCACTCTTCTTTTGACGTACTGTACCTCCTTGCTTATATCTTGCATTTCCTTTCTAATCTCTCCCTTAATATCTATTAGTTCCTTTTCCACTCCATTGAGTTTGTTTCCTAATTTCTCATCCATGTTCTTTATTTTCTCCAAAATTTCTTCCATAACATTTTGATTTCCATTTGGCCCCGGGTTAATTTCAACACCACCAATCACCAATAATATACCTAAGGCACATGTAAGAAGGAACATGTTTACCATTTCTTCCAAATTGCTACTTGTTTTAAACTCGTTCCATTTTAACTTGTTGAATGTTCCGATTCTTCCCCTGTACACTTGAATACAAACACCCATTGTTTCTTGAGCCCTTTTTCCTTTCACTCCAGGAGCTACCTCCACACACGTCTTCTCTCTACCACTGCTAGCTTAGTACTCCCCCAATTACTTATTACCTCTATGTATGACCAACCTCTGAAAATAAAACAAACCTGTTTAATGCAATGGATCAGCAGTGTTTCAAAATTCATAACATGGTCTCACTTTTCAAAATGAATATCCTTTCCAACACCATTAAATCTAGAGGTACATTTAATTGTTTTAATAATTTAATGTCTGGATTTATTTCATGATTAAATGCCCAAATATGCTGCCACATCTAACTTATCGGTCTGTTTATATCTAATATTTCTAAGATGCTCCATTCTGGTTTCCAAATGTAAACCCTGTCACAATCCAGACAACTAAATTAATAAATGCCAGCCTTTTTTTAATTTGGAATTTCATCCTTTTTTTTTTTTTCCCTAAAAAATCGAATGTTGCACTCACAAGAGTTCTCTACTCTTGTACTAACCATTCCTACAAACTCTTATTCCTGTATGTTCTTCGTGTTAGTTGAGATAAACATTTGTACAAATTATCTTATTGCTTATTTCCTTGTAGGTGCAAGGAAAATATTAGAATACAGTAGGCTTTGAGCGATAGTCAAATCTTTTAAAGCTTTGAGATCCCATTCTCTTTGCATGCTTAACATTTAAAATAAAAAAATTAATGATGTTCCATCTAAAAAAAGTTTTAAGTTTTTTGAAACTGACACAAATAACAAGGAATATCTCTGAAATTGTTCATTCTACAAAAAAATTTATTGAGACAAATTGTGTGTTTGAGCAAGATCTACATTTTTTTATGGTAAGATTTTGTCGGATATTCCTTAGATTAGGTGACGCGAGCACTTGGTCAGAATTTCGACTAAGTCCAACTCGGCAGTGTGTACGAATGGTCACGAAAGTTGCCGAAGTTGCTGTGTTAATTCAGCGCTGCCAACAGCACAATTTCCCCAGGAGTGTGTTGCCAATAGTAAGTTTGAATATTTTAGCGGGACCCGGCAGTATGCTGGTGACCTTCTTAGAAGCAAGTTGTGAGAGTGCAATGGATCGCTTCATTAGCATAGTAGATTTAGCGCCTCTGTGCTATAATGAGGAGGAATGCATGCAATTTCTTTAGGACGAGGGCCTGCTGAGAACTCGAATGCTATGCAGGGAATGTGATGCCGTGCTACACCCCGTGAGGAGGATATTATAATATAAATATAATATATATTATATAATAATATAAAATAAATAAATAAATAAAAAAAGGACAAGCCAGCATTTTATGGTGTAACAAGGCAATAACGATAATGTACATAATAATTTCCACAACAATAGTATAGAGTCACACTAGCGATATGTGTGAGCAAAATAATGTACACAATATCTGGCCGGCAAGTGCTAAGTCACCTATTCTAAAGAAGAGCCGAATGCATTTACTTAAACTAAGGCATCAAATATTACTGCTTTTTAAGGATAAATAAATAAACGGATTGGTTTTTAAATACAGAATAAAAATGTGAGCAAAATAATAATGTCCACGGAGTCGCGCTAGCGGTATGTCTGTGGTGGCAACGACACGAGTGCATTTGTGTTTAATGCGTTGGCAACCAAAAGTAGTGTAGTGTAAAAAGCAATGTTGGCAGATGTGAAAATCATCTGCTAGTGACAGCTAGCTCATGCAGCGAAACCTAGTGGCGATTTTGAAACCACTGTTGGCGCATGCACAGTAACTTCAGACTTAGAATCTGGCCGGCAAGTGGCAAGTAACCTAATCTAAAGCAAAGCTGATTTTGTCTATCTCTTACTGTTTACGAGTTATTCAAAAGTCATCCAGAGTAAACAGGAGTACATAGGCTTTAGCCAGAAAATTCAAAATATACATTTCATTGGTCGTCAAAATATCTCAAACATATGGCATTTTAAGAGGTAGAACTGGAACTTAAAAATTCAATGCCACAGCTTGGATTTGAACCACAGGCTCTTCGCTTACTAGGTGGGTCTGTGGTTCAAATCCCAGCTGTGGCATTGAATTTTTAAGTTCCAGTTCTACCTCTCAAACTTTGCCCACACACGGCTTGTGTGTTTAAAAACACCAACAGTACCTTTGTTGGCATAAATAAATATGGCATTTTAATCAAAATTGTTAAGAGCCATTTTCAAGAAAATCAAATGTTGAAAAATTTTCTATGTGAAGTGTAGTTTAGGGTAGGGATATTTCCTTCAAAATCTTTGTGTCGCATCCTTGAAAGACATTAAACTTAAATACCAACTTTGGTTTTAACTGACGTTTTGTTTTTGAGTTATGCTGTCCAGACTGACAGACACACACCTTTTTCTAAAAATGCCTTTTTATTTTCTTTTTTTATATATATACACATATATTCAGGGGGTCTGAAAACATATTTCTGCTGAAGTCTCAACATCAAATTTTTGGGTGCAATACAATACTTCTACTTAGCAGTAGAGAAAATAAAAATCTAAAACTAAATGTCATTTGAAAACCAGAATGGAGCATTTTAGAAATATTAAATATAAACATTGATGTCAGCTGTAGCATATCATTTTTGATCATTCAGTAATGAAATAAATCCAGAGGTTAAATTATTAAAACAAATGGACCTGTAGGTTTAATGGTTTGGGAAAAGATATTCATTTTGAAAAATAAGGACCGCGTTATGAATTTTGACATTGCCAATCGATTCTATTAAGAGGTTTATTTTGTTTTCAGAAGTTGGTAATAACAAATATTAATTGAGTGTTTGCAGCTATGGTAACTATTATAAACAGAAGTATTGATAAGATGGAAGCATCAAGAAACATCTACATCATATTTCATAAACTTGCAGCAAGTACTAAAATAAATTAAGCTTTTAGTCTCTGAATAATTATTTTAAAATTTGTGTTGCTTCACTGTTAACAGCTTCAGTTTTTCATTGGATTTTTGGTTTTAAACACACACTGGACAATATGACGAGCAACTAGTTCTTAAAATCTGTCAAGATGGGGAAAAAGTGATATGTCTTACTGAACTTTTTCATAAATTGGAATTCATATCACTGTTTCTAGCTTATTTAAATATTATACAAATTAACAAGCAGTGTTTCAACATTGCCTTGATATAAACTGTAAATGACCTTTTGATATTCAGCCTGCTGTGGTAATGATGGTCTTCATTGCTTCATTTGCGATTTCCACCTGAAGGTTGTTTCAATTTTATGAAGGCTGAAGATGTCTGAATTGCAGCAAGAAACTCACACTACCTGTATTTGCTTTAGTTTTTAGTGAACTACAAGCTAAAATTTAATACCTTCAAATACCACTTGATTTTAAAATTTAATAAAAGAAAAACTGAAGCTATTAACAATGAAGCAAATTAAATCAATAAATAGACATAACTATCTAGAGACTAGGTTTCACTTAAGTAAGGTTAGTAAACTATCTTTGTTTGGAAGTTTGAAAACAATGTTGTAATAATCAATTTAAACCAAAAAGGTGAGTCGATACTACACAACACTTATATTTTACCAGAACATGTTTCAAAGGCGTGACTTTCCCTCATTATCAACCGGACATTGACTGTTTCTCCCTGGTGTGGATGGCAATGTTTTCTCTGAGGTCTCCTCTGGTGGTGGTTCAAGGAACTAGTCAGAACCGAAGATCCTAAAACATGTAATGGGAAAATGAGCTGTCCACGTAGGAACAAATCTTCATTTTGAAAAATAAGAGTATTCAATTTCGACATCCCAAGAAAGATACCTTCACGTTCATGTTAGTTTGTAACTATTCTGTTGTGCTATGGAAAGTATGTGGTCCTATTCTTGTCAGTATTGTTTGCTGAGAGTTCAATTGGTAGGCATGACTTATGAAAATGGAATGTTGGTGAGGTTTTGGGTCAGAGCTATTACTCTTGCAGTAATTGTCCATGTGGGTAGATTTTCGATGTATGCTGAGGGTGACTGCTGTATCTGGTTGAATTTAGGTCTAAATAATGAAGAGACCCATAGTGTTCTAGTTCAATTGAATTTAATGGAATTTTCCTTTAGATTGAACAGTGAATATGAATTTATTGAATACTAAAGCATATACATTTTGGGCTGTCCATGAACTTGCACCCTAGCCTGTCATTGGACAGCCTGCTGAAATTAGCTAGCTACAAATAGTTTTTGATGTGTGCTGTTTATTCTTTGACTACTATTAATTAACCCTATTTAAATGTGTCTTTACTGTTAACTTTCATCTTTTGATTTACTTATTTTCACAAAAATCTGTTATACTTTCCATTTCCCTAAGTTCATTATTTTGAATAATCCATTCCATTCTAAAATGTTTCCCCTCATTTTTTCTTATGCTTCATGATAATTGGCTAATCATTTTCTACAGCTCACTGATTCGCTTCTTATCTTTGTCACTTCCACTTCCTTCCCTCGCTTAACTTTAACTTTTTTTATAATACTTCTTTGGCTTTATCCCTAACTTTTATTTCCATCCCTCCTACCAAACCTGAACATTGTTAACTTGATCACTTATTCTTCCTTGTCAGACAGGCCAGGACACCATTTTACTCTTTTTTTGTTTCCTATACACACATTTTCACTATCTGATGGCCACTTTTGTGAATTTTTATCTTTTCCAAATATGTGCTGGTCTTTTGTCCTTCCATTCCATACTACCCACATACATAACTCCTATTCCACTAACCTCCCATTCCACTTGGTCATACTTGTTTGCTGCTTTATTTCCACTTAATTTTGAAATTTCCCCTTTGTTATGCAAGTGATTTTCACTAACATCTTCACCTACGTTGCCACTCACTGATTCTTGGTTGTCAGGTACTAGATTGAGTAGTGTAAGCACATCCATGTGTTTTTGGGGGACAATTATGAAAATATCAACATATTTTGGGGATCAGCGGGAAGGATTTTGTGATCTATGTTTCAAAATGACTCGTAAAGTGTTCTACAAGAAATTGGTACAAATGATTTCCCATGGCTAGGGCATCAGTGGTTAAAAAGTAAATGTTTCATTTCAGGTGAACCAATGGTTAATGTGGCTGGCAGAAGCAGAATCTGAGGAAGAAGATGATGGCGATAACTAAAAGGCTGCTCTGGTGATGAGAGCTACTTGGTGCAGGCCAGCAGCATTTTATAAGTAGGATTTACAAAAGCAAATGGGTGGGAGGGATCCTTTTTATAGTAGTGTGAATTTGTGGTTCTGATGGAAAAGATTTGTTGGAAAAGTGCCAGTGATATAGAATGGTGGAATAGATAAAGCAGCACCCAAGTTTTAAAATAAACTTACCATTCATAACGCTAAAAATAAACAACAAAAAAAAGAGTAATAAGAAAATTGTTTAAAAAAAAAAAAGAGCAAGACCTCTTCAGTGGGAATATCTGGAGGTTATCAATGTTTTTTATTAGCACACTTTATACTGTAAACGATTATTTCTTTTTCTTTTCCATTTCTGCCCCCCTACTCATCTCTCACATCACTAAGCTTCAGAAGTTGTAAAGTGGTTAGTGTGAATGTTAAGTTTACGGACCTCCGTTTGAATGAGTGCATGTTGGAGATTTAAAAAAAAAGCAAGCATAAAAAAAAAATGAAATTTCTATATTATAAGTTCTCATGTGTTTGTAAACGTTTTTATGTTTATTTTGTACGAATCTTTATTATTAAACTTAGACCCCTTTTTTATTCAGTGCTTTTTGTCCAAGGTAATTTAGTATGGTGTGTAACTGCAATTGTGCCCAGTGGCCAATTGCCCCAGCAGTAAACTGTTCTAATCTGGTAAAAATGATGTGGTTTGTTATTGTAAGATTAAGGTTATTATATGACCTGAAATAACCACCTTATGCTGTTTAGTATTGCAAATAACTCATTTATTATAATCTTGGACTTCAAGGGGAGTTTAGGTATCATACAGATTTTGCGAATCGTTTTTATTCTTATTGTGTTTACAATGTTGTTATTAATATACAATATCAATATAAGTTTATGCTTCATTCCAGAGGCAGAGAAACTTCCTCAGAGAGATAAGATTATTCATTCTTTGTAAGTAGTGTGGTCTTGTCCAAAGTGAATTAATCTGTTATGAATTGGAAATGTCTGTACTGTCTACATATAAATAAATGCCTTGATGTAATTTATTACAAAGCTGTTGTTTTATTAGAAATCTTACTCTTGTAAATCCTGGTACAAAGTTGTATTTTTATATGGCTTAGTAATTACTTCCCCAAAAGATACAGGTTTTAATTGGTGCAATAACATTTGGACCAATTAAACCCTTATTGTATTTGTTGAGAAGCAAATTGTACAACAGAAGTTTAGGTATATACATGATTCTGAGAAGTTGTGCTGTACACAATATCTCGATAGGTTGATTAAGCAGTTACTCAGGTTTTAGCTAACTTTCATATAGGTAAACAATTTACCTAGTGAAACAATATAGTTTTGATTCCTTTCTTCTGGAAACGGTGAATGTGTTATGGTATACTTATTCTTGTTACCTTTGTTGCACCTAGTGTCATGTAATCAGTTCTTAATGCATCACCAAGAAAATGTTTTGAGAATGGATGCTCTCTACTAAGAAGTGAATTTAGCGTCCAGAGGTGACTAATGCATCTTCCCTGAGGAGCAGCACAGAAACATTTGGCTTCTCTGGTGAAAAAGCTGAAGCTATTAAGAGGGAAGCAAAAAGTATATATACAGGTGTAAATGAATAACACCGCATGAATTTTACTGGTAATAGAGGGTTCTTAGACAATCAATTTGAGATAGGAAGCCAATGGTCTACGACGTTAAGTTAATAAGTTATATGTATTCAAAGTAATTAGAGATTGTGACCAATAAATCGTAAACACTTGAATCAAAATAGTACTTATCAGGAAGTTAGTAAAGCCTGTCTGCTGTCTCTCTGAAGAAGCGTTTCTAAATTGCAGCGTTACCAAAATCACTTAAATTGGAGACTTAATATGAGGCTGCACACCACAGCAATGCATAACAGGTTGTGGCGAATGGGTACAGAAATATAGGGTAGCTCTACAGCGTGTGGCTTGGTCGCACGGCTATGCCAACTGACTGTGGACCTAATGATTCCTAGAAGTCGGGTTCAAACCCAGAGATGGGTAAACTTTTTTTTTTCCCTTCCTTTTCCATTTCGAGAGCAATATTGTGCTAATGCTTGAAAATAGCAAAATACCACCATCATATGCAATGCACATAGTATTGTTTACTTTGTTTCTCACTCTCCAATTCTGTGCACCACAATTTACAGGTCCAAACATTTGTCTGAGTATTCTTCTCTCGAAAGATCGCAAAGCCTTTACATCTTTCATTGTTCTTGTGATATACCAAACCTCAGACCCATAGGTTACTACTGGCCTTATTAACGTGTTATAAACTTTGAGTTTAGTATTTCTGGTTATTAGTCCATTAGAGAAAATCTTTTTATGTGCACAATAAGCTCATTCCCTGCCTTTATTGTATCGCTTAATTTATTATGATTCAATTAAGGTTCCAAGATATGAAACCTGCACTTACTTACTCATTATTTATTTCCTTACCTTTGTTCTGCTTGTATCTATTGTATTGTAATGTTAATATTAATTCAACTTATGTTTATAATTCAATTGCATGTAGCTCTTTCAAGTGCTTATCAATTATTTACTTGTTTCGAAGCTGCTAGTTATGCTTGAGCCATCTCATTTAAGTAAAAACGAAGTTCTCAGTGTGTAACTACTATTTAGTTCATGCAAGTGTAAATAATAGTTAAACTTGAAACAAAAAGTTTAAACATTGGTTAAATGGAAAATTATAATGCGGCACAAATGTTTCCTGCAAATCAAATTAAATTAAGCATGGGTTTATGAAGAAAGAAAAAGGAAATGAAAGAAATAAAGAAAGAGAATGAGAGGGGGAGAGAGAGGAAGACCAAAGGAAGAAAGAAAAGATAGAGAGAGAAAGAACATAAAAAATATGATTTTATGGGTATTTGAACCTGCATTTCTAATACTTGCATACCTATGCATCATTGCACCATATCCAATGCGCTAAACGACAGGCTGCGAAGTTCGCCTGCTTATTCTCTCACAAGTCGAACAGCTGCAGTGGACATGATCAGTGACGTGCATACCCTCAAACAATTTTAAGGTACAGTTCTGTAATTTGTAATCCTACACCATAGGTTTCCTATCTCAAATTGATTGCCTTTGAACCGTCTATCCCCAGTAAAATTCATGCAGTGTTATTCATTTACACCCTGTATACCCTATTTTCCTGCATATAAAACATGTTTTCTTTGAAAATAGGCAAAAAAAAAAAAAAAAAACTGGATGTCTTATTTGCCAGTAGTAAGTTACGATAGCTGCCTATATGTATGCTCCATTTCTTCAAAATTTCTGTTTCATTATACAAGGTGTTAGGGTATGAGTGCACAGACTTCAAAGGCAACTTCCTGACGTTAAACTGAAATATAAGTTCCTGTACCATTTTCCTCTATAGCGCATAGTTTCATAAATAAAAATTAAAACTGGTCATAAGTGTGATTGCGAATATGTCCCCACTCCGTCATCGTTTACTTCTGCAATTAGAACAGCGAGGTAGAGCTACAAAAGATGCGTTATTTATGTCTTTACCATATGTTGCTGAAATGATTTGTTTAGCCACAAAATGATATGAAAGGACTGGATTCTAGCGTGTCTATTGGAATAAAGTCGTGGGCATACGCTTGGCAACCCCACAACATTAGTGCGTGAGAATAGCAGAATGTTAACAGTACAACTACCCCTGCGACATACGTGCACAACAGCAGGCTCTGTCAATGCTTCAGGTGCGTTAAATGCTTTCAGATCTATGACAGTCTTTACAAATCAAGTATTTAGATATGCTTCTTGCTTAGGGCAAAACCGATTGCAACACACATGAAGCGCAACGCTTTATCTTTGCACACGTGTATTTGAAGCAGCCCTAGAGATTGAGCAGAACACAGAAGCTCTAATGAGGGTAGGGCAAAATTGGCTAAGAAGATGCGATGCCTGCATAGATTCTCACGGAGCACATTTTGAACATCTACTGTAAAAGACATCTTATCGAGTTTGCAGTTATTGACCATTAATAATTTTCTTCTGTTTCTTGTTCTTCTTCACGTCTTAGGCCATTTAGCCTGTTCGGGCTCCATAGTCATGTTGTTTATAATAGATTTTCCTGTTTAGCAAAAGGTGGCTGTTATTTAATTATACAATTACACGAATGAGGTATTTCCATACTTAACATTTGAAGTTGCTATCTCTGGTCATCCGACTACACCTTATGCATAGCCCCTTACACAGCTTTTAGTTTAGTTCTCGTGAATACGATTGAATAGCTTAAAAGCAAACCACCCCATCCCTCATTACTGGCATTAGCTGACAAGAAACACACAGGCATGTGGCGAACCAGATTTAAAGCAGTTTAGACCTTCACCTGTTGTAGGTGTGAACGCATGCCTGGCCGCAAACCAAAACATTCGGTCTGTGTTGCCATACTGTGCAGATAATATATTCAATAATGTTTGATTATCTCCTTTACCTTTCTAGATAGTTGGAGTTGTTATTGGACTTTATTATTAGTCATATTTTTATCTCCCAGCACGCGGAGTCTGCGCACTCATACCCCTAACACCCTGTATTGTTCATTCAAGCAGCAGTTATTAAGTGTGGAGATCTACTTGTGTTGTATGTATACTGTGATTTTATTTGCAAAAATAAAGAACAGTATTACTTGTACTATTGCAATTAAGCTGCAATTGATTGTATATTCTAAAGAGCATGGAAGCAGGCCAGCAGAGAGGCATTTCGGGTCAATTCTAACTGAAAAAATAAGAATTTAGCAGAATCAGTAAGATGTTTTAAAGAAAGCACCTCACAGTAAACATAATCTGAGAAGTGGAACTGTTAAATGCCCAAAACTTGAAGCAGAACCCAACACAACAGACAGGCAGGAATTTGAGTTTCAACAAAAATGTTCAAGCGAAAGTAATATCCACTAACAAAGGGATCGACTTTACTGGTTCAACATCGTGGTGTTGAAGATTTATGAAGTGGTATCGACCTTGTATGCAGACCAAGATAAAAATATCAAGGTTTAGAGTACAAGGAACGAATTGTTGAATTTCATTGATTTGTCATTAGTTCAAGGAAAAGAGAGCATGAACTTCAGCAGACTTGACAATAAGAATTAAAATGTGAGCAGCTTTTCTTACTTGTCTTGCCGAGATATTTGACACATGCGCAGGAGTTATAATTGTGTTACAGTACATGTATTAAGTGAGAATTTTTTTTCTCTAAAAGAAGTCTTGAAAAGCACGGACAAATTATTACGGTACTCATAAGTGAGAGGCGCTACGAAAATGGAATGTTCATTTGCTCAATTAAGCACCCAATATCATGCAATATCAAATATTTCTGTTTCACCTTGTCTATACAGTCAATTAAAAGTGTAAGCCTTCTGATATTGCAAATTGCACAACCACTACTGCCTTTCCTTCCATTCTGCCCACTTCTAGATGTCAAGGCATCGGTCTATAGAGTATGACATCACAGTGCAATGAGCTGGCTGTCTGGTTTAATACATAAGAGTGATTACAGTATGAATTCATTATATTACATCATTGCTTCTAGACAACCTTATGACATGGCCAACTATGCAAGATTTTGAGCACTGTAGCTCATTCATAACCCTTGGATTGTATAAATATTTACATGTACTCTTATTTTGTGGGATTTTGGTTTACAAGACTTAAGAATTAGATCACAATATTTCTATTTCTAATTTTGTGTATCAATTTAACCCTTACCAGTCAGATGTCAACATAGCCAGCCGGCCGCTCTGGTCGTATGTTGACATTTGACTGATGTGATCTTGGGCTTCAACAGATATTTTTTCAGTTGACTGCAAATATTTGGGTAAGAGGGCAGCACCAATTAGTAGCATAAATCAGCACGTATGTCATCTTGTGCCATCTGGTGAGGAAATGTCAATTGATGTGTTTTTAGTGTGGAAAGAAAAGTGCTTTTTTTCGGCTGCACTGTGGCTTCATCTAGTGATACCCCCGTCCGTGTTAAACATGTTTATAGAGCATCAAATCCTGAAGATGACTAAGCTTTGATGCATCTACTACAAGAAGTGCTTGATAATAGCAGTGATAACGATTTGTATTTTGCAGAAGATGCCAAAAATGTGGGCTCTGCTTCAGACAGCATATCGAGTGATTATAAGGACAATAACAACCTAAGTGCAACTGTCACGCCTGTTAGTAATAGTCAGGCCGGTAAAGATGGGTGGTGTGCAGTAGGCGCAAATGACATAAAACCTGTGGAATATAGCTTTAGTAAGAATTCTGGGCCTAAAGTAAATTTGTGTAATGATGCCATTCCATATGACCATTTTTGTTTGATGAGCTCCTTTGTGAAATAGTTTCTGAACCAAATCAATATGCAGTAGAGAACATTTCTAAATTAGAACTGAGTCCTCTGCCTATTTGGTCGAAATGGACCAACGTTAACCTGAATGAAATGAAAGCCTTTTTGGGAATGATATCGGTTTGGTACCAATGCCTGAACTAAAGGATTACTTTTCGTCAGACTGGAAAACTGAAATAAGATGTTTTCATTATGTAATGCGTAGGAATCGCTTTCTGCAGATATTTTGGATGCTTCATGTGGGGAATGAAGACTTAAATGAAAGCAATGCAGCACTGCGGCACACGAGAAAACTCATGGCATTATCGAGTACGTTGGGAAGAATTTCCAGCAGCATTTTGTACTGGGTCAGAACATTTCAATAGACGAATCTTTGGATTCAAAGGACATCCACTTTTTAAAATGTATAACCCCAAGAAGCCTACAAAGTGGGGACTTTGTTTGGTTTGGCTGACAGTGCAACTGGCTATGTTCCTAGCATTATACCACATTGGTAAAATTACACCTGATGTCTAAAAATTACTCTTTGAAGACGAGAGTTTTATGACCAGAATTGTGCTGTCCCTAATGTCGCATCTGGAGAAATGCACAAATGCCATCAAAGGATATCATCTCTTCACAGATCACTACTACAGCAGTGTAGATCTGGCAGAGGAACTGGACCAGCGCCAGCGTCAGCAACGGGCACAATAATTGCTGGTAGAGCTTATAAAATTGGTAATAGGACTAGGAAAGGTTGTTACTTAAACCCATTTTGTAATAAATATAAAACTGTTCATGCCGACATTCAGCATTTTATTTAAAATATATAACCCATTGTTACTGAGGTCCGAGATTGAGGGTCACCAGGTTTGATCTCTTTTCTCATATTTATTTACATTAATGTTTATACCTCCATAACAGCTAGTTATCATAGTATCCTTAACTACATTTTCAGAGTTGCAGCTACCTAAAACCTTGGAGACAAGACTAACATTACAATAAAAAGAAACTACTCGGCAGATGTAGAACATAAATATTTAACGCTCTAAATATGCATAAACACTTAGATGCATTACAAATTTTAAGGAAAGTATTTTAAATAAATGCATGTATAAATATAACAAATAGTTATTTGTAGCAATGATGGTTTAAATATCTTGTAAAAGAAAAAGTGCAATGAGAGCCCACTTTTCTGGTCATCCATGAGTAAAAATAAAGGGTTCTTCATTCACCTGTGTGTGATTGGGTGTGCCACAGCCAGCTTTGCTCCTACGTAAACTCTGCGTGTATAACACTCTTACCTTATGAAAGATGCTGGAAATGTCTTCTACCCTCAGCTAAACAAGCACTATATTGGGAGAACACATTCTGATTCACACAATTAACTTGGGCCACTGTAATGTTTCCGATTTCATTTCTAATATTTTGTTTTAGTTCTTTCACTATATGAGGATTTGTCTTGTAAACTTTGTCTTGCAGATTACCCCACAAGGAAAAATCACACACTGTTAAGATAGGGGGAGTGAGAGGACCATATACCAGCACTAATCACTATCTTCAAACACTTCCCTAATTTTATTTATGGGCTCCTCTGCTGTATAGGCAGTAGTAGAATCTTGCTGAAACCACACATATGATTTCTCCTTCTGTCAGTTCATGATAAAATGGGGTCAAAATGTCATTTCGGTACGTCTCTGCATTTACAGTCTGCTCATAGAATATTGGACCGATTATCTATCTAGCACTAACAGCACACCAAATTCCAACTCTCCAGTCATAATGAAGGATTTCTTGAACGTGATATGGATTTTCAGAGGCCCACTAGCTGTGCGCACAGCGGCGGCCAGTAGTGGGACAATCTGCCAAGGTTGCAGGAGAGGCCAAATGCTGTGTGCTCTATTAGGTTTTAAATGAAGAACCCTTAGCAGTGCTCCAGAAATAAATCCATTCTCACAGCACACATGAACAACAATGAGTCTATCTTCCTTTCTTAGAAGTTTGAAAACAGTGTTGTTATAATCAATTTAATTTAAAAGGTGAGGCAATAACACTAAACAACACTTAACATTTATAATTTTCCGGAATGCGTTTCGGAGGTTAACTTTCCTTCATTATCAACCAAACAATGACTGGTTTTCCATGGTGTGGAAGGCAATGTTTCTTCTGGTAATGGTTTAAGGAACTTGCTGAAAATATATTTCTGGGGAATGTCGAAATTAAATACTGGGTTTCTATTTTTTAAAATGAAGATTTGTTCCTATGTGGACAGCTCTTGTTTTCCGGTTATGTGTTTGAGGAGTTTCGGTTCTGGCTTTATGTCGTGATTTTTTGTCCAAAAGTGAAAGGCAACTGCACTTTTTATACTTCATAAAGTAAAAATACACTGTGTGATCATTATGCGAAAAATAAATTATTAAAGACTGGCTGTGTTAACCTTCAGCAACTATGTACAGTAATCTTTAATGTAATCTTTATTTCCATTTCATTTACAAATTATTATACCTTTACATACTTGTTACTACAATGAGTTGCTGATTGCACTTGGGCCCATTTAGCTTAAACACTGAGGTTGTGGAGCTAATGGGTCCCCATTTACATCTTATCTAAAATACATCTTCATTTTCGTCATATTTACTTATCTTCCTTAACCATTTGGCTCTTACTTTGCCCAAAAAGTTCCCAATTTCAATTAAATTTTCCCTAGTTTTTACACTCTTCAACTTCATTGCTTGAATTTATTTGGTGGCCTTGTCCAATCTTTTTTACCTATCCTCCCCCTAAGCAACCTAGTTCTCCTGCATAAATACTTCTACTTCCTTAATGTACAGTATTGGGAATAAGAGTGACTGAAGTATGCTGAAGCATGCCCAGGTTATGCTGTTCATAGTTGAATAGAAAGGAGAGGGGAAGCAAAAGTGATGCTGACACCGCAATGCAAACACCTACTTCGGTAAATAAAAAAAAATCTGATATGTTGCACTCACATGACTTTCTCTTCTCTTGTACTAACCATTCTTATAAACTCTTATTCTTCTATCTTCTTCGCGTTAGTTGAGATAAACATTTGCAGAAATTATCTTATTGTTTGTTTTCTTGCACGTGCAACGGGAATACAATAGGTTTTGAGTGATAGGCAAATCTTTTAAACCTTTCAAATTCCGTTTTCTTTGCATGGTTCACATATAAACAAATGAATAGTGATGTTCCATTTGACAGAAGTATAAGTTCTCCAAAACTTACAGCAGTAAAGGAATATCTTTGAAATAGTTCACTCTACAAAAACATTTATTTAGATACAAATTATGTGTTTTTAGCAAGATACAAATTTTTTGTATAGTAAGATTTGCTCTATCTCTTACGGTTTACCAGTTATGCCAAAGTTATCCAGGGTAAATAAGACTTAATGGGCTATAGTCAAAAAATTCAAGATATACATTTCATTTGTCATAAAAATATCTCTATTTTAATCAAAATTATTACAGCCATTTTCAAGAAAATCAAAATTTTCCATGTAAAGGGTAGTTTAGGATGGAGCAATTTTTTTCAAAATCTTCATGTAGCATCCTTGAAAGACATTAAACTTAAATACCAACTTTGGTTTTTAACCAACTTTTCATTTTTGAGTTATGCTGTCCACAGACTGACTGACACACACAGACCTTTTTCTAAAAACGCTTTTTTTTTATATTCAGGGAGCCTCAAAACATATTTCTGGTGAGATCTTGACATCAAATTTTTGGGTGGAATACAATGCTTCCTCTACTTTACTGTACATAGTAGGGAAACTAATAATTTAAAAAAAGAACATATGACTTTATTGAATTAAGACTAATCCATTATTTATAAAAGCATTTACAATACTGTTGAATCACATACACTTTTCAGCTGGAGTCAATATTATGTAATTACTGAACAAGTCCGTAATTCGGCCCGGAAAAAAGTTAAAATAGCTCAATTATAACAGATATGCATGAACATTTAGTATAAACAAGCACTCGGAATAACTATAGAAACAAACAGATATGCACAACTGAAGAATAAGATGGTTATTGACTTGGCGTGTGCTAACCAAATGGTTCATTCCCTTGCTGGTTCATTCAGTTATTGCTTAGTCACATCTGCTAATTTCTGCACTTTTGGTACCAATCAGATTCATTGATGGCCAGCCACATCTCAGTAGTCGGCAAACTGATGGCACTGACAATGAGGAATATATTATAATACACTGTATTCTGTCCTGTGAACATAACAGGTAGCAGTGGTGACATGTTATTTTTCAATATTTCTTGATAATGAACACCTAGAATATTTATGTGGTGAAATGCTGGAGTCCTGATTGCTTGTCGGTAAATCAAAGTGCAACCATTAATCAATGAAATATGGTATAATACTGCTGTTAATGTGGTTCATCACTTTTTGAAATTATATTTATATTTACAGCCGACAGGGCATCTGTAATCCACTGAGGGTAGTCTTTTTTAGGGTATATGGAAGTCACAAAGTTATTTACAAACTCTGGAAAGCACTGGTTCTTGATGCTGTCCCGTATTGAACTCATCAGATGCATCTGGTTAACAAAAGAAACACACAAACCTTAATGAATTTCACATAAGAATGGCTTGAGCTACAATTTATAGAGATAGATAAGAGACAACCTGATGAGAAATGGTGACAACTTATATGGGCATCCCTATGTCTCTCTCACATGTACATATACAGATGGATCTTTTGTAAAAATACATGAAATCTCAGAATCAAAATGTTAAATGAAATGCAATACTTCCTCTATCTAAAGATAGTGAGAGCTAATCTGGCACTTGACAGCTACATGAATCACTCACCTGCTAACAAGGCTAGCTCTCTCCCATCCAATTGTGTTACAAACACATCATGCAACAATTAGTCAATTGGAAGAGATAGGTCCAGCCTCGTTCACAAGTGTGTGAATCAGCTAGTTGTCAAGTGCCAGTTTAGGTCTCACCAACTTTAATACGAGGGTGGGTCAATAAGTAATGCCTCCTATTTTTTTTTCCTTAAATAAGTTAGTTATGTGAAAAATTTGAATTTGGCACAATTCCTCAAACCTTCTTCTCCAATCCCCTGCAGTAGTAACTTCCTAAGTCAACAGGTGGCAGCACTGCATCCTCTTGCAAAATGGCTGACATCGACATTCGTATTAGACAGCGTTCTGTGATTGAATTTTTGACTGCGGAAGGTGAAACACCAATTTGCATTTACAAAAGGCCAAAAAATGTGTATGGTGATGCAACGGTGGATGTCAGCACTGTTAGACGATGGGTTCATTGCTGTAACAAAGCTGAAGGGCAAACACCATTTGCAGATGAAACGCGAAGCGGCAGGCCGGTGACTGCAGTGACTCCATGCAACATTCAGTGAGTCGATGAGATCATTCGTGGTGATCGCCAGATAACAACAGGTGAATTGTGTCACATTACCTCCCTCAGTAAAGGCAGTGTGATGATGATTATTCAACAACTGGGTTACTCAAAAGTTTATTCACGTTGGGTACCAAGAATGTTAACCGCCCAAAACAAAGAAACAAGGAAAACAATAGCCTCCGAACACTTGCAGCGCTTCAATTTGGAGGGAGAGGAGTTTCTGGAAAAAATTGTTACTGGAGACGAAACATGGGTTCATTTTTTTGAACCTGAATCAAAGCGGCAGTCAATGGAATGACATCACACGTCACCGAAGAAAAAAAAATTAAAAACTCAGCGGTCGGCAGGGAAAGTATTGGCGACAGTGTTTTGGGATGCAGAGGGTGTGCTTATGATTGATTTTTTGGAGCAGGGATGCACAATAAATTCTGTCCAATACGTCAGAACTCTCAAAAGGTTGAAAGCATGTCTTCGCCGAGTTCGCCCAACAAAAACTATGGCGGATGTTGTTCTTTTGATGACAATGCAGAACCACACATCAGCCATTACACCACTGCAGAAATTGAGAAATTGGGATGGCAAGTCTTACCTCACCCCCCATACAGCCCTGACCTGGCACCATCAGACCTCCATCTGTCGGGCCACTAAAGGAAGCTCATCGTGGGATTCATTTTGAAGATGAGGAGACTGTGAAAACGTCCGTGCGTGAATGGCTTAGGAAGCAAGACCCTGTGTTTTACCACATGCCCTAGTTAAAAGGTGAACCAAAACTGTGGAAAAGGATGGAGATTATATTGAAAAGTGACAAATTAATCGCCAATATTGTAGTTTTCAAGCTATGTAAATTGGATTCAATTTTCTTGGCCCACCCTCATACATGCATCGTCAAGAGATAAAATACAATGTGTGTTTCATGGCTATATTCATAGCATAATGTAAATGTTTCTGTTTTGCTTTCTATAATGCCTCCAATTTGTATATTAGCAATGAATTACGTATTTCACAAAAATGTTTGGTTTTGCTCCTAATTTATGCTAAACTTGTAAAGCTACAAATATAATACAATTTACCTGAAATGCTATATTGTGTACTGTAAGTAAATGGCAAGCAACTGTCTCCACTGTAACAATGGAATGAAGATATGCACGTGTGTAATTTTTACATGTTGAGCAATCACAGTTACCATCAATAGGTTGAAAATCCATGGCATAGATCTTCTGCTTGAGATTCAACTGTCCAGTTGGAACAAGAGCACATCCAAATCTCTGAAAACATAAATGTCTGTGTAGTGAGGAATTTAAGTGCAGAAAGGTCATTATTTATCATTTTCAACAATTCCTTCACAATTAACTTTACTTAATCTGAAATAAAACAGCTGCATACATCACTGAGAGGAAATCCAATTTACACATAAACAACATTGTTAGCTGCAATGAAAAACTGAAGCTGTTAACAGTGAAGCAACACAATTCTTAAATAAAACAAGTATCTAGAGACTATGAGAATGAAGGAGCACTTTAGAAATATTAAATATAAATAGATTGACAAGTCAGCTGTGGCAGATCATTTTTGGTCATTTAATCATGAAGTAAATCCAGAGGTTAAATTATTAAAACAATTAAATGGACCCAGGGATTTAATGGTGGGAAAAGATATTCATTTTGAAAAATAGAGACCATTATAGCTAGAACTTACTTCCGGGCTTAGAAGCATGGTCTGCTGGAGTTTAGAAGTTCAGACGTTTTGTCCACACCTGCGGTGGACATCATTGGTGGCGTAGTCTTAGTCTTCTCGGCAAAGGTTCAGTTACAACAGAATCACTGGCTGGAGGTGCTGTATTTATATCTGGGCTGCTCACAGGGGATTGGCTGGGCTTGAGTGGGAGGTGTGTGCTAGGTGGGTGGGGCTTCTCTGCTCTTATTTCTAATTGGTTTCTGCAATTTCTCTGCATTTGTGCTTCTTTTTTATGCTCAAGCATCGGATGCATTTCACCACATAAGCATTACACTAATATTCTGGGTGTTCATTGTTGATGAGAAATATTTAAAAATAACATACCCATACTGCAATCTTTTAGGTTCTCAGGAGAGAGTACAGAGAATTCAGCATGTTGTAATATATTCCTCATTGTCGATGCCATCAGTTTGCTGACTGATTAGATGTTGCCTAGCCCATCAATGGGTTCAAGTACCTAAAGCACGAGAATTAGCAAGTGTGACTAGGCAATAAGCAGATGAGGCAGCATGTGAACCACTGGGTTAATATATGCAAAATCAATAACCATCTTATACTTCAATTGTCTACAGCTATTTATAAGTGATTCTAAGTCCTTATTTTGTGAAACACCAGTATGAGGAAATACAGAACTTATACAACATAAAAATATGATAAGAAGCTTTCCTGGCGACGAACATATTCAAGATGTAGCAACCACCTCCACATTAGACTGGGTGTTTTCTACTCGGCACATACTAGAAGACATACTGATCCCTTCACTCTCGCTAGTCATTCATCATCCTGATGATGGGAGAGATGTACAGTCCCGAAACGTTGATGGCTCTTCATCACTACACCTGGCTTGAAGCCCGAGAACATCTTGAATACTTATACAACAGGTTTTAAACTAAGATAGATTGCATTCCTGGAACAGAATGCTAATCTAGTTACAGAAAGGGAATTAGCCAAATTATGGACTTGTTCAATAGCCCAATAATATTGACTCTAATTAAAAAGTATACCTGATTCAACAATATCATAAATACTTCTGTAAATAATAGCTTAGTCATACTTCAATAAATCCAAAGCCACACCTTTTACTTTCTCTACTGGTAAGTAGGGAAAGTATTGTATTCCACCCAAAAATTCGATGTCGAGATTTCACCGGAAATTATGTTTTGAGACCCCCTGAAACCAAAAAAAGCATTTTTAAAAAAAGGTCCGTGTGTGTGTCTGTGGACAGCATAACTCAAAAAAGAAAAGTAGGTTAAAAACCAAAGTTGGTATTTAAGTTTAATGTTATTCAAGGATGCGACACGAAGATTTTGAAGAAAATAGCCCCACCCTAAACTACCCTTTACATGGAATATTTTTCGAAAATTACGATTTTCTTGAAAATGGCTCTAATGATTTTGATTAAAATGCCATATGTTTGAGATATTTTTATGACAAATGAAATGTATATCTTGAATTTTCTGGCTATAGCCCCTGTAGTCATATTTACTCTGGATGACTTTTGCATAACTGGTAAACCGTAAGAGATAGACCAAATCATACTATACAAAACATGTAGATATTGCTAAAATACACAATTTATGTCTCAATAAATTTTCTTGTAGGGTGAACCATTTTGGAGATATTCCTTGTTATGTGTGTGAGTTTCGGAAAACTTAGAACTTTCATGAAATGGATCATTGTTGTTCATTTTTTTATATATTAAGTGTGCAAAGAGAACGGAATCTCAAAGCTTTAAAAGATCTGACTATCGCTCAAAGCCTACTATATTCTAATATTCCCCTTGCACCTACAAGGAAATAAGCAATAAGATAATTTGTGCAAATGTTTATCTTAACTAACACGAAGAAGATATAGGACTAAGAGTTTGTAAGATTGATTAGTACAAGAGTAGAGAAAGTCATGTGAGTGCAACACATCAGATTTTTTTAATTTTATTGGAGTAGGTTTTTGCATTCCAGGGTCAATGTTAGTTTTGTTTCCCCTCCTTCCCCTCTCCTTTCTTTTCAGCTATGAACAGCGTAATGTGCCATGCTTCAATATGTTCAGACTTGCTCTTCCCGAAATTATAGGCCAGTCTTAAATCATTTATTCTTCACATAATGTTTGCACTCGATTAATGGTGACACAGTGTATTTTTATTTTATGAAATAAGCATAAAAAGAGTGATTATAGGGTGAAACACAATATTTTATTTTATTTGTTTTTAGGTTGGCTTTTCAGTAGGTACATGTTTAGTACTGCACAATGTGCTTACAACAATTCTTATAGACTGAAACTTGTATTCAGCTATGGGCCCAGGGCAGTTAATTGGTTAAGTAATAGCTGGAATGCACAGAATATATTTCTAAAACCTACTTAAAATAAATTATCCTCTTATATTTGCTTAGCAGTATCCAATGATAATGCAATGTGCATAAATGAAGTCTTTCAAGTACAGTTTTTTACTTTCTCTACTGGTAAGTAGAAGGAAGTATTGTATTCCGCCCAAAAATTCGATGCCGAGATTTCACCGGAAATATGTTTTGAGACCCCCCTGAATCCAAAAAAAGCATTTTTAGAAAAGTGTGTGTGTGCGTGTGTGTGTGTGTGTGTGTGTGTGTGTGGAAAATTTTTATTTTCTTGAAAATGGCTCTAATGATTTTGATTAAAATGTCATATGTTTGAGATATTTTTATGACAAATGTAATGTATATCTTGAATTTTCTGGCTACAGCCCCTGTAGTCATATTTACTCTGGATAATTTTTGCATAACTGGTAAACCATTAGAGATAAACCAAATTGTACTATACAAAAAATGTAGTTCTTGCTAAAATGCACAGTTTATGTCTAAATAAATTTTCTTGTAGGGTGAACCATTTCGGAGATATTCCTTGTTATGTGTGTGAGATTTGGAAAACTTAAAACTTTCGTGAAATGGAACATCGTTGTTCATTTTTTTATGTTAAGTGTGCAAAGAGAACGGAATCTCAAAGCTTTAACTATCACACAAAGCCTACTGTATTCTAATATTCCCCTTGCACCCACAAGGACAGAAGCAATAAGATAATTTGTACAAATGTTTATCTCAACTTACATGAAGGAGATATAGGAATAAGAGTTTGTAAGAATGGTTAGTACAAGAGTAGAGAAAGTCATGTGAGTGCAACACATCAGATTTTTATCTATCACTTCACAGTTATGGGAATCAACAATTTCAATTATAGGTTTGGTTCCTCTTGCAAAACACTACAGGAAATTCTAAAGTAAGAACAAATTAGAAATTAAAAACTTCACTTATGTAATGTTGTAAGTTATTTTTTCAACCACTGACTCGAGTTTCAAGTTGTCTCCATTAGAGATAAACCAAATTGTACTATACAAAAAATGTAGTTCTTGCTAAAATGCACAATTTATGTGCATTTGGAGACAACTTGAAACTCGAGTCAGTGGTTGAAAAAATAACTTACATTACTAAGATAAGTGAAGTTTTTAGTTTCTAATTTGTTCTTACTTTAAAATCTTGTTGCTTCACTGTTAATAGCTTCAATTTCCTTAATTAACTACAGGAAATGTTTGCAGGACCAACAGCTTGAGTTTCAGGCCTAATAGTTGTGATATGTCACGGCAACAGATAAGAGCAGGAATCAGACTCTGCAGGTATATAATTTAGTAAATGCAGATATCACCCAGCAAGTCAGCTCTACAACATGTAAGAATCACATTCTGAAGGTTCTGAGTTTGATTCCATTTGACACACTGACCTTATGATTTCCCCTAGTTAGTAGGCAAAATGCTGTGGTTTCTTATCTACGAGGACTGATCAACAAAGACTGAGACTGATTTTTTTTCACAGATGTTTATTACTCCAATTCAACGTTTACATGATCTTTTTCCACATCAATGCACTTTTTATAGCGTCTCTGCCAGTCCTTGAACATGAGCTGCAGACCATTCTTTGTCAGGTCCTTGAGAATCGTCTCACTTTTCTTGAGCACTGCTTCAGAGTTCTCAAATTGAATACCCCTAAGCTTTGCCTCTAGTGATGGGAATAAAAAAAGAGTCACAGGGTGCAAGATCGGGGCTATAAGGTGCATGTGGTACACAGGTAATGTTGAATTGAGCCACAAACTGCATGACTTGAATTGCGACGTGAGGCCGTGATTGTCATGATGAAGTCACCACCCGGTCCAAGAAAGCTCTGATCGTTTCTTTGCAATGTGCTTCCTCAGTATAGCCAATACTGACGTGTAGTATGCTGCTGTAACAGTAGTGTGAGGGGTAACTGCATGCTGGTAAATCATTCCATTACAGTCAAAAAATGTGATCACCATCACTTTCCCTGCAGATGTAACAACTTTTGCGTTTTTTGGTGTTGAAGAACCTGGCGATTTCCACACTGTGCTGGCTTGTTTTCCTTCAGAATCATAATGATGCAGCCATGACTAATCACCGGTGATAATCGATTTAAAAAATGCATCCCTTCCATCAGCAAAGAGACGCAGCACCTCACGGCTTGTCTCCATTCGCACAGCCTTTTGTTCGGGAGTCAACAGACATGGCACCCCAAGCACAAACTCTGGTCATATGGAGATGATCGTGCATAATTGTAAACATACTGCCATATGAAATTCTCAACACTTCACTGAGGTTACGTAATGTTATATGCCAATCCTCTCGGACAATCACAGCAGCTGTTGACTTCACTCACAGCAGAAGCCGAAACACCAGGCCCACCTTGCTTAACACTGACAAGTTGGCCTTCTTTGAAGTCCTTGAACCACCTAAACACTGTTGCATGAGGTAGTGCATCTTCACTGTATGCTTGCTTCAGCTTTTCATAAGTTTCGGTGGCTGTATGGTTTAAACGAAAACAGAATTTGATTGCGCTGTACTGCTCCTCTCGCGTCACCTCCATTATCTGGTATGCGAAATGAACGTAGGGTCTACAAAATAGAGCATTACTACCAACCTACCAATACATAAAAACCCGCTCTTTTCAAATATTTATGTTACAGATATGAAACTATCACGGAAGCTACAGGAAAAAATCAGCCTGTCTTTGTTGATCAGCCCTCCAACATCTCTTCCCCCATATGGTTGGTAATTGTATGCCATTTTGGGGTATTGGGTATTGTAAATCCTTTGTAAATGATTTCTCCAGCTTTCCCTATAATGGTTTATTTTATAATTTATTAGACAAATACCTAGTTCTTCTCTTATTTCTTCGTTTTTTTATTTTATCCATTATTGTACATCCTTTTATGCCTCTAAGGTATCTCATCTCTGCTGCATTTATTTTATCCCATTTTTTTTCTTTATTATTCATGTTTCACAACCAAATGTTAACGTTGGAATCGCCACTGTTTTGTAAAATTTTAAGCTTGTTTCTCCCTATACTTGAATCCATTAATCCATAGCAATGGTGCACATGACTCTAGTAAATATTTTTCTATATATTCTAATTTCAAGTTAAAGTGGTGGGGAGCACTTTCTTGAATGCAGAGAAATATGTGGAACTCAGCAATATGGTAGGTGTGAATTGCTCAATCTGCTGTGCTGTTATCGGAGTAACAAGTCGATTTGCAAGAAACATGAGTCTGCGCTTTGAGTAAGTTGATTATTGAGCAAATGAAATTGTCTTTTAGAGAAACTTATTATGTAGTGGTATTACAGATATACTGACTGCTATTCAGTAATTTGAATTAGTAATGACCAACATATATCTTAGTTTGAACATTGCTGTTGCCATATGGCAATGCTAAGCATCTGCACTACCTATATTATTTTTTGTGTTCCTTTTACATTTTAGGCTAGGCTTTTCTCTAGCTGAAGCCCTAGACATATTAATAAATGAAGTATCACTGAAGATATTTTCAAAGAGCCTCCAGACGTCAATGTAGAAACATGAGGATTCAGGACATGAATACAAGGGCAGGTAAATATGTTATTTCATATATAATTTACAATTTTGCCATTAATTATCTTCCTGCTGTTATGTGTTATTAAATGACTCACCTTTTAAATTAAATTTGCCATTAATATTTTTCATACCAATTACCACACCATTACAGGCTTGTTAATAACTTATCATCTTGGCAGTTAAGGGCTAATGCAGAAGTCAGACTTCTCAACAATGAAAGAATGGGCATAGACTCTGACACATTGGTAGGACCTTCATCTTTGCCTGATCCAGCTTCACATATTCCACCTCCATCCAATGATGCTATACCAACCCCTTCATTCTCAAAGATGTTGAAATGGAGCAATAAATGAGAAGTAAATCCGCCACAATTGATAAATGGAGCAGATTTTGGCACTGAATCCCAGGTCCCTCCCAAAGGAGCTGGAAGACCATCTGCATAAAAGGGTCCATTTACATATAGGCAGATATCCGATTCCATAAGGTTTGACCGAACTGCTCATTTTATTCAACACACAGAAGAGCACAAAAAGAAAAGGTGTGCTTACAGTAACTGTAAGTTGATCATAAGAATAATGTGTTCAAAATGCAAAGCAGGATACTGTATTGTTTGGATGGCTTTGAGAATAAGTTGCATGCAACTTGAAACTAGTCAGCATTATACCACCTTGCAATATTAATAAGATAAGTGGAGCTTTTAGTTTCTAATTTGTTCTTAATTTAGATTTAGCAGGATTATGCATTGATTGTTTCATCCTGTTTCATTCCCGCTAGATTATGAGATATTGTTCATCTAATAATTAATTTACTGTATACAACTGTTTAATTTTCTCATGTCTATATTTTTGTGAACATTGCAAGGATTAATTTACATATCAAATAAGGTTTCAGCAAACTCAAATGGTCTACGATTTGTTTCAGCTAAACATGAAACAAATCAAACATTACATAAACCTGCCTATATTAAGTGCTTATGTAAATGTGGAAGCACCTAGCATCGCCATATGGCAGTGGCATTTCGAAAAATAAACATTTGGTTAGCGGCGCTGTGGCTGAGTGGTTAGACCACTCGCCTATCACCTAGATGGCCTGGGTTCGGGCCCAGGGACCTGCATGTGGTATTCATGGTGGATGAAGTGGCATATGGGTGGGTTTTTTCTGGGTTCTCCAATTTCCCCTGCTACTCACTCCACCAATTGCCCCATAATCAGCTTTCCATTCATTGATTTTGCCTGCATTTCATATCATCCTCTTCCTCACTCTCATACCTGGTGCTTGGCTGACCACCCATTTCCAGGTTTTCACTCTGTCCGATCCATAAGTTTGTCTGCTCGCCAACAAGCGTCTGACCTAGGCACATGCTTGTAAGTCCTACATAAGGGAAGGGTAAACAGATAAAGAAAAAAAGAGAAAGAAAGAAAGGTTTGGTCAATATTCTTATACTGTATTTCATTTATTTGATCAATCTTGAGGCATAATAAATAAAAAATAAATACAAAACAGAAAAAAAAAAAAAATTCCAGTACTAATCGGTTAAATGCTCTTAAACTGTAAGTTTGTTTATACTTACAGCTGTACGTGTTGGAAAAACACAATCAAACATATCCACTCCTAAGGCACAGCATACAACAAGGTCAATGGCAAATCCTACACCCATAAGATACCGAGGCTTATCTTCTGGTAAAATGTTTGTTGTGAGGTGCACCATTTTCCAAAAGTCATTTTTACTTTCACCTCCGCTGCAAAATAAGTAGTAGGTACAGTGTTATATACATTTCCATTATTTGACATTATTTTAATTAACTAGCATATGTACAGGGTTGCCATCGACCTGGCTTCTGCTGACATGTCCTACTTTTTATCATTTCTCATCAGGCAGTTAAATTATTTTTGAGCTGTCCAGCATTATCCATTATATATGTTATCAATTTGTCTTTAAAAATTATAAGGAATTATTAAAACAGTTTGCACATCACATGCTGTAATTTTCTAACACATGCATTAAGCAACAATTCCTGACAATTATCTCATCACATAGTGTGCATATGAATATAGGTGCATAAGCAATAAAGTGGTAGTCACAAAATAGTATGCCCTGTGGTTATTAGTATGAAGCTTAAGTTAATATTGTATTTATACTAGTATTATTTATACTTTCATTATCAGTTTGTAAATGCTACCATCCTGAAAACTGACAATGGGAAATAGATTCCCAGATACCAGTCCTAATATATAGATGTAAGTGAACAAAAAAGTGTTTCTAAAGTTGTTGACTGATTTCAACAAAGTTATGACTTTCCACTGTATACAATACCTACTTGTTTATTTACATACTAAGTTTGTCATTTAGCTTACATTTGTGTATTTGAGTTACAATGTTCACATAACAGCACAACTTACTTCTTCCTAAATTTTTTTAGAAATTCAGAAGACCTCAAAACATAAATTTCCAGTGAAATTTTTCGGTAGAATGCAATACTTTTTCTACATCCTATGACTAAGTATTAGAGAAAGTAAAAAATAATGTCACACAATACGCTATGCATAGTTCTTTAACTCTTTTACTGCGTTTGCCATCACATAGATGATGGGGCATTTAACCCTTTCACTGTTGAGATATGTTCCGCTTTCTTGTTATGCTAACCTAAATAAATTAAATGCAATGTTTGCAGCCGTTTCCTATTGTAAAAATATTAATTTAAAATATTAAATTTTTGCAATACAACTGTAGTGATTTTGTTTTGAGAAAAAAAGCAAAATCCATGCAATTGCAGTCATATGTAATCATGTCAGCTTCCAAGCATGCCATTTCATCAATTATTTTACTTGGGCCCTCCCCTTCCTTTACCACAGGCACATTTGACTGCAGTTGCTGGGATTCGAACTCGCAACATTTGGCTGTGAATAAATGGCCAGTACATTGGTATTGCCTTAACTGTCACAGCTATCCAAATCGCTCTGGCCGAGGTGCCTCGGAAAGGGATATGAAAACTGGTTTAGGAATTAAGAGGATGAACAGCATATGTAGCAAAATATCTCAGCAGTGAAAGCGTTAATATCTGCTGCATTTACATCTGGTAGGTACTAAATGATCTGCTCAAAGACTCTATTGTATCCTTGTATTGTAGAATAACAATGAACTCTGATAAGAACATAAAAGATGCCCTCTCATTAGATACATATATGTGTGGGAAATTCGTCATGATTAGTACACAACAACATTCTCTTGAAGATCCACAGAACAAGTTAATGCAACATTTTCATTTAAAAGCTGCAGCTTACCTGAGACCACCTATAGCAAAACCATTTACTTCCCTTTGAATGAGTTGTCTAGCACTTTCCTGTCGTAGCTCAGGGTCCAAACCACCTTGCACAATTGGAAAAATATTCTGCTTTTCTGGATTTTTATGTGCTTTGATACAACGGTCCAACCATCTAGATGTGCTGTTGACATCGTACAATAATATATAAGAATTATATATAAGTCAGTGGCATTATAACAGAAACACAATTATGTGGCATTCAGTAGCAAGATTTTCATATTTAAGTTCTGATGTTAGCTTTTTTTTATCTTTATTTACCATGTTTCATTTGTACCTCACTTATCCATTCACAATATCAATCTTCTCCCAGAAAACATAAGAGGTCCCATTGTATTTAGTTTACAAACATTTATATATGACTGTTAGTAATTCACCGATACTGAGATAGCCACCAAAATGCTAAGGCAATAGTGCCATTTAAGCTCTGCTAATGAGTGTCTCAAATGAGTCTGCTGCGAGGTAGATGTGCTAATATGCTCACTGATAACAGTTGCATTGGCAATGGACCCCACTAATTATTATTGGGAATGAAGATGAACTGAACTGAAATTGATATTACTTACTTACCACTGACACAGGAGATGTTGGAAATGCTACCCTCAGTCCTGAAGACAGATTTTGACTCTCTTGCACTTGTTTTCAAACTCTTTATGCGGGTTTCCCATGTAATCGAGTGTATGTAATTTGTTCCTTTAATTCATCATTGTTTTCAGGTTATTATTATACACCAAGGATCTTGCAGCACCCCAGAGGAAATAATCAGGGGGTAAAGGACTGAGCAGTGAGGTGGCCATAGTCTTTTGTTGATTATCCATTCTCCAAAGATTTCATTTAATAGTCAGTTTTAATATGTGGACTGCAATAAATTTCAGGTCCTTCCTCATGCTGTGTGTGCCAACTGCACAGAAACTTAACTAAAAATGCTTGCTCTTCAATTGTCAACACAAGGACTTCACTGCAAAAGTATACAACAGGCATGGGCAAAATCGGTTCAACTGGGCCACTCCCCTGAAACACATTCTTGCCTTGCTCCATCGGCCAACCCTTCCCTTCACTGCTGTTCAGGTTTCGACAGGCCTCATTCAGTGGTGAGTATGATTGTTTCATGAAGAGTGAGTGAGTGATTAGGGTTTAAGGGCCCGTCGACGGCTAGGTCATTAGAGCCCCAAGTCAAAAGATAAAAAACTGATAAAACTCACCACCACTTAAAACTCAAAGTTAAATATTAAAACACAAGCTAAAATAGACAAAAGCTAAAACAGTTAAAACTTAAAACTTATCTAAAAGGTAAGCTCAAAATAGTTAAAAACGTGTAAAATGATCTAAAAAGGTAAGCAGATAAATTGTAAAAGGTAAAAAGTAAAACCACAAAATAAAATTTAAACTTGCTTACCAAAGCCAATGCTGCTGACAAACCCCAGCACTGAATCCACAGCTACCGGGTCGTCCCCTAAGATCGACTTTAAAATAGAACCCAGGCCAAACAACTGGCGCTCACGATTGTAGCGCGGACAATCAACTAGGACATGGGCCACAGAGAGCTGAACGCCACAGGTGGAACATACCGGCGCCGGCTCACCACGCAGATAGTGTCCATGCGTGATGCGCGTGTGACCTATTCAGGCGAGCCAAGATGACTTCTGCCCGCCTGGTATCCTTTGAAGATGTTATCCAAGGTTGCACGGTTTCCTTGATCCTCCGCAATTGAGTGCAAGTGATATCCAACGCTTCCCATGATTGTTGCCAGACAGATAAAAAATGGCGACGGAAGTACCGTTGTACATCCGTGTAAGGAAGACTGCGTGTAAAAATCTCCGGCAAACGGCAGGCAGACTTAGCAGCCTCATCAGCCGCTTCATTGCCAGGAATGCCTACGTGGCCTGGAGTCCAGGTAAAAACAATCTGGTATCCATGCGAGAGTAACTGCGAAACGAGTGTCTGAATTTTCATAATTAGTGCTGACGTGCCGACAAACTGTTACAATGCCTGCAGTGCGCTCAGAGAGTCGCAGCAGATGATAAAACTTTCGGGATCGGAACTGGAAATAAAAAGGATGAAATAAAACATTGCAAACAGCTCGGCGGTAAAAACGGAACTCAAATCTGGAAGACGGTACTTGTGAGTCTCACCGTTATGCACAAAACTACACCATGTAGCCCCATCCACCTGGGAACCATCGGTAAATACCGGAGTGTAATTCCGGTAACGTCCCAGGATCTCGGTGAAAAGTTGACGATACACCGATGGAGGGGTAGCTAACTTAGCATTCGTCGAAAGCTCCAGGTCGAACTGGGCACGCTGTAATTGCCATGGAGGACAGCGGCCAAGAGAATACCGTTCGACAGCAGGCATGCGGAGCGCGTGTGCATTAAGCAGCTCGCGAAACCGAATACCGCTTGGGCGAGAGATCATGCTATTCCGGAGATAACGCTGAGCGAGTTCCGGGCGCAATACAGGATTAAACGACGGGTGGCCGGAGTGGGCTGCCAAACGGGCCACGTAAGAACACAATAAAAACGAGCGCCGAATAGAAAGTGGAGGTTCGCCAGAGTCAGCATACAGACACTCTACACGACTAGTGCGGAAAGCTCCAGTAGCTAGACGGATACCAGCATTATGTACGTATTTAAAAAACGAAGTTTAGAGGCGGACGCTACGCCATAAACAAAACTGCTGTAATCTAGTTTGGACCTCACCAATGAACGATACAGCCTCAACATGACAGTGCGATCGCCGCCCCAAGATACTCCAGATAAAACCCGGAGTACTCGAAGCGAACGATCGCAGGAGGCACGAAGTTGACGAATGTGGTGCTCCCATGTGAGTTTGCTGTCGAGGTAAAGGCCCAAGAACTTAATGTGGGAAACAAACGGCAGGGGTGTGTCTCGCAAACGGAGTTCTGGAGGAGGATGTACACCACGAAGTCGATGAAAGTGGACACATTGTGTTTTCGTAGGGGAGAACTTGAAGCCGGCGCGAAGGGCCCAGTCGGCGATAGATGATATGGTCAGCTGCACTCGACATTCTATATGTTCGAGACTATAAGATCGATAATAGATCGCAAAATCGTAAACATACAGCAACATCGGTATTCCCCTACGAACGACATTAGCAATGCCGTTAATGGCAACGGCGAAAAGCGTTACACTAATAATCGACCCTTGGGGCACACCAGTTTCTTGGATCCTCTCCTGTGAGAACGTATTGCCAATGCGAACACGGAAGTGACGCAGGGCTAAAAAGTTAAAAAGAAAGATTGCTAAAAGACCTCGCAAACCATACCTGTGAAGAGTACGGAGAATACCATGGCGCCATGTGGTATCGTAGGCCTTCTCCAGATCGAAGAAGACACCCACAACATGCTGCTTCAAAAGAAAGGCATTTTGGATGTAGGCTTCCATGCGTGTCAGATTGTCGACACTGGAGCGATGGCGACGAAAACCGCACTGAACATTGTTCAGCAGGTTATTCGTCTCTAGCCACCACTCTAAGCGAGTGTTGATCATCCGTTCAAAGGTCTTGCAGACGACACTCGTCAGGCATATAGGGCGGTAGCTAGAGGGAAGTGTGCGGTCTTTTCCGGGTCGAGGGATAGGGATTACAACACCCTCTCGCCAGGAAAACGGAAAAACCTGCTGAAGCCAGATGCGGTTATAGATGCTCAACAGGAAGGATAGAGCCGCAGATGGAAGATGAAGCAGCATTTGTCAGTGGAAGTCATCAGGACCAGGAGAAGAGTCGTGAGCGAGAGACAAAGAATGCGCCAGTTCCGCTTCAGTAAAAGGTACATTGTAGGATTCACTACAATCACTGTTAAAATTTAGGCTTATCCGCTCCGCAGATTCCTTAATCGTTAAAAAGGCTCTGTCGTAGCTTTGACTTTTGGCTAGTAGTGGCGATTGAATCGGCAAGGGCGTCGGCGATATCCTGCTTGCTGGTGTATATGGAGCCCTGTACGGCAAGACCGGGGATGATCGTCCGGCGACACTTACCGTACATACGCCGGACGGCAGTCCACACCTTCTGGGCCGAACTGCGACGTGAAAGGGAAGACACGTAAGATTCCCAGGATGTGCGTTTTGCATTGCGCAATACAAAGCGAGCCCTTGCACGAGAACGTTTAAAAGCAATAAAATTCGCCCCCGTAGGGTGTACTCAGAAAACATCCATAGCACGCTTACATGCTTTAATAGCCAAACGGCATTCCTCGGACCACCAAGGCACAGGAACGTGTCGTGGTGTAGATGAACCTCGAGGAATGCTGGAATCTGCTGCGAGGATAGAGCAGGTAAAATATTCCACCATGTCGTCAGTGGTAGTAAAAACATTGTCGGTCAAGTGAATGAGGGAACGGAATTTCCCCCAGTCCGCCTTGGAAATAATCCAGTGAGGATATCGCGTTGGCACAGAATGGTGGCCGGATATGTGAATGCTAATGGGATAATGATCACTGCCAAATAAGTCGGACAGTACCGACCAATCAAGTATAGGTACTAGTGACGGGCTGCTGAAAGAAACGTCAAGCGCGGTGTGTGTACCATAGGCAGATGATAAGAAAGTAGGCACGCCAGTGTTTAGTATGACTAAGCCGGACATATCGCAAACGTCTGCTACAAGGCACCCACGAGCATCGTCAGTGCCGGAGCCCCAGTGAGAGTGCTTGGCATTCAGATCGCCGAGAAAGATGAGCGGTGGCGGAATCTGTGCCAAGAGAGCCCGAAGATCATTCTCGTGTACGACACTAACCGGTGGCAAATATAGATTGCAAACGGAAAAACAGAGGCCCTGCAGCTGTACACGCACAGCTACAGCTTGCAGTGGCGTGTTAAGGGGTATACTGGTGGCAGAGATGTCATGTGCCACCAGCGTAGCAACACCACCGCATGCTCTCCTATCAGCGACAGAGTCGTGGCGGAATGCTGAAAAACCATGAAGATGGAGAGAATGATTAGGCTGTAAGTGGGTTTCCTGTAGGCAGACGATTGATGGAGAGCGTTGAAAAACTAAGTACTGTATGTCCGGAACACGTGCCCGGTACCCATTAACATTCCACTGGATTATTTCCATGGTAAAGAGATTAGCGTACGGTCTTCATCTTTTTCTTTTTCATTCTTACCTTGACCGACTTAGGACCTGGAATGTTTAATTCGCCGTCCTCTAAAGACTCCGCCGACGTGCGGGAGTCTGAAGATCCCCGGCGGCTCGTTGAGCGGGAGCGGGACTTCTATGAGGAGGAACGGCTACTCGCCCGGTGTTTATGGCGCGAACGATTTACAGGGACAGGCAAAGTAGTGTGGCCACTGTTTGAGGATGGTTGGTGAGTTTGTGTCTGCACGGCGGAAGATGTAGTTGCCGGTGCAGGAGCGTCACGGGACGGTGGAGAGATGCTCGTTGGTAAATCCGTTTGTGTGGCAGCATCAGCGACCGGTACATGTTGCACGGCCACAGTGTGGGTAGGAGTGCGGCGAAGTGCTGAAGCGAAACCTAGGGTAGTCGCAGGTTTCAGCTGCTCGAAGCGGCGACGCACTTCCAAAAAAGTGAGCCGCTCTTTCACACGCAACTCCTGTATTGCCTTCTCGTCCGTAAACGTGGAACACTGGCGCGAGCTAGATGGATGGCTTTGGCCACAGTTCACACACACAGGATTCCTTGTACATGCCGTGTCCTCGTGGGCGGGTAAACCACAGCGCTCACAAATGGCGGGATTATTGCAGGACGTCTTAGTATGGCCGAACCGCTGGCATCTAAAACAGCGCATGGGGTTCGGCACATACTGGCGTACGGCGGCACGTTCATAGCCACAAAAGATAAACTCAGGTAATTGAGTGCCTTTAAATGTCAGAAACACCGTACGCAGAGCTTGCTCCTTGCCATCCTGCTTGCGAGTAAGACGGTAGGCTTGACAGACACGCTGGTCAGAGAGGCAGCTGACGATCTCCTCGTTCGTCAGATTGTCCAAACTGGAGGTGCCACTCCCCTACAGGTGTTAAGCGTCTTGTGGGGGGGTACCCGAATTGGGTAGGACCCCAACAAAGCCGCTTTCAAAAGTTTCTGGGACTGATCTGCCGTGTTTGCCTCAATTAACAGCGTACCGTCTCGTACTCTCGTCGCGTTTTTCACCGGGCCACATATCCTGTCTACTTCGCGTTTTATGTAGAATGGATTGATATCTTTAATCGTCTTCTCTTCACAGGCCAATGACAGAACTAAAAATGAGTCAAACAAAGGGGTTTTGCGCGGATGCATTATGAATTGGACCCCCATCCAGAACCGTCGGTGTCAGCCTGCCATCCGGGGGTCAAAGGATAAAAGACACCAAAATCTCCACGGTCTGTGCCGCCATGGAGACCCCTCCATGACTGATCTCAAGGCGTACTTCAGAGGAGCTACCCTCCGATCTCCACTGCTTGTTCACATGGGTAAACCGTTCACCACGCGACACCCCGGCTTTATTCCCACACCACAGGAATAACCGCCTGTGGCTCCCCGCTTTAGGCCACGCTGCCTCAACGGAGTCAGCGTGGATTCAGGGGACTTCGGGTTGATTACACCGGGGCTCCGTCAGCGGTAACACGTCGGGAAATTAACACCGGCCGTGCCCTCGGCTACGTGGGTGTTCATGACGTGTGGACGGGCTCCGCACCTAAGGCTACACATTGGGGCAGTGTGAAGGGTCCGCGCAACCTTCGCGCCTGAGACCTCCGAAGAGCACACAAGTCGGAGGCCGCGCCGTAAACCGTGGGACAGGACCACGGAGATAGGAAAGATCCCTGCTGGTGAGACAGGAGTTATAAATCTAGGAACTTACAAACTAATAATCAGAATAAACCTAGAAGAGGAAGAGGCTGATGATAAGAAGCAACATAAGCTGCTGTACGTGGCTACAGTTGATGAACTTGGAGGGGGTGAAATGATGGTGAGTGGCTCGGGGCCCCAGGTGTGCCAAACCCGGACTTACCGTAGTAGGTCCCCCTGGGGGAGTTTGATTTCGGAGTCCTCTTCTCCTAGATGAGTCGTCGACCAAGACTAACGAGCCTCATCTACCCGTTGGAATGTTCTTAGCTTCCCCTCACCTCTTACCTACAATGGTCAAAATGACAGTAGGCCATCTGGTTCGGGTACTGAGCCCTTCCGCCACGACAAGGCGACACTCCTTCGGAGGGGTTGTTGTTTCATGAAGAGTGGTAGAGAGAATTTGTTGTAAGTTTCAAGAACAAGAAAGTTTACTGTTTAATCTGTGCAATTTAATTTGCTAATAAAGCGTTATATCAAGTGCCACTTTGATCAGAAGCATAAATCAAACTTTGACCTTACAGGTATGTATTTACAATTTCAAAAGGTACTTTTTGAATACCCTTGTAAACATACAAAAGGGACAATATGATTCTCTTTATAGTGGTTTAGTTTGTTATCAGTTTATTTAGTATAAATTTGTATTTTGTGTTTCAAAGTTTGAACACAATATTATGTTTTAAGCCACAGAATTTATGTTGATCAGATAGTTTTAAAATACTTTTAAGGCTAAATAGCAATGGAACTTTACTGCTTCATTTATAGTGAAAGAGAAACAATTTAGTATGTTAATCATAAGGCAGTGTAAGGATATTACGTGCAAATGATAAAGGAAGGTTATAAACTTCAAGATTATGTAATTTGCCTAACCACAGTAGGTGGCTGTAATAATTATTGTATGCAAAATATGTCAAGTATTAACAAAATAGTTAATGACAGCATAGAAATTATTACTTCTTTGCAGAGGGAATGAACCCACCACTGCACGTATTGTATCCATACAACCTTGGTCACTTGGCAAGAGAATGTAGGGTGGGTAAGGCAAGTTTAATCTCTATCTCTCCTCTCACACCCATGCCTGGTATACAACCACAGTTCTCAAAGCACTATTTCAAGCAGGTTGAGGGTCGACACTTCTTCCTCAGAGGTCAATGCCCTTCTCCATAGTTCCATTATCTTCTTTATCACACCCATATGGCTGGGTTCACTGCAGAGACTTAGTTAAGACATTCATTAGATGGCTCATGCAAATTATTTGCACAATCTGTAGAAATGGTAAAAAGACTTATGTACAGTCACCACCTCGTGTATTACAGGTTGACTACCTCCCTAGTCATGGATTCTAGCTTTCAAAGTTTGTCTACATTGTGTTAGAACAATCAATTATCATTGTTTGGCCTATATATGGAAAGAAAGTATAAAAGTTGTGTCATCTACTGTGATTTGTGTGTTACACCATTCCAATAATTCTTTCACCACTGAAAGATACTTGCAAGTTATACAGCTCTTCCAGAATTTGGAAGGCAGTCGCAAGGAGGTTAAGAAAATATTAATTATAAAATCTGTCAATATTTCATATGCAAATAAGTATATAAAAATAGCTTTTCAAAATATTGTGAAACATTCTACTCACCGGTGCATTGCCTCTTCAACTCGGGGACCAGTGGTTGTGGTTTTTACCACATCATCTAGCTGCATAATTATGTCTGCACCAATTGAATTCTGGATCTCAATTGAATGTTCTGGTGTTAGCATTACTTGTGTACCTGTTATTAAAGCATTATAAAAGTCCTCTTACAATATATTAGCAATACGAGCAGGGTGTGATATACCTTTTTTATTTGAATGTCTCTTGACTAGCCTGTTGGCTTAAACAGAGTGACACCAGTGCTAGACAAACTCAACCACAATTTGAGGAAAATGTTCTGCAGAGGAGCCATCTTTTACCAGCACCCATGTACACTATACTCCATCCAGCCTTAGATCCACACCTTGTATTCCTCTACGATAACCTGGTGTTCATATCAGCTGCAACTAGCACAAACAAATGGTACGTGAACCCATGCCTCATGTTTATTATGTAGTAGAACGATATTTAATCGAGAGTTTGGGGAATAGCACTACTATTGCGTTATTTTACATGGGTTATCACACATCTTGAAAACTCACAGATAATCGCCAATATTTAAATAACTGTATTTTGTGGTGTGCTTTGATTTTGGCATAACACGATTTAGTTGTTGATGGCTTGTATTTACATCAAGTCGGGACCTAAGAGTGGAGCGATTATAGGTACTAACAATATTTACATTCAAAGGGAAGTCGATTAATAACCACCACCAGAGAAGACCTCAGAAAAAACTACCAGCCACACCACAGAGAACCACTTGATGTCTGGTTGATAATGGAGGAAAATGGGCCTCCAAAACATGTTCTGGAAAATTCTAAAGTAAGTGTTGTTTTGTGTTATTAATCGACTTACCTTTGAATTTAACTGATTATAGCAACACTGTTTTCAACATTTCCAAGGAAGAAGATACTAACAACATTACCCAGAAAACACAAAGAACAACTTTAATGATTAAAATGTGCAAGTTCAGCAGACGTTTGCCCTACCCCTATTTAATTTTGTAACTCAATATAGCTGCAGCAGTCAGAATTATTTGTGTGTCCATAATATTTACTGATATGGGATGGACTAGTTTTAAACTCAAGAAATGGCAATGATGAGGCTGTCAATCCACATGCTGTTATAAAGTTTCACCATACGGACTGGAATTGTGTCAATTACACTTATCTACTTCCTCCTCAATTAAATGAGCATGTTTATAATTTGTTGTGGAACATTTTATCCATATTTCTTGATGGATAACATATGGATGTTTGGCTATTGAGGCCTACATTTGGCACTCGCAAAGGTTTTCATAGAGAGCACAACACTACTTTCTTCTGGTGGTTTATTGGAAGATTTTCTGACAGCAAAATTAAGAATGTAAGGATATGTGCGTATATATTAGGGCAGTGGCTTGGTCATTGGTAAAGGTATAAAATCGTTTAGTGGAGAGATTTCAATGAAGATGCATGAAGATTGGAATCACGCATGAAAAAATATTAAAAACTTAAGCATTGTTTAGGAGGGCATGTTTTTAATTAAGGATTTGCTCTTCCACACTAAGACAGGCTTTGAAAATGAGGAATGAACTTCCTAGAAACTGCAAAAAAACATATTCCTCGTGGAAGAATTAAAAATGTCAAACCCTTTTGGAACCCCCAGTTAGAAGAACTGAAAAAGCAAAGGGATATAGCTAGAAATACAGCTGAACAAACAAAAAACATATCAGATACACAAATATGCCGGAAGAAATGTGCCTCATTAAAAAAAGAAATTAATACTGCTAAAAGGAATCACTTTAATAATTTCTTAGAAAAAATGGATTATAGGACAGATGGTAACAAAGCTCATAAGTTCATAAAAAATGTCAAGGACAGGAACGAAAACAACAGCACACCTATCATACACAACAATAAAATGTTAGTAAATGATGCAGTCATAGCCGAAACATTCAATAAATATTATGCTAATGCACACAAAGTAACAAGAAATAATAAAAAGGAACGTAAAGAATTTAAGAAAGATTCGAAACAAGAAAGAGAATGTAATCCTAACACTCAGTGCAATATCTTTTTTCAAAATTTTAATATGCAAGAATTGAACATTGCAATAAATAATCTAAAAAACAAAAAGTCTCCTGGACCAGATCACATAGAGTTCATAAAAAACCTTGGAAAAACAGCAAAACAACTACTACTGAAACTGTACAATCTATCCTGGAAAACCACTGTACCTGCTGAATGGCGAAAAGCAATAATTGTCCCACTCTTGAAGAAAGACAAAACAGCATCAGAAATAAAAAATTATAGACCAATAGCTCTTACCAGCATAATAGCAAAAGTGATGGAAAGAATGGTGTCAAACAGGTTAAATTGGTTTCTAGAATCACAAAATTTAATATCCCCATGTCAAGCTGGATTCAGAGAGTTCCACTCTACAAATGAACAAGTCTTACTTCTCAGTCAAGAAATCAAAGACTCCTTCAATAGAAAAGAAGATAATTTATCAGTTTTTATTGATTTTCAAAGCGCATATGATTCTATATGCAGAACAAAACTACTAAAGAAAGTAAAAAAAATAGGGATACAAGGTCAAATGTTTTCATGGCTATATCATTTCCTAACACAACGCTTTATTGCAACCAGATATGGAAGAAATATATCTAAATATAAACAAATACACCGTGGCTTGCCACAAGGTGCAGTGCTCAGCACTACACTTTTTGGTATATTTATTAATGATCTACCACAACAAATACAAGAATCAGGTGTGAAGTGTGCACTATTTGCTGATGACTTGGTAATGTGGACTTCAAAACCAAAAAGCAAAAGTACAGAACTGGAAAAAACCATGCAACAATCCTTAACCAACTTACAGAGGTGGACCAAAGAAAATTTAATGACTGTTAATACAACAAAATCGAACTACCAAATCTTTTCACTAAGAAAAAAACCACTAAAAATAAAACTAAATTTTGAGGGTCAACAATTACCAGAAACAAAGGAAGCAAAGTATTTAGGAGTTACATTTGATACCAAACTTACATGGACCAAACAAATAGAAAATGTAATACAAAGAGCAGAGAGGCGCCTTTCACTGTTAAAACGTTTAACAGGAATGAAGTGGAGATGTTCCAGAGCAACGCTTAACACAACATATAATATATATATAAAACCATTGTTTACTTACTGCAGCGAAGTTCTTGTAACAGCAAACACAAAAAAAATTCAAATCTTTCAAAACCAAAGTCTGAGATTAATTACAGGTGCTATCAAAACCACACCAATAGCAGCTATGGAAATACTAACCAACGAATACCCCATTGAATATGAAATAGAAAAAGCGGCTCTTATTCAACACGAAAAGTTGATCAGACTCCCATTCAATACATGGCACAAGAGAAATTTTACACATACACTAAAGACTCAGGAGAGCTTTCTTTCCAAAATTCAAGACATCAAGAAGGATGTACACCTTCCTAATTCAAAGGAAAACTTTATATCTAAAGTCAATCCAACACAAACATTAGACATCACATATTATTTACACCTGACAGAAGAAGTTAAAAAAAGTGATACTCCAACTAGTGTTCTAAAATTATTGGCATTAGAGACAATCCATACTAGGTTTCCAGAACATGAGTGGCTCCATATTTATACTGATGGATCATTTATATCAAACAAAGATGGAGCAGGTGCTGGAGTCACATGTCACCTCTTTTCCTATTACAAATCTTTAAGTTATGGAACTACTAACTTTGATGGAGAAATTGAAGCAATTCGAATGGCCCTACAAAATCTTTTGTACAGAATTTCACATTTTCAGCAAGCAGTTATTCTCTCAGATTCCAGGGCAGCAATTATAGCAATTACTTCCAAGTTGTCACCAAAAAACCAAACTATTATAGAATGTTGGAAGATGCTTAGCCATCTAACAGCACTTCAAAAACACCTAGTCTTCCAATGGATACCGGCTCACTGTGGACTGAGTGGTAATGAGAAAGCTGATTTTCTTGCAAAAAAGGTACCAGCGGTGTACAGAAATCTATAGTTAATTTACCATTTTATGCAGCTAAAAGATTAGTCAACTCTGAATTCAAAAAAATTATTGCAAAATATTACTATGAAAAATCAAAGAATAAAAGATGGGAACTACCAAACATTCAAACAGTGATTCCTGAGTATCCTCGAAAAACAGCAGTTGCAACCTTCAGGTTGATTACAGGACATGATTGTCTGGCAAAACATTTAAACAGAATTGGGATATATTCTTCACCACTCTGTCCTCTATGTGATCTGCAAGAGGAAATGGATCGAGACCACCTTCAAATATGCCCGGCCACTTCTAGTGCCCCATCCATCAGTGAAAAATATTGGAGAGCAAGAGGATTAATGACTTCATTGTCAGAAATCCAGCATTAGCTAACAACAACAACAACATTTTTGGTAAGGCATCAAAGATACAAAATACCTATTTGTCATGCCATAATAAAGTACCATAAAATAATCATGGTTGTTTAAGATTTATCTTAAAATTCTGCAATCTGTCTCTCAGAATTCCTCATACCTGCCCAGAAAGTCATTAATACAGCGGTTCATATTGTACTGATATTCCAGTTCATTCAGCAATCCAGTTCAAAATAGCATTCCAATATGTAGACATGGTGGCATATTGTCAGCTTCATATTGCCCTCTACTATTGACAATATGCTGCATCGTACTCAAAGCTCTGAAGATTTTTTTCCATATCATGCAGACAGGTGGAAAGACACTCATGGTATAGTTGTGGAAATTCCATAAACAGTCACTTCTAAGTGAAAAATACCTGATACCAGCCACAGATTCAGCTGCCGAGGTTGATAGATACCATAACTACACATCGTTAAATGGTGCAAGGTGGAGGGCATTTCTAGGTAACCATAGACTCACTTCAAAGAGTGATGTCATAAATTGGAAAGCGAAGGCACAAATAAAAATGAACACACTTATTTTCAACATCTTATATAGAATAAAAATGAAAATAATCTTACCATCATACGGGGACTGAAAGTTTACGCCTTCTTCTGTGATTTCAGCTAGTTTGAGAAGTGACACCATTTGAAATCCTCCAGAGTCTGTCAGAAGCGCTCTTTTCCAATTCATGAAATTGTGCAAGCCACCTGCCTTCTTTATTAAAGCAGGTCCCTTTTAAAGATAACAATGAAAACTATGCTTCACTTATTTAACATTTGAAAATGCATAAAGACCGATGAAAATTTAACACCATTTTAGCCTACACACTTATTTCAACAGAAAATATAATTATAGCTAGAAATTACTTCTGGGCTTAATTTTAAATATAATTTTACTAACATTTTCATTATATTATTATTCACAAATGGAACAATTAAAACAAATCTTGTTGAAGTGTATGATAAAATACATCACGACTACTGAATGACTCACCATACAAATGCCATACAGCTATGCTATCTATCACCTACCAGGATCGCATATCTATAGGATGTTCAAAAAGTGATGCATTATGGAAAAGTAAGTAGTTTGTAGCGGTATTAAGAGTAATACCATTGGTTAATATAGAAGAAATTATTATAGGCTTGGGAACAGCCAGAGGGGGTATGTCCTGAGAGTGGAATGGTTAGTGTTGATGTAAACAGTGGAGTTGAACGGAACAGGATGTGGAAAATGGAACCGTCTGAAGTTGTCAATCCCTATTATACATTTCCAGTAGGATTTGTATTAATACGGGTCGTTCTTGTATTTGTGTTTGGATTCAAATCTGCAGAACAGTCTGCATTTGCCCAGCTCACGTATACAGGCAATGACCGGAAACCAAGTGGCAAGAAAAGAAAAATTAAGGATAAGCAAAAGTCACATGTTGGGCAAGGAAATACAGCAAGTGATGAACAAGCAGATATAAAAGGAACCGCTAAAAAAGATGCTGAAAAAGAGCAAACCAGCAAAACTGTTTCTAAACAAGATAAACAAAAAGGCAAGAAGCTTCACCTGTAAAGGAACAGATAAATACAAACAAGGATGTTACCAAAGTAATTACTGGTAAACAACAAAAAGAAAATCGAGAATCAATAGCAAAACCATTAAAGGAAAAGAAACAAGAAAGCTCAGAAAAATCCCCAGCAAAAGACAGTAACAAACTAGGAGCTAAACAGACACAAGGAAAGTGTAATGAAAGTAAAGGAGAAGAAATTAAGAACAGAAAGCTGAAAGGAACCAGGTACGTACTCCTGATGGAACTCTACCAAGATAAGGAATCAGCGAGAGTGTAATTTCATTTTCCGTCATGGTATAGGAGCATTCAGGGGGTTGTGTTATATAGTGTAGGTCAAGTTTAAATATTTACTGTAGGTCAAGTTTATTGTAAAAAAAAAAAAGATGTCTTGAGTTTTGAAAGTTTGTGTAGTTAGGACAAGTTTAAAAAAGTTTTAAAATGTTTGAATTGTGTATATGATTTGTGGTTTTCTCGTATTGTTAATTTCACCAGATCTGATGTAATGTTAGAAAGGTTTTACTTAGCATATATATGTCATATTGTCATATTGTTTAAACCTTTTAAATTATTTTAATAAATTGTTTGTTATGCACGTGTTGTTTGAGGTGAAGTTGCTCTATCTTGAAGATCCGGCGGATAGGAATTAACCAAAGGGGAGAGATATTTAGAAGGGTAATTTAATCGCTAATGCCAAAGTGGCGCAGTGGTAGCAGAGCAAAACAGGATAGTATATTGCATAACAATTCGTGCATAACAGTGAAAGATAAAATTTATATGAATTACTGCCACGGAAGTTCTCTTTCAGCCTGAATTTCTTCATCGCGCGGAACTGGAGAATTAACTTAACTTATGTCAGATTAAATTTGAGCCTAGAAACACAGTTCCGGAATTAGTGAAAAGACTTTGAGAAGTATTGAGCAAGCACATTGAAATTAAACTTGCGGCAACCTTTGACCAGGTACAAGAGGTGAAATCATATGAGTTAACTGTTAACTTATTACCTGAGATGTTACAAGAATTAGGTTCATCGGAAATCACACCAAGTCAACATTGTAGATTGCTTGGGCGATTTAAATATTGGGGATTTAGATTAAATGAAAATGAGAGATTAGCAGAGAGTAAATTTCAAGAACAGTTTAATAAATTATATGAGCATTTGTCGAGTTGGGTTTCACAATTAGAAATACCAGGAGCCATGAACCTTGTAAGTAAAGCTGCCGGAAAATCTCAGGAAATTACTGATCCATTAATTCAGTTCAATTTCGCAAAAATAGCATTGCCTAATCCTTGGCAAGCATTGCTAGACCAACTCCATGTGATTAATGTAAACTCTTTGTCTGAAATTTTTGTATTTTTGATATGGTTAGACAGAGCTAAAATACAAGCAGAAGCCTTTCAAACACCACATACCATAGTCTTACACATGATTCAACTGCTCATAGGTTTAACCTTACAGACATTATTATTGCAAGCTATTTCTGATAAAGAATCTTTACATAGTTTTCACAGTAAGATTGTGCAATCCTTGTTATCACCAGCTCAAGTGAATGAACTTTTACACAAGCATTATTTTCGAATGCAGAATATAAAGGAAGGTTTGTTAGATTATATTCACCAACAAAAGTTGGTAGCTTATGCTTTAAGAGTTTCGTTTACTGAGAAGGAAATAGTAGCTCATATTCTTCAGTATTCTTGTCATATGTTTTTTATGTCTTCCAAACCGAAGACATTTGATGAATTAGAGAAGGTAGCATTAAATTATTTACAGTTACCACAATTTGAGCAAAATAGTTCTATGAGGAAATATTTGAAAATCGATACTATAGGGTCAACCGCAGATAAGGTTGAGAATAAACAAAGGATATTGTTTAAGAGGTAGAATTAATAATTACCATGTAAAGGATATTGTGTTATTATTGTAATAAACCGGGACACATGATTGCAGGTTGTCATGCAAAACAAAGAAAGGAAGGGCGTATTTTTGAAAAGAATAAACAAGGGATATTGTGTTACCATTGTAATAAACCGGGACATATGATTGCAGATTGTTATGCAAAACAAAGAAAGAAAGGGCGTATTTTTGAAAATTCACGCATGGGCTTACAAAACTGACAATTAAGGAAAAGGCCCAGTGAAGGAGTAAATGCCTTACAGGGCTTCTCTAATGCAGAGTTGTCTTTTGTAATTGTAGAAATTAATAAAAATATTGTCAATTGCATTGATTGACACGGGAAGTGTAATCACACTCGTGAATTCACAGTATGTGAAACAAACTTTCTCAGTAAGTTAATGAATTGATAGAATTTATTACAGTGGGTAATAACCCATTAAAGATATTAGGTTTGCTTAGTCTTCCAGTACGAATAAGGAATTTTCTATGGAATTATAAAATGTATGTTATTGAAAATTTGTTCATGCCCCTAATATTAGGTGCTGATTTTGTCAAACATACTAAAATGGTGTTAGATCTAGAGGAGCGTAGACCATATTTTTGCTTTGGACCAGATGATTATATTTACTTACAGACCTGGTCTAAACAAATGCCAACTGATACTGTTCGTGCGAGAGTTGACGCACAGCAAATTCAAGTGGAGAATCAAATAAGGTATTTACTTCCACAACAGCAAGAGTTGAGGAGTATTTGTATGGAATTTAGAGATGTACTCACAATTAGAAGATACAACCCCAGTAAGATTACCTCCTTATCGTTTACCCCCGACTCGTTTAAAATTATTACGACAAAAGATTAACAAAATGTTAGAAATGGGTGTGATCGTACCTTCCAAGTCAAATTATTCTAGTCCATTATTCATAGTACCTAAACCAAATAATGATGTACGTTTAGTAGTGGATTACGTCAGTTAAATCAACGGATTCGTATTGATTCTACACTGTTGCCGCATCTGCATCATTCCTTTCATTGGTTTGCAGGAGCTAGATATTTTACAACCTTAGATTTAAATAATGCACATTATCAAATCCCATTGCACCCTGATTCTAGAAGATATACAGCGTTTACTACGGATTATAATTTGTTTGAATTTACTTTGTTACCTTTTGGTTTGGCAGTGGGTGCTCAAGTATTGACACAATTGTTAGATAAAATTTTTTGGGATATTAAATTTACATATTTATATCATTATTTAGATGATTTATGTATTTGTTCAGCTACTTTGGAGGAGCATTAAGTCACATAAGAGAAGTGTTGACTCGATTACGTAAGGCAGGCTCAACAGTCAATCCAGACAAGGTGAAATTTGCAACCCCTGAGTTGACATTTCTAGCACATATTATTTCAGCTAATGGTATACAAGTAGACCCAGATCGCATTATCAATATTTGCCAATTTCCACGACGTAAGACCATTAAACACATAGCAAGATTCTTAGGTATGGTAAATTATTTTTCCAGATTATGCAGTACTTGCAGCTCCGTTAAATGCATTGCGTAAGAAAGGTGTTAAGTTTTCATGGGGACCAGAACAGGAAAAGGCATTTATAATTCTTAAGGAGTGTTTAATCTCTCCTCCTGTATTGGCAATTCCGGATTTTTCTAAGCAATTTATTTTGCAAACGGATGCTTCTGCAGAGCGATATCAGTGGTGTTACTTTTGGCATTTCCAGAGGGGAGGAAGGTCGTGGCTTATGCGTCCAGATGCCTATCCCCAACAGAGATGAAATATTCTACTTATGAGTTAGAAGCTTTAGCGGTATTATTTGGAACAGACAAATTTAAGTTTTATCTGGAACACGTATAGTTTCTGTTAGAAACACATAATCAGGCGATCTCATGGGTATTAGCTAAACCAAGAAAAAGTGGGAAAATTGCTAGATGGGCATTGAAATTGTCCAGTTTTAAATTTAAAGTACAACATGTACGGGGTTCACTAAATTACATAGCTGATGCCTTATCACGTATGTATGATGATCAAGCTGAGGAATCATCTGATAAGATGTCGAAGGTATGTACGATATTATTGAATTATCCAGTGCTATTTGAAAATATGGCCGATTAATTATCAAAGAACGGATGATCAATTAGGAGAAAGCTTACAACAAATCAGTGAAGGGAAAGAGGTTGAACCTTACCTGGTAGAGGAGGGTATATTATGCTGTAAAGATCGTAAACATAAAAATAAAATTGTAGTGTCACGAATACTAATTCCTGAATTATTTAAATATTTTCACAAGGCACCATGTGGGGGGCATTTAGGAAATTTTAAGACTTGAGCGCGTATAAGAGATAAATTTATTTGGAAAGGGATGGATAAAGAAATTACACAGAGAATTGCTGAATGTCAGACTTGTAAACAAAGTAAACCCTTACACAATACGAAGGTGGGGTATTTAGCTTCAAAGATAATTATATGCCCCATGCAAAGATTGTTTATAGACTATATCGGTCCATTTCTGAGGAGTAAAAAAGGAAATAAATATGCCTTAGTTACGGTAGATTCATTTACAAAATATTCATGGTTATGTCCGGTGAGGGAAGCGAACACAGAGAATGTTATTAAGCATTTACAATCGATTATTGCTTGTTTTGGAGTGCCTGAAGAAATTGTTTCCAATAATGCTACATGCTTTAGGTCAAATGCGTTCAGGTCCTTTTGTCTAGGTAGCAGGATCAAGAATATATGGATGATTCCATACTATCCTAAGGATTCACAAAGTGAACGTGTTATTGACTCACCTTTTAAATTGAATTAATTATAACAACACTATTTTCAAACTTCTATGATAGGAAGACAGCGTTAATAGGAACTTAAAAAAATGCATTAATCGCGTATTACTCGAAGGATCATACAAAGTGGGACCAAAATTTATACTGACTTCAGTTTGCATTTAATTCAGCTAAACATGAAAGTCATGGAGAGAACCCCTTTTATGTTAATGCTCAAATATCAACCGAATTGCCCATTAGCGAATTTGTGGCATATTAAGGATATTTTTCTAGAGTAGTGAGGAGAACATTAAGATCACATGGAGAAGGGTCAGAAATAATTTATTAAAGGTAGATAATAGAATGGCCAAAAACTATAACGCCAGGTGATAACCACACAAGTTTAAGGTGGGAGATGAAGTTTATGTACAAAGTCATACTCAAAGTAAGGCAGTCATTAAATATTCAGCAAAGCTTGCTCCACGATTTGTCGGGCCATTTGTGGTTGAAAGTTTTTGCTCTCCAGTTTCGGTGGCGTTGAAAAAGAAAGGGAGTAACAAATGATATTTGCACATGTCTCGCAAATAAAGAGCTAGTAATTGAACACGATTGTGAACCTGAATGTTGGTATACATGACAGAAAGTAAGCAGATGGAATTTGGGTTCAAATTACCTATTGTTTACAACAGAAGTGTGGGGGGAGTGTAGCGTATTAAGAGTAATACCATTGGTTAATATAGAAGAAATAATTCTAGGCTTGGGAACAGCCAGAGGGGGTATGTCTTGAGAGTGGAATGGTTAGTGTTGACATAAACAGTGGAGTTGAACTGAAGAGGATGTGGAAAATGGAACCGTCTGAAGTTGTCAATCCCCATTATGCATTTCCAGTAGGATTTGTATTAATATGCGTCATTCTTGTATTTGCATTTGGATTCAAATCTGCGGAACAGTCTGCATTTGCCCAGCATACAGGCGATGACCTGAAACCAACTGGCAAGAAAAGAAAAATTAAGAATAAGCAAAAGTCACATGTTGGGCAAGGAAATACATCAAGTTATGAACAAGCAGATATAAAAGGGACCACTAAAAAAGATGCTGAAAAAGAACAATCCAGCAAAACTGTTTCTAAACAAGATAAACAAAAAGGAAAGAAGCTTCACCTGTAAAGGAACAGATAAATACAAACAAGGATGTTACCAAAGTAATTACAGGTAAACAACAAAAAGAAAATCGAGAACCAATAGCAAAACCATTAAAGGAAAAGAAATAAGAAGCTCAGAAAAATCCCCAGCAAAAGACAGTAACAAACTAGGAGCTACATAGACAAAAGTAAAGTCTAATGAAAGTAAAGGAGAAGAAATTAAGAACAGAAAGCTGAAAGGAACCAGGGACGTACTCCTGATGGAATCCTACCAAGATAAGGAATCAGCGAGAATGTAATTCCATTTTCCATCATGGTATAGGAGCATTCAGGGGGTTGTGTTATATAGTGTAGGTCAAGTTTAAATGTTTATTTACTGTAGGTCAAGTTAATTGTAAAAAAAAAAGGAAAATGTCTTGAGTTTTGAAAGTTTGTGTGGTTAGGACAAGTTTAAAATAGTTTTAAAACATTTGAATTGTGTATATGATTTGTGGTTTTCTCATATTGTTAATTTCACCAGATCTGATGTAATGTTAGAAAGGTTTTACTTAGCACATATATACTGTTTAAACCTTTTAAATTATTTTAATAAATTGTTTGTTATGCACGTGTTGTTTGAGGTGAAGTTGCTCTATCCTGAAGATCCGGCAGATAGGAATTAATCAAAGGGGAGAGATATTTAGAAGGGTCATTTAATCGCTAATGCCAAAGTGGCGCAAGATATATAAGTTATTGAATGGCTCCATTATGAGATTCACATAACTGAATACAATGTTGGGTGCCCTTAGGTAGCATTCTTTATTGTGAAGGAATTCTGAGTCTGGCATAACTGCACACCTAATGTACTGGGTGACAATAAATATTCTCTGCTTGAATTGTAATCCATTTTTTCAATTAAACAAGGTTAATATCTGCAACAAAAGAAGAAAAATTCTTCCATAAGGTTGCATCACTTTTTGAATACCGTGTATATCTTCTATATAAAGATTGTTACCAACTATAAATCATTTAAGTTTCCTTTTATTGAATACTTAAATAAAATACTTGGTTTTATTCCATTTTCTTAGTTAAATAAAACATCCATTTTATGTTTTCTTGTATTCAATAAATACTTCGATAAGCACCTTAATATTGTTATGTCTGATAACTATTTATACCAAAAAAAGTTGTACTTGGAATTAAACATCACTATTAAAGTTAATATCCTTCCTCCTATTATCTTAATAGTACCAACTTTGCAGCAATACTGCAAGAAAAGCTCAAGTTGTACTGTGCAGCTGACCTGATCTAACACACAAGGGAAAGTACACTGGTGGCACAAATCTCTACATTTCAATGCATTCTTCTAGAAATTTAGGAAAGAGAAAGAGAATGCTCTATTAGCTTTTTCAATGTACACAAGAAACAGGCTGTTACTGGTATAATTGCAGATATTTGTACTTGTAATTAAGGACACAGTAATGAACATTACATCAATATTTGCTTCATTTACAAACTTATAATTTTAATTATTAAGAATAGTATGTTTTCAGGCTGGTTAGTATCTTCAAGTAGATATACCACAGAAAACATGATGCAGTGTGGGTGGAATGAATGCTATAATGTGGTAACAAACGTTCTATCAGGACTGAGTTCAAATATTTTTTGCAAGGCCAATGACCTCCTATTATCTAGGCCAGTGCATTCAAGTGTAAAGCAAAACCAATAGTTTTTCTCACAGGCATTGTTCATTTTATGTAGTTATGACCATGCAAAAAATATCAGGTAGTAAACTATGTGATTAGTTTGTGGGAAAACTACTACATGAAAAGAAGAAATAACACACCAAGTAGATACAGGTACCATTTATCCAAAGATCTGCACCTATACCCCTAACACCCTTTATATTTCTGGTTTAAAGGATGACAGCTATAATCCCTTCCCCCAATATAAATGTATCTGAGATTCTAGTGTTTAAGATTGCCAGATTTTAGTAAATTCATTTTTTCTGCTGAATTATTTTCACTTATCTCATGCCTACAGTTATTAAAAAAGGGGATCTTACTCCAAATTTAATTTTGAGAAAGAAAAAATTATGAATATGACTTACTGGTCTTGTTCCCAAATGATAGGTATTTCCAAGTATTATCTGACAATTCAAGGCCTCTAGTTGCTGAGGAAGTAGACCTTTAAGAGTTCCCTGAGAACACCAAAAAAACGTTATCTTGTAAAATGTAAATTTGCTGAAGGAACTGTAACCAAGAAACTTAGAAAGACATTATGTCTAAGACAGGTCCTAAATAAAATGCAAACAAGTTTTGAGAATCTAATTGGATTTACAAGTTAATTTTGCCAACTACAAATAGTGCTGAAAGCTTTGGAATTCTATGGTTAGAAGGAAGCAGAATTCCAGGAATCTACTAGAGATAAACCTTAATTCCCAATAACACAATGATTATAATAGATCATGTATGCAAGAACAGAGTTAGGTTGAATACTATTAAGAACATAAAATAAACAAAATAAATACATAGATAAATAAAAATACCAGGAAAAGACTATGCATAGGCACTATTAAAAAAACCCAAATACCATAGGAAGAAAAGCAAGTAGAGAAAGCTGTGCGAATGTAAGATGTTGCATTTCTATTTCAATACTATAGAAAATTCTATTAATTCTTTGTAGAAGAGGGATTAGAGAATGAAATGTGATTGTGTTTTGTAGACGAAAAGTCAGTAAAGATAGCTGTGAATGTAATGTGCTGCATTTCAATTAAAAATGTATAGAAAATTGTATGAATTGTTTGTAAAAGAGGGAGTAGAGAAAATGTGTGTAATTCGTTGCATTTCTATTTCAATCATACATAAGTTATAGTTTTAAAAAACTAAAAAAACACGCTTTTATAACAAACCAAACTAAAAAGTTGAAAATAATTTTTAAGTATGAAGAATTTGTTCTATGAAGTCAGGTAGTTCATTATATTTCAAAATTTTGTAATAAGTTTAAAATAGAAACTAATTTATATTAACAAAATAATAAATTTTATTGGAAAAAAGCGTGGGGTGTTGGATATCCAATGTTATAAATAACCACATTGCTAGCTATTTATGAAAGTAAAGTTATGATAAAAGTAACGTGAAAAGCACCCCACGCTTTTTTACAATAAAATGTATTATTTTGTTACTATAAATTAGTTTCTATTTTAAGCTTATTACAAAATTTTTAGTCCTAAATTTTTCTATTCAATCTTTCCCAAAAATTTTAAATTTGAAATCTTTTAAAAAATTTTCAATTCCAAATTTCTTTCAAATATTTTGTCGAAAATTTTCAAATCACTTTTTTGGAACAGCATTAGCTTACAATTACTGTTTTAACTACTATCAGCTGTTGTGGACTTCCTGACCCTGGGTAAACTTCGATCTGCAATCCTTCCCCCGAAATTTTGTGTCCCTCTTAGGTCCTCTCTCCGGGCATCACCACCTTTCAATATCGTCAAGCGGTTTAATTCCTTTGTCCACTGTAACATGTGTCGATTTCTAAACTACCAGATGTTGCGGGTATCTTGGCAATATTTCCCCTAGATCTCTTGTTCCTTTCAGGTCCTCTCTCTGGACATCTATGTCATCCAATATACAAACATGTATTTATTTGATTACAGTAATCCTCACAGTGCATGTAATTAATGTGCCTTAGCGATATCTAAGATGTCATAACTATACCATTTTCTATAAATTTAGCTTAGTCATTCTTTATCCTGACGATCCTGGTCAGGACATTGGGACAAAGTCATGATATTACATTTTCATCAGTCCTTAACAGGTGTGCAAATTTTCAAGTCAGACAACTTTAAATTGGTGAAAATTAGTTGAAAGATTCTGTTACATTGATAAATGTATCTAAGTAGCTTTTTTCATCCTGATGATCCTGATCAGGACATTAGGACAAAACATGATACTATTATTGTATTGCCATTGATCTTTGACACGTGTGCAAATTTTCAAGTCAGACAACTCTAAGTTGGTGAAAGTTATGTTGAAAAATTCCTTTGCATTCTTAAATTTAGCTTAGTCTTTTTTATCCTGAAGACCCTAGTCAGCACATTAGGACAAATTCAAGCTATTATGTTATTGTCATCAATCCTTGACATATGTGCAAATTTTTAAGTTAATCAGATGTCTCAAGTTGGTGAAAATTATGTTGCATTTAAGAGGTTGAATCAGAAACTGAAAAATTCAATGCCATAGCCGGGATTTGAACCATGGATCTTCCACTTATCGAGCGGCTGCTCTAACCATTAAGCTACCATGGCCAACCTGCCAGTATGACATTAAATTCCCCAGCTGATTCGTACAATGCCCACACACGGGTTGTGTGTTTAAAAACACCAGCAGTAAGCTTGTTGGCATAAATAAATAAATTTAGCCAAGTCACTTTTTATCTGATATTGCTGGTCAGGGCATTAGGGCAGTCATGATATTACATTGCTGTCGCTCTGTGATGTGTGTGCAAATTTTCAAGCCAATGAGACGTCTCAAGTTGGTGAAAATTACATTAAATTGTTAAATTTAGCCAAGTAGCTTTTTTATCCTGATGATCTTGTCAGGACATTAAGACAGAGTCATGACATTGTATTGTCATCGGTCCTTGACATATGTGCAAATTTTCAAGTCAATGAGACGTTTCAAGTTGGTGAAAATTATGTTACATTGTTAAATTTAGCCAAGTCACTTTTTTATCTTGATGATCCTTGTCAGGACATTAGGACAAAGTCGTGATATTGTATTGTCATCGGTCCTTGACATACGTGCAAATTTTCAGATGACTCAAGTTGGTGGAGATTAAGTTACATTGTTAAATTTAGCCAAGTCACTTTTTATCCTGATAATGCTGGTGAGGACATCAGGACAAAATCATGATATCATTATATTGTCATCAGTCCTTGACATGTTTGCAAAATTTGAAGTTAATCAGATGGCTCAAGTAGGCGAAAATTACCTTACATTGATAAATTTAGCTAAGTCCCTTTTTATCCTGTTTATCCTGATTATCCTGGTCAGGATCGTAGGGAAAAGTATTCCCATTGGTCCTTGACATGTATGCAAATTTTCATGTCAATCAAACGACTGTAAGTTGGTGAAAATCACGTCGAAAAGATTCTGTTACATTCATAAATTTAGCTAATTAATTTTGTTTTATCCTGATGATTCTAGTCAGAAGCTTAGGATAAAGTTATGATATTATTGTATTGTCATTGGTCCTTGACATGTGTGTAAAATTTCAAGTCAATCGAACGACTAGTGGGTGAAAATTATGTTGAAAGATTCTGTTACTAACACACCCACACACACAGGTGAAACTAATATAATGTGTGTAAAAATTATATAAATTACATGTTAAAGGGCAAGCAGAGAACGACATGTGAATGTATTACACAAAAGAAAAGCGAGTAGAGAAAACCGTGTGAATGTAATGTGTTGCACTTCTGTTTCAATCATGCAAAATAGTATGAATTGTATGTTGAAGGGCAAATAGAGAAATGTAATATGTGGCATTTCTATTTCAGTAATAGAAAATTGTATGAATTGCATGTTGAAGGGTCAGTAGGAAAGAATATGTGAATTTATTATGTAAAAGAAAAGTAAGTAGAGAAAAGCATGTTAATGTTACGTTGAATAGTAAAATGGATGGCATACAAACCTTCTCTATAAAAAGAACATATATGTGCCAAATTTTGTAGTAAAGGAGGCCAAGGCCCAGAAGGGGCTGTAGCGCCACTCGAAGAAGTTCATAATTACAAAAGATTCAGAGTAATGGTGCTTTATACTGGTTTAAAAACATCGTCAATTTTTCTTTGATCATCCACAGTCATACAATAGTGCATTACATGCGCTAATCACAGAATGCTGTCATCATTTAAGCTTTGCAAAGATAGAAATTGTGTAATTTATAGAGCTTTAACTGTCTCATGTACACTGGGAACAATTTTCACTACTTAGGCCGACTTCTTATCAATGACATCACTATGTGGCAACGGCCGTACATCAAAGAAGGCTCAAGGTCAAATACTTCTTACCACTACATTGGTTCACAACACATAACAATGCCAGCTAAGAACACAGTTTCCAGAGAGTTCAAGAAGCTTTGAGTGCAAGGCTTGTAATAAGAAGCTTTGTGAAATGTCGATTTCCAGAAAAATTGCTGGTCCCTATGCAGAAATTATATAAGCAAGTGAGCATGAGCAACCAGTCAGTTTAAGTTTAGTGACTTAGTGAATTGAGTAATTAATTGTCAGAGCAAACTATGTACGCTGGAGCAGTGTTTGTGTCAAGCTTATAATAGAACAGAATCACTGTGAGTTGCAAGGTCATAAATTGTGAATTGCAATTCAGTTTTAAGGAAAATAAAGTTACATAAAAAGTAATTGGACATGTCATTTGTCACAATATCATCAAAATACAACATATGGAAGAATGGATTTGCCAAATTGTACTGCTAACATGTGTGCAGCAAAAATGAGTTTGAAAAATATTTATGCTTCGCTCAATATGTTTACTGTTTTGTACTTCGACAACAAGGATATAGTATATGGAAACTATGCATAATATATGGTGATGCTGGCCGAGGGCAACAGCAAAGGCTCAGGACTGGGCTGCCTCACAGCACTGGCGGTGCATGCAACAAAGGTGCTCCAGGTCAGGCCGTCTTACACAACTGTTGTGAACATGTGACAGCAATCGGAGCCGTAGAACAGAAAGGGGTTTTCCTGATTATTTGAGAAGTGTCTGGCAACTGGCACATTTGTAGAAGTTCAAGTAAGGTCCATGTTATGTCATCCTTCCTATATAGGGAGGTGAGGCAAAGACAGGAGTTAGTAGTTAGTTACAGACAGCAGTCTGTGTGCATGTGTGTGTGTGTGTGTGCAGGCATGCGTGTGTGTGTGTGTGTGTGTGCATGTGTGTGTGTGCGGGCATGCGTGCGCGCACGTGTGTGTGTATGTGTGTGTGTGTGTGTGTGTGTGTGTGTGTGTGTGTGTGTGTGTGTGTGCAAGAAAGACAGGAAGAAATGAGCCAAGGGTTACGAGAAGAAAACAGTTCAGAATTGTAATATCAAGAAAGGCCATAGACTGAAATAAAGATGAAAAGAGAACTGTATAATTAGAAGAAAATAAAGTAACTGGACTGGACTTTCGTCATTTTGTCACAATATCTTAATGCAGAAAAAACATTATGTATAGATAAGTAAATTATGTTTCATACATAGCAAGCAAAAAATGTGACATAATAATGAGAAAATCATAGCTGTAAATTGTGTAACTTAGCTGCATAATAATGGACAAAGTTTGGTGCTTAAGAAATTTAACATACATATGCAAAATTGTAGAATAAATAAACTATGAGTGAGGTTCAACTGTGCAACAATTCTAATGAAGTTTATTTAAAAATGCTGCTAAGGTCATATCTTATTGAGATGAGGGTAATGCATTTAAGCACACTTACAGTTGACGAGAGCCAACATGGCACTTGACAACTAGCTGATTCACTCACCTGCAAACGAGACTACCCCTTTCTTGTCCAATCGACTAATCATTGCGCGGTGTGTTTGTAACACAACTGGACGAAATAGGGCTAGCCTCGTTAGCAGGTAAGTGAATCAGGTAGATGTCAAGTGCCAGGTTATTTCTTGCTGACTGTAAATGCCATCATACTGGTGCTGCATCAAGTCTGCAAATTGGGGTAGAAAAAGCCAAAGTAAACACCAAATGATACAAAGAAGCTACAGTGATGTGCATTATACAAAAAGAGTGCCATATTTTTAAATGTAATATCATGTAACTTCAACCAGATGAAGGGAGACAGTACAGAAATTATGTCTTCCTATAAAGTTGAAAGAAAGTGTGAAGTGAGGTAAAGTACATGGGTTCATGATTGTTCATGGTTACCAATTGAAACATTTTTTTAAAAGGAAAATTGTGCATGGTACAAGTTAACCCGTCAGAGGTTGCGCTGTACCTGCCGTGACAGGTCGACCAAACATTACCATAAGGACATGATTGGTGAAAGGGTATCTGTACATTATGTACAATATCCCTAAGGTTCGCTCATTCTGATATTTCATGTACAAAACAAATATTTGTTTCATTTTTGCACAGTGCTATGTAGCACTAGGTTACTAGTCAGAAGATTTTACTTTATTGCAACCTAATATGTATAAAATAAATCAACTATTTACCTGCGTGCCCACGGGCATAAACACCGGTGTATCCACATCATGATGTGGCAAAGACATTGTCGCTGTTCGTGCCTTTGACAAATGGCATTTAGCATGTATGGTGAAGGTAAGAGCTTTCTGAGCGGAACTATTCGTTGACATTATTCTACAACTAATAAACTCGTTAACGTAACCTCAATCGCTTGCCTAAATCATGCGGTTCCGTTGTGGCACAGGCGACAGAACAAGAAACAAAATACAGTAGTAGCAGGTTTGCCATGTTCCGCCAGTAAAATAATCCTTTGATATGTTTAAAAAATCCCGCTACAATTTCATTAATGATGACGATAACAACAACGAAGACGACGATGACGATAACTGTGGTGGTGGTGGTGGTGGTGGTGGCGGCGGCGGCGGCGGCGGTGGAGGCGGTGGTGGCGGTGGCGGCGGCGGTGGCGGTGGCGGTGGTGGTGGTGATAAAATAAATAACATCTGAAAACTTCTATCCCGGTACCTAATTCCTTACATATGGACGTAGCTTCCAAATTCCATACATTTATTAATAAACTATAAAAAATACAAATCTACAAAACAATTTTTCAGATAAAAAAATTAAAATAAACTATATTAAAAATTATATAATATAAATTGAAATAAAATAATAAAACAAAATAAGCTACCAATTCAAATACAGAATAAATATACTAATAATACTGGTATCCAGCATTAAAATTACTGGTATCCAGTTAATCCTCTACTAAAATAAAAATAAAAATTTACAAACTTACAATTCTATATAAAATTTACAAAAACATTTAACAATACAAAATACCAGTAACAGATATTACAAATACTGGTATACACTATTTAAAAAAAAAAAACAATTTTTACAACTAATTAAATCAATTAATATACACAAATACAACAATTACACACATACTCCATAAAAATTCACATTATTCCATAACATTTCTCAAAATTCAGAAAATTAACCAGCCACTAATTTCAACTCACTAACAATTTTCAAAGCAAAATGTACTATTCTTTCAAGTTCTTAAAAACCATAAGCTAAAAATTTAAATTATACAACATTTAAATTTAAACTTTAAACTTTTAAAATTTAAGAAACCAAAACTTTAAAACTATAAATATATAACAAAAACATTTAAATATTAACTAACATATAAAGATTATTAGTACACAATAAATAACACCTAAATAATATAAAAATATCAACACTGTTAATGTTTAAACTTAATAAATTAAAAATATTTAATAATATAAAATTTCAAATATAAGTAATAATAATAATAATAATAATAATAATAATAATAATAATAATAATAATAATAATAATAATAATAATAATAATAATAATAATAATAATAATAATAATAATAATAATAATAATAATAATAATAATAATAATAATAATAATAATAATAATAATAATAAGAAGAAGAAGAAGAAGAAGAAGAAGAAGAAGAAGAAGAAGAAGAAAAGTCTTGTTTCCCTATCTGCTTCTTGTTGATCGAGATACACATACTATGAAGAGTATGAATTAAAGTGATAGTCAAACGTTGTCAGAATAACAGTTGCCCATTAAGGGATAGTCCATAAGTTCGGGGTGGTGAATGCTTTTGGAAATCTTGGTGTAGTGTCCTTGAATGATTACTAGGGCCGGAATTTTGATGAAATGTCATTTTTGTTCTGAGTTGCTGGAGACGTAGTTTATGGACAATGAAGTTCATTCTGCAGTCATGTAGAATATATGAGGTGTCCACACATGCACACACACATACACACACACACACACACACACACACACACACACACACACATACACACGCACGCACACACACGCACATACATTCACAACAAACAGTATCTCGGTAGAAAGGAAAGCAACTGAGGGATGTCCACAGGGACCCTGCTGTGGGCCTGGACTATGGAACATCTATTATGACTCCTTACTGAAACTAAACTTCAAACCATGTACTAAACGCATCGCCTTTGCCGATGATGAGGTTTTTATCAAAGGAAAAAGCACACTGGAATTGGAGAATCAAGCAAATATAGAAATCCGAAGAATTACAACATGGGCCGCAACAAACAAGGTAACATTCAATAGAGGCAAAAGTCAAGTGATGCTAATATCTCGAAGGAAACCAAAAACTCAACAACGATTAAACGTATACCTGGATAATGGCAAAATAGAACAGACAGAGACTATAAAATATCTAGGAATAATAGTCGACAACAGATTCAGATTCCGTCAGCATATCGATCATATAGTGGAAAAGTCAAAGAAACTAATATATGCTTTAGGAAAATCGGCAAAAATAAACTGGGGACTGCGTTCTGAAGTAATGAGCATAATCTACAAAGGAGTAATTTTGAAACTGATCTCCTATGGAGTGCCTGTTTGGATAGATGCTTTAAAAATACAATATAGTGCCCAAAAAATAAGACAGGTACAAAGATTAGTACATACTAAAATTACAAAAGCATTTAGGACTACTTCACACGAAGCCCTATGTACTCTGGCCGGAACAACTCCGATCATCATCAAACTAACAGAAATAGCCAAATTACCACAATATTATAAGGGGAAGAGTAAAAACAACAGCCCAACTTGACATCCCAATAACCTACGAAAGATGGCCCCATCCTGCAGATAGCATAATCACTGAAGAAAAGAACGAAACAGAGGCATATGCAATTCAAATATATACCGATGACAGCAAAACTCACACGGGTGTAGAATCTGGAGTTGCTATCATCTATCAGGACTAATCAATACAAAAAGATCAGTTTAAATTACAAAACAGGTGCTCCAACAACCAAGCGGAACAAATCGCTATATTAAATGCTCTTAAAATTCTTAATGCCATAGAAATTAAAGATAAATCTGCAGCAGTGCACACTGATAGTCAGATAACATTAGATCTTCTACGGAATAACAGAAAACATTATCCTCTGATAGAGGAAATCAGAATCAGCCTAACAACCCTAAAATCCAAAGAATGTGAGATAAATTTTACATGGGTTAAAGGGGATATAGGAATTGAAGGAAATGAGCTTGCGGACACACTAGCTAAAGAAACAGCAAATAACACAGCTACAGAAATAGTGTACGATTTAAAGCCCATTAGCACCATGAAAAGTGAACTGAAACAAGACAGCCTGAAACGATGGGAAAATGAGTGGAAAACCACACAAAATGCTGCACTTACAAAGACCTATTTCCCCAGCATTGAAAAAAGACTAAAACTGAATTTAAAGCTTACCCACAACTTTACAGCAGTAACTACTGGTCATAGGAAGTTTGGTGAATACTTCCATCGATTCAAATTAACAAATGATCCAATATGCGTGTGTAAAAAGGAAACACAAACGGTGCACCACGTCCCATGGGAGTGTGAAGTACTAAACCGTCTAAGAAAGGCTTTCAATAAAGCCGTGACACTTAAAGTTGTGAAGTGGCCTATCACAAATCAAGAATTAGAGGAAAAACATGAAACTATTCCATAGTACATTCATACCTACACATCTACATACCTACACACCTACATACCTACCTACCTGCCTGCCTGCCTGCCTGCCCGCCTGCCCACCCACCCACTCACCTACCTACATACGTACATACATTACATACATTGTATATTGTTGATATGCATGACGTGGATGGTGTGCAAGAAGTTACGTGCATCAGAATATTGCAATATTGCGCTGTTTCGGCTACGTTTTCAACATAAAGTGTTATTTAATTTGTATCTTCATGGTATTTGGTTGTGTAATTGGTGGTGTTAAAGGGGATTAACGGATTGGTGTTATTATTTTAAAATTGTGTTTGTGTTTTGGAAAGGATTGTGATTATAAAGCCTTGTGGAGGCCGTGCATTTAGGTTAATATATAGCTGGCTAGGAAAACCGGAAGTAAGAGTCGTGATTTTAAAGCTTTAAGGTGGCTGTGGTTTAGTTTGACATAGCCGGAAGTGACGAAGTGACGTGTAACGTACCATCATCTCTCTCAGTAACCTCTGATTCCGTGCTTTTAGAGAACACAGGTTAGCTGAACTGGAAATGACATCGGACATAGAAAGGAGAATGGAAAACGAAAGTGAGGACGCATTTCAGATGCTTTTAAATGTGACAGAGAGAAGCAAGAATCTGCGTATGAACTTGAACGATATCATGAATGCAGTTAGTATATTAAGGAAAACATTCTCTTTGATGAAAACTGAGCTGGATGTTAAAAATAAGGAGATAGCAATCCTACGTCACCACCAGCCAGCCAGTGCGTCGAAACCTCAGACTCTAACAGCAGCACAGTCTCATAGTGGCCACCAGAATTACGTCAATCCTGTAGCAGACAGATTAGTTGCGGCGCTACCTCCCACACAAATGATGTATTACTCGACAGTGGTGAAAGGAGCCCAACAAATAACTCCACAAAGGTCATTTAAAGTGATTGTTAAGAGCAACAATAATCAAAGCTCAGAGTATATGAGAACGCTTCTTAAGACAAAAGTAAACCCAATTGAACTGAAGGTAGGAATTTCCTCAGTGAAAAATTTAAGAAATGGTCATTTGCTAATAGAGTCGCAAAATAAATCTGAAGCAGAAACCATATGTGAGAATATTAATAGTAAATGCGGAGAAGAATTAGAAGCTAATGTAAGCACTAAGAGAAAACCAAAGTTTATCATTATCAATATCCCTGAAGAAATATCTTTGCAAAACGCTGCAGAAGCCCTTGCTACACAGAACGAACAATTTAAAAATGAAAATGCAGATACTGTATTGAGACCAATCCGGGAATTTCAAGACCGGAAAAGAAACAGAAATCTCATTATTGAAGTCAGTACTGAGCAAAGAAGAATGATAGTAGGAAAGAAAATAAAACTTGCTTGGAGTATGTGCAATTGGGTATGTGCAATTGGTCACCCGTTGCTTCAAGTGTTCAAAGTTTAACCACCATGCACAAGAATGCAAAGGAAATAAAACACGCCCAAACTGTACTGGAAATCACACATTAAAAGAATGTCAAATACAGAAAGAAAATTATAGGTGTATAAATTGCATTAACTACAAAAAATACAACAAAGACAGTACTGTTAATGAAAATCATTCTGCGTTAGATAAAAACTGCGCCTGCTATCAAGCAGCAATTAAGAGAACACAACTAAACACAGAATATTAATATGGATAATCTAAAATTAAAATGTATAGAAGTAAATTTACAACATTCAAGAATAGCGACCAGCAATCTAACCCAACTACTTACACATAATGATATTGACATAGCTTTCATACAGGAGCCGTATACAATAAATAATAAATTAGGAATTATACCTAAATCAATGAGAGTGTATACCGGAGGTCATAGAACAAATAGGGCTGCAATAATTATAAATAATAAAGGCATTGATGCAACAACAATATGCCAACTTTCAGACGAGGACTGCGTGGTGACTCAAATCAATTATAAGACCAAATTATTTTATGGCACAAGTATGTATTTTGACGGAGATTCTAATATAGAGGTAGATCTAAAAAAAATGGACGCTATACTCAACAGTACCAAAGGACACGGGCTTCTGATTCTTGCTGACACGAACGCAAGGAGTAAGTTATGGCACGATGAAATCAATAATGATCGTGGAAAGAAACTGGAGGATTTTCTTATAGTCAATAGCCTATATATAAAAAATCAAAACAAAGAAATACCTACTTTCGAGACAGTGAGAGGAAAAAGCTGGATTGACTTAACAATTTTTAATCATAGACTCCTGGGACACATTACAGACTGGAGCATAAGTGATGAAGAAAGCTGTTCCGATCACAAGTTGATAACGTTCAAGATAGGTGAAGCTAGTTTAACCGCGACTAGAACTTTCCGGAGACTGAGGTATTTAACCACTAATGAAGGATATACTAAATTCAAACATGAATTAGCAACACATCTCAGTACTACATTCAACTGTGGGAGAAATCCAGATAACCTTGATTAAGAACTATCCGATATTGTTAAACAATACGAAAACATAGAACTATTATTCAACAACCTGCAAGAGTGCATAAGTGAATCATGCAAAACCTCCTTTCGGATAAGCAAGGGAAATGGAAAAAACATGAAACGAAAAACTGTCCCATGGTGGACACCTGAGTTAACTATAATGCGAAAAAAGGTAAACGCACTTAGGAGGCGCTACCAAAGAACTAAAAATGATGAAAACTTACGCCAGGAAAGGAAAACAAAATACTTAGAGGGGAGTCACCAGTACCAAGCTAAAATAAACACAGAGAAATTCAATTCTTGGAAGCAGTTCTGCAACATAACAGAAGGATCTAACCCATGGAGTGCTGTATATAAGATGGCAACTAATAAATTAAGAGTAAATAGTTCACTCACTACATTAAGAAGGGAAGATGGAACTTTCACTACGGACACAGCAAACACAATAGAATATATTATGGCCCATTTCACTCCGGAAGACAGTGAACAGGATGACAATGAAATACATAAACAAATAAGAAGAATTGTTGATAAATCAATGGACACTCCAAATGATAGAGATTTTACCCAGAAAGAAATTCTAGCAGTGATAAGAAGATTTAATCACAAAAAATCACCGGGATCAGACGGAGTAACGAGCGAGATACTCCTGAAAGCATTTACGCTCTTCCCTCTATTCTTTACTGCGGTTTATAATATTTGTCTACAAAAGAGTATATTTCCTATTCAATGGAAGCATTCGTTAATTATACCAATAATTACACCAGGTAAAGAATAAAGCGACAGTGTGTCAAAATATAAGCCCATCAGTCTACTTAATACTTCAGGCAAAGTTTTAGAAAGATTAATGATCAACAGGATTCTTTATAATATAAATTCGATGAATTTATTAAACAAGAAACAGTACGGATTCATGCCCCAGAGAAGCACAGTTGATCCGGCAATGGCAATGAAGGAGTTTGTGCAAAAAAATCTGCAATTGCATGGTTATATTGTTTTTACAAGCCTAGATGTGCAGGGAGCGTTTGACGCAGCCTGGTGGCCCAGTATCCTCAATAATCTACGCCAACTAGAGTGCCCCAAGAATTTATATAATTTAGCTCGACAATACTTCAAGGACAGAAGTGCTACGCTTTGCACCAATGAATATAAGTTTGCGAAAGAAGTAAAGAAAGGTTGCCCACAAGGGTCTGCCTGCGGTCCTGGCTTCTGGAATATTTTGTATAATTCAATGTTGAATCTCAAATTTACCCACAGAACCGAAGTCACCTAACCTAGCTCCCACTCTTTTTACTCTGGTCTTTCATAATTTATCCTAACCTAAGCCCCATATTTGTACTCGTCTAACCTAACCTAACATCTCATCTAATGATATATTCTTCATCCCTATTGCTCAACCTAAACCCTACTCCTTTTACACGGTCTTTCAAATTTAACCTAATCTAAGCCCCATACTGCTACTCGTATAACCTAACCTTCATCCTTATTGTTCAACCTAAATCCTACTCATTTTTCTCTGGTCTTTCAAATTTAACCTAACCTAAGCCCTATACTTCTACTCGTCTAACCCACCCTAACACCTCATCTAATGATTTATTCTTCGTCCCTATTGCTCACCTAATCCCTACTCCTTTTACTCGGTCTTTCAAATTTAACTTAATCTAAGCCCCATGCTTCTACTCGTCAAACCTAACCTAACGTTACTTAACCTAAGTGAGCATAAACCTTCCTATTTATTAAGATATTTTAACCTAACTTAACCTGTGTCATTCCTAGTTTGCTTCAGCGTTCTATTCTTCTATAACCTATTCTAACCTCCACACCGTACCGTTTCAGGCTTAGACATTTCGCATTCGTTTGCAGATGTTTTTCAGCAACTTTAGACACTTTGAAGCTACTAGACCCTAACGCGTGAACCCTAAGCTTTTTCTAAACATTTCTCGGTATGTTAATGCTATTTGGGAGTTTGGTAGGTATTCTAGCCACTTGTGTAGTATTCTGGAGAGTTTTGCGAATTTTGAAGCTTTGTCATAATTTTTCGGTGTTTTCACGTCTTTAACATCTATTGATACTTTTAATGAGCATGTAGACCCCTTTTAACGATTTGTTATGCTTTCACGCTCAAATGTCCCCTTTTGTAAAAAGTGTGATGTTCACGCCTAAAGCATTGCTTACGGTCTTTCTAAGACTAACCTAACTCAACCACAAACCTCTTTAGAGATATTTCCTCAACCTTATTTGACCTTATTCATGCTTCTTCTACACCCCTCTCCTTCTTAAACTAACATTAGAAGACGTTTCAACCTTGTTATTCAGCTAGCTATTGTCAACGTCTTTGTACACTGCTCCAGTATGCTGTGCATCTTAACCTCATTTAGCCATTATTTTGTATAGTTCTGTATGTTCTAATGGTAAAAGGTCAAACGCTGCTTACTCTCCTTCTTAGACTATCCTAACATAACCTAACATAACCAACCACCTCCAACACCAGCACCACCATAACCTGCACGACCACAAGCATCGCAGCACCACCTCCCCCGCCATTACCACCGCCGCCATAACCTACACCACCACAACAACCACCACCGCCACCACCTCCATCATGACCAGCGCCACCATAACGAGCACCACCTCCACCACAACCACCACCACCACCACCACCCTAACCTAACCCAACAAAAAAACCATCATCACCAGCGGCGCTATAACGTGCAAGACCACAAACATCTCCAGCACCACCACCTCCACCATCACCAGCGCCACAATAACTTACATCACCATCATCACCAGCGTAACCATATCCTGCACCACCGTCATATTCTGCAGCTATTGTATATAGTATGTTCGACAATTTTTCATGTCTAACCTTACCTATTATTTACAGCTTTAGTCTGCTTTGATTTCCCCGCCCCCCTCCTTTATAGGGCTTTAAACTTCCACTAGAAGATGTCCTAACCATTGATGTTGAAGTTCTTATTACAGCTATTTTGCCCTCTGTTACAGAATTTTATGCAGTTGTATGACTCTTTTGCCTGGTTCTATATGTTCTGGCGGTAACATCTCGAACACGTCATGCAGTTTTCTAAGGCTAACCCCACCTATTATGATCTAACCTGCTTTTTAAGTGTTCTTTACAGCTTTATTCATCATTGCTTTTTCTGATTCTTTATAGAGCTTAACCTATCACTAAACGATGTTCTATCCGCTGATGTTGAAGTACTTATAGCTCAGTATTTTAAGAGATATTCAGAAATATTTTTGAAAGTATTTTAACACAATCTTCTGTTAATATAAAGTTAACGAAGTTATACTTACTTTAAGGTAGCAGGGTATACGCCTCTCCTCTTTTATCTGGGCTGGAGACCAGCCCTAGAGTTAAAGTCTAGTGGCAGAGTTAACGCTTCCCTTTATAATTTCTATTTCTCTTCTTTCTTCGACAAGTATCATGGGAAGCACAGAGAAGCCAGGTGAGTAATTTTTTAATTTTTTCTTCTTTCTTCGTCAGACATCATTGGAGGCGTGGAGGAGTCAGTTGATTAAACTTTCATTTTCTACAGGAGACGTAACGGAGAAAATAATTATCTTGAGATCTAAGTTGCATTCTTTTACGCACGACTTGCAGCGTTGTAATGCCCATACGCATACGTAGATATTCCATCCTCTGCAATTACTCTCTTGCCATCATGAGGCGACAGAGCTATTTTATTAGATTCAACTGTAGAAACATTATGACTTTGGGATAGGATTTGATTCATAGGGGTTCTTACGATTTTTACAGTTTTAAGGCACTCCATATAGCTATTGAAGCTGATGTATTGCTTAATGGCGCAATGTTTTATGCCTTTGATGTTTTTTATCACAGAGCCATCAATATCGAGAGCATACATTTTAGGTCTGAGACCAACGAAACGGCGAATGATTTTACCACTTGCTTCATCTTTAAACTTTCCCAACACTTTCTTGTTTTGTGTAGAATAGCATATATGGTTAGCACGGTAATCCGCTGTATCCAGATGTTCAAGCATGTGTAATTTATCCTGGTATATATCAGCTGTAGTCACTCGATGGATGAAGGAATCTGTATACAACAGTTTAAGATTCTCAGCTCCATAATATGGAAGTAACACATCATATTGATATGAATACATTAGCGTCTTGGAAATGTCTAGTACGCTCATACCAATGTATATAGGCTTGTTGAACACTATTTTACGAGAAGCCATATGAACAGCTGCAAGATTAGGGCCATATATAGTTCGATCGATAAATGTAGGCTTGACTATCAGTTTTTCTAACGTTTTGCTGTTGGCCACAAGACGTATATCCATACTATTACGAATATTTTCAATCGTTTTTCCAAACATCGCATTATTGAAAAGTTTGCACAAATCCTTTTCAAAATCGTTTCTTGCTTGCTGTCGTAGGTGGTTATTAAATTCGACATAAGGTTTTAACCAACAAGATTGACGGAATTGTAGTACTCGGTGAATCTTTGACAGTCGTAGACCATGACTAAGAGCCTGTTTCAAGCCCATGTAATGTACCACATACTTCTTTCGAGATCCAAGATGGGCAATTAGTTTCTTTGAAGACGATTCCCCCGGTTTCATACTCTCAGGCAGAAAGGGTAAATCATTATGAAGTTCATGCAGCTCTGCAGCATATTCCACATCAACCTCCAAGATATATCCAAAGGAATCATCCCCATTCAACGAACCGAGATGTATATCCTCAGGAGAAACCCACGTAAATCCACCATAAGGAAGGGCGTGACACATAGCCCAACCGTATTGGTTATTGGCGTCTTCGTACGTAATAAAATGAGAGGGTTTACTAGGATCATAATGCTCCATATAGATGTTGTTAGCCTCAGCATACCGGTGAGAAACCTGGCATAACCCTCCTCTTATACCAGATTCAACCATGAGTAGCTGATCGTAATCAAGAAGCAATTCCAACTCGATTCCAGTATACAGCAGCATAGCATCCCATGTAAGTCCTGGAGAAGTAAAATAATGTGCAGGATCCACTTTATGAGTTTTCAGGGTTTGGTCTCTAAATGTCTCGAAGACATCCGCTAGGAGAAGAACATCTGAAATTAAGTACAAATCACTGTACTCGCCAAGGTTTCGGACGTTAAAGTGCTTCCACACGTTTAGAGCATGATCATAGTCCTCACTGCTGATTTCTTCGCTGTTTAACCTGTTGTAGAAGGTATCCCTAGGAGGCAGCTGAGTGTCGTTCAGAGCATCCCACGATGTTACATAATCATAGGGAAATACCCCCTTACGAGTCATCAAGCCAATATTCTCTGCTCCAAAGTACTTCGCTGTTTCAGCATGCGTTTCAAGGTTCTTTGCAAGCTTCTCCAAGCTCGTACTGAGGAAGCGGAAAGTATCCACAAACCTGAGTTTAATATCCCCAACATACTTGGAGAATGATATATAACTTTCCTCTGAATTTGGTATAACCTCTACTCTTTCGCTAGTACACCCCAGCTCCTTAACAATTAAATGAGAGTCATACCCACTCAGGTTATGCATGAAGACAGGTATATAATTAGGTGTTTTGCAAGCCAGGTTACATTTATTGTGTAAAGATCCTTTATACACCCCGGATACATGATCGTGATCGCGAACCTTCCAATTACCTTCTGTAAATCCATGTTCACACAGGTAGCATATTGTAGAAGCATCGAATGATTCTTGTTCTTCAGCTGTAAGATTAAGAGGTTTAGCAGATTTGTATAAGTCACTAATTTTATTTGCCAGATCCATCAGGCATTCCATAAACTTCTGTGCAGCGTCAGGCCCTCGGTAAACATACGGTTCAGTAGGAAGAGTTGTTTCTAGTTGTTCAACACTGAACGACGGTTTCACATAAACACAAAAGCTCATGGGAGAATGACTTTGATAGGGAGTTGTGTAGGAGGTTTCGGGGTTAGAGGAGCACGTATGAAGAGGGGTGAGAATGCATTCAAAATCGGCATAGATAACATAGGGCAGTTTCAACATCCTCTCAACATTCTTGAATTTAACGACGGAGTTATCCTTTGTGGGCATAACGCATCTAGCAACGGCATGTTGTCTACATATTTCGCTGTGCTCTTCCAATTTTTCCACTCCACCTCGTCCATGGTGGTCATGAAAATGACTGAAACATCTTTTACATGTATATATTTGTCCATGATGTTTACTTTTCTGACGACCGACGAATAAGCTTCTCAAAATCCTTTATATACACATAGTGATGTCCGTCAGTAGCATCACTCAACAGAAGGAGATCGCGATGATCGTCTAATTCTTTATCAATCACCTTTATTGGAAATACTTCATGTTTATCATCCACTCCAAACACATTTATGGATATATTATTGAGTTTTTCAAATTTAGCGATTTCACCCAAGTTCGCAGGAAATGAGACGCATGAGAAATCGTATTTTCTTGGAGATCCTTGTACTTGCTAACACGCTGAGGATCCTTTCGAATGAACTTTGCTAGAATAGCGTACATAAAGCATTTCTCATCCTTGTAGTTCTGAGGGTTTATACAGGCTTTTCTTGCATCCAAAGATGATGGTAGAGGAATATAGTTGCTCCCTCGAAGAAGATTATACTTGATAATACGTAGTCGAATGCCATCAACTGCCAGTAGAGCCCAATTACTGCCTTTCAACTTACTTTCCTCCATTTCAACACGAAGTTTCTCGAATTTTTTTTCCAAGATGGCATCCAAGTCACCGTCTAAAAACACAGTATTATTACGCGTTTTGAAGACTTTGTTAGTGATATCCCCCAAAGCATTCACAAACTTACATTCAGCCATAATGTTAACTTTCAAACTTTTATGAACCCGCAGCTCCTTCTGAACAGCATGAATTATGCGCTGCTTCACCTGCTGCAAGTATGAATTTAGATCCTGACTTGCTGGACATTGGATGAAGTACGATTTCAGACGATCCTGAAAAGCCGTTTCATATTCTACAACATCATCTTCATCAGGAGACATTAACAATAATTTATGCTTAGTAGGTTCGAATTTGACTTTCTTAGCATCTATAGCCCTGTCGCAGCGTCCTTCATGTACATGCCTCCGATTTTCAGTACCGTAAACATCACCACAATATCTACACTCGAAAAACTCACCACATATCAGCTCACGCCTCTTCTCATGATAGTCACGTAGAAAACTCGTTTCACATTTGCTGCACCTATAATCTGGTATAGCATTCAGAACCGATTCCATCAGTCCACCACTCCACATCTTTATAATATGTAGTGCAACACTTGTAAATCTACTCTTGCTAAATCTGCAAGACTCAACTGGGGACTTGGTAATAAGGCATTAAGGACTATATATAAAGGAGCAATAGAGCCGATTTTAATATATGGACCACCAGTTTGGGAAGAAGCATTAAAGAGTTGTCAGAACAGAAGAAAATTACAGAGAGTTCAAAGAATCTGTAATATTAAAATGACTAAAGCCTATAGAACAGTATCATATGATGCATCTTGCGTTATAGCCGGAATACAGCCAATAGACTTAACAATTGCCGGAAAAGCAAAACTTTATAGAGCTATTCACGCAGAAAAACAATATGACGCACCACTAGAACCTTCAAACTGGCCTCACCCAGCTGAAGAGGTAACCATAGAAGAATCAGAGGCACTAAGAGCGTATCCCATAAGAATATTCACAGATGGTAGCAAAACAAATGATAAGGTGGGAGCAGCAGCTGTAATATTCAATGAAAAATCTCCAATTTGTCAGCTTTAATACCGTCTGGAAGGAAAATGTTCCAATAATCAAGCTGAGCAAATAGCCATTTTAAAATCCTTAGAGGAACTTCAAACAATACAAGACAAAATCCAAGTAGAAAAAAGAGCAGTAATCTATACAGACAGTAACATAACACTGTGCTTGTTAAAGAACAATAAAAAACAAAATAGGATCATAGCCAACATTCTAAAAACATTACGCGCCCTCGAAACAATCAGTGGGTTGTACATTTCAGCTGGATCAAAGCACACATAGGCATTGCTGAAAACGAATTGGCTGATAACTTAGCAAAACAAGCTGCCACTGATGATCACTTAGAAATTGTATACAGTAGAGTTCCAAAAACAGCGATAGTTACAGACATCAAAGAAAAAGGGATACAGGAATGGCAAGATAGATGGAACATTTCAACAAAAGGCGCAATTACAAAATCTTTATTTCCATCAATAAAAAAGAGATTGAATATTGTAATACCTCCAACTCCTGAGTTCACAGCATTTATTTCTGGACACGGAAAAACCAAATCACACCTTCATAGATTTCATATTATAGATGACCCAACATGTACTTGCGGCAGAGGACAACAAACTGTGAATCATCTGATCTATGAATGTGGAGACACCAAACAACAGAAAAGTTCACTAATTCGAGAAATAAGGAAAAACCGGAGAGATTGGCCAGCGAATTGTGAACAACTTACACACAACCACCTGAAGGCATTCAAAACTTTTATAAAATCAATTCAGTTGTGACTAACTCATAAGTGAACACTGTTCAAAATGTAAATCATGCTATGTACTTCGATGCATGTAATATTACGCACTGTAATGGGGCATGCTGTTAATAAAGTAGTGATATTAAAAAAAATACCTACCTACCGACCTACCTACCCACCGACCCATCTACCCACCAACCCACCCACCCACCCACCCACCCACCCACCTACCTACCTACCTACCTACCTACCTACCTACCTACCTACCTACCTACCTACCTACCGACATTCATTCATACATCCATACATACATACATACATACATACATACATACATACATCATACATACATACATACATACATACATACATACATACATACATACATACATACATACATACATACATACATACATACATACATACATACATACATACATACATACATACATACATACATACATACATACATACATACATACATACATACATACATACATACATACATACATACATACATACATACATACATACATACATACATACATACATACATACATACATACATACATACATACATACATACATACATACATACATACATACATACATACATACATACATACATACATACATACATACATACATACATACATACATACATACATACATACATACATACATACATACATACATACATACATACATACATACATACATACATACATACATACATACATACATACATACATACATACATACATACATACATACATACATACATACATACATACATACATACATACATACATACATACATACATACATACATACATACATACATACATACATACATACATACATACATACATACATACATACATACATACATACATACATACATACATACATACATACATACATACATACATACATACATACATACATACATACATACATACATACATACATACATACATACATACATACATACATACATACATACATACATACATACATACATACATACATACATACATACATACATACATACATACATACATACATACATACATACATACATACATACATACATACATACATACATACATACATACATACCTACATACCTACATACATACCTACATACATACCTACATACATACCTACATACATACCTACATACATACCTACATACATACCTACATACATACCTACATACATACATACATACATACATACATACATACATACATACATACATACATACATACATACATACATACATACATACATACATACATACATACATACATACATACATACATACATACATACATACATACATACATACATACATACATACATACATACATACATACATACATACATACATACATACATACATACATACATACATACATACATACATACATACATACATACATACATACATACATACATACATACATACATACATACATACATACATACATACATACATACATACATACATACATACATACATACATACATACATACATACATACATACATACATACATACATACATACATACATACATACATACATACATACATACATACATACATACATACATACATACATACATACATACATACATACATACATACATACATACATACATACATACATACATACATACATACATACATACATACTAATGAAGAACTACGAATGCAACGAAAGCTACAATACCACGAAACAAAAACTATGTACCAAAGAACTATTCGACAAGAGAAAATAAAGTCCTGGAAGGAGTTTTGCACCACAACTACGAACTCAAACCCATGGAACGCTGTATACCAACTGGCATCTGGCAAAATTAGGAAAAACCACATCCTTTCAACCCTTAAGAAATCAGATGGCACATTTACCATTGACACATTTGACACAGTGAATTACATAATGGATCACTTTGTTCCAACTGATGAGGAAGGAACTGACAATGTGCAACATAGGGAAATAAGGAGTAATATACTACAACCCCTAACCACAGAAGATGACAGGCCATTCACTATCAATGAAATCAGAGACGTTATAGAAAACATGAACAGCCAAAAAGCCCCAGGAGATGATGGTATAACTAGCAATATACTCAATCTAGCATTTGATTCAACGCCACTGTATATAAAAGCATTATATAACAAATGTCTAGAAGGAGGAAACTTTCCAAAAGTCTGGAAAACAGCTAAAATAATACCTATTATAAAGCCTGGTAAAGAAAGTACTGAAGAAGTCACCAAATACAGACCAATAAGTCTATTGAAGGTTGCTGCCAAAGTACTAGAGAAACTTTTTATAAACCGAATTATGTACTATTTATATTCGAATGGTAAATTAAGTAAAAATCAATACGGTTTCACACCACAAACAAGTACACCAGATGCAATCACGTCGGCCAAGGATTTCATTGAAGAAAGTTTACAAAACAATAGCAGTGTAGCGGCAATCAGCTTAGACGTTAAAGGGGCATTTGATAGCGCCTGGTGGCCAGGTATACTCAATGCCTTAAAGAACTTCCAATGTCCGAAGAATTTGTACAGGTTAACACAAAGCCACTTAAGTGAGAGACGATGCACACTCACAACAAACAGTATCTCGGTAAAAAGGAAAGCAACTAAGGGATGCCCACAGGGATCCTGCTGTGGGCCTGGGCTATGGAACATCTATTATGACTCCTTACTGAAACTAAACTTCAAACCATGTACTAAACTCATCGTCTTTGCAGATGATGTTCTGGTTCTTATCAAAGGAAAAAGCACATTGGAATTAGAGAATCAAGCAAATATAGAAATCCAAAAAATTACAACATGGGCCGCAACAAACAAGATAACATTCAATAGAGGTAAAAGTCAAGTAATGCTAATATCTCGAAGGAAACCAAAAACTGAACAACGATTAAGCGTATACCTGGACAATGGCAAAATAAAACAGAGACTATAAAATATCTAGGAATAATAGTAGACAACAGATTCAGATTCCGTCAGCATATTGATCATATAGTGGAAAAGTCAAAGAAAGTAATATATGCATTAGGAAAATCGGCAAAAATCAACTGGGGACTGCGTTCTGAAGTAATGAGCATAATCTACAAAGGAGCAATCTTGCCACTGATCTCCTATGGAGTGCCTGTTTGGATAGATGCTTTAAAAACACAATATAATGCCCAGAAAATAAGACAGGTACAAAGATTAGTAAATATTAAAATTACAAAAGCATTCAGGACCACTTCACACGAAGCCCTATGTACTCTGGCCGGAACAACTCCAATCATCATTAAACTAACGGAAATAGCCAATTACCACAATATTATAAGGGGAAGAGCAAAAACAACAGCCCAACTTGACATCCCAATAAGCTACGAAAGATGGCCCCATCCTGCTGATAACATAATCATTGAACAAAAGAACGAAACAGAGGCATATGCAATTCAAATATACACCGATGGCAGCAAAACTCACACGGGTGTAGGATCTGGAGTTGTTATAATCTATCTAGACCAATCAATACAAAAATATCATTTTAAATTACACAACAGGTGCTCCAACAACCAAGCGGAACAAATCGCTATATTACAAGCTCTTAAAATTCTTAATGCCATAGAAATTAAAGATAAATCTGCAGCAGTGCACACTGATAGCCAGATAACATTAGATCTTCTACGGAATAACCGAAAACATTATCCTCTGATAGAGGAAATAAGAATCAACTTATCAATCCTAAAATCCAAAGAATGGAAGATAAACTTTACATGGGTTAAAGGGCATATAGGAATTCAAGGAAATGAGCTTGCTGATACACTAGCTAAAGAAGCAGCAAACAACACAGCTACAGCAATAGTGTACGATTTAAAGCCCATTAGCATCATGAAAAGTGAACTGAAACAAGAGAGCCTGAAACGATGGGAAAACGAGTGGAAAACCACACAAAATGCTGCACTTACAAAGACCTATTTCCCCAGCGTTGAAAAAAGACTAAAAATGAATTTTAAGCTTACCCACAACTTCACAGCAGTAACTACTGGTCATGGGAAGTTTGGTGAATACTTTCATCGATTCAAATTAACGAATGATCCAACATGTGTGTGTAAAAAGGAAACACAAACGGTGCACCACATCCTATGGGAGTGTGAACTACTTAGCCGTGAAAGAAACGATTTCAAGAAAGCCGTGACACTTAAAGGTGCGAAGTGGCCTATCACAAATCAAGAATTAGTGGAAAAACATATGAAACTATTCCACAAGTATGTGAACAATATAGACTTTGAACTTTTAAAAATAACTACCATTTCATAATTGTACGAAACCAATAACGATTCTACTGTAATCTCAGATATGTTCAATGATGTAAAACCATATGCATGTAGTATTACATTTCTGTAATGGAACATGCAGAAATAAAATGTAAAAAAAAATACATACATACATACATACATACATACATACATACATACATACATACATACATACATACATACATACATACATACATACATACATACAGACACACACACACACACATACATACATACATACATACATACATACATACATACATACATACATACATACACACACACATACATACATACATACATACATACATACATACATACATACATACATACATACATACATACATACATACATACATACATACATACATACATACATACATACATACATACATACATACATACATACATACATACATACATACATACATACATACATACATACATACATACATACATACATACATACATACATACATACATACATACATACATACATACATACATACATACATACATACATACATACATACATACATACATACATACATACATACATACATACATACATACATACATACATACATACATACATACATACATACATACATACATACATACATACATACATACATACATACATACATACATACATACATACATACATACATACATACATACATACATACATACATACATACATACATACATACATACATACATACATACATACATACATACATACATACATACATACATACATACATACATACATACATACATACATACATACATACATACATACATACATACATACATACATACATACATACATACATACATACATACATACATACATACATACATACATACATACATACATACATACATACATACATACATACATACATACATACATACATACATACATACATACATACATACATACATACATACATACATACATACATACATACATACATACATACATACATACATACATACATACATACATACATACATACATACATACATACATACATACATACATACATACATACATACATACATACATACATACATACATACATACATACATACATACATACATACATACATACATACATACATACATACATACATACATACATACATACATACATACATACATACATACATACATACATACATACATACATACATACATACATACATACATACATACATACATACATACATACATACATACATACATACATACATACATACATACATACATACATACATACATACATACATACATACATACATACATACATACATACATACATACATACATACATACATACATACATACATACATACATACATACATACATACATACATACATACATACATACATACATACATACATACATACATACATACATACATACATACATACATACATACATACATACATACATACATACATACATACATACATACATACATACATACATACATACATACATACATACATACATACATACATACATACATACATACATACATACATACATACATACATACATACATACATACATACATACATACATACATACATACATACATACATACATACATACATACATACATACATACATACATACATACATACATACATACATACATACATACATACATACATACATACATACATACATACATACATACATACATACATACATACATACATACATACATACATACATACATACATACATACATACATACATACATACATACATACATACATACATACATACATACATACATACATACATACATACATACATACATACATACATACATACATACATACATACATACATACATACATACATACATACATACATACATACATACATACATACATACATACATACATACATACATACATACATACATACATACATACATACATACATACATACATACATACATACATACATACATACATACATACATACATACATACATACATACATACATACATACATACATACATACATACATACATACATACATACATACATACATACATACATACATACATACATACATACATACATACATACATACATACATACATACATACATACATACATACATACATACATACATACATACATACATACATACATACATACATACATACATACATACATACATACATACATACATACATACATACATACATACATACATACATACATACATACATACATACATACATACATACATACATACATACATACATACATACATACATACATACATACATACATACATACATACATACATACATACATACATACATACATACATACATACATACATACATACATACATACATACATACATACATACATACATACATACATACATACATCCCGTACGCAAAACACTAAAGTTCTCAGCAACAAAACAGTTCCATGGTGGATCACAGAACTTACAATTTTGAGGAAAAAGTCAAATGCGCAGAGGAGAAGATACCAGCGGACAACTAATGAAGAACTGCGAATGCAACGAAAGCTACAATACCACGAAACAAAAACTATGTACCAAAGAACTATCCGACGAGAGAAAATAAAGTCCTGGAAGGAGGTTTGCACCATAACTACGAACTCAAACACATGGAACGCCGTATACCAACTGGCATCTGGCAAAATTTGGAAAAACCACATCCTTTCAACCCTTAAGAAATCAGATGGCACATATACCATTGACACATTTGACACAGTGAATTACATAATGGATCACTTTGTTCCAACTGATGAGGAAGGAACTGACAATGTGCAACATAGGGAAATAAGGAGTAATATACTACAACCCCCAACCACAGAGGATGACGGACCATTCACTATCAATGAAATCAGAGACGTTATAGAAAACATGAACAGCCAAAAAGCCCCAGGAGATGATGGTATAACTAGCAATATACTCAATCTAGCATTTGATTCAACGCCACTGTATATAAAAGCATTATATAACAAATGTCTAGAAGGAGGAAACTTTCCAAAAGTCTGGAAAACAGCTAAAATAATACCTATTATAAAGCCTGGTAAAGAAAGTACTGAAGAAGTCACCAAATACAGACCAATAAGTCTATTGAAGGTTGCTGCCAAAGTACTAGAGAAACTTTTTATAAACCGAATTATGTACTATTTATATTCGAATGGTAAATTAAGTAAAAATCAATACGGTTTCACACCACAAACAAGTACACTAGATGCAATCATGTCGGCCAAGGATTTCATTGAAGAAAGTTTACAAAACAATAGCAGTGTAGCGGCAATCAGCTTAGACGTTAAAGGGGCATTTGATAGCGCCTTAAAGAACTTCCAATGTCCGAAGAATTTGTACAGGTTAACACAAAGCTACTTAAGTGAGAGACGATGCACACTCACAACAAACAGTATCTCGGTAAAAAGGAAAGCAACTAAGGGACGCCCACAGGGATCCTGCTGTGGGCCTGGGCTATGGAACATCTATTATGACTCCTTACTGAAACTAAACTTCAAACCATGTACTAAACTCATCGTCTTTGCAGATGATGTTCTGGTTCTTATCAAAGGAAAAAGCACATTGGAATTAGAGAATCAAGCAAATATAGAAATCCAAAAAATTACAACACGGGCCGCAACAAACAAGATAACATTCAATAGAGGTAAAAGTCAAGTAATGCTAATATCTCGAAGGAAACCAAAAACTGAACAACGATTAAGCGTATACCTGGACAATGGCAAAATAGAACAGAGACTATAAAATATCTAGGAATAATAGTAGACAACAGATTCAGATTCCGTCAGCACATTGATCATATAGTGGAAAAGTCAAAGAAACTAATATATGCATTAGGAAAATCGGCAAAAATCAACTGGGGACTGCGTTCTGAAGTAATGAGCATAATCTACAAAGGAGCAATCTTGCCACTGATCTCCTATGGAGTGCCTGTTTGGATAGATGCTTTAAAAACACAATATAATGCCCAGAAAATAAGACAGGTACAAAGATTAGTAAATATTAAAATTACAAAAGCATTCAGGACCACTTCACACGAAGCCCTATGTACTCTGGCCGGAACAACTCCAATCATCATTAAACTAACGGAAATAGCCAATTACCACAATATTATAAGGGGAAGAGCAAAAACAACAGCCCAACTTGACATCCCAATAAGCTACGAAAGATGGCCCCATCCTGCTGATAACATAATCATTGAACAAAAGAACGAAACAGAGGCATATGCAATTCAAATATACACCGATGGTAGCAAAACTCACACGGGTGTAGGATCTGGAGTTGTTATAATCTATCTAGATCAATCAATACAAAAATATCATTTTAAATTACACAACAGGTGCTCCAACAACCAAGCGGAACAAATCGCTATATTACAAGCTCTTAAAATTCTTAATGCCATAGAAATTAAAGATAAATCTGCAGCAGTGCACACTGATAGCCAGATAACATTAGATCTTCTACGGAATAACCGAAAACATTATCCTCTGATAGAGGAAATAAGAATCAACCTATCAATCCTAAAATCCAAAGAATGGAAGATAAACTTTACATGGGTTAAAGGGCATATAGGAATTCAAGGAAATGAGCTTGCTGATACACTAGCTAAAGAAGCAGCAAACAACACAGCTACAGCAATAGTGTACGATTTAAAGCCCATTAGCACCATGAAAAGTGAACTGAAACAAGAGAGTCTGAAACGATGGGAAAACGAGTGGAAAACCACACAAAATGCTGCACTTACAAAGACCTATTTCCCCAGCGTTGAAAAAAGACTAAAAATGAATTTTAAGCTTACCCACAACTTCACAGCAGTAACTACTGGTCATGGGAAGTTTGGTGAATACTTCCATCGATTCAAATTAACGAATGATCCAACATGTGTGTGTAAAAAGGAAACACAAACGGTGCACCACATCCTATGGGAGTGTGAACTACTTAACCGTGAAAGAAACAATTTCAAGAAAGCCGTGACACTTAAAGGTGCGAAGTGGCCTATCACAAATCAAGAATTAGTGGAAAAACATATGAAACTATTCCACAAGTATGTGAACAATATAGACTTTGAACTTTTAAAAATAACTACCATTTCATAATTGTACGAAACCAATAACGATTCCACTGTAATCTCATATGTTCAATTATGTAAAACCATATGCATGTAGTATTACATTTCTGTAATGGAACATGCAGGAATAAAATGTTGTTGTAAAAAAAAAAAATACATACATACATACATACATACATACATACATACATACATACATACATACATACATACATACATACATACATACATACATACATACATACATACATACATACATACATACATACATACATACATACATACATACATACATACATACATACATACATACATACATACATACATACATACATACATACATACATACATACATACATACATACATACATACATACATACATACATACATACATACATACATACATACATACATACATACATACATACATACATACATACATACATACATACATACATACATACATACATACATACATACATACATACATACATACATACATACATACATACATACATACATACATACATACATACATACATACATACATACATACATACATACATACATACATACATACATACATACATACATACATACATACATACATACATACATACATACATACATACATACATACATACATACATACATACATACATACATACATACATACATACATACATACATACATACATACATACATACATACATACATACATACATACATACATACATACATACATACATACATACATACATACATACATACATACATACATACATACATACATACATACATACATACATACATACATACATACATACATACATACATACATACATACATACATACATACATACATACATACATACATACATACATACATACATACATACATACATACATACATACATACATACATACATACATACATACATACATACATACATACATACATACATACATACATACATACATACATACATACATACATACATACATACATACATACATACATACATACATACATACATACATACATACATACATACATACATACATACATACATACATACATACATACATACATACATACATACATACATACATACATACATACATACATACATACATACATACATACATACATACATACATACATACATACATACATACATACATACATACATACATACATACATACATACATACATACATACATACATACATACATACATACATACATACATACATACATACATACATACATACATACATACATACATACATACATACATACATACATACATACATACATACATACATACATACATACATACATACATACATACATACATACATACATACATACATACATACATACATACATACATACATACATACATACATACATACATACATACATACATACATACATACATACATACATACATACATACATACATACATACATACATACATACATACATACATACATACATACATACATACATACATACATACATACATACATACATACATACATACATACATACATACATACATACATACATACATACATACATACATACATACATACATACATACATACATACATACATACATACATACATACATACATACATACATACATACATACATACATACATACATACATACATACATACATACATACATACATACATACATACATACATACATACATACATACATACATACATACATACATACATACATACATACATACATACATACATACATACATACATACATACATACATACATACATACATACATACATACATACATACATACATACATACATACATACATACATACATACATACATACATACATACATACATACATACATACATACATACATACATACATACATACATACATACATACATACATACATACATACATACATACATACATACATACATACATACATACATACATACATACATACATACATACATACATACATACATACATACATACATACATACATACATACATACATACATACATACATACATTTTGGTTCTGATTTTGACACTTACACAAGGCACTTTCCGCTATCTTGAACCGATGATAGTATTCTCTGGTTTTTCCATGGCCTGTTAACATTGCTGTAACTTGTCCATTTAATGGTATCTTCTGTTTTAGGCGTTCTTGCACCAAAATGTAAACCACTTAATATATGAGTGTTCTCTATTAAATACAGAAAGACAAAAACTAAAACAAAGTATTATAAACAAAGGTGGACAGTGGCCGGTAACAAACAATGAACTGGGAAACAAATATCTTAAGGAATTTATATATTTCATAAACAATATAGATTTTGACAAACTATAACGAACATTGCAAATAACATAATCAGCCAAATAGTTTAACTTATAAACAATTGTAACTTTGTTAATTATTATATTGTAATATCTAAAACCATGCAGATGTAACAAAAAGCATGTAATATTACTAAGTAGTGGGGCATGCTGTATGTTAACAATAAATCAAAAACATACATATACATACATACATACATACATACATACATACATACATACATACATACATACATACATACATACATACATACATACATACATACATACATACATACATACATACATACATACATACATACATACATACATACATACATACATACATACATACATACATACATACATACATACATACATACATACATACATACATACATACATACATACATACATACATACATACATACATACATACATACATACATACATACATACATACATACATACATACATACATACATACATACATACATACATACATACATACATACATACATACATACATACATACATACATACATACATACATACATACATACATACATACATACATACATACATACATACATACATACATACATACATACATACATACATACATACATACATACATACATACATACATACATACATACATACATACATACATACATACATACATACATACATACATACATACATACATACATACATACATACATACATACATACATACATACATACATACATACATACATACATACATACATACATACATACATACATACATACATACATACATACATACATACATACATACATACATACATACATACATACATACATACATACATACATACATACATACATACATACATACATACATACATACATACATACATACATACATACATACATACATACATACATACATACATACATACATACATACATACATACATACATACATACATACATACATACATACATACATACATACATACATACATACATACATACATACATACATACATACATACATACATACATACATACATACATACATACATACATACATACATACATACATACATACATACATACATACATACATACATACATACATACATACATACATACATACATACATACATACATACATACATACATACATACATACATACATACATACATACATACATACATACATACATACATACATACATACATACATACATACATACATACATACATACATACATACATACATACATACATACATACATACATACATACATACATACATACATACATACATACATACATACATACATACATACATACATACATACATACATACATACATACATACATACATACATACATACATACATACATACATACATACATACATACATACATACATACATACATACATACATACATACATACATACATACATACATACATACATACATACATACATACATACATATACACATTGTTGATGTGCATGACGTGGATGGTGTGCAAGAAGCTACGTGCATCAGAATATTGCAATATTGCGCTGTTTTGGCTCCGTTTTCAACATAAAGTGTTATTTAATTTGTATCTTCATGGTATTTGGTTTTTGTGTAATTGGTGGTGTTAAAGGGGATTGACGGATTGGTGTTATTATTTTAAAATTGTGTTTGTGTTTTTGGAAAGGATTGTGATTATAATGCCTTGTGGAGGCCGTGCATTTAGGTTAATATATAGCTGGCTAGGAAAACCTGAAGAAATAGTCGTGATTTTAAAGCTTTAAGGAGGCCGTGTTTGTGTGAGGTTATTGCGAACATTTAGATATTTACGTTGATTTTAATGAATATTTGAAACATTAAGCATTGAACATCCAGAGTTGTGTAAGTATAGATATTGTTGTTGTGAGAATTAGCTGTGAAGATTGTGAAAACACGGGGTTTTAAGGCAGAACACTTCCAAGCCGTGAGACAGAAGAAAATGGCGGATGCAACGGATAACCTCATTGAAGGTGCTTTTAAAGTACTATTAAATGTGACTGAAGCCAGCAAAAACCTGCGCCAAGACCTCAAGCAGGACATTGTACATGCTGTTGGCGACTTAAGGAGAGCAATAGCTATACTTAAAAGCAATCAGATTGAGAAAGATCAACAACTAGAAAATGTACAAACGCAATTAAAAACAGCACAAACTGAACTATTGAAAACACAAGCTTGCATTGTATCATCTAAATCCAGGGCAACACCCAGTAATACGTTTAACCGGTCTCAAATTGCCTTGGAAATGGCGACAGCAGGTGGACAACGGCGAACATATTCGGAAATTGCTCACAGCAGTTTAAATGAACAGGGGAAGAAAGATTATAACTTGTTCGTTAAAAGTAAGAACAACCAGAGTGCGGAATATATTAGAACCTTGATCAAGACAAAGGTAAACCCAGTAACAATAAAAGTGGGTATCAAGGCATTGAATACACTGAAAAATGGGAACGTTTTAATTAAGACCGGAGAGAAAGAAGAATTGGATGTCATATGCAATAGCATAAAAGAGAAATGCGGGGATGAACTTGAGGCGGTGGTCCCGGAGAAGAGAAGTCCAAGGATCATAATTTTCAACGCTCCTGAGGAGATTACACTAGAAAATGTGGCCGAAGTTCTTGAGGCGCAAAACAAGGAAATAGAAGGACATAAAGAGGAAATAAAGCCGGTTTTCCAGTTTCGTGACAAAAAGAAAAATAACACAATAGTTGTGCAAATCAGTTCCACTATCAGAAAGCAACTTATGGACAAAAAGATAAAACTGTGTTGGAACCTATGTAATTGGAAAGACTATGTCAAAGCTACCCGCTGTTTCAAATGCAATAAATATAATCACCATGCAGAGAAGTGCCGTGGATGGACAGCAAACATGCCCGAAGTGTGCGGGAGGTCACAAGATGAAAGACTGCAAAATCGGCACACAAGAATTTAAATGCAGTAATTGTATCAATTTTTCCAAACATAATGTAGGTAGTGCAATTGACGTAAACCACTCGGCACTTGATAATAACTGTCCATGCCAGCAATCAGTATTGAGGAGATACCAACTGAATATTGACTACTAATATGGCTGAACAGAGTATTAGCTGCTTCCAAGTGAATTTACAACATTCTAAAATAGCAACGAATAATTTAGTACAACTCATTTATGAATCCACGATAGATATATCATTTATACAGGAACCATATACTGTAAATAATAAATTAGCAGGAATTCCAAAGTCAATGAGAACTTATGTATGCGGAGTTGGAAGAAAGAGAGCAGCCATAATAATCAATAACTTTAATATCGATGCTACATTAATAAGTCAACTCTCAAATGAAGATTGTGTTGTTATGGAAATACAGTACAGAGACAGTAAATTCTTCATGTCTAGCATGTACTTTGACATTGAATCACACATAGGAATAGACATAGGGAAGATAGAAAACATTTTAGATCACGTAAAAGGACATGGAATAATAATATCGGCAGATACTAATGCTAGGAGCAACCTGTGGTTTGATACAAACAACAATGAAAGAGGCTGTATCCTTGAAGAATTTCTAACAGCTTCGACACTGCATATTTTCAATGAGAACATAGGAATACCAACCTTCGAAACTAGCAGGGCAAAAAGCTGGATTGACTTGACGCTTACTAACAATTGCCTACTTATGAATATAAGCGATTGGAAATGCGGAGAGCAAGAAAGTTGTTCAGACCATAAAATAATCACATTTAAGGTCCTAAGAGCCATCAAAACTTACACACATACTACCCAGCCCAAGAAAGAGAAGTTTACTGGGAAAAGATACATAGTTAATAAAGAAGAAAATTATAATCTGTTCAATAATATCCTAGCTTTATGCTAAATAAGGAATTTAAATAAGGGACAAGTGAAACCAACTTGGAGGAAAATGATTATCTAATCTGTGAAATTATAAAGGAATATCATAATGCTGAAGAGATAATAGAAAGATTTAACTCCTGCATTACAAAAGCATGTGACAAGGCTTTTCGTAAGTCCACTTCGAAGAAAATATCGACCAATAGGAAATCAGTCCCATGGTGGAACGACCAGCTAACAATTTTAAGAAAAAGAGTAAACGCTCTACGTAGAAGATACCAGAGGACAGTAAATAACCAACAGCTCAGAGAAGAAAGGAGACTTTTATACATTACAGGGAAAGGCGAATACCAATTGCAAATACAAAAACAAAAGTTAGACTCGTGGAAAAAATACTGCACCATCCAAGATGGAAGCAACCCATGGCACGCAGCATACAAACTGACAGCTGGAAAGATAAGAACTCAACCTACATTAACAACTATTCAAAATGCAGATGGTACCTACACAGCCGGTATCCAAGTAACACTTCAGTGTATGATAGACCACTTCACTTCCGAAGATGACCCAGAAAGTGATTCAGTGCAACAACGGGAGATGCGTAGGCTGCAAGAAGAACCAGTAAATACACCGAATGACAGAGAATTCACAACTGCGGAAGTGCTTTGTGTTATTCAAACGTTTAACCCCAAGAAAGCGCCAGGAGAAGATGGCATAACTCAAAATATTATACTTAGAGCCTTCAACAGTTTCCATGCATCATTTACGGCCATTTATAATAAATGTCTAGGTCAAGGATACTTTCCAAAAATATGGAAACTATCGCAAATTATACCCGTTGTTAAACCAGGGAAAGAGGAAAGTCACGATGCTACAAAGTTCAGACCAATAAGTCTATTAAATATCGGAGGGAAAATACTAGAAAAGTTGATGATAAATAGAATAAATCATCATATATACACCAACAATTTGCTCAACATGAATCAATATGGATTTATCCCTCAAAGAAGCACCGTAGACGCAGCACTGGCAGTCAAAAAGTTCATAACAACCAATTTAGATCAGAAAAACAGTGTGATAATTACTAGCCTAGATGTTAAAGGTGCATTCGATGCTGCTTGGTGGCCTGGCATACTCCACAATTTAAGGAATTTACAATGCCCAAAAAAACCTATATTATTTAACTAAAAATTATTTCGGAGGCAGATTAGCCAAACTTTCAATCAAACACAGCACAGTAGAAAAAGAGGTGACGAAGGGCTGCCCCCAGGGATCCTGCTGCGGTCCAGGGTTCTGGAACATCTTATATAACTCGCTACTCAGTTTACGTTATACGAAACGAAGTAAATTAGTAGCCTTTGCCGACGACCTATTACTAATGACATCAGGAGAAAATAAGGAAGTAGCAGAAATGTACGCAAATGCTGATCTACACCAAATCGAACATTGGGCAAAACAATATAAACTCCAGTTCAACAACAGTAAATCAAAAACTATTCTTATAACAAGGAAAAGAAAAGAAGAAAGGAGTCAAATAAGAGTATATATAAACAACTCTATCGTAGAGCAAGTAAAACAGTTGAAGTACCTAGGTATATTGTTCGACAACAAGATGACATTTGATATGCATATAAAACAAGCCTCAGAGAAATGCATAAAACTGGTAAATGCATTAGCGAAGTCTGCAAATTTGAACTGGGGTTTAGGACAACAAGCCTTACGAACAATTTATAAAGGTGCGATACTTCCGATGCTGTTATATGGAGTGAAAGTGTGGAAAGAAGCTATTCTAAAAAGAAAGAATATGCTCAAATACCAGCGTGTACAAAGATTGACGAACATAAAAATTGCAAAAGCTTACCGAACAGTTTCATATGAAGCGTCCTGCGTTTTAGCGGCAGTCACGCCAATAAATATACCAATTCAAGAAATTCTAGACATATACGAAAACGCACATGTAACGAGCACAAATGGAATTCCGACGTTAGTCGAAGAAGCCCCGACCTCATCCTGCAGATAGAATGAGTGTTCAAGAAGCACAACAAGGCTTACAGTACAACACAGAAATTTACACTGACGGGAGCAAGATAAACGAAAAAATTGGAGCAGCCGCAGTCATTTTTCTAAATGGAGAACCGGTTAAAAAATTAAAATATCAACTTAGCGCCCATTGCTCAAACAATCAAGCTGAACAGATAGCTATTCTACAGGCTCTTATAGAGTTAGAAAGTAACAAAGAACTCAATGTAGGAGAGAAATTAGGTGTAGTGTACACCGACAGTCAGATTACAGTAGATCTTCTCAAGACCAGCCAAATTCGAAACAGCTTAATAGAAGAAATAAAGGCTAAAATTAAGAAACTACAAGAAAATGGATGGACATTACACATAAAATGGGTAAAGGCCCACGTGGGGCTACGTGGTAACGAACTAGCAGATAAATTAGCAAAAGAAGCCGCGCAAGAAGATAACAGAGAGATGATCTACAACAAGATCCCAAGAAGCTACATCATCAAGGAAGCAGCGGAGAGAGCACTACATACTTGGCAACAACAATGGGACTTAACCTCAAAAGGAAGAACCACCAAAATGTTTTTTCCCTTGGTGCAAGAACGCCTAAAACAGAAGATACCATTAAATGGACAAGTTACAGCAATGTTAACAGGCCATGGAAAAACCAGAGGATACTATCATCGGTTCAAGATAGCGGAAAGTGCCTTGTGTAAGTGTCAAAATCAGAGCCAAAATGTAAACCACTTAATATATGAGTGTTCTCTATTAGATACTGAAAGACAAAAACTAAAACAAAGTATTATAAACAAAGGTGGACAGTGGCCGGTAACAAACAATGAACTGGGAAACAAATACCTTAAGGAATTTACATATTTCATAAACAATATAGATTTTGACAAACTATAACGAACATTGCAAATAACATAATCAGCCAAATAGTTACTTATAAACAATTGGTAACTGGTTGTTAATTAACATATTGTAATATCTAAAACTATACGTGGGTTGTTTTTGCTGGGTTGTGGTACTAAGTAATGGGGCATGGCTGTATATTATCTTGTTTTTTTTGTATGTATGTATATACATACATACAGTACATACATACATACATACATACATACATACATACATACATACATACATACATACATACATACATACATACAGATACATACATACATACATACATACATACATACATACATACATACATACATACATACATACATACGTATGTATGTATGTATGTATGTATGTATGTATGTATGTATGTATGTATGTATGTCATACATACATACATACATACATACATACATACTGTAAGTACATACATACATACAGTACAGTACATACTTACATATACATACATACATACATACATACATACATCATACATACATACATACATACATTACATACATACATACATACATACATACATACATACATACAGTACATACATACATACAGTACATACAGTACAGTACAGTAAGTACAGTACATACAGTAAGTAAGTAAGTAAGTAAGTAAGTAAGTAAGTAAGTAAGTATAAAGTACAGTACAGTACAGTAAGTACAGTACAGTACATACAGTACAGTACATATACAGTAATACAGTACATACATACAGTACAGTACCTACCTACCGTACCTACAGACCTACAGTACCTACCTACCTACATACCTACCTACCTACCTACCTACCTACCTACCTACCTACCTACCTACCTACCTACCTACCTACCTACCTACCTACCTACCTACCTACCTACCTACCTACCTACCTACCTACCTACCTACCTACCTACCTACCTACCTACCTACCTACCTACCTACCTACCTACCTACCTACCTACCTACCTACCTACCTACCTACCTACCTACCTACCTACCTACCTACCTACCTACCTACCTACCTACCTACCTACCTACCTACCTACCTACCTACCTACCTACCTACCTACCTACCTACCTACCTACCTACCTACCTACCTACCTACCTACCTACCTACCTACCTACCTACCTACCTACCTACCTACCTACCTACCTACCTACCTACCTACCTACCTACCTACCTACCTACCTACCTACCTACCTACCTACCTACCTACCTACCTACCTACCTACCTACCTACCTACCTACCTACCTACCTACCTACCTACCTACCTACCTACCTACCTACCTACCTACCTACCTACCTACCTACCTACCTACCTACCTACCTACCTACCTACCTACCTACCTACCTACCTACCTACCTACCTACCTACCTACCTACCTACCTACCTACCTACCTACCTACCTACCTACCTACCTACCTACCTACCTACCTACCTACCTACCTACCTACCTACCTACCTACCTACCTACCTACCTACCTACCTACCTACCTACCTACCTACCTACCTACCTACCTACCTACCTACCTACCTACCTACCTACCTACCTACCTACCTACCTACCTACCTACCTACCTACCTACCTACCTACCTACCTACCTACCTACCTACCTACCTACCTACCTACCTACCTACCTACCTACCTACCTACCTACCTACCTACCTACCTACCTACCTACCTACCTACCTACCTACCTACCTACCTACCTACCTACCTACCTACCTACCTACCTACCTACCTACCTACCTACCTACCTACCTACCTACCTACCTACCTACCTACCTACCTACCTACCTACCTACCTACCTACCTACCTACCTACCTACCTACCTACCTACCTACCTACCTACCTACCTACCTACCTACCTACCTACCTACCTACCTACCTACCTACCTACCTACCTACCTACCTACCTACCTACCTACCTACCTACCTACCTACCTACCTACCTACCTACCTACCTACCTACCTACCTACCTACCTACCTACCTACCTACCTACCTACCTACCTACCTACCTACCTACCTACCTACCTACCTACCTACCTACCTACCTACCTACCTACCTACCTACCTACCTACCTACCTACCTACCTACCTACCTACCTACCTACCTACCTACCTACCTACCTACCTACCTACCTACCTACCTACCTACCTACCTACCTACCTACCTACCTACCTACCTACCTACCTACCTACCTACCTACCTACCTACCTACCTACCTACCTACCTACCTACCTACCTACCTACCTACCTACCTACCTACCTACCTACCTACCTACCTACCTACCTACCTACCTACCTACCTACCTACCTACCTACCTACCTACCTACCTACCTACCTACCTACCTACCTACCTACCTACCTACCTACCTACCTACCTACCTACCTACCTACCTACCTACCTACCTACCTACCTACCTACCTACCTACCTACCTACCTACCTACCTACCTACCTACCTACCTACCTACCTACCTACCTACCTACCTACCTACCTACCTACCTACCTACCTACCTACCTACCTACCTACATACATACATACATACATACATACATACATACATACATACATACATACATACATACATACATACATACATACATACATACATACATACATACATACATACATACATACATACATACATACATACATACATACATACATACATACATACATACATACATACATACATACATACATACATACATACATACATACATACATACATACATACATACATACATACATACATACATACATACATACATACATACATACATACACACACACACACACACACACACACATACATACATACACACATACATACATACATACATACATACATACATACATACATACATACATACATACATACATACATACATACATACATACAGACACACACACCACACCACACACACATACATACATACATACATACATACATACATACATACATACATACATACATACATACATACATACATACATACATACATACATACATACATACATACATACATACATACATAATATTTTGTGGTCTGAGCAGCTTTCTTCCACTCCACAATTCCAATCTATTATATGAGCAAGGAGGTGACTATTGGTTATTGTTAAGTCTATCCAGCTTTTAGCCCTTGCTGTTTCGAAAGTTGGTATTTCTGTGTTCTCATTAATTATGTGTAGTGATGTGGAAGTGATAAATTCTTCTAGGGCTTTTCCTCGTTCATTATTCATTACATCGTGCCATAAGGTATTTCTCGCATTGGTATCAGCTGATATTATTACTCCATCTCCTTTGGTATGATTCAGAATGTTTTCAATTTTCTTTGTGTCTATTTCTATTATCGTTCACATATGACAGCACAACTCAAGGATATATAAACACCTTAAAAGGTATAAAATACATAAAGAGAAATGAAAATTATGCAACTTTTGACACCCTTTTAGAACAAAATCTTAAGAATGTGTTTAACAGCCACAAATCCAGTGAGGAATTAGACACAGAACTTGCTTTAAATGTCGATAATTATACAGACGTAGAACGACTGGTCCAGCAGTGTCATAATTGCATAATTGAGGCATGTAATGGGGCATTCCATTTAAGCAGGTCAAAAATCAAGAGGCACAAAGGAAAATCTGTACCGTGGTGGAACCCTGAACTAACTATAATGAGAAAGAGAGTTAATGCACTCCGACGAAGGTATCAAAGAACCTTCAATAATGAAGAACTAAGGCAACAAAGGAAAAACATATATCTGGAAGTTAATAGAAATTACAGACATCTAGTAGATACGAGCAAATTAATCTCTTGGAAGGAATTCTGCAGCACTACGGATCAAGCCAACCCATGGCACTTAGTGTATAAAATTGCAGCGTGTAAATTTAAAAGTAAAAATATACTCACAACGATCAAGACTGAGGACGGTAAATATACAGATGATACACAGAACACATTAAAACATATGATAAATCACTTTATACCAGATGATGATAAGAATGATAATGAACATCATGTACAATTAAGAAGTAAAATAGCAGAACCTTTACATACTGCAAACGATGTTAAATTTACAAGAGAGGAAGTTAAAAGCGCACTCCACCATTTTAATCCCAACAAAGCCCCGGGAGAGGATGGCCTAACCAGTGATATTATTTTGAGATTTTTTCAACGGTTTCCACTCTTCTTCACTGAAATGTACAACAGTTGCCTTAAAAATGGATACTTTCCAAAATTATGGAAAAAATCTCTAATAATTCCAATAATTAAACCAGGCAAAGAAAGGAGTGAAGATGTCTCAAAATACAGACCCATCAGCTTAATCAACATAGGTGGAAAAGTACTCGAGAAATTAATGATAGACAGGATACTCCATTATATGCACTCAAACGGACTATTTAGTGCCCGGCAATACGGATTCACTCCACAGAGAAGTACAATAGACGCAGTGATGGCAGTAAAACACTATGTTATGGAAAACCTAAAGAATAACAACTACATAGCTCTGATTAGTTTAGACGTCCAGGGAGCGTTTGATGCGGCATGGTGGCCGAGTATTCTTAACAACTTAAGACAAGTGAAATGTCCCCAAAATTTATATGCATTGACCCTGGACTACTTCAGAGATCGAAAAGCAAGTTTATGTACCAATGAGTACAGGGCTGAAAAAGATGTTGAAAAAGGGTGTCCACAGGGCTCGAGCTGTGGTCCTGGATTGTGGAACGTCTTGTACAATCCCCTTCTACAGCTAGACTATACAAAATATACTGAGATAATTGCATTTGCAGATGATTTGCTTGTAATGACAAGAGGTAGAACAATAATAGAGACCGAAAACAATGCCAATGTAGATGTTACAAGGATTGAGCATTGGGCTAGAGACAATAAAATCAAATTCAATGAAACCAAATCAAAAGTACTAGTTGTTACTCGGAAAAAGAAAAGACAAAACTTGAGCATTAATATCTACATCAACAATAAGCCCATAGAGCAAGTCGAAGCATTGAAATACCTTGGAATTTATTTAGACAGAAGATTTAGATTCAACAAGCACATCGATTATGTTCACGACAAAGCAATAGCCTTGATACATACTCTATCTAAATTTGCGAAACTAAACTGGGGACTTGGACATAAAGCATTGACTACAATATACAAAGGAGCACTTGAACCTATTCTCACCTATGGAGCACCTGTGTGGTATGAAGCTCTGCAATACTCTACTAACATCAAAAAACTACAACGCATCCAAAGGCTTCTAAACATTAAAATTATTAAAGCCTATAGGACAATATCTTTTGATGCTTCCTGCATCATGGCCGGCATTCAACCAATAGATATCACGATAAGTGGCAAAGTCAAACAGTATAAAGCAACTCATGGAGAGACAGACTATGATTCGCCCACAGATCTAAAGAACTGGAATCACCCTGCAGATAAGAGAACTATTCAAGAAACTCTGGAAAACAAGATATATGACATAGAAATTTATACAGATGGAAGCAAATCTGGAGGAAAAGTGGGAGCAGCTGCTGTAATATACAAACACCAAGTTCTTATCCATCAATTAAAGCACAGACTACATTCAAAATGCACGAATAACCAAGCAGAGCAGTTGGCCATATGGAAAGCACTACAGAAACTTCAAGAACTTGAGGCTATTGCGACTGAAGAAAGAGTTGCAGCGGTATACACAGACAGCAATGTTACAATATCCTTATTGAAGAATAATAGTAACCATAATTCTATAATAGATAACATACACAATACCCTTAATGCCCTTCAACAACGTCAGTGGACAATTCACTTCAGCTGGTTGAAGGCCCATAATGGTACTGCTGGTAATGAACTAGCTGATAGATTAGCCAAAGAAGCTTCTGCAGAAGGTGAAATAATATACTACAAAATTCCGAAATCCACCATCATATCACAAATAAATAATTTATCACTAGAACAATGGCAGAACAGATGGAATAGCACAAATAACGCAGCAGTTACTAAATCATTTTTTCCCACAGTTCTAGACAGACTAAAATTAAAACTTCCAGCAAACCCAGAATTAACAGCAATATTAACAGGACATGGAAAAACAAATTCTTACCTATATCGATTTAACATCATAAATGATCCGTCCTGCACGTGTAACAAAGGAGAACAGACAGTCAATCATCTGATTTATCAGTGTGAAAATACAGAATACCAAAGGTCTATTCTAATTCGAGAGATAATAATGGAAGGAGGTAAATGGCCTGTCAACAATCAAGAATTAATATCAGTATATTTCCGAAGTTTCAGCAAATTCATCAAAAACTTGAAATTATAGAATGATTTAAATATGGCAAATAACGCAATCTATTGTTATAACCTTGTATTAGGAGTTTATGGTATATATTTTGTAACAATTGTTAACGTTAAGTATCTATATAGTGTAAAACAACTTGTAAATATCAATGTAAAATTGTGCAAAACTGTATTAGCATAATGTAAAGAATGCATGTAATGCTACCAAGGTAACGGGGCATGCAGATAATAATTAATAAATAAAAAAAAAAAAAAATACATACATACATACATACATACATACATACATACATACATACATACATACATACATACATACATACATACATACATACATACATACATACATACATACATACATACATACATACATACATACATACATACATACATACATACATACATACATACACACACACACACATACACATACATACATACATACATACATACATACATACATACATACATACATACATACATACATACATACATACATACATACATACATACATACATACATACATACATACATACATACATACATACATACATACATACATACATACATACATACATACATACATACATACATACATACATACATACATACATACATACATACATACATACATACATACATACATACATACATACATACATACATACATACATACATACATACATACATACATACATACATACATACATACATACATACATACATACATACATACATACATACATACATACATACATACATACATACATACATACATACATACATACATACATACATACATACATACATACATACATACATACATACATACATACATACATACATACATACATACATACATACATACATACATACATACATACATACATACATACATACATACATACATACATACATACATACATACATACATACATACATACATACATACATACATACATACATACATACATACATACATACATACATACATACATACATACATACATACATACATACATACATACATACATACATACATACATACATACATACATACATACATACATACATACATACATACATACATACATACATACATACATACATACATACATACATACATACATACATACATACATACATACATACATACATACATACATACATACATACATACATACATACATACATACATACATACATACATACATACATACATACATACATACATACATACATACATACATACATACATACATACATACATACATACATACATACATACATACATACATACATACATACATACATACATACATACATACATACATACATACATACATACATACATACATACATACATACATACATACATACATACATACATACATACATACATACATACATACATACATACATACATACATACATACATACATACATACATACATACATACATACATACATACATACATACATACATACATACATACATACATACATACATACATACATACATACATACATACATACATACATACATACATACATACATACATACATACATACATACATACATACATACATACATACATACATACATACATACATACATACATACATACATACATACATACATACATACATACATACATACATACATACATACATACATACATACATACATACATACATACATACATACATACATACATACATACATACATACATACATACATACATACATACATACATACATACATACATACATACATACATACATACATACATACATACATACATACATACATACATACATACATACATACATACATACATACATACATACATACATACATACATACATACATACATACATACATACATACATACATACATACATACATACATACATACATACATACATACATACATACATACATACATACATACATACATACATACATATCAACGAAGACACTGGAGAGGCAACTTTCGAAAGTGCACAAGGCCGAAGCTGCATAGATCTCACCATCGTGAACACTAAATTATTGAAGTTTATCACTGAATGGAAGAATAGTGAAGAAGAAAGCTGCTCAGACCACAAATTAATTACATTCAAGATAGGCAAAATAAATCGAAGCAGAGAAATTACACACAAAGGCTCCAGATATATTATTAAAGATGATAACTTTAATACATTTGATAAACTCCTAATAACAAATTTCACAGAATTTCTTAATACAGATTTGAATGACGGTGAGCTTGACACAGAACTTTACAACATAACAAATGAATCGACAGATATAGAACAACTAGTCGAAAAGTGTTTTGCAGGAATAAATTCTGCATGTAAGGGATCATTTCGAACCACTGGGAAAACAAAAGAGATCAATGGGAGAACTGTCCCATGGTGGTCACCTGAGCTCACGATACTCAGAAAAAAGGTGAACGCACTCAGAAGGCGATACCAGAGAACAAGAAATAATGAAAAATTAAGACAAGTGAGGAGACTTCAGTATCAAGAAGGCAATCGTGAATATCAATCTAAAATTAATGCAGCAAAAATAATATCATGGAAGAAATATTGTAGCATCACTGATGGATCTAACCCATGGAATATAATTTATAAAATTGCAGCCGGCAAATTGAGAGACCAAACACCACTGACTACACTTAAAAAAGAAGACGGAACATACACAATTGATTCATCAAGTACACTTGATTATATGATGGACTACTTCATTCCGAAAGACAGTTTAGAGGATGACAGTGAGCAACACAAACAATATAGAAGACAGCTGGCTGAAGAAATTTATAACCCGGATGATGTCGAATTTACACAGACAGAAGTTATGTGCGCATTGGAAACATTCAATCCTAAAAAGGCACCAGGAGAAGACGGCATTACCAGTAAAATATTCTTAAGGGCATTTAAGCTTTTCCCTCGTTTCTTTACTGCACTGTACAATGGATGCCTGAAAAATGGTATATTTCCCAAAAAATGGAAGAACGCAAAAATAATTCCAATAGTTAAACCAGGGAAAATTGATAGTGAAGAAGTTTCAAAATACCGCCCCATAAGTCTGCTTAACACTGCTGGCAAAGTTTTGGAGAAATTGATGATAGAGAGAATCCTTCATCACATAAATTCAAGAAACCTCTTCAACTCAAACCAGTTTGGTTTTATGCCTCAAAAAAGCACAGTGGACGCAGGAATGGCGATGAAAGCGTTTGTACAACAGAATCTACAAAAATATAAGTACATCATATTAACTAGTCTGGATGTCAGAGGAGCATTTGACGCAGCATGGTGGCCCAGCATCCTTAATAACTTGAAAAAGCTCAGCTGCCCAAATCTATACAAACTATCGGAGAACTACTTTCATGATAGGAAAGCTAGTTTATGCTTCAATTCATATAAATCAGAGAGAGAAGTTACAAAAGGCGTCCCCCAAGGATCGAGCTGTGGACCAGGTTACTGGAATATATTATATAATTCCCTACTTAACCTGGAATTTACTGAAAGGACCGAAGTCTTAGCCTTTGCTGATGACTTACTAGTAATGACCAAAGGCAGCAGCATAATGGACGCTGAAAACTTCGCAAATCAGGATATCAAGAAAATAGAGTTCTGGGCTAAAGACAACAAAATTAATTTCAATGAAACAAAGTCTCAAGTACTATTAATAACAAGGAAGAGACACCCTCTCAACGGTGATATCCATATCTACTTGAATGATACAAAATTGACACAGAAAAAAGAACTAAAATATTTAGGAATATATATAGACTCAAAATTTAAATTCGACAAACATATAGATTACATTCAAGAAAAAGCATTAGCTCTCTTACACGCCTTATCCAAATCTGCAAAATTGAACTGGGGTCTTGGATGCAAAGCTTTCCATACAATTTACAAGGGAGCCATCGAACCGATAATAACCTATGGAGCTCCGATATGGGAAGAAGCTATAAAAAATAAGAAAAATCTAAAGAAACTCCAAAGAGTTCAAAGATTATGCAATATAAAAATTGCAAAGGCATATAGGACCATCTCTTATGAAGCATCTTGTATTATAGCTGGAATCCAACCAATAGATCTGACTATTATGGGAGAAATAAATAAGTATAAATCATTACATGGTGACAGAGATTACGACGCACCCCTGAAAACAAACTACTGGGTTCACCCTGCGAAACGTATTTGTATAGAGGAAATCAATCCCAAATTACAATATACGTTTCAGATTTATACAGATGGGAGCAAAATAGCAGAGAAAGTGGGAGCTGCAGCTGCGGTATTTCAGAAGGAAGAACTAATACGACAACTTAAGTACAAATTAGGCAATCGCTGTTCTAATAACCAAGCGGAGCAGTTGGCAATCCTGAAAGCTCTTCAAGTAATTTCCACTTTGCAAGAACTTAAAGATGTGGACAAAAACGTTGCCATCTTCACTGATAGCAAAGTAACACTGTGTTTACTGAAGAACAATAAGAAACATAATTCCATTGCACAAATGATATTAAACACTATGTCAACTCTAAACCAAAACAAGTGGACAGTACACTTCAGCTGGGTGAAAGCACATGTAGGAATACCAGGCAATGAGTTAGCTGATAAATTAGCTAAAGAATCTGCGCTGGACCAACGAAGTGCAATCATCTACAACAAAGTACCAAAATCGACCATCATAGCTGAAATTAGGGAAAAATTTTACAACAATGGCAAGACAGATGGAATAAGACTACAAAAGGTCTTTTAACAAAATCCTTTATTCCCTCAGTTAAAGGAAGACATTGCATAAAGCTACCTACATCATCGGAACTTACAGCAATAATTTCAGGACATGGCAAAACTAAATATTACTTCTATAGATTTCACATTATAGAAGATCCCACCTGTACTTGTAACAGAGGCCCTCAAACTGTAAACCACTTAATCTATGAATGTCCAGACATCAAACAAGAAAGGTCGACACTCATAAATGAATTAAGGAAGAACGGAGGAACCTGGCCAGCTACGAACAGTGAATTGTTATCAAAACATTTAAGAGCATTTCACAAGTTTGTTCTCTCACTTAAATTATAGGTTAGCCACAAAACAGACATAAAACGTACCATTCAAAGGAATGGTCCTATTTTATAATCCTAAACGCTTTTAAGATTTTTATAAAGATTGTAATCGTCAAATTATGACATAGACCAGGTTATATGTGAACTAACTAAAATTCTATGTTAAAGATAGACTTTAAGCAGCACTAGAATGTTTTGTAACAAGTCAACTACAAATGTCTCAATGTAAATCCCAATTTGTAACTTGCATGTTATATGATTCAACATTTTATATTATGTCTTGAAAACATGTAATGTTACAGCTGTAATGGGGCATGTTGTTAATTATCAATAAAAAAAAAAAAAAAAAAAAATACATACATACATACATACATACATACATAGATACATACATACATACATACATACAGACAGACAGACAGACAGACAGACATACATGCATACATACATACATACATACATACATACATACATACATACATACATACATACATACATACATACATACATACATACATACATACATACATACATACATACATACATACATGCATGCATGCATGCATGCATGCATGCATACATACATACATACATACATACATACATACATACATACATACATACATACATACATACATACATACATACATACATACATACATACATACATACATACATACATACATACATACATACATACATACATACATACATACATACATACATACATACATACATACATACATACATACATACATACATACATACATACATACATACATACATACATACATACATACATACATACATACATACATACATACATACATACATACATACATACATACATACATACATACATACATACATACATACATACATACATACATACATACATACATACATACATACATACATACATACATACATACATACATACATACATACATACATACATACATACATACATACATACATACATACATACATACATACATACATACATACATACATACATACATACATACATACATACATACATACATACATACATACATACATACATACATACATACATACATACATACATACATACATACATACATACATACATACATACATACATACATACATACATACATACATACATACATACATACATACATACATACATACATACATACATACATACATACATACATACATACATACATACATACATATTGTAAAATCTAAAACTATACAAATGTATAAAAAGCATGTAATATTACTAAGTAATGGGGCATGCTGTGTATTGGCAATAAATAAATAAAAAAATACATACATACATACATACATACATACATACATACATACATACACACATACATACATACATACATACATACATACATACATACATACATACATACATACATACATACATACATACATACATACATACATACATACATACATACATACATACATACATACATACATACATACATACATACATACATACATACATACATACATACATACATACATACATACATACATACATACATACATACATACATACATACATACATACATACATACATACATACATACATACATACATACATACATACATACATACATACATACATACATACATACATACATACATACATACAAACACACACACACACACACACACATACATACATACATACATACATACATACATACATACATACATACATACATACATACATACACACATACACACATACACACATACACACATACACACATACACACATACATACACACATACGTACACACATACGTACACACATACGTACACACATACGTACATACATACGTACATACATACGTACATACATACGTACATACATACGTACATACATACGTACATACATACGTACATACATACGTACATACATACATACATACATACATACATACATACATACATACATACATACATACATACATACATACATACATACATACATACATACATACATACATACATACATACATACATACATACATACATACATACATACATACATACATACATACATACATACATACATACATACATACATACATACATACATACATACATACATACATACATACATACATACATACATACATACATACATACATACATACATACATACATACATACATACATACATACATACATACATACATACATACATACATACATACATACATACATACATACATACATACATACATACATACATACATACATACATACATACATACATACATACATACATACATACATACATACATACATACATACATACATACATACATACATACATACATACATACATACATACATACATACATACATACATACATACATACATACATACATACATACATACATACATACATACATACATACATACATACATACATACATACATACATACATACATACATACATACATACATACATACATACATACATACATACATACATACATACATACATACATACATACATACATACATACATACATACATACATACATACATACATACATACATACATACATACATACATACATACATACATACATACATACATACATACATACATACATACATACATACATACATACATACATACATACATACATACATACATACATACATACATACATACATACATCCCGTACGCAAAACACTAAAGTTCTCAGCAACAAAACAGTTCCATGGTGGATCACAGAACTTACAATTTTGAGGAAAAAGTCAAATGCGCAGAGGAGAAGATACCAGCGGACAACTAATGAAGAACTGCGAATGCAACGAAAGCTACAATACCACGAAACAAAAACTATGTACCAAAGAACTATCCGACGAGAGAAAATAAAGTCCTGGAAGGAGGTTTGCACCATAACTACGAACTCAAACACATGGAACGCCGTATACCAACTGGCATCTGGCAAAATTCGGAAAAACCACATCCTTTCAACCCTTAAGAAATCAGATGGCACATATACCATTGACACATTTGACACAGTGAATTACATAATGGATCACTTTGTTCCAACTGATGAGGAAGGAACTGACAATGTGCAACATAGGGAAATAAGGAGTAATATACTACAACCCCCAACCACAGAGGATGACGGACCATTCACTATCAATGAAATCAGAGACGTTATAGAAAACATGAACAGCCAAAAAGCCCCAGGAGATGATGGTATAACTAGCAATATACTCAATCTAGCATTTGATTCAACGCCACTGTATATAAAAGCATTATATAACAAATGTCTAGAAGGAGGAAACTTTCCAAAAGTCTGGAAAACAGCTAAAATAATACCTATTATAAAGCCTGGTAAAGAAAGTACTGAAGAAGTCACCAAATACAGACCAATAAGTCTATTGAAGGTTGCTGCCAAAGTACTAGAGAAACTTTTTATAAACCGAATTATGTACTATTTATATTCGAATGGTAAATTAAGTAAAAATCAATACGGTTTCACACCACAAACAAGTACACTAGATGCAATCATGTCGGCCAAGGATTTCATTGAAGAAAGTTTACAAAACAATAGCAGTGTAGCGGCAATCAGCTTAGACGTTAAAGGGGCATTTGATAGCGCCTTAAAGAACTTCCAATGTCCGAAGAATTTGTACAGGTTAACACAAAGCTACTTAAGTGAGAGACGATGCACACTCACAACAAACAGTATCTCGGTAAAAAGGAAAGCAACTAAGGGACGCCCACAGGGATCCTGCTGTGGGCCTGGGCTATGGAACATCTATTATGACTCCTTACTGAAACTAAACTTCAAACCATGTACTAAACTCATCGTCTTTGCAGATGATGTTCTGGTTCTTATCAAAGGAAAAAGCACATTTTGCAGATGATGTTCTGGTTCTTATCAAAGGAAAAAGCACATTGGAATTAGAGAATCAAGCAAATATAGAAATCCAAAAAATTACAACACGGGCCGCAACAAACAAGATAACATTCAATAGAGGTAAAAGTCAAGTAATGCTAATATCTCGAAGGAAACCAAAAACTGAACAACGATTAAGCGTATACCTGGACAATGGCAAAATAGAACAGAGACTATAAAATATCTAGGAATAATAGTAGACAACAGATTCAGATTCCGTCAGCACATTGATCATATAGTGGAAAAGTCAAAGAAACTAATATATGCATTAGGAAAATCGGCAAAAATCAACTGGGGACTGCGTTCTGAAGTAATGAGCATAATCTACAAAGGAGCAATCTTGCCACTGATCTCCTATGGAGTGCCTGTTTGGATAGATGCTTTAAAAACACAATATAATGCCCAGAAAATAAGACAGGTACAAAGATTAGTAAATATTAAAATTACAAAAGCATTCAGGACCACTTCACACGAAGCCCTATGTACTCTGGCCGGAACAACTCCAATCATCATTAAACTAACGGAAATAGCCAATTACCACAATATTATAAGGGGAAGAGCAAAAACAACAGCCCAACTTGACATCCCAATAAGCTACGAAAGATGGCCCCATCCTGCTGATAACATAATCATTGAACAAAAGAACGAAACAGAGGCATATGCAATTCAAATATACACCGATGGTAGCAAAACTCACACGGGTGTAGGATCTGGAGTTGTTATAATCTATCTAGATCAATCAATACAAAAATATCATTTTAAATTACACAACAGGTGCTCCAACAACCAAGCGGAACAAATCGCTATATTACAAGCTCTTAAAATTCTTAATGCCATAGAAATTAAAGATAAATCTGCAGCAGTGCACACTGATAGCCAGATAACATTAGATCTTCTACGGAATAACCGAAAACATTATCCTCTGATAGAGGAAATAAGAATCAACCTATCAATCCTAAAATCCAAAGAATGGAAGATAAACTTTACATGGGTTAAAGGGCATATAGGAATTCAAGGAAATGAGCTTGCTGATACACTAGCTAAAGAAGCAGCAAACAACACAGCTACAGCAATAGTGTACGATTTAAAGCCCATTAGCACCATGAAAAGTGAACTGAAACAAGAGAGTCTGAAACGATGGGAAAACGAGTGGAAAACCACACAAAATGCTGCACTTACAAAGACCTATTTCCCCAGCGTTGAAAAAAGACTAAAAATGAATTTTAAGCTTACCCACAACTTCACAGCAGTAACTACTGGTCATGGGAAGTTTGGTGAATACTTCCATCGATTCAAATTAACGAATGATCCAACATGTGTGTGTAAAAAGGAAACACAAACGGTGCACCACATCCTATGGGAGTGTGAACTACTTAACCGTGAAAGAAACAATTTCAAGAAAGCCGTGACACTTAAAGGTGCGAAGTGGCCTATCACAAATCAAGAATTAGTGGAAAAACATATGAAACTATTCCACAAGTATGTGAACAATATAGACTTTGAACTTTTAAAAATAACTACCATTTCATAATTGTACGAAACCAATAACGATTCCACTGTAATCTCATATGTTCAATTATGTAAAACCATATGCATGTAGTATTACATTTCTGTAATGGAACATGCAGGAATAAAATGTTGTTGTAAAAAAAAAAAATACATACATACATACATACATACATACATACATACATACATACATACATACATACATACATACATACATACATACATACATACATACATACATACATACATACATACATACATACATACATACATACATACATACATACATACATACATACATACATACATACATACATACATACATACATACATACATACATACATACATACATACATACATACATACATACATACATACATACATACATACATACATACATACATACATACATACATACATACATACATACATACATACATACATACATACATACATACATACATACATACATACATACATACATACATACATACATACATACATACATACATACATACATACATACATACATACATACATACATACATACATACATACATACATACATACATACATACATACATACATACATACATACATACATACATACATACATACATACATACATACATACATACATACATACATACATACATACATACATACATACATACATACATACATACATACATACATACATACATACATATTGTAAAATCTAAAACTATACAAATGTATAAAAAGCATGTAATATTACTAAGTAATGGGGCATGCTGTGTATTGGCAATAAATAAATAAAAAAATACATACATACATACATACATACATACATACATACATACATACATACATACATACACACACACATACATACATACATACATACATACATACATACATACATACATACATACATACATACATACATACATACATACATACATACATACATACATACATACATACATACATACATACATACATACATACATACATACATACATACATACATACATACATACATACATACATACATACATACATACATACATACATACATACATACATACATACATACATACATACATACATACATACATACATACATACATACATACATACATACATACATACATACATACATACATACATACATACATACATACAAACACACACACACACACACACACATACATACATACATACATACATACATACATACATACATACATACATACATACATACATACATACATACATACATACACACATACACACATACACACATACACACATACACACATACACACATACATACACACATACGTACACACATACGTACACACATACGTACACACATACGTACATACATACGTACATACATACGTACATACATACGTACATACATACGTACATACATACGTACATACATACGTACATACATACGTACATACATACGTACATACATACATACATACATACATACATACATACATACATACATACATACATACATACATACATACATACATACATACATACATACATACATACATACATACATACATACATACATACATACATACATACATACATACATACATACATACATACATACATACATACATACATACATACATACATACATACATACATACATACATACATACATACATACATACATACATACATACATACATACATACATACATACATACATACATACATACATACATACATACATACATACATACATACATACATACATACATACATACATACATACATACATACATACATACATACATACATACATACATACATACATACATACATACATACATACATACATACATACATACATACATACATACATACATACATACATACATACATACATACATACATACATACATACATACATACATACATACATACATACATACATACATACATACATACATACATACATACATACATACATACATACATACATACATACATACATACATACATACATACATACATACATACATACATACATACATACATACATACATACATACATCCCGTACGCAAAACACTAAAGTTCTCAGCAACAAAACAGTTCCATGGTGGATCACAGAACTTACAATTTTGAGGAAAAAGTCAAATGCGCAGAGGAGAAGATACCAGCGGACAACTAATGAAGAACTGCGAATGCAACGAAAGCTACAATACCACGAAACAAAAACTATGTACCAAAGAACTATCCGACGAGAGAAAATAAAGTCCTGGAAGGAGGTTTGCACCATAACTACGAACTCAAACACATGGAACGCCGTATACCAACTGGCATCTGGCAAAATTCGGAAAAACCACATCCTTTCAACCCTTAAGAAATCAGATGGCACATATACCATTGACACATTTGACACAGTGAATTACATAATGGATCACTTTGTTCCAACTGATGAGGAAGGAACTGACAATGTGCAACATAGGGAAATAAGGAGTAATATACTACAACCCCCAACCACAGAGGATGACGGACCATTCACTATCAATGAAATCAGAGACGTTATAGAAAACATGAACAGCCAAAAAGCCCCAGGAGATGAT